>JAIFZK010000010.1:7037500-7690000 GCA_027481765.1 Tenualosa thibaudeaui | reverse complement strand
CTGATTGTGCTCCTCCATTGTGTTTCCTTCTTATTTCCATAATTATCCTGACGGTTGGAAAATCTACTAATAGAGGACATGTGTTGTTCTCTGTGGTCATTCAGAGGGATACCCCCCCCACCCCTCCTCCTCTTATTTTCCTCTCCTCCATTCTCCTCTGTCTACACGCTCCATCTCAGTAGTGACACAATCTCATGCGGGCGATAATAAGACCAATCTCGCCTAATAGACTCAGCCGCAGCGGCTGCCAATTAGCCAGCACTTCCGGAATGGGATATTAACGTTTTCTCATTAGCGTGTTGCAGCGAAGACAGTCAGCAGGAGAGGATGGGAGAGATGGATAGAAAGAGACGGAGCTAAAGAGAAATTGAGAGAGAGAGAGAAAGAAAGAGAGAGAGGGAGCCTGAAAAAGATGGTGAAAGATGTGGGTGGGCTGTGGTGGTGGGGGTGGAGAGTAAATGGAATTAGAATGGCCTACTTGCAGTCCGTATCCTATCCACATAAAGCCATCCCACACAGCTAGCGACAGAAACTGACTGTGAAGGGAAGGGAAACTAGGCTAGTTGTTAAAAGCACACTGAGTTTTTCTTTTATTACCATTTCCCAGAAAGACACTCTCATTCCAAGCAAACAGTTCAACTGTGTGTGTGTGTGTGTGTGTGCGCGCATGCGCGCGCTTTAGGTTTATGCTGACAGTGTTGTTCGCTCGCTCACACACAATCTGCAATCAACCCCGCAATCAACCTTACAGGCGATGGCCGACAGCGAACGTTTGCACTCTGTCGGCAGACATCGGCTCCAAAGCTGTCAACTAATTTCCTCAAGACACACAATTACAAATAAGCATCTGCAAGAACGCTCTCTTGCGTTCTCTCCCTCAGACCCCGTGTTCCCTGCTATTGTACAGACACTCAAGGGGCCCTGTATTATTCGCCTGTATTGTGTTTGTATAATTGCAGCGTCACATTCTAGAGAAATAGGCTTCCTCAGAACACAAAGCGCCCACACAGTAAACATATAAACGGGGAGGGAAACACACAAACAAACAAACAAGCAAATGTAAACAGTCTGTGCGGTGTGGGTTTAGGAACGAGTTGTTGGCTTGTCATGTGGGTAGGGACAACACAACAGGGCTCACAGTTTCTGCCGTGGCTAGATGGGAACAGTCCCAGCTGGTAATACCCCCCCCCACACACACATACACTATTACTCCCTCCCTCCCCATTCATCTCTGTCTCTGTGTTGTGCGCTGTCTGTCCTCCCCCTTCTGTCCTCTCTCTCTCTCTCTCTCTCTCTCTCTCAATTCATTCAAATCATTAATTTCAATTCAGTTCAAAGGAACTGGCATGACTTAAGCAGTGTTGCAAAAGAAGCTTATAGGAACTTGTTTAAAATAAGTAAATAAATAAAGTCTAGCCTTAGATTTGAAAGGAAACTTAAATAACAAAAACCTAAATAACTAATAGTAATAACGTTGATAAGATATTATCAACATGCTCCCATGTACTTTGCCACATTATCAGGGGTCACTCACTTCCTCATTTTATGACAGTCTGACCCGTATTGTGCGGCTAGAGTAATACAGTATCTGTGCTCTCCCAGTAGATATGTGAGTTTCTCCTCATTTCCTAATTGGTAAAAGTAGGTGAAACCTGATGGAATTGTTTAAAATATTGATTTCTGATGGAGGTGTATTTGCTGCATTCAGAAAATGTGTCTTGTTCTCCACTGTTCCTTCATTACATTGTAGACAGAGTCTGTCTGCCTCTCAGTGTCTGCTGTCATACCTGCCGTGGCTTATCTTTGCTGAGCACCAGCTGTGCTTACAGGTCTACCCCAAAGCTGTGTGTGTGTGTGTGTGTGTGTGTGTTTGTGTGTGTGCATGTGTCTCCTTTGCCTTATTCATGAAGTGCATTAATCATTTGCCACCACATGTAATCAGCCTAAGCTGACACTACAGATGTGTGAGTAGATCTAAGAGGGAACACAAGGGGGACTGTGGCCAATTTCAAACCTGCCGTCAGGATGTGTGTGTCATACCTTGTGGGATGCTCCTGAGGCACATGCTGACATGTGTGCCTAAATGCCTCTGTGTGTGTGTGTGTGTGTGTGTGTGTGTGTGTGTGTGTGTGTGTGTGTGTGTGTGCGCGCGTGCGTGTGAGTGTGTGTGTGTGTGAGATGTGTGGGACAGTGTCTGCAAGTGTGTGTGCATGGAAGCTTGGATGTGTGTGCATGTGTGTGCCTGTGTGTGGGTGTGTGTGTGTGTGTGAGAGAGAGAGTGCATGATGAAGCCCTGCCATCCCTCATCTCATTGTGTCCTCCATTCATAGCCTGTGTCTGCTGCAGCACTTAGCCCATTTGATTAGCCTACAGCCCGCCAACACACAGCACAGGCAGTCCATTACGGCCCTAACAAAGAGCCCCTGCCCACATGCTAATTAAAAGATAATTAAAAACAATCAATACTGGATCAGAGCCAGACTGTCAGTGCCCCCCCCCTCTCTGCCATCTGCTGATGTCCTGTCCTCTGAGTTATTCTGTCATTAATACTAAGCTGTCCAGGAGTGCTTGGCTGGAGCACTTAGGTGTCTTTAGGGTAAATAGTGCCTTACTGCATCTGAGACTCCTACACACACACATACACACGCGCGCGCACACACACACACACACACACTTATCAGTTACCTCAGGGGTATCAGCAAACTCCCTGAAAGCCTAGTTACTTAATGATCTAAAGGGATTGCCATGGCAACCTCTATCCCTTTCTCTGACCGTCCACCCGGTGGATGAATCATAGATGTCGGTCTGCATTAGGGACAAAGTCCTGTGGCATATTCTAGAAACCTACTGAGAGTTCTGGGAGCTCATTCTCTATGTTGGCTTTCTCTCCGTTAATGCTATGTACACACACACTCTTCCCTTGTCTCTCACTCTCTATCCCCCTGTTTCTCTCCCCTTTCTCGGTCTTGCTCTTTCGTCACTCCCGAGTCCTTGAGTCTGTGTGTTCTCTTCCTCCTCCTCCTCCTCCATGCTCCCCTTCTCTCCAGCACTCCTACAGTTCAGAGAAGCGAATCAGTTGAGCAGTAGCAGTGTGTGAGCTCCACTGTTGGGATGGGCATAGCCACAGGTCTCACTGCTCCTGCTCCTTTACTTCCAGTGTCTCTCTCCCCGCAAGAATGTGCCGCTCTCTACAGAGAGCCTCCCCCGGAGTGTACAGCTGTGCTGTGCACTAGCTATTGTGTAACTCCTCCTGTGTGTGTGATTGAACCCGGCCAATGGGATGGCTCAGGAGGCTCTTTTTTTTTTTTTTTTTTTTTTTAATGTGATTACATTTGGTGGTTGCCATCTGTATAAAGCCACGAGCCACTTTCTGCAGTGCATTTTATCATCTCATTTTATGCGTCTCAGAGATGCTCTTTCTTTTCCTTTCTTCTCTCTCTCTCTCTCTCTCTCTATCCCTTCCTGATTGTGTGCCTAATATAATCAGTCCCCTATTGTCTGCTGCGTGATGTTCAGCAGAAGTGTAATGGCCCCTGCTCTCTGACATTCCCATGGCCCAGCTGAAGAGATCTATGAATGTGTTCCATTTCCCTTCATGCACTCAGGCATCCCTTTAGTGAGGAGGGAATGGGCGATGGACAAGAGGAGGAGGTTGGGTGATTAATCGACTCACACAGGGTGCTCAAGGTCAGAGGATGACCCAACACCCTTGCCGTCTCCTTTAGAGACACTCCCTAAGTCACTCACACTCTCATCCTCTACGGCTCCCTTCTTCCCCAGGGCTCTTTTCACACCTCCCCTAACTGCTCATATTGTTCCAGTCAGCACCGTGATTAATCAACTCTCACAGTGGGTCATTCCATGACCAACATACACACGCCTGAGATCGAGGCCGAGATGTTTAGACACACTCCCTAGCGCTCTCTCTCTCTCTCTCTCTCTCACGCATTCTCACTCTCACTCTCACTCCATCTCTCTCATCTTCCAGCTCTGTGCTTTTTATAGATATGCTTTTCACACTTTCCTTAACTGTTAATCTCACCCTACAGCTATCATTCAAAAGGCTTTTATTTTTTTCCCCTTCTTCCTGTTTGTTTTTTTCTTCTGGAGATGTTCCGGAGACACGCTCCATTTCTTTTTATTCCTTCACTGCCGCTCTTACCTGTGCTGGTAAACCTGTAATTAAATATGCCACAGTGCTCCTGCGTCCCGACACAATGCCATCCCCCCCGAGGGGGAAATCACTCCACAATAATGGCATCTTTCTAGGCCGGCTCCACTCCTGCGTCTTCACAGGTATGGCCACCAACACTGCCAAGTCTGAGCTCAGAGCTCAGGGCAACACGTGGGCCACATCCTACAGATGATGGTAGTCTAGTGGGAGCCGTTTGGTTCCTTACCCCCTGGTTGGTTCTCTGTACATGAACATGGGGACTGTCCCTGCAGTTAGTTCATAGTTAATAATGAGGTTCATAGTTCATAATGAGGTGGTAGATCCATGAATGATAGTAATGATCATATCATCAGGGCCAGCTTGTGGCCAGATCAGTGCTGCTGTGTGCATGTGAGTCTCTGCCTCTAGTGCCCAGTAAATAGCCTGTCTTCTTCTCTCTCTCCATCTTTCTTTTCCCCTCTCTGTCCATCATTCTTTTCCCCTCCCTCTCATTTTGTGCTCTCCCCCTCTAGCTCTGCCTTTACTCATTTCCATGGCTATCTCTCTTTCTTTCCTACTTTCCCTCTTTCTCTTAGTCCACCCTCTATCCATATCTCATTCTCTCTGCTCCACTTCCCCTCTTCTGAAGTGAATCCCCTGCCTGCCCGTGTGTGTGTGTGTGTGTGTGTGTGTGTGTGCATGTGTGTGTGTGTGTGTGTGTGTGGTCTTTTTGTTCTGGCTTTAATTGTTGTGGGTAATGGAGACAGTGGTTCCCTGTCACCTGCTCCCTGCACGCCCTTTGGTTCTTCACATGGAAAAAGGGTGTTTGTGTGTGTGTATGCGTGTGTGTGTTTCTTCACATGGAAAAAGGGTGTTTGTGTGTGTGTATGCGTGTGTGTGGTTCTTCACATGGAAATGGGATGCTAATCTAAAGGTCACAGTGGACCCACGGGAGACGGAGTGGTGAGAGTGGCAGAGCTAGCTATGGAGTAGACCCATTGCTGCCACACACACGCACACACGTATATTCACACAAACATCACACACACACACACATTCATACAGTCAGACACAATCACACACACACAAACACACACACATGCATAGAGACACGCCGTCTCTCTTAGACACACACACACACACAGACACAATCACTCACTCACACATACACCAGCCGTTCAGCCAGCCCTGTCGAGCAGGCTCCAGTGTCAGACACACTCCTGTGGCTCACTGTATGCAGGCAGACTGCTTTAATAAATGGTGTGTGTGTTTGTGTGTGTGTGTGCGTGTGTCCGCTGGACACTGTGGAGAAACAATACTGCCACCTACACGTGCATGCATCTGCACAGATATAGAGAACACAATAACAGGGAACAAATACATACACCCTTACAAGCTCAGGGGATGCAGTCACTGACACAACGCACGCACGCACACACACACACACACACACCAATTAGCTCTTCAACACACAGAGCAACAGATTCAAGTGGTGACCAAGACACATCTGGTACTATTCCATCTCGCTCTCCCTCTCTCTTTCACTTCCTCCTTCTCTCCTCCTTTTCTCACCCATCTCCTGCTATCCATCTCTCCCTCCTTCTATCCTTCTTTCCATCCCTCCCTTTCTCTGTGATTCCTGCCTTCTCCCTGCTAGGCTGTATGCTTTTCTTCCAGGCTTGTACTCCATCTCCTCCTTTCCACTCTGGGCCTCTCCGCCCCCATTCATCACTCCCTACTCCAGAGAGAGAGAGACACACACGCACACACACACACACGCACGCGCACACACACACACACACACACCCACGCACATACACCATACACACTCCCTCTCTCTCTCTTGCTCACACACACACATACACATACGCATACACACACACACCTATGCTCGTATACCCATTTCCCCAATCACCCCAGACAGATGAACATGCTACCCTTGACTTCCTGTGTTCCCACTGAGATCACCAGCGCAGGCAGCTCCACAGAGACGGGCACTGAGGTGGGGTTGTAGAACATGAGGGTCTACCAAGAGAGTGAAGGGGAAAGGGAAAGAGAGATCACTGAGGGCAAAGAAAGAAAAGCAGAAATGATGTGGTACGTCGGAACAAGGGATACACAGGAAGAGAGAGGAGAGAGAAAGAAAAGAGAGACACAACGCGGGTGGATTGATATGACGCAGTGGAGTGGGCTGGGATGACAATAGAGAAACAGGGAGAAAATAAAAGAAAGATGTGAGGCTGTGAAAGTAGAGACAGACAGACAGAGTGTGTGTGTGTGTGTGTGTGTGTGTGTGTGTGTGTGTGTGTGTGGTAGAGCAGATATGACAGGAGGGATCATTCATTGACTTCCTGGCTGATTTGGGCTCCACACAATTCTCCCCTTCTTAATTACACTGTTGGAGCAGGGCTGGAAATCTCCCTCTGTCACAAAAGGGATCGCAGACTGACACTTCCATTAGCATAGATATTAGACTCCTGTTACATCAGAACAGAGACTCATACACACACACACACACACACACACACACACACACACACACACACACTGCCAAGGCACACAAGTTGTGCCCAGACAAGGTGAAAAATGTTCAACATTAGATGAGAGACTAGAGATCGACCCAAAGCACTCCCTTGAGAGACCACCCTGATAAACAGTACATACACAAACAAACACACATACACACATGTGCGCACACAAATACACACACGCAAACACGCACACACATTTTTGCATGCAAAGATGCACACACAGATAAACTCCTCACAGGTACTTGAGAAAGATTTAGGGGGGAAAACCATTATGAGGGGAAATAAAAGTTGGTGGTGGCAGTGCTGGCTTCTGGTCTGCATTAGGAGTCATTAGAGGGGCTTTGACAGTGACGTAGCAAGGCTCCGTCATTTGGATTAGCAGCTGCTAACGCTAATGGAAGAGCACTGAAGTTTGTCATAGCTAAGCTAAGAGCACAGAGGTTTGTCATAGCTAAGCTAATCCTCTCTGGGCCGCGTCAAAGCTAAGGAGAAGAGATGAAAAATAAAATGGCACTCCCTCCATCCCAGAATCAGCCACATGTCTCTCTCCTGTGTGCTCAGCTGTGTGTGTATTACTAGTGTTCACTCCAACTCCTCCTGGCCCTCCTCCACTTCATCTCCATCTCCTGCACCCTCAATGACTTCACTTCTGCTCTACCACTCCTGGGTTCCTCTACTTCCTCTTATTTGTTGCTCTGGTGTGTGTGTGTGTGTGTGTGTGTGTGTGTGTGTGTGTGTGTGTGCGCTCACATTGTTGCTCTGGTGTCTGTGTGTGTGTGTGCGTGCGTGTGAGTGTGTGCACTCAGATTGAAGTTATGATGTCTTCACGCTTGTGCTTGAATATATGTATTCAACATCAGCATCTTGTTGAACACTTCTCCCTGTATGTTCCAGTGTTCTTCCTCACACACTATCCCAACTATTTTCCCGTCTCCTCACAGTATACCACCCCCTACACACACACACACACACACTCTTTCACAGCCATCTGTGTCACTACACACCACAGGATTAGTCATATTAACACACACACACGAACGCTCACTGTCACAGACACTCACACACACACACACAGTTTACTATTACTCTGTGACCTATCTTTGGCGTAATTTGAAGTGCCGCTCTCCTGCACCGGGTGCCAAGTGGCACTTCCTCACCCCTGCAGTAGGCTGAATATGCATGAGCCTCTTGTGGGGGCCTTGGCGTTGAGTGATTGGCAGTGGAGAAGATTCCTTCATCATATCAGCGGGGGGGTGTGTGGGGGGGGGGTGGCTGGAAATTAGTGGCGAGCCGATTAACTTGTTCAGTTTTTAATGAGCACACGCACACACACGTTCTCGAGTGCGCGCTTGGTCGATGCGAGCCCCGTGATGGATGACTGCGCTATTAATGGGAGTGGGCACGCATGAACAAGCAAAGAAATGAATGAGTGATGCATCTTACTCTCATTTCTATGGTGCCTTGCCTTTCTTTTTGATGGAGGGAAATTAACTGGTATTTCTGTGCGTTGGGGATTTTGGGTTTTAGGAGAAGGCTTGGCAATCCTTCTGAACATCAAGCCACTTTCCAAGCCACTGCTTGGTTGGCTGACAAAAAAAAGGATGTTGAAAAAAAATCTCACAAAGGCGATTATTTGTTCTCAGGTTGGCTGAAGAAATGAAAGAAAATGTCCTTCTATCAGGTACTTACAAGAAGCGTGTAAAAAGAAGGAAATTAATCCATCCAATCCTCTCTCTCTCTCCCCCTCTCCCTCTGTCTCACCCGTCCCTCACTCCTCTCTCTCTCATCTTTTCTTGAGAAAAGAAGTGCCAATATCCACACATATTGTGTGCTGTACATCACCAACAAATAAAAAGGGTATAAAGGGATGCTTTATCTTGTCCGTGCAGCACGTTGGCCAATTAACAGGGCCTGCTGATGAATTGGACACACTCGAGGGGGAGAGGAGAGAGCTACCGGCTACCACACACTCTAACCAAAGCACCAATGCAAAAAAAACTCCCATCAGGACTGTGATTTGGCTTTAAACACCACCAGAGCGCGCTCGCACACACACACACACACACACTCACATGCTGTCACACACACACACAGAGAGCCACACAGACCGACATACATTCTTGCACTTGGCACATGGCATTTCATAGCCACTCTGCAAATGAATTTGAATTACTTTGAGCTTCTCAGAAAGCGATGCTTGATTGGCTTCATATCTGCCCTTTCCTTCCTTTCTCTCTCTTTCATGCTAGTTCTCCCTTCCCCCCTCCCCCCCCCCCCCCCCCCCCCCACACACACACACACACCTTGTCTTTGGAACAAACACACCCCTCACACATTTCAAGTTTCTTTTATTTTTTGATCAACAATATTTGTTGATTTTGCTCATTGGCTCGTAGCTGGAATGGAAAATGCTGTGCAAATCAATACAGCATAGCCATGTGTAGAGAGAGTTTTGATGTTTAATTAAATAGATTAGTCGTGCCTGGTAGAATGGTGTGGGATTCGGTCAGCGTTTAATTGGGTCCTTCCCCCCGACTGTGAGACATCTCTCAGGTATTCACAGCGCTCCGCAGGTCGTCTGGGGAGACAACGTCACCCTGGAAACCATACAGGCACTGCTGCCGCTGGAGCCATGACATGAGTATTTATGTTCAAGGTTAGCTTATAATTATTCCTACTCATGTCCTGTTCTGTCTTAGTGAGATCTCAGTACTGGCAAATGGGAGGTAAGGGTGCTCCAGAGGGACAAAGACAGCACGTGGATGAGGCAGGCCTCATTTCCATCTCAGTGATTTCCAAGCAAAGAAAATGAGGTTTGATCCAAGAGGGGAAAGAATATCAATCAGCAGTGTGCATCCAGGAACACACACACACACACACACACACACACTCACAGATAAATCCAGACTCCCACACATACAACGTCAGTGTCACATGTACATGACATTTGGATGCAGACATATATGCCTGCACAAAGACACACAGTAGTAGACACTCTCACTCACTGTGCACCTGCACCTCTCTGCCTACACACTGGACAAAGCCAGGAGCAGTTAAAAGCTGACTTCACTTAGGTAGAGAGAGCAAAGGTGTCAGGAATCACTAATGTAACAACCTCCATATTTACAAACAGACACGCACACACACACACACACACACACACACACACACACACACACACACAAACAAACACACACACACCATCATGTGCAGACAGTCCTGTAGAGTCAGGGACTCCATTCCATGTCCTTTAGTGGCTGGCTTGCAAAGGAATGGAAATCAAATGCCTTTAAAAATAGTGTGTTTGAGTACATATGCCGATGCCCCCATGGCCACACACACACAGAAACACACGCACGGGGAGTGATGTAGGTTGCCGCATGTGATTGGCATGTTACCTATTAGAGCAGAGTGCTACAAGTGATCTCCATCACTCTGCTGGATGTCGGACCTAAATCCTCTTCCTGGGAGACTAATTAAAGAAACACAAATGCCTGCTAATGCAGGGCTTTGACATTCACTCTCAGTCCTGCTCCTGTCCACTTGCACACTAACCATGCATGATGCATCACCCTGTACAGATGTATGATTAAACAAGGCTGTGCTCACATACTCTCAACACGCACACACACACACACACACACACTGACTGCTGAGGTGCCATGAAGTGTAACAAACCCCATTTCAATTCAGTTCGTGACATTATTATCATTATTATCATTATTATTATTATTATTATTATTAGCTTTTTGTTGTTGTAATTTTATTGTCACTACGTTCAAACCTGTGGGATGTTGCTGTTAGGGTTTTTCTCTGCTGTACAGCAGACAGTCCAGGCTGCAGGAGTTGATGGATTAATCCTAGCAGTCCTGTAGCCCTCCTAAGCTCTCTAGCACCAGCCAACCCAGCCATCTATCCACCCAACCATCCAACCGCCCGTCAGTTTCCCCTCCGATGGTTTCGTTTGTGTGAAGGAGCGATGCCGGGATGCGCTCACGCTCCGCCTCAATCTAATCCAGCAGGAGTTCTGCTCGAGGGGATCCCCCTCGCTGGGTAATTCTTTCCGCACATGAAATGATTGCCAGGATTCCAGAAGGTTCCAGAGTAATTCCAGGGGCAGAGCGAGGAGGAAAGGGGGTAGAGGACAGCCTTCTGTAAATTGTCGGGTGAGGGATTGGCCCATTCCAGAACTCCAGTCAACATTCTGTTGTGGATTCTCAAGAGCCGGGGGAGCTGTTAGCCGTGGAGATGTGTCTTAAAAGCTCATCCAAAGCGACAGGATTCTAAGTGTGTGTGTGTGTGTGTGTGTGTAGACCCAAAAACACAAGCTTATTCACTCACACTCACACTCACACACACACACACAGTGTCGGGAGAGTAAAACAAGAGTATCACTGAAATTCACTCAAAATATAGCAACTCTTCAACTCTTCTTGCCCTGTTCATTTTACTCCTCTTTTCCATTCCCTCTCTCCTGCCATCTGCCTAATCCTGTTTCATGCCCTAGTTGGATCAGCCCCTGGCCAAGGAGAGAGAGTGGAACAGAGGGCCCTAACGCAGCATCACGTCCTGCCCTGTTCACACACTGCTGATACTCTAGTGGAGCTCCTGGGATGCATCATGTGTAGTAGGCAGTCAGTCCACCTGGGCACACATATGTACACACACAGGTACACACATCTGGTGGGTCGGGCAGGCATCCTTGCAATGCCACACATATGCCTACACATTCTATCTCTCTCTCTCTCTCTCTATATATATATATATATATATATGAAGAGAGAGAGAGAGAATATATACACACACACTACTACGACTAACAGAATACACGCACACACACACGCACAGATTTACTTGCCTTGGTACTCCACCTCTCCCCAGTCTGCAGTGCTCCACCTGTACTGAGGGAGGTGCTGTGAGAGCCTTATTTCGACTGATGGAGCACAGCCCAGTCCACTGGCTCCCCAGCAGAGCTGCTGCTTAACTCCAAATTGATAAGTTTCCTTCCCTCTGTCTGCTCATCCACCGGATTCATTAAGATATGTGTGTGTGTGTGTGTGCCTGTGTACGTGTGTGCACCAGGCAGCAAAACCTAAGACAGCAGAACGAACAAGGGAGTGGAGTGAGGAAAAAGAAGGGAGGGATAAAAGGATAGAGGGTAGGCTTGGAAAGAGAAGAGGGATGTAAGGATAGAGAAGAAGGGGGAGGGGCAGCAGTAAGAGGGGCACTGAGAGGGAGGGGGACTCTAAGGAAAGGGTGCTTTATGGGAGCCATGGGAGGACTGGTTACTCGCTGCCTTCCTCTGTGTTTGTGGTAGCTGTGTGTGTATGTGTGTGTGTGTGTTTGTGGCCCGTGTGGAACCGAAAACCATACAGGCATGATAATGATGTTGCTGTGCTATGACTCCTATGAAGGTGCTATAAGAGAAGATGTGGTGTGAGACGAGCGTGTACGTGTGTGTGTGTGTGTGTGTGTGTGTGTGTGTGTGTGTAGAGGGTCTTGAGCTCTGCTGAGGTGTTGTGAGTGAGAAGGGGAATCTCTGCAAGAGAGCTTATCACCTCAGAGCACATTATCATTATGTACATAAACTAGTCAATGCCCATCCCAGGTGTCTGACCCCTGACCCTGCTGTTGTTTGCATCGAGCCTCAGCACAGAAGCAGAGCAGATGAATCATCATGCTGTACTCACTCAGACCGTCTCACATATGCTGCTGTTCAAACTACACCACAGATGAGCAGCCTGTATGTGTGCGGAAGAGGAACCCTTGAACCTGGTCCTCACCTCTGGAGCAAACAGGCCTGGAGCAGCAGAGTGTGTGTGTGTGTGTGTGTGTGTGTGTGTGTGTGTGTGTGTTTCTGGGGAAGGGGGGCTCTAAAGAGGGAGCTGAAAGGAAGGCAAGAAGGAAGGAAGAGAGAGCAGGGTTTGGTATGCGAGGTATACGAGGAACACACACACACACACACACACACACACAGACAGAGAGAGGGAGAGAAAGAGCTACGCTGCTACAGGATCCTGGTGCGGGTCCAGGCTCAGGGAGGCTGAGAGGCTGAGGTGTGGGTCCTTCAGTGGAACCAGAGCGGAGATGCTGAGGGATTACTGGACCCAGAGTGTCAGTGGAAAATTGGATTTTTAGCGAAAGAGCCATTAAAGCATGAAAAAGAGAACAGTGGTGAGGGAAGAGGGAGAGAGAGGAAGAGAGTGAGAAAATGAGAGATAGTGAGAGAGAGAGCGTGTGAGATTGGTCAAGGTGGTGTGTGTGTGTGTGTGTGTGTGTGTGTGTGTGTGTGTGGTGGAGGGGTATGGACTAAGAGTGTTAGTTTTGTGCAGCTGCTCATGATTTTTTTCAGAATTGAAGATACGTGTGCAGAGAGGGAGGGAGAGAGAGAGAGTGAGAGGAGAGAGAGTGATAGAGAGGGAGGGCAGGAGAGAGAGAGAGAAACCTGTGTCTTAGCTAATCCGCTGGATTCAGGATTCATTTGTTAGAAGTTGCCAGAGGTTTTCTGATTGTGTGTGTGTGTGTGTGTGTTTATGAGGTGTTTGTGTATGTTAAATGTCAGACTTTGTGAAAATATAATAATATAGACATAGGGAGACAGTAAGTGTTGATGGATTTTCAGCTCCCAACATGCAGTTATGTTTGTATGCATACACAGCTGTGACTGAATCCTTTAGCACATGTGTACACACACACACACACTCACACACACAACACAGACACACACACCAACACATTTACTCAGTATGTTGTGATTTTGGATTATTTTTCAACCCAAGGTGTCTAAACACGTCATAGCGATCCAGATATAGCACACTAGTATGCATACCAACATCTGGATATGCCTAGTGCTTTTCTTCGTCTACATCTTTATCTTTATCTGTGTGTGTGTGTGTGTGTGTGCGCGTTTTTTGCTGTGCATGGCTGCCTCTCCTAAATCGGCTCCCAGTGCAAGCTGACAGGTGGTGCTTATGGCAGTCACACCTGACGTAGCTGTAGGTAATCCAATCTCACAGCAGCCAACAGGCAGAGGCCCACACTCCCAAGTATGACTTTCCTGACATCTTATTTGTCTCTCTCTCTCTTTCTCTCTCTCTCACACTCATACACACACACACACACACATATTCACTCAGTCTTTCTCTCCCTCCCAAACATACTTTCTTTTTCTTTTATTTGCTTGGGCAGTCATTCAGTCAGTCAGCTGTGAATAAACAGATCTTTACAGCACCTGTCATACACAGTCCAGGTCATATTCTCTGATGTTCCAGGATAACAGCTCTCTTCTCTGTCTCCTATGTTTGCTCAGTCTGTCACAGTCTTCTTTCTCCCCTTCCTTTTAATTCCTCACATCTCTTGATGTGGCTGCCATTGTGTCAGACAGTCATCCTCAGTAGAGTTGTGCACAAAAAATGCTTGCATGAAAGTCCTAGTATCCTAGTGTCTGTTTCCAAATGAAACCAAATGCTGTCTTTTTTTCCCCTCTTTCTCTGTTTCTTTTCTTCTTCTTCTCTGTCTCTTTTCTACTATCTTTTTCTATCTTCTCTCATCTCCCAACTCTGTAGTGAGTAAGATGCGTGTCCACAAGACCAACCAGAGTCTGCAGTTGCTGGAGGACAGCCGCGTGCGTCTCAACTGCTCCGTGGCGTCCCAGACCAGCCTGGACTCTCACTTCACAGTGCTGTGGTACGCTCGACGGGCCCACACTGAACCAGAAGCACCAGTGGCTCCAGCGGCACCCATTCTGGATCCTGGGGTAGGTGCAGGTGTGGTGCCGGTGGGTGACCCGGATGAGCTTCTTCTAAAGATTGACCGCTCCGGCGCCTTCGAGTATGGCGCCTACGCCGAGGAAGAGCGACTTCGCAGCCGGCTACAGGCAGAGCGTCCATCACCGCGGCAACACAGCCTGACGCTGCACCGTGCCGAGACCAGCGACTCAGCCACCTACTACTGCCTAGTGGAGGAGTGGCTGACTGACCCAGATGGTGCCTGGTACCGCGTGGCCCGCGAGGCGTCTGGTTTCACCCACGTGCTGGTGAAGAGACCCGGTAAGACATGTGGGGGTGGGTGGAAAAGGAAGGCAGGATGAATGAGTGAGAGAGTGTGAAAGAGTAAAGCTTAGGCTTGGTATCAAGCTTTAAAGTAAAAAGCAAAAATACATGACAGATGTATATGATGCGTACTGTATATGACAAAACAGAAGGTAAAATTTTAAATTAAATAAATTTCTCCCTTATAAATATAAATATACTAAAAATAAACAGAAATGCATTTGTGTGTGTGAGAGAGAGAGAGAGAGAGAGAATGAATGACTGCATAAAAACCAACCATAGCAGATTTGTTGTTGGAACATTTGATCTGGAGGCCTTGAATGACTCTGGGGGCCAGTTGGAACTGTTTCATTGGTATGATTTAGGAAAACATCATACAAGTTGTAACAAAATACAACTACCACTTACAAAGCCAAAGCCACATGGCGTCTGCTGTAAGAGTCAATAAAAGTCTAGTCCCCATAGCATATTTTCATCCAATCCGTATGAAAACAGCTTTGTGTTATGACACTGAAGGAAGTACAAAATGTAGCTTTTTATTATTTGCGCCTCAGGGCCTTGGTTAGACATGAGGTGGAAGTCTGTTGATATTTTAGAGCTTACCACTTCCACCTTAAGTAGTGGCACAGCAAATATGGCAGAATATGAATATAGCTTCATTTATTATTACGTAAACATAGCATATTGTAACTTGTGTGTCAAGGAAGGCTCCATATTAAAAGAGCAATGTAGAAGAGAGGCAGACTCCATATTAAAAGTCAAGTGTTACCTGCATCTGTGTTTCCCCAATACATGTTTTGTGGCTTTTATCCAGGCTCTGGGCTCTGAATGGCCTCAGGCTGCCCTGGCTCTGAGCCTGTCTTAAGACACTATTGGAAAGGGATATATTACTGCTGATGGACTACTCATGGACCCAGACTCTATATTGTGAAAGTACTTATAGCGTGTGTGTAGACAGCACATCATTACACAGACCTATACACTCAAACTCCCCCCCCCCCCAGGTGATCTTCATAGGTAAACCTGTGTTGGCCATGCATGTGTGTGAGGGTAATATAGTGTAATTGACAGTGTGGCAGTGTGCCCCCAGGGTGTATGAGTGTGTGTGAGTGTTGGACCCGTTCCATCCTGGGGGCTTGAGAGCAGAGCTGAAGGGTGGTGGTGGAGGGTGGTCTCTGGGGGTTTGTTTATCTAGTGCAGAGAGAGGCAGAGACAACCAGCCAGGCAGCGGTGTCAGCACTGTTCACTACCTCAGGGATCCCAGCAGGGCCAGCCCTCGGCTCATCACTCACAAGAGAGAGATAGATAGAGAGAGAGAGAGAGAGAGAGAGAAAGATTAAGAGTTGGGTGAGCTTGTGGTGTTGGTGTATGTGAAATCCTGTTTTCGCTCTGTTTTTGTGCCCCATTGAGTGTAGATTAAAGAGGGGAGAAATGATTTGAAATGTATCCAGTTACCACATAACAAAATGTGAGGGAACCTAGCACTGGTAACAGGGCTCTTTCTCTGATAGGATTCCAGATTCTGGTGGTGCCACTTCCAGTTAACTCTGCTCTAACCACAACTGCTGATAATGTAGCTTCAGTGGTTAGCACTGCTAGTCTGGTGACTGCATTGCTTTACATACACACACATACAAGCTAAAGGTCTGCATTGGGCAAATCTCGCGGGAACGGGCGGTTTGAGATTGTCTGCGGGCGGGAACAGGCGGCTAAAAAAAACACTGCGGGTTTGTGCGGGATAGCAATGCAGGCTAACCTAGCTACTACAGGATCTCAGTCAACCTACGAAGTAGAGAAGAACATTAAACAAGGTGTGTACACCACTAAAACCAAACAAGGCAAGTCTGACATTTGTAAACAAGAGAAGTGCAGACGAGAAATGAAACAAATAACCCCAATCTCAATTTATTGCAAATTAATAAATGGCATGTTTCTCTTGCGGGATGGGAGAAGTGACAAAATCAATGCATCTTCATTACTATGCAGGTATAAATTCTCAGAGTTTTGCAGGTTGCGGGTGGGAGTGGACATACACTTCGTGGGATTGGCAGGACACTTTGTGGTAATGGTCAGAAATTCAGCAGGAGCGGGATAAAAAAACAGTCCCGTGCAGTTCTCTAGTACACACACACGCATGCATACACACACACACACACACACAGTGACTTCTGTGGTTAGCACAGCTAGCTTGTTGATGGACGTGTGTGAGTGCAGTGCTGTGACTGCCCCCCCCCCACCCAACACACACACACACACACACACACACACACTCACTCACTCACTCACTCACTCAGAGAGAGAGAGTGTTCTTAGTGGTGACTGGGCGTGTGTGTGTGTGAGTGCAGCGACTCCTGCTGCTGCTTTCCCCGCTCTGCTGGCCACACATGGTGCAGTGGTCCACTAAATCCCCTCCCTCACTCCCTCAACAGGCTGTGGCCATCCAGCCATGTCCCATAACCCCCTCTTGGCTGGCTGTCCTTATAAAGGCCTTGTCTTGCTCTGATGATCTCATCACATCTCCACCTGCCCCTGGTCTGGCTCAGGTGGCCAAGCGGGGCTCGTGAGATGCCCCCAGGCCAGGGGCCAAGCCAACTGGGCTCGTTCCACACCGCCCTTACGCCCGTTTTGGCTCGCCCCTTACCATGTCTCTCTATGTGTTCTTTCTTTGTGTGTGTGTGTGTGTTCCAGGATTTTTCCCTTAGGTGCAGTCTTTGTGTTCTTTATCTGTCTTGCGCATTTCACTCTCTCTTGTGATATATTATCTCATACACACACACACACACACACACACACACACACTCGCTCCACTTCACATGTCTTCCTCCCCTGTTTCTGTCTATATTCCTGTCATACCCTCATGGTTTTCTTTTACTCTCACTCATCCTCCATCTTTGATTCCTTTTCTCCTTTCTGATACGCATGTCTTTCTTCCTCTCTTTCTCTTTCTCTCTGTAGTCTCTCTTCTTACACTCTCAGACATTTTCTTGCTCTCTACTCCTTTTGTCTCGTTATTTCACCCTTTCTTCCTCTAATTAGCTTATGTTTGTCCCCCCCCCCCCCACACACACACACACTCTGTCTCTGTCTCTATCTCTCTCTCTCTCTCTCTTTCTGTCTCTGTCTCTCTCTCTCTCTCTCTTTCTCTGCCTCACACCAGCCCTCTTTCCCAACATTGCCCCCAAAACAAACAGGTTATCACCTCTCTGATGTCCCAGAGTCCAATCTGTTGGGCCTTATGTCCTGGGGGCCATTAAGAATGCAGGGTGAACGCAGCGGGTGGCCAAGGCATCTGCCTGACCAAAATGTTTGAAGGTCAGAGAAGGTGTTTTTTGGCAGAATTCGGACTTGGCTCATCTTTTATTTAACAAAGTATGGACTCTGCTGCAGTATGATTTTTCTCTTGGCTTTGCTGAGACAAGCACAAACATGTGTGTATGTACAAACACACACACACACACACACACACACACACACACACAATATTCTGGGCTCAGATATCTGCCAATATTCTGAGCATTTCTGTCCCCAGTGTTTCCGGATCTTCGTCCCATCAGTGTTCCTCTCTAGTCTCTTGATCCACGCACACTCCGAGACATACATACAAAAGCACACATTACCTAGCATGTGTACACACATCCTTGCGCGCACTCACACACACACACACACACAACCGCACACACACACAACAACAACAATGTATTACATTAATTTTGCATGTGCACACTCAGACACAGATACACAAAAGGTTCTTCTCTCCTGCCAATTCCAGATCCACACACAGTATCCACTATCACATCACAAGATCATTTCTCCCACAGATGCTTGTATGTGTATATATCTAAATGTGCTTGAGAAAGTGCACACTAGATTTCCCTCAAGAGTTCAAGCCTGACTGCTCTCATTATATTACTGGGATGCACCATGGTGGTAGCAAGGGGAATTAACGAGAAATTGTCTGGTAAAAACACATAGCAAACAAGTGAAGAAAAATAAGCCACTTCTAATCTGTTGTCTCTTGAGCCACGGGCCATGTTTTTTTCTCAGTTTCTCTCCATTCATCACTTCTTTTTTAGCCATGGATCCAGGAGTTGAAGTGTGAAACGCTCTGTGTGCTCAACACAGATTTTGAGTCTGATGTCACGACTCGGGAGCAGAGATGTGAGGTAGCAGCGAGATGTGAGGGACTCCTCTCTCTTCATTCGACCTCCGCCCCTGTGCCTCTTAAATTAGACTCCCACTGAGCTGTCATTGGGTGACAGGGTTGAGGAGACTCTTTGGCTGCATTTATGTCTTGTTATTTTTTTTTTCTTACTTGGGTGCATTTATGATGTGCTTTTTTCTTCTTACTTTATATCTTACTTAACTTTTTAAATTGAAAAAGCTAAGTCATTTTTAGTAACTTTTTTTTTTTGCAGGTTGTGACGACGCCAGACTTGCTAGGAGCGTTTAAGGAATGCAAATCGGTGTCTGAGACTTGTGGCTGTTTTCGATTTAGTGTTGTTCCACTTTTGCTTAAGTGCTACTGATTTGTTCTGTAAGGAGAGTGTGTTGACACTTCGCTAACTGTAAATGATTTCCCCATTAAAGCCAGACTGGCTTGATACAAGAGGAAGTACAGAAGTGTAAGCATGCTTCTCACCCTTCGTCTTAGTGAATCCCTCCAAACTGTGCCTCAGAATGAACACACACTCAGCTCTCCTGTATTCTGTCTTATAGCTCTCCCCACCCCCCAGGATAGAAGTGTCTGAAATCCCCCCACAGAACTAAACTAGAGTTTTTCAAAGCTGTTTGCTAAAGCTTGTCACCACCACAAACTTGTACTTTCTCTTCGTTCCACACGGCCCCCCTAGGGGACTCATCACAGAGTTTTTAATCCTCCACATCAGGTGTGTGTGGCCATGCACTCAGGCAAGGTGGGACACCGCCGATTAATCACCTGAGCTCATGTAATTGACTCATCAAGGGCATCTTCAGAATCTTCAGAATCTAATGGCAATCAGGTGGAAAACTCATTACATCCAGTTTTGTAAACCTCACCACGATAAGGTTCAGGGAACTGTCAGGAACTATGTGAACTTTCTGTCGAGAGAACTTTTGATCAGCAGAAAACATGACCTTGACCTGCTGCTTGCTCATTTCGTACTTCCAGTGGGGTTTGTATAGCTGTCAGTGTAACTGTCAGGGTGAGTGTAACTCATCTTCCTTTGAACAGGAAGGAAAAGGATCAAAATGTTGGTAACTGGTAATAAATTAAATGATCTATGATTTTAAGGAGCTTCTGACGTGGTCCATTTTCGATAGTAAATGGATGGATTGCTTTTATACATAGCACTTTTCCACTCCGCTGAGTCCATTGATCCATTCACTCCCACAGAGTCCCATAAAATCCATTCACTCCCACACTCTTGTGGAGGCTCCCATGCAACTTGCTAACCAACACTGGAAAAAGTTTAAGGTAGCCATAGTTTTCTACAATAATGAGCTAATCTAACTGTTCCCTGTCCTTCCTCCAGAGGCTCGTCTGCAGGTGGAGGAGGCCGAGTCGAACGTGACAGTGGAGGAGTCTGGTTCTATACGCCTGGGCTGCAGCATCCCCACGCAGTCTGCACGAGACTCACGCTTCTCCGTCTCCTGGTACGTGGCCCGCTTGGACGACAGTGGCACCTCCACCCCTGCCGACCACGAGTGCGTCTTCTCCATCGGCCATGATGCCGTCTTCGGCAACGGCAACTGCAGCCCCACCGAGCCCCCGGGCCCCGAGTCACGACTGCAGTTTGAGCGCACGACCTCCGACCTGTACACGCTGACCATCCAGAGAGCGCGGGCGGCAGACGCCGGGGGCTACTACTGCCACGTGGAGGAGTGGCTGCTGAACCCGCGAGGGGCCTGGTACAGGCTCACCACCAACAACTCCGACATCACCATCGTTAATGTGCTCCAGAAAGGTACCTACCTCAGATATCTGAGCCCTGAATACTGCCATTGATCAGCCAATCAAGAAGTAGAGTTATGCCATTTAAGTCTTTGAGGGATTAGGGCTTAGGGCCTAGAGGGGACATGGGATTCATGGGATGCCCTAGCTTTTCCAAAATATATGTTTTTAAATATGCATGACTCGCTGGTTCTCTGTTTGTCTGCATTTAGATTTTTGTGCCTCTCTCATCTGCCTGTTTATGTCTATGAATTTCAAATATAGACATAGATATGTTTTTATTATACTGACAAGACTGCAGCAGACTTTAAAATGCATGATTTACCAATAATGTATAAAATGCTTGATGAGGCAACACTATATAAATGAAACAAGGCACAGTTGTCTTAGTGCTCCTCACCAGGGCGCCACCACACACGCTGGACACCATCTGAGCAAGTTTTTTTTGGTGTCATCAGACTACAGGACATGGTTCCAGTAAGCCATGTTCTTGAACTGCTCGTTCAAGGTGTCTAACATCCACCAGCTCCATGATGTCTTTGTGAATAAGTGGGAGAGGATTCCAGTAGAAACCTGTGCAGCTCTGGTGAATCTCAAACCCATAGTGGTTAAGTCGGTGCATTATGCAAGCTGTACACTGGCTACTTTAAGTTGTATCAAAGTTTCATTTCTATAGTGTTGTCCCATGAAAAGATATGACAGAATATGAGAACTGTGAGGTGTGTACTGTGAGATACTGTGTGTGTGTGTGTGTGTGTGTGTGTGTGTATATATATATATATATATATATATATATATATATATATAATCTAATCAGCCATCAGCCCACACATACCGACAAACATTTAGGAATGCACATACACACACACAAGTATAAGCACCCTGGATCTCTGATGTGATTCTTGGAGAGTTCTTCTCCGGTAAAATTAGTAGGCTGGACGTGAGGTTCCTGGAGGTCTAATCACAGTTAACTGTTATCTGAAGCAATTTGTCTGTGCTGGAAAGCCAATATGGCTCTCATGAAAGGCTCAGAGAGAGAGACAGAGAGAGAGAGAGAGGATCTGATGCATGCAAGTGGAGATGGGAGAGGGCCACTGTCCTTTCAAAGGCCCCCTCAGCTAAGCTGCAGGCACCCCACACAAAGACATGTGCTTTTCAGGCGATTAATATTAATACACGTCACATTAATATTCATGAGCATGTCCTCACACTCGCTCGATCGCTCTCTTTCTCACCCTTACTGTGTCTCACGCTTTTGCTTTAGCTACTTTTTTTCATCTACCCCTCACACTCTCTTCATCTTTTCTTTTTATTATTTTCTCTCTCTCTCTCTCTCTAGTGTGCACACACACACTCTCTCTTCCCTTCCTCTATCCACCTCCCCTCCAACACTCTTTCATCTCAAATTCAAATAAGCAGTTTTGGTATTCTGACATTATAGCCATTTGTGTTTATAAAGTACTCATGAAAGACTGATCGTATAGCGTGAGCACACTGTGTGATTTCTTCGTCTCCCCTAACTCTGACTTTCTTTCTCTCTATTCATATCTTCCCTCATCACATCTCTCTCTCTCTCTCTCTCTCTCTCTCTCTCACCCTCTCACCCTCTCTCCCTCTCCCCCCCTCTCTGTCTCCCTCCATAGCCTCTAGCCTGCAGTCGGTGGTGTGCTCCAATGACTCGCTCTTCTACTTCGTCTTCTTCTACCCGTTCCCCATCTTTGGCATCTTGCTCATCGCTGTGCTGCTGGTGCGCTACAAGAGCCGCAGCCACAGCAAGAGCCAGGAGGGCAAGAACGGCGCCCCCTTGCTGTGGATCAAGGAGCCGCACCTCAGCTATTCGCCCACCTGCCTGGACCCCCCAGCCCTAAGTCTGCACCCCGGCTCCGTGGAGTAAAACACATCTCCTGGTCTCCTAGGCCTTAAACCCCAGACCTGAGCATCTGGTGCTGTCCCTCGCTCTTTCACTTTCTCTCACTGTCACTTTCCTCTCTCTCTCTCTTTCTCTCTCTCTTTTCCTCTCTCGTTTGGCTTGTCCCATGACAACATCCCTCCCCAGGAGGTTGCTCTGTGTCTCGCTCCTGTGGGCCTCCGCCTCCGCTCCTGGCCCGGCCTGCCATCGTGCTCTCTCCCGCTCTCTCTCTCTCTCTCTTGCTCTTTACCCCCCTTTGTCAACCAATCCGTCCAATGTTTTAAATAAGAAGGCAAATATAAAACATACACACACACATAAACATGAACACACAGACATGAACACCGCTCTCCGGGTCATCGCCATGGCTACATCTACTGCTGAGGAGATATGGGCGCCTGATGCGGCTGAGTTGGTTAGCTGCTTTTCTGTTTTGTTTTTTTGTTTGTTTGTTTTTGTACTTAACCTTTTTTAAAATCATGGTTCCCCCTGCAAACAATGCCAGCTGGTCTCACTCATTTTGTTGGACAATCAGCCCAGTGTGTGGCTTTGCTGCGAGGACATTTCTCTTGAATGGACAGTACTGGCATCATCCTCCTTTTTCTCATTCTATCTTTTTTTCTTCTTTACCCAAGGTCGACTTCAAGTTATTAGCACCATTTCTTTCTTTTGTAGATGTAGATGTTTTTAGATATTTTTGGTAGTACTTGTTTCAAAATACAAGCTGAAGTATAGTAGGAAGGAACACTGTGTTTTAAAAACACTGACAGTGATATGTGATATTTCTCTCTCTCTCTCTCTCTCTCTCTGGTCTCCTTTGTTCCCTCCCCTTCATCATTACTTGTAGTTGGCAATGGTGTGTGTTTCACCACTGTTCCCAGACCTGTATTTGTTTAGACTGATACGATAGTGATTGACGAGTTGGAATCCCCTCCTGCCGGCACACACAAACACAAATCAGCTTCTGCTTACTCTTGTCTACTGGACATGGACCAGACACGTCTGCATTGCCAAAGACCCACAAATTCTTGGCAAAACTCGTATCAGGATGCTCAGACATCTCCACCAGAAGCACCTTGGCCGTCCCCACATGTGGAAGGGGGGGGGAGAGGAGTTGGTGTGTGGAAGAAAGGTATCCCTGCTGATGTGGGTCCAACACACGCATTACTCAGTTTAGGAAGGAGAAACAGAGCGCGGGACAGATGGAACAGTTCAAATCTCTCCCCAGTGTGTTTTTGTGTTTTGGGGGGGACTGATGAAGGGACTTGGAGATTAGCAGTTAGCAATGTGTGTGTGCTATTAGTGTGCGTGTCTGCAAACACGAGTTGAGTGACAGTGCCCAGGTGTTTCTCCTGCAAGTTTTCAGGCTGATATGTGTATGATACTCCTAATCTGCTTCTTGTTTGATGGTTTTTCTTTCTTTCTTTCTTTCTTTGTCTTTCTTTCTTTCTTTCTCTCTTTCTTTTTTCTTTCTTTTTTTCATTTTTTCTTTCTTTCTCCAAAATGAAAGGGAGAAGGACGGGTGCCATCATTTCCTTAATCTCAACTCTCCAGTCAAGACACTACTCTTGAAGAGTGTTAAGGATTGTCATCATTGCTGTTGCTGTTGTGTGTGTGTGTGTATGTGTGCATGTGTGCATATATACACTCTTAATTTTGCCACTGGTTTTGTATACTGATACCACTGTCAACTACATGAGAATGGACTCTTTTTAAAATTGATTTGTGGTTGGAGATCGTTGGCAACTGACTGCCTGACAGCAGCTGTGATTTAGCCAGGCCTCAGGCCTAAAGACGACTGAACTTTCCTACACTTTGTCTGCCTCTCTGTTGCCTGTCTGAGTCCGATTGACTGAGCATTTCCCTCAGTGCGAGGAGCAATCTTGGATCGCCCGCAAGAAGAGCTGGAAACTTCGACATGAGGAGCTGTTTTGGTGCCAAGACCCTGTTTTTTATTATTGTTGTTATTTGACTTAGCTCTAGTAGATCTGTCCACTGAAAAACAGGTTTAAGAAACCCTGAGGGAAGTTGAAGGCTTTTAGCCCAAAGCTGTGGTGTAAATAGGACTTTTCATCTCCCACTAAGGGATTATGGGATCTGTAGTCTCATAAAGAGCAGGGTTTTAGTACTGACATATTGACCCATGCTGCTATTTAACGCAGCACACACACTTAGCAGCACAGCAAGTGTGCCCGCTGGAATCTTAAAAGAGGTGACAATTTGCAATTAAAACAAATACATAATATTGAGTCATTGCCCAATCTCTAAATTGCCCCTCCAGCATTAAAATCAATAAACACAAATGTTCGCTATGAGACTAGCAATTATGCCACCCTCATGAGGGGGACAAAAAAAAACACACACAAGCGAGAGATAACAATGTGATTTCATCTCCAATGTGTTTGTTTTGATAATTAGGTCCTCAGACACTCTCATTTGAGTCAGTCCTTGTCAACTCATCACAAAGACAAATAAGCCTGAAATTTGATATACCAAACTCTAATAGTGTCTTTTTTTGCCTTCAAAAATATAAATTCATGGGCATGAAAAATAGACTACAAATACTTTTTCTACTTCTTGCCTTCTGTTTGCTTTTTATTGTTTTGTATTTATTTATTTGAAACAGTATTGTTTTTTGTTTTGCTTTTTATTTCAGCTATTTAATGAGATTAATGGATTTGTTAGTTAAAGCTTTAGACCACAACAACACTGCAAAAGCACGCTTTGATTGGTTAGCGAGGACTGATTACTAGGCAATCTGATCATCCCCCCTCTCATTACAGTGCAGTTGGACATTCCCACAAACACAGAGATGATCACAGGTCAGGTCCACTCATGATGATGTCATTAACATGGGCCAGCATCAGACGAGACTTTTTAAATGAACTTCCAAGCCTGTCGGCTTGGCTCTGTGTAAACAGTATTGATAACATTATTCTTTCAACCATATGTACAGGGGACTACAAAGCTAAACTAAGTAAACAAGCAAACAAACTAGTAAACAAGCAAACAAAAGAAGCCAACTCACCCCAAACCAGGGTCCACTTTACGCTTGTTGGTTGTCTTGTTTTATTTATTGAGATGTACTGTGATGCTTAGTTAGGGTATGTGAACTTAACATAGCAGTGCGTAGATGGAAGAAACTTCATTGTGAACTACAGTGACCACGAGGGGGGCGCCATCTTTGCTTGCCTTCTGGAGAAAGGCCCAGAGCAGTGGCTGAGGGAAGTGTTGGGCAGTTGGGCAGAGCCATCGCTGTATATCTAAAAGCACTGGCTTTGGTTCAGAGAAGATCATTGGTCCACCCTCTGCGTGGCTTTTCCTCTCAGTGTCCAGATGTACAGTGCATGATGCAGACGGAGGCGTCGTGGTGATTGTTTTTGAACTGCCGAGCGTTTTGTGTGTCTCTGATGTCACACACTGATCAGTGGCAGCCTCTCCACCCTCCTGTGTTTTGGGGTGTGTGGAGGTCCCTCCTGCTGCTTGGGGTTGGAGTAGGTGTATGTGCGTGTGCAGTGGTTTAGGTGGGGACCAAGGGGTGGTGTTGCACTCTGAAACACCACTATGTTCAGGTTTTAGCTGTGACAGCACAAAGAGACTTTGCTTGCTTTTACGACACTGCATCCATACCCATTTAGTTCCCCATTTAGTAAAGAAGGAATGGAATGTGGTTACCATGGGGCTGAATTGCCTTATTCTTTCATACGAGTGGCTGAATGTCACATGGTGTGATGTTTTATTTCACTAGTAACCAAAAGGATGTATTTTTTCAGAGGATGCAATCTATGCAGCAAGATCTTAGCATTTTGCTAGTTGAGGTTGAGGTTGGTTCTCACACATACTGAACTGCTTGTCATCTTAGTCCGGCCAAATTCATGTCATCTCCAACTTCCATGAGGCGGGATTAACAGACATAGATCTAAATGTCTCTGCAGGCATTGGATATTCTACTTGGATATCCAATTTCTCAAGGAAAAAAAATGAGGACAGTCTCAGACTAGCAAAAAAGAGAAGTAAGATTTTTTGGCAACACCACCCCCAGTTTCCGTTGCATTTAGTTTTTTCAACATTCCAAATTGGGTCCCCAGATAGAGCAAGTGACACCCCAAACAACCCCAAGCAGGAAGTGGAAGGCTGGGCTTGTCTTTGTGAGGTCCCAACAGTGCCGCTGTTTTTGAGCTGTACACTACTTAACGCTGAACTCTGACTTGTGTTATTATTACCTTCTTTTTGTAGAACTTCAGACTCCCTCAGCAGACTCCTAATGTTCTCACAATGTTGTAAATATGTGATGAGGGCTGCATGTTCAAGGCTATGTGCTGGCTCCATTTCAAGAAAAAAGAAAACAAAAGGAAAAAAAAGGATTTAAAAAAATCATTGTGGTGATGTGTATTCAGCCAGTGCTGCTTTTTTCCAAGTGGTGTATTTTTATGTTTTTTATTTTTTGTTTATTTTTTTAAATTGACAGAAATTGTGCACTGAACGAAAAAAAAAACAGGCCATAGCTTTTTAAAATGCTTATGTGTTATTGTTTTTTCTCCGTTTTCTTTTATGCTTTTTATATATATTAAGTTGTAGCAGTCGCTGAATCTATGAAAAGGCACTTTGCTATTCTGTCAGTTTATTGCAATAAAAACATTCAGTGCATATTGCTTTATTAATGTGTTCTGTTTCAAAGACCCTCCATATGCTTTTACTGTTTCAATTATGTCCAGGTATATTTGTCCTTGAATTAATCCATTAGTCTCTGAAGGTTATTCAAACTTGCCTTGTTGGAGGGAAGCTATTTATTTAAAGTGCTGTTTTATGGAGACATATACTTTTATCCGGTCTATTCAAGAGAGAGGCAAAATGTCTGTGTGTTAGTGTTGAAGATCGTCTCTTGCAGGCTTTACATATACATGTGTTATGCCTGATGCCTCCTATATATCAGCATCTCTGACTACCCTACAGGATTTGACATGAGGGGGTGTAGATTGTAGCAGCACTTCACCAAGGCCTCCTTTATATGTAATATATACACAAGATGTGGGAAGAGGAATTGGGGGGGATCTTGAGAGAGGGACAGATCTCTTCATGGCCAGCTCATGTCCCATGCACTGAGACAACCTGTGCTAACAGGCTATTTATTAACGGTGAGACTCGGGGAGAGAGAGTGATGACTCAGATGGGCTGCAAAGAATAAAAGACAAAAGGAGAAAGAAGGGTAGAGGAGAGACTCAGAAATGAGAATTGACATTGAGATATTTGCAGAGGCTGACAAATGAAAAGACAGACAGCATGTGAAGGGTAATGTCTAAATTCACATATAGCTGTTTGTTTTTATTTTGTCTAGATTTTATCTCCTAATGTTATTCATGGTATCACTCCATACTTAACACTAGGTCAAGAGTACTTACAGGATAAAATAGAACAGAAATGGGAAGGAGTGGTTGTTTGAGAAGAGGAGAACAACCAACTCCGAAAGGGACAAAATCAGAGAAAGATGGTGGGGGAATGGGAGCAAGACAAATGCACAGAAACTCCAGACAGAGTGGACAAGACTGAGATGGGAGCTGCATGTTGAGCCAGAGCCAGGGTGCTGATCACAGAGGAGAAAAGATGGAGATGCAGCAGACTGGCCGAGGGCAACACGGTGACAAACACCACAGAGATGGAGGGATGGCGAAAGAATAGAAATGGACAGGGTGTCCTGGTCTGACCTGGCCTGTGACTTGCCTGTGCAGTGGAGCTGATGATGGGGAAAGTGTGTGTGGTCTCGTCTGGCGAGCCCTAATGACTTAATGATGCCTTCCGTGTTAGTGTAGCTCTCAGAATCTCATTAACCTCTGCCACGCTGGGGAGGACTCATTTAAAGAGAATGCTTCACCCTCATCTCTTTCCCATACTCTCTCTCTCTCTCTCTCTCTCTCTCTCTCTCTCTCTCTCTCGTGTGTGTGTCTCTATCTGTATCTGTGTGTCTGTGTGATAGAAAGAAGTATGTACTTGTATTGTATCTAGATAGGCACTGTACCACCACATGACCCGAATAACTTAAGACAAGAGCAACTTTGTGGTCTGTAAGGGGAAAATATGTCTTGGGCATTCCTAACACTCACTTCAGCTCTTAAGCGTTATTCAACATGGAAGTGCATACAATGGAACTGACACCTCTGAATACAGACAGTCTGTGCTTCTGCATGCATAGTTCCCATCTTAGTGGTATTACACAGACCTGCATCATAAGTTAGTGGCTCAGCATATCCCTGTACATCCCCTGGAATAAAGTCAACAGCTACAGTTACATGATAAGACACTGACAGTATTTACCAAGCATCTATTACCCCAAGTCAACAGCAAATAACTCATGTTCAATCAGAGTTCATTCCTCCTCTCTTCTTTCTCTTCTTTCTCTTCTTTCCTCTTCCCCTCCCTCTCAATTCTCTCATAGCTCTTTTTTCATGAATGTTTTGTTCGCTTTCATACACACACACGCACAAACAGACAGACATACAGCCTTCTATCAATTTTTCCCTGACTTTAGGAGTTATTTCAAGTACAGTACTAACAGTGACTAACACAAATAAGTTAATTTAAAGGAAAATACCAGAGAATTTCAACCCATATTCAAGGTTGTTCAAGGTTACCAAGTGCTGTTGGTATGGGCTGAGGTACTCCTGAATTTTTCTGGTGGTGGTACATCGCCAAATAGAAGAGGCACACAAGCCTTCATTCTCTTAACAGGACAAAGTCTCTGTGCTCTCCTATTTTGTCTCACTTTGTCACCAGGCCACATATCAGACTTTAGAAACTGTTCCTTTTTCTCCATCATCTCTCTTTCAGTCACACACACACACACACACACACACACACAGACACACACACAGTGTTAACTGGCCACACTGCACCCACCACCTTTCCCTGCGTCTTTCCCAGGCTGTTAATACTGAGGCTCCTGTCTGTGCAGTGCACTAATTAAAATGTCTGATGTGTTGGTGCTGGGGAGCAGAGGGCAGCTGCTCCTCTCCCCTCCCCTCCTCTCCCCATCTCACCGTCTTCCTGTGCTTTGCTTTGCTCTGCCCTGCCTGCCTCTGGTGGCTGTCAGAGTGGATAAATGGGCCTGTCCGGCCAGACCGTCCTCCCCGCTAACACCGAAGGGCGCCGACGCCACCACTGCCATTGCTGGCAGCAGGGCCCCCAGCCAAATCAAATCACCCCAATCATAACTCATCTTGACACCCTTGACACCACACACACACACACACACGTGTGCGCGACCCCACCACACCCATTCCAGATCCACCCGCGAAGCCCGGCTGTGAAAATTAATATGCTGCCTCACTCTTGCCTCGTCCATCACCAAGAGGCTGGCGCTTTATCTCTCTGCTGACCTGGCCCAGAGAGGAAGCAGGAGGGGTTGTAGCCTCATCAGGTGATTACGCAGGATGGTGGATTTATTGGTCTTTCAGAAGCACCCCCCCCAGCCACACACACACACACTCACACTCTTCTTACCTACCCTACAGCAAGAACACTTCTGTACCTCATTACACATGGGATTAATGATAATATATCCCCAGTTTAGTTTTTGTGTGTGTATATGTCTGGGGATATCTCACCTGTCAGCCAAAGTCTGTCAGACAAGTTCTTTCTAGAACATTCCTTAAGGCTATAGCCGCCCATAGTAGTCCAGACAAGTGGGCCTGCAGACTACACCTCAGACACCGGGAGACTAAACACTCAGGCAAAACATCAAAGCAAAAAAGGGAGAGGGGGAAAAAAAAGAAAAAACAAATAAAAAAAAAACAGAAGCAGCAGACGTCTTCATGAGGGGTTTTAGTCGGCAGTGGGAAGTTGTCAGCAGAAAATGGCTCTTCAATTGGTATTTTGAGGCGGCGCTCTTTGAGTCTAGCGTTGTCACCATGCGCGTCTCCACAGCCGATCAAGGGCAAGAGACGTGGGGGGAATTGAAATGAGGACCGCTACACTGCATTAACCCAACCTCAGATGATCCCGCTCTGCCCCGTCACTGGCCTGCCCTGCCCTGCCCGCTCACTGCCTTGATAGCTGCGGGTGTGCTGTGTCTCCTCCTCTGTTGCCATTACCACATACACACACACCATGACACACACATACACACACACACCACATCACACACACATACACACACACACACACCACATCACACACACATAGTCACACAGCATTGTACACACACACACACCACATCACAGACACATACAAATACACACAGATATCACGGCACCTCTACCACCTGCGCCACCATCTTCAGGCAGTGCTGTGATGTAGTATAGGGCTACATGATTGGGGTACATGTGTTTGTGGCTGAGTAAATGAATGTGTTAATGGTGGATGTATCAATGGGTAGCTGAATGAGTGGATGTGTTGGTGATGGCTACATGAATGGGAGTGTTCCCAGCAGGATGAGTGAGTGTGAATGCTCCCTAATTGGCTGAGAATGGCAGGGAGGATGTGTGATTAGAGGTTTGTCATGTCTGGTCTGAGTCTTCCTGTTTCCTGGGCTCGTAAGGGGGACAAGGGGGTGATTACAGGATGTGACAGAGAGAATAACACAGAGAAAGAGGTTGGAGAAATGGAGAGAATGGAATTTAAAGAAAGAGAAAAACTGCCCATGGACTATGGGTATGTGTTTGTATTTGTGTGGGTGAATATTTACTTTCTTGCCTGTGTGTGTGTGTGTGTGTGTATACACATGCAGGAGTGTGTCTCTGCTCCCACGTTCACCCTGCTTGTCTGCTGCAGTCTTGTATCCGTGGACGTGGTTTCCCTGGTAAGACGCTCCAGGTCATGGTGTCCTTTGACAATAATGAAAGCTGTCAAGAGAAAAGTAGCTCTAGACTCTGCCATGCTGTCTCTCCAGTAACGCTCCTTAGCTTTTGTTGTCTCTCCATGGTTGCCGTGGTAATTTGCTGCCCTTGGGTTCACCCCAATTGGGTCCAAAAACTCTCTTAATTAAATGACCCCTCAGAAGACTGACGCACAAAGAGCCATCCACACCTGTAGGTCATCTCTCTCTCTCTCTCTCTCTTTCACATACCCACACGGCTCTGGGTGATTTATCAACTGTATCTGAGCTCCCACAGGACACTGGCTGGCCGCTCATGTAAACTGTCCTCTGTATGTCTGGTGATCAATGCCAGTGTTAAAGACCTACTGGTTAACACTTGGTCACATTGCCTCTGAAAGCAGCCATACAAAACATGACTTGTCTATGGGGTTCTTGCTGATTATCAGTGGAGATGATGTCTGTCTTTTTGTGCATACATGTTGAAAATGTGCTTTGACTATATAGGGAATAAACTATGCTTTTTTTCACCTGCCAAAAGTTTATTCTTCTCAGCTGGCTCACTCACTAACACACTCACACAATTTGAAACATGTCTTTTTCTGCAGGTCAAAAATTATTTTGCTCACTTTCAGTTGAGTGCTATTGTTCCACTTGACTATCAGCTAAGGGCTCAACAAAAATACAGTTGCATTCACCAACCATCTATAATAAATGAGCTCTAAAGCAACTGCAGATCCTCAGGTCCTGCCTATCCAGAGAGGTCACTCTCTAATAAGTCCCCCTGGAGGAGGGGATGTACATCCCCAACAAGAAAACATCACCTCCAGTTTATTTATGGAATAATTTTATTTTTTCAATTGTGTGTGTGTGTGTGTCTGTGTGAGTAGTAGAGTAATAATGTTTCACTCAGATACTCAGATGTGTGTGTGTGTGTGTGTGTGTGTGTGTGTGTGTGTGTGTGTGTGTGTTTTAGAGATTGTGTTTGTGTGATGGGGAAGGGGACAGGACCTGGGGGGACCTAAGTGTTGAAAAATCATTCAGCCACTGCCAGTGTCCTCTATCATGTGAAACTTGCACACTTACTTAACGTAAACAGAAGAGCTCAGTTCCATTCATGTGTAACTGAAAGGCATGCAACTTGTAACTTATCTAGTTAGCTGTTATTGTTAGCATGACTGACAATCAAACAATATTTTACTGCTTGCCTGCTAAAACTTTGGTATAATTTACCTTTTTTGTCTTTTCATTCTCCTTTTGCCTTCCCCTTGTTTTCTCAAAAGAATAGGTGAGCTTCATTTAAAGTTTCCGCTTTGAAATCACAAACATCTTGTCAGGCTGGCAGTAAGCCAGTGGGTGAGTCATCTTGAAGCGCTCTTTCTTGACTGCGTGGTTGCAGTTTCCTACATACAATATGGTTGATCATACAGTCGGCGCTGCTATGGACTGGTACATAATCAGACATTCTTGGGGACCCTAGCAGTTGCCTAGTTTGCTTTCCATGTTGCAACGGGGCTGTTTATTGATATTAATTCAACTGATTTGAGTGGCCTGTTCAACCTGTGGGATCATTTTTGTTGTTGTTTTGGTTTCATCTAGCTTTACTTCTGACTTTGTTGATTGCTACTAGTGTGTGTGTGTGTGTGTGGGTAGGTGGGTGTGTTTGTGCATGAGAGAGAGTGATAAACGAGATCTCCAGAGACTGGGAACATCACATTATTTCTTGTTTCCTCGTGTCATGTCGAGGTGCAGGGTGTTCGCATCACTATTGCATTACCTGAGGAACTGCAAATTAAATCATAGAACCCGACATCATCTTAGCTTTGGCTTCTGTGAAAAACCTAATATCTTCCGTGGGGCTTGCAATCTAGTGGAAAGGGTTGGCATCAACACATTTGCATAAATGGATGCGATCAGTTGTGTTTTCTAAACAGACACTCATTTTAATGGCTTCCTTGGCATGAGAGCTTTGTTAAAAACAAGCTCCGTAGCCCACTTCAATCCCACTATTCATCATTTCTATTGTTCCTCAGAGTGGAAACATACCCTTAGGTACAATAGAAAATACAGCCTCACTCAACCATCTGAGTTTTGCAGGGTCATTTTTCAAAAGTGAAAAATAGAAAATGAAGACTACAATTGAGCACATAGGCCACATTCTATGGTACTTTCATTTACAGCATCTGTAGATTACTAATCCTTATGGCATTTCTATATTGCATATCAATAGCATACATCATGTGTCAGATGCATTTATGAATTTGATTTGGAGACCAGATAGTCCCATGCTAGAATCTTCTGGAATCAGACAGACTATGTATGTCCTCTGTTAATGACTCTTCTCTTAATTGTAGCAGGCAGTCCTCAGTAGCCATTTGTGCTAGAAAATATGTAATTCTTTGTATTTTTTTTACTTTCAAAATTGTAGCTCCTGAAAACTTCTACTATAATTACCACTACTACTATTACTACTACTACTACTACCTTTTGGACTGATAACCCACATGTGTAATTTTAGAATCAGACAGAAATTGACATACCTGTGTCTCTTAAACCCCACTGGTGGAATACTGCATCAAAAATTCCAATCTCAGCAGTTGAGGACATAGGGACATAGGATTTTTTTCAGTTCAAATGTGTACTTACAAGAAATCATACCTTTTTTTGGGTTTTCTAACAATCTTTAACCAAGCAATACATGTTGTGATGTGACAAAAGGTGTCTTTTTGTAAACGTATTGCTTTTGTTATTTATGTCTTACAATGATAATCAACAAATAACAGCTTATGTCATTCCTTGCTGATTATTTATTAACAGCACAGTACAGACAGTACTTTGGGTGCTTATTCCCCAGCTGGAGAGGAACTGGAGCATCCCCATTGCTTTTTTTTCCCTTCTTGATGCCAAGCACATTTCACGCGCAGTGCGGTGAAAAAGATCTTTTTTGTAATGTTGTTTCAAGCAATTAAAACTAAACATCCAAGTGCATAAATTTTGCCTTCGTAGACCCTGGTCACATGCAACCTTTTTACATGAACAAGCGTTGTCACAACATTGAACCAATTAACATGGCTCCCATGCTCGCTCCGCAGGGATCGTTGGTAATTATGAATGAATATGAGAGCGAGGCAATGTGCTTTTAATGGACTGCAAGCCAGCCATCGCACCAAAGCTCCTTCAGTGCCAAAGGAGGACAAGAAAGAGATGCAATAAAATAGCAATACTTCACGACCACACACACCCTGTATAAGTGTGTGTGAATGTGAGTATGTGTGAGGGATACAGAGTTTGTGTGTTTTTGTGTTTCAGAGGGGAGAAACGACTCACACAGAACGACTATAGGCGATGTATTTTAATTATAGAAGTCAATGTTTTTTAATAAGTTTTCCACACAAAGTGATGTTCTCCCTCTTAAAGAACATGTTTGAGGCCATCTGCTGCTTTCAAATAAAGACTCACTTTTCCATCATCACACTGATGGAACACTACACACACACATGCAGCACACATCATGTCTTCAGGCCTGGTCCTGGTAGGTGTCCAATAAAACACACAGAATGAATTTAATTTCAAAGCTAATAACTAATGAAAAATAACTAATGACCTGTGGAGCTGTAGTGCACATATTGAACTGAAAACAACTGCAGTAGAAAAAGAAAAGAGATCAGAATCACATAGAGCACGTCATTTAATAAACACTGCTCTAATCACAAGTTGCCATGAACAGTAATGTATTTGTTGTCCATATAGCGTTGCTGCAACCTGGAGTCACAAGCAGCTTGCTGCAGAGCCTAGAGTCTACAGGTAAATGCCACACCATCCACATTCTGCTCTTGGTGTCTCCTATTGCGTACATCAGACTAACTGAGCTCTCCAGCCGTAAGCCCTACATCTTGGAGTGTTCCATCAGAAGTTGCACGAGTGCCCCTTTTTGATTATTGGTTTGACCTGATTTGTTCAGAATGGACCTGATAAATTGCTTTTTGGCGTTCATGAAGTTTAAGGCAAGTGAGAGATTGAAAGTCTCCAAAGGCTGCCTGATGGCCCTCTGATTCAAATACAGTCCACAATTGCTTTGCGGGTTATAATTGACTTGGCCCGCTTTCTCTCTCTCTCTCTTTCTGTGTGTGTGTATAATGTTTTGGGACAGTGTATTGCACTGAAAGGGAGACATATAGGACATATAGGCTACTGTTTAAGCAGATTTATGTGAATATGAACTTGATGGTGCATGTCCTACTACATGACAAGTATTTGTGTGTGTGTGTGTGTGTGTGTGTGTGTGTGTGTGTGTGTGTGTAAAAGTGTGTGTAAGCATATGAAGTGTAATTTTATTTAATTGCTGGTTTTTGCCTGAAGACACAAATTAAACAATACACACTCGACTACATGGACATGGTGAGAGACGTTGAGTGAGACACTTGAAAATCAGTCATCTGCAAACGCTGCAGGCTATACCTCTCTCTCTCTCTCTCTCTCTCTCTCTCTCTCTCTCTCTCTCTCTCTCTCCCTCACTCTCTCTCTCTTCATCAACCTCCCTGTTATCTAACTGTACACCCCCCCCCCCCCCCCCCAAAAGAAAAAAAAAATCCTTATTTTCAGACAATCCCCCCAGTCCTACTGCACTGAGATCAGGGTAGCTTCAAGTGGGCTATGGTTTGGGTATTATTCATAGAGACATAATCACTATTCATCATCACTGTCATCATCATCATCATCATCATCATCTTACTTACTTACTTAGTACTTAGAAACAGTTCTGCAGTGTGTCTCCATTGTGGACTCTCATGATGATGGTAGTCATGGTGATGATGACGATGTCTTGTTTTACACACACACACACAGAAAGTAATCTTATATTTTTGACACTGTCTTCTCATAGGGATCTTTTTTATATCCTTCTTTGCAGGCATCCACAGTTGCATCAGCCAGTGTGGTTTTGTCAAATGTACATCCCCAGCTAGTGCAACTGATATCCACATTTAATGTAGGGAATACAGAGAGACTGGAAACTATGTAAACATGGAACTATCTGAGTGACATGAAAGTGCGTTTGTTTACAGCTGTTCTTCCTTTGTATTTTTGATGTATGTGTGTGTGTCATGAGTCTGTGTGACTAAGTGCATGTATGTTGAATAAGCTACTAGACACCTTTATTAATTCCATTTTGGATAAATAAAGTTTCTCTATCCATCTTATCACTTCATGTTCTAAATTCCATTGGCTTCGCAGAAAAACAGCTATGTTGTGGTTATTGAATAAGTTTTTAATTCTCTCTCTTTCTCTCTCTTTCTCTCCCCCCCCCTCTCTATCTGTGTGTGTGTGTGTGTGTGTGTGTGTGTGTGTGTGTGTGTGTGATTTCAGTCCCACTGTCTCTTTTCTAGGGATTCCAAATTCAGTGAATTTGGTCAATGGAGTGAGACTGCCATCTACTGGACATTGAACTGAAATGTGATTTTTTTTTTATTTTACCTGACACTTTTGTCCAAAGCAACTCACAAAGCAACAAGGCAAACAGTGAATTATACAGACCTAAAATATAATTGACTCCTATCGCTTTTTAAATAGCCTGGGTACCTGCCATACACCCGGCTCACCTATAGCCAATCCAATGCATTGTGCATCGTGTAACAAAGTATGTAGGGAGTCACAACTCATGTTACATAACGTCTAGAAGGTATACACACATCTTGAAGGTACAGGGAACACCAGGCAACATCTGCCGCTTAATTGCGCAGTGATAAGCACTTACTTTGCAAGTACTGCTTTACGAGAATGCAGAGAAGAGAGTGAAGACATTTTATGGTGGTTGGTTTGTTTTTTACAGACCAAAGATACCAGCCAAATGCCTGGGTTATCTGTAACCAATGAAGAGCACTATAGAGCAAACTATGAAGGACATCACTGTCATAACTCATGTTACATCACAACTAAAAGGTATATGACTTAAGAAAAGATACGTATTGGTGGTTGAATAGGTTCACATACCAACATACCGAAATGCATCAGTCATATGGGTTCACCTTATTCCAGCACCAGACTGGTCACAGGTTATGATGCATGGAGGAGGTTGGGACATGGCGCAATTCATTGGAATTGTCCAATATTTGCCATAGGGCAGTAATGAAAGTAGTCTTTTTCAAGGAGGGGCACAACTTGTTGTCACTTGTGTAATAAATAGACTTTGTTCAGGTTTCAGGTGGGGAGAGGTACAGGTAAACTGGGCGTTGGTGCAAGTTTGTCCCACCACCTGGAGCAGTAACCTCAAAGCACATGTAACGATCAGTGGCGCCCCAAGAAAAAGATTCACAGGTAGCCAGAGGAGGCTAGTGAAAATCTTGGCGTGGCACACTAAAAAGGCTTAACACAGCTATTTGATGCAATTGGGGTTCAATATAATGTGATTAAAGGTTATAATACTAGGTCTGTGTTTCTGTTAGTGTACCATAACAGACCCATCCAGCCCATCCAGACATTTTATTCAGCTTTTAGCCCTATGAGCCCTAGGCTATTTTCAGGGTGTGCAAAATAAATCTGTGAATGGGTTCTCAACACAAGATCTCGGACCATTGTCAATACAACCCAATTGCTTCTACATTGTTGTGTACCATATAATGTGTTTACATTTTGTGTAGCATTTTATTTATTTATACTAAAATACTAATTATTTAGCAAGCCGTCCATAATACAGGGGGTACCTTGTACTTGGGGGACTCAGGTGTCACTGGGGGTACACGACAGTTAAAAGATCTGGATAGCCAACACCACTGGTTGGAGACAATTTAGAAATTTGATGTGATTTCAAAACCGGATTACTAAGGAACTGCTAATCACACAAATGAATGCAATTCACTGTTGGAATCAGTAGGATCTCCTGTTTATTTTGATATGTGGAAGTTAAGAAATCGTGAGATATTACACAGAGAAGAATGGGCATGACACGGACGCAGAGCTCTATAAGTGATATTAATTTGAATATAAATTCAACTTTTCCTCCGAACCCTTCATCACAGAAACTAATGACTAGCACCATTGGAAAGGTTAGGTTCTACAGTTTCATGTGATATATGTGTGATGTCTGTGTGACGAGTAATTTAACAGAGAGGAATAGGTGTGTCAACTTAGATGCACTGTATGTCCATCGGCTTGGGCTAATAATAATGACAGTTCAAGGATCGAGGAAAAAGCAGTTTATTTGTTTATTTAGAAATTAGTCCATATGGGATCAGGATTCTTGTAGTCTACCGAACCGAGGAGTGAAGAACAGAGGAGTGACTTATGGGATAGGCTATTGTCATATGCATGAAATGCAACATTTGCGAACTCAGACAAAAATGCAGAGGCCTAAGTATGTAGCTTTTCAGATTTTAAGCACAAAAAAACACTTAATATACATTATTAGGGCAAATAGCAACATATACTATCTTTAAAAGTTGTCACTACTCACTAATGATTATATTAGTTTTAATAAATGACAGGTTTAGTTCTCAGATCTAACTGTTGTATCTACAACATGCCTAACATACCTAAGCATATTTCTTAATGCTTACATCAATACTACAAGGAAACCCGTCTCTGTCCCACTTAGGCAGCAGTTGTGGATTATGCAGAACCATCAAACAGCTCAGCCTGTACCACTTCACCAGAAGAGCAGAGACTTCTTTGGGCTCGTCCTTGATAAACTCCTGTGGATTAAAAAAATGGCTTCTGTTAAATCATTGGGAAATACATTTTCAGACCATCAGGCCAATGATTCTGATTGCGTTTGCAGAAATGATACAGAGTGGGGCACATCATAATAAAACACATGAAAACATGCCTAAAGCCCACCTCCATATTACCAGGGGTAAAAGCCAGCTTTTGATTGGTTCCCTATCTCAGGCAAACAGAAGAAAGTAGAGATTCGCCTACTGGCCATTGCAGCTCAGAATGTGAAAACTAGGCTATGTTGTCCCAGTAGTCATAAGAAATTGGTGTCCCAGGTGGACATAAAAGCTAAAGCCATCAGAAGTAAGTGAGTTGAATTGAGCCAACAGTGAAACTTCATATAATTTGTTATTACCTTAATCATGCTTTGATAGTAAGATTCACTGCAGTTGTGAAGAGCTGTCTGGAGGTTACTGAGAGTCAGCTGCAAGAGAGCTGGTGTCTGTGGGGGGAAAAGCAGCTCTGGTTTTATATCACAAGGATCCCATAAACAGCAGTCAGGTCTATGCAGAGTAAAATTAAAATATGCATGTAGAGGTTATTGATTGGATACGGTAATTTACAGTCATAATTTATGTCAAATATACACCTTATTTTTGGCCTCTGCTGGAAAAATGTGTTGAAGGTCCTCTTGTTTTTTCATGGCATCTCGTTTTGCTATATCCAATGTCCACTAAAGAAAAGCATATTTAAAATATTTCAGTTATCAGTTTTCAACAATCAATTATAGTTTAAACCAGTGGAAGCAGCAGTGTTCTTCTTTACTCAGAGATGCAAGCTCTGACTCTTTTATTAGAGGAGCAGTGTAGAGTCAAATAAAGCTTAAGCAATATGTCCCCAAGGGGCAATTCAGCATGAAACCTCTAGAATCACTGCTTTTGAGCTACAGTACCTAAATCTCTATGTTGAGTGAAATTAAAGGTTTTTAGTTTACCTGCAATTTCACTTTCAGAGCTTTTCCCTCCTCGCTGTTTTTCTGTGACTTGATGGACTTCAGAGCTTTGGGGAACTCCTTCTTGAGTTGGTCAAATTCTTTCTTTAGCTCTGTTTCACTACATGGATCACTGGTGTCTTCAGATGATGTATTGGCTCTTGTCCTATCAGAGTGTTTATTGTATGATAAAGAATTTTCAGATACAATTACCACCTACTCATGAAGGCGAGATTCCATAAAGAAAAATGATTGTGTAAACAGTGTAGTAGACATGTTACCTTTCACTGGCATTTTCTGTGGGGATTTGTAGAATCTCTGCTCTAAAAGACAAAAATAAGAATGGATTTGTCTTTGTTAAAGGTGAGAGAATGGGGAGAGAGTGAATCACGGGGAGATACTTGCTGAATATTACAAAAAAGTGTTTAGTTTTTACAAATCATTTGACACTGGCATACTTTTAAAAGGATCTAAAACAGAAACATTGCTTGAGTGTATAGAGGCCCATGCCAGGACCAACTCTCCTTCCCTGAGGCCATGTTCTTCCTAGACTAACTAACATAAGGGAGTTTTTCCTTGCTCCTGTTGCTCTTGGGTGCTCTTTGCTGTAAAGCACCATGAGACAATACTATTGTAAAAGTCACTGTATAAATATTATTGAATTGAATTGAATTTTCATGACACAATTGAGATCAATTGCTACAAACACTTTGTGGCTCATAATATCCTCTGTCTTAACAGAACCTCTGTGTTAATAGCCTAATATTATTACAACTTACAGCTGTTTAAAATTGTGGCCACAGTCTTGACATGATTGCAAAGCTGGTGTATCTGCAAATCTAAAAAGGAGATTATGTTACTCAAACATTGTGCTTGTCCTGTACTTGCATGACATCAATATCTTTGTTGAAAGGTTTAAAAGTATGATATATTTAATGAAAGCTGTGCCTCACCTCACAGCAAGGTTTTCACAACATCTATTTCAGGAAAAAATACAATTAAAGAGTTGCATTATAATACACTTAGCATCAACAAACACCCATCAACCCCCATTAAGAGTGGGATGCTGTGGACTAAAAGGCAACATGGTTCCCTTTAGCAGGTCGAAAAGTCAGCTTGCATGTATTTTAATTTCTGTGTGGTGGGAGCAATTGAAGGAGATGAGGTCCTGACACTCACAAATTGTTGTATTCTTCTCTGCATTGTTCGCACGGGGTCTTATAGTCAGTTTTCAGGTGCCTTGAAGAAAGTAACATATTATTGTATTATATGTTACTAACAAACAAACAAATAAATAAATAAGTTATTACATATTATAATACAGTAAAGTGTTTGCATATGCAATGAATAAATTACTCTAAGATGCAACAAGTTTCTCAATATTAGTTTAACACAAATGCTTGGACATACATTGCTGTTTCCTTTAATGACGATGAATAAACACAGTGTAAAGCCATAGTACATATTTCTGGATACTGAATACTCACTTTGCATTCAGGTAATCTTGGTAACTGCATTGAGACAGAAATAAAGATGCATTAGTTTAGATAAATTTACATTACAGTTTACATTCTCACTTCAGTATTCATGCATTAGTTGATGATATTGCATTGCATTAGTTCAGTCATTATAAGTACATTTCACAATTTATTTGGCTGTATTTTGACATAGGGCTGGTACAATAGGTGTGTGTATTTCATTTTAACACCTTTAAACACCAGGTGATTCACAAATTTAGGTTTTAGAAATATATACTGGGCATATGAAAGTAAAAGTAAAAGAGAGAATAAAACATTGTACACTTACAGCTGCACAAAACCATCATCACACTGCTGGCAAGGTGGCTTATAAGCTTGTTCTGGCCTTAAGAAAATATTTATGCAAACATTTTAACACCAAAATTTAAGGCCACAAAATCAGCTACAGAAATGCCAATGAGTGAATTTGCTGCATCATACTGTAAATTAAGCAGGAGTCTCACCTATTGCTCAGGAAGTCCTTGTTCCTGTGTTTTTAAATAATTAACTATTAGCATTTACACTCATTATGAACAAATCTATTTGAATGTTTATTGCATTAATAGTCTACCCATCTCATTCAAAACATCCATTTCAACTTACATCTGTGTTATGTAATGGCCACAAATCCCACAGGGAGGCAGTGTTCTTAAAGGAAAAGAAATACATTTTTACAAGGGGGATGCAGCAATTTCTGACTACACAGTGCTTACGCATTTAACAAACTGGTAGTACTTTGTACTTATAAATGATAAATTCACTGCAGTAGATAACAGCAAGACTTGTGTTGACGTGTGTAAGTTAGATTGTTAATCAAGGGTCAAGGAGGATCAACATTCTAATGCATTGGTCACAATTTTATGGGAATATGAATCCCGAATTCATGAATTTCGGCTGCCAACGCTGTGCCCTTGAGCAAGGCACTTAACCCTGAGTTGCTCTACAAGTTCTCAATTTAGATAAAAATGTGTAAATGTAAATGTAAAATCCAGTGGGGTTACACGGCTCTATTTTATACTCAAATGTTTATGTTGGATTGGTCTACCATATCAAGTGTAGCCTTATGCTGGAGGCTACACTTGATATAGTAGAAAATATTCCCAGATAACATACTGAATTTCCCACCTAATACAGCCCTAAACGTACAGTGCCTACTTGTTTTCTATTAGTAGCTCTTATTGCTTTTACAGTTTTGTTCTTCTTCCACAGAAAATCTTTACATCCCACACAATTTCTGTCTCTCGGACACCATAACTCCATAACACAATGGCAAAACACTACACTATAACTAACTTATTCCAGGCCCTTGGCACAGGCCCAGGAAAAGTTTTCACTTTTCTAAAACCCTTTTTGCAAAACACAACACACAACTCCATGCCTAACACACAGAAATCTACCAAGAAGTAGCTTGTTTTGTTTTATCAGACACAACCTGTCACAAATTCTACACTTATTCACTAGTGCTTCAGTCTCTCTCCTTATGTGTGCAAACACTCACAGCTTTACTGAACACCAACTGATCACTGCAATAGTATAGGCAAAAGTGTCTATGACGTGAGACAAAAGCTTGCATTTGAGATGTGTTTATTATATTTTGAAGTCAGTGTTTCATTTTGCAGGGGATGTGAGGCATTTGTATTTTGTGTGAGCAATTAATGGATTTTTATGTAAAGTTTAGGGAAAGACACAGAGCTTTGAAGCTTCGATGTGTGTAAGCAGTTGAAAAAACTATAATATTCAAGTAGCAAAAAATGCAGTATGTGACTATTATATGCACTCTACAAACCAAAGTGCTAATCCAGAAAGAGTAAATACCCAAAATATACAGACAAAGCCTGTTATATTAAAATGAACTTACTGCTTACTGCTCTTGACTTGCTTTTTCTCTTTTATCTTTGCCAGATATGTCTGAACTCTTGAAGAAAAATACAAGATAATCTTTTTCAATACACTTCAGTACTGAGCATACCAGTTGAATCCAGACAAAGATCAATTTAACTCTACTGTCTCTGTCTCCACATATTCAGTGAAAAAATGTCACTAAAAAAACAGGCTCTGAATTACTATCATTGATGCTGCAGTTCACCTGAATTTAAGATTTTCATTTTCCTTTTTAAGAATCTCCAATTCAGTGTTAATGCTTTTCCTGAAATTCAAAGCATGTATAATCAGTATATCTGTGAACAAAATTATTCCAATTGTTAATCTGCTTGCTTGTGAAGCAACCAATAAAATCTGTATTTACCTTGATGCTTTCAACTCATTGCATCTGTGTTGAGAGATCAAAAATATTGTTTACTTCTATGACATGTGCTTTTATACGTGGTTTCTCTATTTAAACTGTATATGTTTGTATATGCATTATTTATGTGATGATAAGCCACTCTCTTAAGATCCAGGAATACATAACTTCAGAGCTAATGAAGGTATAATAGATTTACTGTGGGAAAATACATTGCATTGTATTCTAATTCCATTCTGCATGATATAGTCTTTTGCCATGTTGCTGTCTATTTACCATTTCCTGTCTCAATAAATTAAGAATGAGGAGAATCTGACGCTCAATTAGTAGGATGTACAAGAATTGTGCAACATTTATTGACATCACAAATACTTGATTAGTATTGTAAGTAATGGTTTAAATCTGTGTATGACACATTTAGAGTGTCCATGTCTGTTATAGTTTCTAGTACACCAGAGACAGAGTACAAAATATTCTCTTTTGTGATTATTAAACTGCCATCCTTACTTTGCTCCTACATTATCTTCTCATTCATTCTGTGACATACCTACATTAGCAGAGTGAATTTTTATATTATACATCAACATTATACAACAACAAATACCTGGTCTCCAATTCTCCATTTTGTCTTTCTAGTGTTTTCATTGCTGCTGTTAACTTTACACTGATTTTTGGAGAAAAAAAGGAGAAACAATTAGTTCATTTACTTGAAATCCTTGTGTGTGTGTGTGTGTATGTGTGCTTTCAAGTACACAATTTGTGTGAGAAACTCACTTGGCTGCATTGAACTCCTCACATCTGAATTAAGAGAGCAGAAGATATGGCTACATGTTAACCATAACATATCCATTGCATTTAAATTTTATATAATGCATAAATTTATATAATAGCCTACATAACATGTATACGTTCTCTTCGTCTATCTTCTATGTCTCTGAAATAGAGTACCTTGTTTTGAGACGATCATTCTCTGTCTTCAGTGTTTCCAGTTCATCACTAACAGAACAAATGAGAGCTCATTTTAACCAAAATAATATTATGATTCGATAATTCACTTCCATTTTCACATTATGTAAACAGTATTACTTCACACAGCTCAAGGCCTGAGGCCCCTGTTGCACAAGACAACGATCGTGGGGAGATAACATCTCTTATATGTGGATGAAACTTTGAGGGATGTGCAAAGACAACATAACTCTGTCTCTGATTATGTTTCTATCTAGACAGCTACTGAATGGTGGGATTAAACACATCTTTATATGGGCACTCAAAGACGCTGGTTGGGGGCTAGGAGGATGTAACAGGCCTACCTGTGTGTCTGTACTGGAGGTGTCTTCAGGGCTGCAACAGGGCCTTTAGACAGGGCCCTCTCTTCAGTGTAGATTTTTCCCCTCAGCTCTAGAACACTTCTCAGAGGCTGGGCGGCTGTCACTGTTGACTCCATACCCACTGGCCTCTGGCTCCTGGTCCAGTCGCTGCTCTGTGCTCCCCGCTGAAGCTCACTCTGTAGGCTGATCCCCAAGATGCCATAGGTCTGCTGCAGGTTCTGCAGGCTCGCAGGCTCCTCAAGCTGCTTGTGCTCGATGCTGGGTGTTAGGAGAGATTGGGGTGCCATCCAGCTCTGAGTGGGTGATGTCAGGAAGCTGAAGGGTTGTGCCTCTCCGTATCCTCCACATTTGGCCTTGCCTTGGTGGGTTCGCAGGCCCCTGTAAGTGGTCACCTTAGACCACCCACACTGGCATCTCCTGAGAACTGACTGCTCATTGGTTGCCATCACAATTGTAATGTTTTCAGTAGACTGGAATGTGAGAAAGGAAAGTTGGTTTCAGTACAAAGTACAGAGCAAATATACCTCCTCAACAACTTAAAAGAAGTTGTGATGAATTAAAGTCAAAGAAGAGCTTTTGGTTATTTTCCAGCAGCGTATAACGTCTGTGTTTAATGCCTCATCATAAACCCACAGGTAAGAGTAATTAAAAGTTCTTAATGGTTTCTTTTTATGTAGACTGACAGTAACATCCTGGACACTTTACAAGTAGCTCATGCTTACTTTAGCTTATATCATTTATAAACACATACATACCCTAATAAAAATTAATCAATCTTCTGCTTGGTGTCAAACTGTCACTTCAGTCAGCCTGAGCATCTCTAATGGATTTAGTACATACCTTAGGTATATTACAGCCTACCCTAAATCCAACTCAGTACATATATCTTGAAGGCAATATCTGTCAGCCACACTTGCTGCAGTACACTTTGTTCTATCTATCTTCATTTCCTGCTTTCATAACTAATGTGAGAGAAACGAAACAGAAAGTGAAGAGTGAACCCCTTTGTTGAGTCGTTGCCCATATGTATGTCGAATGCAAGAGAAATGAAACAGAAAGGAAACAAGTGTCTTACACAAATGAAAAGTAAACCTCTATCTCCAGCTGTTGTCCATAAGGTTTTAGGGATCCTAATGATAACTGATGTGGGCTCTGAGGAAATTCATAGTCCCCAGGACTGAAAGGCTGGCTTATTTTACATGTAATAGTTCTGACGCTCTGTCTCTTGTCCTCAGGTCACTGCTCAGAGTAGCACCGCCCCATTTGATTGTGTGGGATGGGCAGCAATAAGTCACACATCCAGCATGGCAACATACCTGTTGGGGTTTAACCAGGTCTCATTTAAAAACCGCACCGTGTTACACAATCAGGCATGGCATTGGGGAAATGGATGCATTTCTGTTTTAATCTGCAAAGACAGAGCCACTATCACTATGCATTTCTTTCTTTCTTTTTTTCAGTTTTTCACTTGGCCTCTAAAGAGGAGACAAAACTAAAATCTGGCCTACAGAGCAGCAAAAAAAGCCAGCTCTGAGCACAGAAAAGAGGTATCCATTTCCCAGAAATTATATGGCCTGACTGTCAGAAATCAGTTCTTGGTTTGTCATTGGGTTTAGCAGGTCTATAATTAGACACAAGAACAATAGGAAATAAGATGTCCCATTCTACAGGTCAAAGCACAGGCACCACTGAAAGAACATAAAAACTCTAATTAAACTTGACTCATCTTCTCATTTTAATTAAGATATGTACACAGTAGACACCGACCAAATTTAAAGTTTATTTATAATTAAACTGTTTGTACATATAGGAAGTGACAGGAATTTGCTATTACCACATCAACATGATTTGACACTCATTCTACTTTTTAAAACATATAGTAAGTATGAACAGTATATATGTATAGACCGTAAAGTCATAATTACATGCAAGTGTAAAACAGTAAACAAATGGGCAGTCGGACAATATATTTCATGGACTATGGCCAGTGTTTCAAAAGAACAGTGTCAATAATATTTGCCCTTGAAGACAATATGTAGGAACATAATTATATTATTAGTGTTAACAGTTCTCTAGTAGATCAGATTTAACAATGTGTGTACCATTTTTTTGTGATAAAACAAGAATTCCTACAATAATCCAGTAAAATAAAGACATGGGTGGCCAAAACCATGTTTACCTAGGAAAATGAAATTGTACACCATGATAGCTCTATTATGAAGTGTACCCACTGTGTATAGTATTTCCCATAGCTACAGTAGCTCACTGTGGGGCCCCCATACCAACCTGCCATAAGCTTATTCACAACCTGCCATAAGCTTGAAATTTTACAGCACCCATATGCTGTAAAAGCTATCCGTGATGTTGCTTCTCATTGTGTTTTTACACGACTTCCTGTTAGAGAAACTACAGAATACAGTGGTCAAAATACTGCTGGGTCAAAATGACTTTCCTATGGCTTGCTGGTTGTAATGAGGTTCCTTCAGTACTTGTGCTTATGCTTGCTATGGGATTTTCAGCTCACTGTGAGATATTTCTGGGTAATTTTCTGTTTCAGTGTGTACATGGGTCAGTTTGAAGGACCTTACTGTGTGCGGGTATGTTAGGATGTGTCCAAACTGATTTTTTCCCAAAAAGATGTTTTGCACTGAAATTAACCCATAAAGTATCAGACCTACAAACATTTTTCTTGTATAATTTTTCATTGTGACCTGACCAGAACACAAGGGTTGAGTTGCAAGTAAACAAGTCCCCTGGAGAACAAATATGGCAGTAGGTTATATACACAACCTGTCATTGCTATACTAAAATCACATTAGTTTTGCTGGCAAAGTATTCACTAACCAACTTTTACACCATCACTGTTTCATAATAATGATGATCAGAGCCAGAGCTATCTCTAATCAGCTTAAACTACAGGATAATGAAAGCACACATGCATACAGTATAAGTACGAAAGCCCAGCAACAAAGAAAGACAATACTACTATAGTACCATAGAGATTATATGTGGGTTACTCTAATTCCATGGGCGGGGCAGGTCCCATATTTTCGTCATTCTTCAAATTATTTGCTTCCATGTCTGTGGCGAGCTGGAAATAGATAAACACACACAGTAATCACCATGATACAGTGGAGCAAATGGAACCTGAATAGTTAGCTAATAACTCTGCACATTAATGCTGTAGTTTTGCAAACTGCTGAAGCAGGATATGTCTTAGCAAAATCATCTGTGGGTACATATGAAGGAACTGCTTTCATTAATTCAATTAATTACAATTTGAGTTGTCAGTAGTATACCGACATGGCTGGGCTTGAACTTCAGCTAAATTCATGGCACATATCATTATACAAAGTACAATGCAGTAAAATGCTTTGTCTACTGACTCTAATGACTATGCATTAATGAAAATATACAAGGTCTACAAATGAATTTAAAGAAAATCAATAAATAGATAGCCTTTTGCTATATACAGGAAATGTATTGATGTATTGTGGTTCTCATTTAAGATGTGGATAGACTGAGGACAGAAACTTTTTCACAGCCTCTCAGTTCTGGCTTCTAGACATGGGTGACGTTTCCCAGACCTTAACACAGAAAAGAGGCTATGGCTGGAATGACTGGGATCTCTGATCATTTCCTGAGCTCTGGACTAGCCATGTGTAAGATTTTAGGTTAAAATATCCAAAAATCCAGCAAGAGAATGAGAAGAAAGTGCAGTCATGTCACAAAAATGATGACCATGTACTGGGCTACTGAGATATCTACCCAGTTTAGCAGGCCAAATCACTATCTTCACACAGTCCAGTCTAATAATGCAATTTTCTGCCATGTGTAGCGGTAGTGAGCAACACAGTGGCCAGTCAAACTTCCACACGATTACACAAATAAGTCGCAGCCAGAGATTGCAACGCTAGGCTTGTACTTGAACCTGTCAAAGTCTGTTTACGGGCTATTAACTTGCCTATTAAACATTCTGAACTAGATGTCGATCTTGTGGAAGATACAGAGCCCCACACTGCCATCCTATACATTTTACAAATGATAGTGTGCACCATGTCTATGTTTAGCCGACCTCACTATCCATGGATTGACTGACTGTTTTATGTTCGTCTTTTGTCGTTATCTGTCTTTGTGTTTTGAGGTGGACTTTGTGTTTAAAAAATGTGCTATATAATTTCACACAATTTCTTAATGTATTTGTACTGTATTTTAAATCGACTTGGATAAAAGAATCTCCAAAGAACCAATAAACATACATTAACATATTTTTAGCAGAACATGTGTAAGATGTCTTATCACTATGTAAAGTTCCAGACATCACTGAGCAAAAGGCTTCCCTTATGTCCATGCATTTTGAAGGATTAAATTAGAATCCAAAATGTCCAATGTGTATTCAAATCAATGTCTTAAAAAATTATGTTGGAAATATCAGATATTTTTAAGAAGTGTCTGTACTTGTATCATATGTTTAACATTGGATGCCTCTACTGAAGCCAGAAATGTAAGTGTGTGACTACATATGTTGCTTAAACTACTTTGTCATGCAGCATAATTTGTTTTATGTGGCCTAAAGTTTGCCTTTCCTTGTCTAAACAGATGAGAATAACAAAGTAGGAAATGCACAAAATCTCCACTCTTTAAGCATGTATTGTTACACCGCACTGAATATTTCTCTCATATGAAGCATATATTAGTGTGAAAACAAACTTGAAACCACAAAATGTTGGAGAGCCAGTCTGGAAAAGCTATAATGAAATGGATCTCAAACATGACACCAAATCAAAAGCAACCAATAGATACCGCATTGTCAGTAAAGTATTTATGTCTGTGAAAGCAACAGATGTAACAGAAAGCATTGTAAATAGCAATATACGGTGACAAAATGTTAACTTGCGAGCCACAATACTTGATTGCTATGAGGTCTCCTGCTAATGAAGTGTCAAACATGCAAACTTGTAAACTGTGAAATCACAATCAAACATAACCTTATTGTCACTACCTCTCATCATCTTTGTTTACATGGCTGCTGACACCTGCTGGACTGCTAGTGTAATTCCTGTTTTTCTGTTTTTTCATGTGTGTTTGTTTTGTGACTTGCCCCACCCCGTGAAGCTCGACCCCGCCTGATTGTCTAATAATTGGTTGATTGTTTGCCCTCTGTCCCTGACCCAAAAATTGACCCAATTTTCTGTGCCTCTTTCCCTATTTAAGTTCAGTCTCCTGTGCGTTTATTGTCAGATTGTTTTGTCCGTATCTGTACCTATGTGCCTTGTTTTGCGAGAGTGAGTGTCGCTTCTGTCTGTCCTTTGTAGTTTGGATTCTATCTACCTGGCTCACCTGCCATTCTTTCCCTTTGTAGTTTTTGGTTTCCTCGGCGCACCCTGCCTTATGCGAGTTTTCTGTTTTTGGATTTTTCCCAACTCTGCGGTGGTGTCGGGTGTTTTTTGGACTGTCTTGTCATTGAAGTTCCGTTGGATTTTTACTGATTCTGTATCCTCTGAGCGTTTCTCCTTGTTTGGAACTATTGTGTGTAAAACGTTTTTTGTTGATAGCCAGCCCTGTATCTATTGAGCTTCTCTTTTGATGGATTTTTGCTGTGCCTGAAATAAACATTCAGAACTTTCTACGGTCTGCTCTTGGGTCTCCTGGTTGTGTCCTTAACACTTATAAGATGATCATTTCCCCAGTTTGGTCATTTTAGTCATGTTTTTAGTATTACTGTGGAGCAGTTTGAATTAAATTGATGGACAGTAACTTATGCAGTTGCGATCAACTGGCCGGCTGAGTTGATTTAGCCTACTATAGAGAGTCTTCATTTTTCAAACTTTTTTGCTTTTCAGATTAAAGTTCATCTCTGACATGTGCTCCAATGTTCTACATGAGTATGGATCTAAGGTCCATGCTATAATTTGTAAGAAAGGGTAACAACCGTTTGCAAAATTGTCATATGGTTAATTTAGCATAGTTTTTCCTAGGAAGCACGTTCGCAGCTAACACTCACATTGAAAGAATAATTTCCCCCACTACAGTGTGATACAAGCACACCACCTGCTTGACATAGGCTGCTAATATCCACCTTGTTTGTTTCTTCGTTTCATTTAAAAAATTCACCCACACAAAGTCCATATAGATTAAGGGGGCACAATAAAGCTTACCTTAGCTCTTAATTCCTTTACATACTCTAATGACTATGTTAGTGGTTCTGCCTACCAGCTGCCTACTAAGCCTAGCATTATGACGTAGGTAGGTAAAAAACCTCAATATCAGTCAAATGCAAAACAAGCACTGTGGCAATAGTGTATGCATTTATGGCATCAATTACACATGGCTCCTTCAAAGGTGCCCTGCCACACGAAACTGTTTTTACCTTGTTGTTTTCGAAATATGATTTATGGTTTATATGAGTTTGGTGCATGTGAAAATGCGACTAGCCTATTTATTTATTTACTTACTTTACTTATTAACTTACTTTTATTTACTTTTTTATCTACATTGTCTACAATAGCAAAAATCAGGCCAATCCAAAAAGATTATCAAGTTCACGTAAGATAGACCAAGCTTGCGCCATTGGTGGAAGGCACTGCATTATTGCCCAATCCATGCTCTCCGGTATTAGATTAGTGCCCACCCCACAAAATCCTAACTACTGTATGCAAGATCACTGAATATCCATGAAATAAAGGTAACAGGCAGAACAGTGTTTATTATTTATTATGCTGAATAACAGGAGGTTTGGGACAAACACTGCAGTGAATTTTTTGAGAAGTCCCTTATTATTTCTGTGTCCAGCATGTTTGGAAAAGCATAACTTGTAAACTTTGGCGAATACAATGGGCTTCGTAAGTTTTCAAATCAAGTCAAGTAGGGATTTATTGTCGTTTCAGCCATATACACAGTACATAGTGAGACGAGACAACGTTTCACCGGGAACAATTGGTGATACACGTAACTGTTAAAAACAGTATGGACAAGACAGATACGTAATAGTGCCTACATACACTATTGCGGGAGAAAAATAACATTACAACACAGTTGTAAACGATTTGCAGGTCAGAATACAGGTGACCTAAAACATACAGGTGACCTAAAAGTTTTAACCTGTGGTTGCCTTGTGATAGCAAAGCAGTTATCTGCAGTTATCTATATTTTGGCTTGTGTGAATCTGTTTACAATCTTCACGCAATTGGTTGATGTGCTTATCACAGTCTATGTCTTCCTTGATTTCCTCTGAACTGTAATATTCCAGCACTTTTAGTTCTTTGTCCCTTGCAATTCTGACATTAGCAAACTAATGTAAATAGCCTATTCACTCACCATGCCTTGCTACGCTGACATGCTACAGCAGTGAATCAGAGCACAACTCATTATCATAGGCAGAAAAATGAGGTGCTTTACAATAGGGCTTTCTGAATAGGTTGCATATGGCATTGTTAAGGTGTCCTTGTACTGTAAGTTACATACCATCTTTGGAGACCTAAGAGAACAATTTGAAATACCACTTGTATGGCAGGGCACCTTTAAGACACTGATGTGTCTTCCTGACAAGGGAATCAGTATGCCTGGTCCATGTCATGTCTTCATTAATGTAGGCACCAAAATATTTAAAACTCTGCAACCTCTCCACTAGGGATCCATTAATTGTTTAATTTATTAAATTATTTACAATTATTTTTAATTAATTTTAATTTAATTTTTAATTGTCATCTGTCATCAAGTGAAGGCTGAGAAGTGACTTGCACACCTTTTTCCTCAGATTTACGTCAATATAAGCTCAATCTGGTTTAGGCTATCACTTTCTGTACTGCATTACTTGTCTTACAAACATGTGTGTGTTTTAAAGTACCACGCAATTCCCCTACAGGCGGTGATAAAAAAAAATAGCAACAACAGTTATGTTGACTGACAAGATAATTAACACAATTTTGGTTTAATTCAGTTTCAGTTTCGTTTTCACAGACCCTCGTTTTCATACTGCAAGTGCTTGTAACTGCACTTAGCAGTGGCAGGGGCTCCCAAGAGAGCCTTCATTCACCCCATAATAAGCCATTTAACTGTCAAAGTGACAACGAAGCTGGTAAATTAACCAAGAAACAGCATAAAATGTTGACTGGTGTGATGTGGTGTGATGTGTTATACTTAATATGTTACTCACAATAATGCTGCATGGGTATCCTGTATCCGCCCATTTTGGATAAAGTGGTGGGTTGTGGAGAGCCATCAAACAGCTCAGTCTGTACCATTTCACCAGAAGCTCAGAGACTTCCTTTGGATCATTTCTAATGAACCCCTATTATAGAGATTTAATGTGTTAACATTCTCATTTAATGAGGTGATAGAGGTTTGTTGTATCAAGTGTGTTAACAAAGATCCCTGACTGGTATTTTAATGAAACTTTTAGAAATTCCCTTCATTTGTAAAGCTTGTAAACTGCCATTGTGCTCTCTGGGTAAAAAGTGATCAAATCGAATTAATCGAATACTGCAAAATGAACACTTCTTCTGTTCAGTCATTGCTGTTTTAACCTTAGTGCACTATAATTCAGGAGGACAATGTGCAAGCCAGTACTCAAAGTTTATGTGAAAAGGAAGACGGTCAGAGAAGCGAGACAATGACTGTGGAACAATATTGACATGTGCACCAGCTTAGACCCACACCCACTCAACCAGAAAACCCACTATACCCAGAAAACAGGAGGCGCAACTAACAATGGCAGTTTACGAGTGCAAAGAATTTCTGAAGCTTAAATAAAACTGAAAATATTCCAAATGTTTCTAAATCATATTAATATAGCTAATTATATAGCCAACATCAGCATTAGGCCGATATGTCTTACTAGGCGGGGATCCTAACTAGTAATAACTAGTAATTTAGCCATGATAATCACTGCAAACAATCATTAGTGGATTTATTCATCTAGGCACTGAATTTAAAATGCAACTGGCAAATTGCCGGGGAACACATTTGGGCTAATTGTTACTGAAATATAATGATGTAAATGTTGAAAAGTAACATTTGACGTGCATACCTGAATAATGGATTCATAGTAAGAATCTGTTTTGTAGTACATAGCCCGTTGTAGATTTTGGAGAGCAATTTGGAGATAATCTGGTGACTACACACACACACACACACTCAAGTTTATCTGGTATGACAGTATTTTTCACTAGTAAGCGGTAGGAGAATGATGAATTACAGCATACCTTGGGCAATGTTTTGTCATGTTCTTTTGAGAAAATCTCCTTCATGTGATTTTGTTTTTCTGTCATTCCTTGCTTTGCTATTTCAAATATATACTAAACAATTGCATAACAATCAATACATTGCATGTACATTACATTGTATTATGATATTGAGACCTTGGCCAGAAAAGAGTAATCAGTCAGTATCATTTTCTGGCAAGTGATTGTATATTTAGAGTTACAAAACAAAAATAGTGTTTTACCTTCACTTTTGTTCTTAAATCATTACATTTGTTTTTTTTACTGGACAATTTAGCTTTATTGAAATGCACTGAGAGTTTATCCATTTCGTCCCTGAGATTAGATTCTCTGCCTGGGTAAGTGATATCCTCTGACAGCGCATTATTTTGCTGAATCTCCTGATTCAATTCCTCTCCCATCCTATCAAAGACATTTAGAAATGCATGATCACAACTATCCATTTAGTGCAGTGAATTAGCTGAATGTAAACTAGTCTGTACCTTTCTCTGAAACTGGCATATTCTTTCTCCATTTTTTCCCTTTAGGGATGAAAAATCAGTGTTAAAGGACATTATGCCTTTCTTTAAAACTGTTTATTACATTTCTTCATATTTCACATTACTTCATATCAGTTTTACTTTAAACACCAGGTGATTCACAAATTTAGGTTTTAGAAATATATACTGGGCATATGAAAGTAAAAGTAAAAGAGAGAATAAAACATTGTACACTTACAGCTGCACAAAACCATCATCACACTGCTGGCAAGGTGGCTTATAAGCTTGTTCTGGCCTTAAGAAAATATTTATGCAAACATTTTAACACCAAAATTTAAGGCCACAAAATCAGCTACAGAAATGCCAATGAGTGAATTTGCTGCATCATACTGTAAATTAAGCAGGAGTCTCACCTATTGCTCAGGAAGTCCTTGTTCCTGTGTTTTTAAATAATTAACTATTAGCATTTACACTCATTATGAACAAATCTATTTGAATGTTTATTGCATTAATAGTCTACCCATCTCATTCAAAACATCCATTTCAACTTACATCTGTGTTATGTAATGGCCACAAATCCCACAGGGAGGCAGTGTTCTTAAAGGAAAAGAAATACATTTTTACAAGGGGGATGCAGCAATTTCTGACTACACAGTGCTTACGCATTTAACAAACTGGTAGTACTTTGTACTTATAAATGATAAATTCACTGCAGTAGATAACAGCAAGACTTGTGTTGACGTGTGTAAGTTAGATTGTTAATCAAGGGTCAAGGAGGATCAACATTCTAATGCATTGGTCACAATTTTATGGGAATATGAATCCCGAATTCATGAATTTCGGCTGCCAACGCTGTGCCCTTGAGCAAGGCACTTAACCCTGAGTTGCTCTACAAGTTCTCAATTTAGATAAAAATGTGTAAATGTAAATGTAAAATCCAGTGGGGTTACACGGCTCTATTTTATACTCAAATGTTTATGTTGGATTGGTCTACCATATCAAGTGTAGCCTTATGCTGGAGGCTACACTTGATATAGTAGAAAATATTCCCAGATAACATACTGAATTTCCCACCTAATACAGCCCTAAACGTACAGTGCCTACTTGTTTTCTATTAGTAGCTCTTATTGCTTTTACAGTTTTGTTCTTCTTCCACAGAAAATCTTTACATCCCACACAATTTCTGTCTCTCGGACACCATAACTCCATAACACAATGGCAAAACACTACACTATAACTAACTTATTCCAGGCCCTTGGCACAGGCCCAGGAAAAGTTTTCACTTTTCTAAAACCCTTTTTGCAAAACACAACACACAACTCCATGCCTAACACACAGAAATCTACCAAGAAGTAGCTTGTTTTGTTTTATCAGACACAACCTGTCACAAATTCTACACTTATTCACTAGTGCTTCAGTCTCTCTCCTTATGTGTGCAAACACTCACAGCTTTACTGAACACCAACTGATCACTGCAATAGTATAGGCAAAAGTGTCTATGACGTGAGACAAAAGCTTGCATTTGAGATGTGTTTATTATATTTTGAAGTCAGTGTTTCATTTGCAGGGGATGTGAGGCATTTGTATTTTGTGTGAGCAATTAATGGATTTTTATGTAAAGTTTAGGGGAAAGACACAGAGCTTTGAAGCTTCGATGTGTGTAAGCAGTTGAAAAAACTATAATATTCAAGTAGCAAAAAATGCAGTATGTGACTATTATATGCACTCTACAAACCAAAGTGCTAATCCAGAAAGAGTAAATACCCAAAATATACAGACAAAGCCTGTTATATTAAAATGAACTTACTGCTTACTGCTCTTGACTTGCTTTTTCTCTTTTATCTTTGCCAGATATGTCTGAACTCTTGAAGAAAAATACAAGATAACCTTTTTTAATACACTTCAGTACTGAGCACACCAGTTGAATCCAGACAAAGATCAATTTAACTCTACTGTCTCTGTCTCCACATATTCAGTGAAAAAATGTCACTAAAAAAACAGGCTCTGAATTACTATCATTGATGCTGCAGTTCACCTGAATTTAAGATTTTCATTTTCCTTTTTAAGAATCTCCAATTCAGTGTTAATGCTTTTCCTGAAATTCAAAGCATGTATAATCAGTATATCTGTGAACAAAATTATTCCAATTGTTAATCTGCTTGCTTGTGAAGCAACCAATAAAATCTGTATTTACCTTGATGCTTTCAACTCATTGCATCTGTGTTGAGAGATCAAAAATATTGTTTACTTCTATGACATGTGCTTTTATACGTGGTTTCTCTATTTAAACTGTATATGTTTGTATATGCATTATTTATGTGATGATAAGCCACTCTCTTAAGATCCAGGAATACATAACTTCAGAGCTAATGAAGGTATAATAGATTTACTGTGGGAAAATACATTGCATTGTATTCTAATTCCATTCTGCATGATATAGTCTTTTGCCATGTTGCTTGCCATGAGGCTGGGCGGCTGTCACTGTTGACTCCATACCCACTGGCCTCTGGCTCCTGGTCCAGTCGCTGCTCTGTGCTCCCCGCTGAAGCTCACTCTGTAGGCTGATCCCCAAGATGCCATAGGTCTGCTGCAGGTTCTGCAGGCTCGCAGGCTCCTCAAGCTGCTTGTGCTCGATGCTGGGTGTTAGGAGAGATTGGGGTGCCATCCAGCTCTGAGTGGGTGATGTCAGGAAGCTGAAGGGTTGTGCCTCTCCGTATCCTCCACATTTGGCCTTGCCTTGGTGGGTTCGCAGGCCCCTGTAAGTGGTCACCTTAGACCACCCACACTGGCATCTCCTGAGAACTGACTGCTCATTGGTTGCCATCACAATTGTAATGTTTTCAGTAGACTGGAATGTGAGAAAGGAAAGTTGGTTTCAGTACAAAGTACAGAGCAAATATACCTCCTCAACAACTTAAAAGAAGTTGTGATGAATTAAAGTCAAAGAAGAGCTTTTGGTTATTTTCCAGCAGCGTATAACGTCTGTGTTTAATGCCTCATCATAAACCCACAGGTAAGAGTAATTAAAAGTTCTTAATGGTTTCTTTTTATGTAGACTGACAGTAACATCCTGGACACTTTACAAGTAGCTCATGCTTACTTTAGCTTATATCATTTATAAACACATACATACCCTAATAAAAATTAATCAATCTTCTGCTTGGTGTCAAACTGTCACTTCAGTCAGCCTGAGCATCTCTAATGGATTTAGTACATAGCTTGCATAGCTACATTTCCTGCTTTCATAACTAATGTGAGAGAAACGAAACAGAAAGTGAAGAGTGAACCCCTTTGTTGAGTCGTTGCCCATATGTATGTCGAATGCAAGAGAAATGAAACAGAAAGGAAACAAGTGTCTTACACAAATGAAAAGTAAACCTCTATCTCCAGCTGTTGTCCATAAGGTTTTAGGGATCCTAATGATAACTGATGTGGGCTCTGAGGAAATTCATAGTCCCCAGGACTGAAAGGCTGGCTTATTTTACATGTAATAGTTCTGACGCTCTGTCTCTTGTCCTCAGGTCACTGCTCAGAGTAGCACCGCCCCATTTGATTGTGTGGGATGGGCAGCAATATGTCACACATCCAGCAGAAGCTGCATGGCAACATACCTGTTGGGGTTTAACCAGGTCTCATTTAAAAGCCACACTGTGTTACACAATCAGGCATGACATTGGGGAAATAGATGCATTCTTGTTTTAATCTGCACAGACAGAGCTACTGTCACTATGCATTTCTTTCTTTTTTCAGTTTTTCACTTGGCCTCTAAAGAGGAGACAGAACTAAAATCTGGCCTACAGGGCAGCAAAAGAGCCAGCCCTGAGCACAGAAAAGAGATATCCATTTCCCAGAAATCATATGGCCTGACTGTCAGAAACCAGTTATTGGTTTGTCATCGGGTTTAGCAGGTCTACAATTAGACACAAAACAATAGGAAATAAGATGTCCCATTCTACAGGTCAAAGCTCAAGCACCACTGAAAGAACATGAGAACTCTAATTAAACTTGACTCATCTTCTCATTTTAATTAAGAGACCAAATTGAAATTTTATTTATGATTAAACTGAATCAAAAACAGTTTGTGTATATAGGAAGTGACAGGAGTTAGCCACATCAACCATTACCACATCAACATGATGTGACATTCACAATATGTAGCATCACAGTTCTAAGATAAGGCAACTCTGATTTAACATCAGATTACTCTACAATTCTCTCTTGTTTTCCTGAAGTAACTTGCTGATTGGCTGGCACTGTTTCTAACTCAGTTTATCCCTTTTGTTTTGTTAAGATGTTGGCTTTTCTGATCATTGTTCATTATTTTATCGATTAAAAAACAATAGAAATATTAAAAATTACATAAAGGTAAATCAATGATTCATAACTTTTAAAATATTACTTTAAAGATTAATATATTACTCTACTCTTACTTTCCCAATAAGATGTTTTGCACTGAAATTACCCCAAGGCCATTAAGTATCAGACCTACAAACATTTTTCTTGTATAATTTTTCAATGCTACCTGACCAGAACCTGCAAGTAAACAAGTCCCCTAGAGAACAAATATTGCAAAGGTTATATACACAACCTGTCATTGCTATCCTAAAATCACATTGGTTTTGCTGCAAAGGTATTCACCAACCAACTTTTACACCATCACTGTTTCATAATAATGATGATCAGAGCCAGAGCTATCTCTAATCAGCTTAAACTACAGGATAATGAAAGCACACAGGCATACAGTATAAGTAAGAAAGCCCAGCAACAAAGAACAATAGTACCATAGAGATTATATGTGGGTTACACTAAGTATTGTATGATGGTGTCGTTTGCATGGGCTGGCCAGTTCACATATTTTCTTCATTCTTCAAATTATTTGCTTCCATGTCTGTGGCAAGCTGGAAATAGATAAACACACACAGTAATCACCATGATACAGTGGAGCAAATGGAACCTGAATAGTTAGCTAATAAATGTGTTGCAATAACTCTGCACATTAATGCTGTAGGTTTGCAAACTGCTGAAGCAGGATATGTCTTAGCACAATCATCTGTGGGTACATATGAAGGAACTTTGAGTTGTCAGTGGTATACTGACGTGGCTGGGCTTACGCATGAACTTCAGCTAAATTCAAATTTTATTGGCACATATCATTACACAAAGTACAATGCAGTAAAATGCTTTGTCTACTGACTCTAATGACTATGCATTAATGACAATATACAAGGTCTACAACACACATTTAAAGAAAATAAATAAATGTAGATAGCCTAAGTATTCTGGCGTGAGTAAACTGAGGACAGAAACTTTTTCACAGCCTCTCAGTTCTGGCTTCTAGGCATGGGTGACGTTTCCCAGACCTTAACACAGAAAAGAGGCTATGGCTGGAATGACTGGGATCTCTGATCATTTCCTGAGCTCTGGACTAGCATCTCCTGGTGTAGATGTCCTGTACATTGAGTAGTGAGGTTCTGATGTTGCGTTTTGCTGACCACCACCCTTAGCAAGGATTTTGCGGTCTTGCTGCACCAAACAAAGTGGTTATATTCCCTGTAAGGACACTTTGACAAAGCTCTAAAATAAAGTACATTTTTCAGCAGATGCTGGGGTTGCTGAAACTTCTTGAAGGAGACATGTATAAGATTTTAGGTTAAAATATCTAAAAATTACCAAAATCCAGTGAGAGAATGAGAAGAAATAAGTCCAGTCGTGTCACAAAAATGATGACCATGTATTGGGCTGCTGAGATATCTACCCAGTTTAGCAGGCTAAATCACTATCTTCACACAGTCCAGTCTAATAATACAAATTTCTGCCATGTGTAGCGGTAGTGAGCAACACAGTGGCCAGTCAAACCTCCACACGATTACACAAGGTCGCTGTCAGGGCTTGCAGCGCTTGGCTTGTACTTGTAACTCTCAAACATCTGCTCACGGGCTATTAACTTATCTTGTGGAAGATACAGAGCCCCACACTGCAATAATATGTATATGATTACTCTTTACGATTGATAGTGCACACCATGTCTATGTTTAGCCGACCTCACTACCCATGGATTAACTGACTGTTTTGTCGTTTTCTGTCTTTATCTGTCTTTGTGTTCTGAGGTGGACTTTGTGTTCAAAAATGTGGTATATAATTTTAGACAATTTCTTAATGTATTTGTACTGTATTGTAAATCGCTTTGGATAAAAGCATCTCCAAAGAACCGATAAACATACATTACAAACATACTTCTTTAGCAGAACATGTGTAAGATGTCTTATCACTATGTAAAGTTCCAGACATCACTGAGCAACGGGCTTTCCTCACGTTCATGCATTTTGAAGGATTAAATTAGAATCCAAAATGTCCAATGTATATTCAAATCTCTAAAAATTATGTTATTTTTATATTATGTTATATTATAATATTTTTAGTGTCTGTACTTATCATATGTTTAAAATTGGATGCCTCTACTGAACCCAGAAATGTAATGTGTGACTACATATGTTAAACTACTTTGACATGCTAAAGTTTGCAGACAGATTAGAATAACAAAGTAGGAAATGCACAAAATCTCCACTCTTTAAGCATGTATGTACAAACACACCACCTGCTTGACATAGGCTGCTAATATCCACCTTGTTTGTTGTTCCTTCGTTTCATTAAAAATTAAAACCATACAAAGTCCATATAGATTAATGGGGCACAATAAACCTTACTGTAGCTCTTAATTCCTATTCATACTCTAATGACTATGCTAGTGCTTCTGCCTATCAGCTGCCTGCCAAGCCTAGCATTATGACGTAGGTAGGTAAAAAACCTCAATATCAGTCAAATGCAAACCAAGTGCTGCGGCAAACCCAAGCCCTGGTACAATGGTAGTCATATATTACCATCTTCTTGGAGTGGCAGGAGAAGGAATGTGAATTTCTTTCATTTTTATTTTTGATTGGATAGACAAACTTTCAATTCAATTCAATTCAGTTTTATTTATACAGCGCCTTTTACAATAGCATTGGCGCTTCACAGAAGGAGCACCCAAGAGCAACAGGGGCAAGGAAAAACTCCCTTATGTTCAGTTAATCTAGGAAGAAACCTTGGGCAGATCCACGACTCAAGGGGCTAACCCAACTGCCAGGGGTCATGGAGAAAAATTACAATCAGTAGTAACCATGACTATAAGTTGCCTATGGTTTTAGCTAAGGTTCATAATAGTTCATAATAGAGTATTATCCCACTTTTACAATACATGGTAGTCAGTCTATAGGTGGTTATCAGGAATTATGGTTGGACAATATGCCAGGCATAGTGACAAACTCAAAGGAACTGACTTTGTGCAGAGACGATAGGCTCTCGACAAAGGCTAGGGCTCTGATTGTCATGATCCTGCTCTCTACCACCCGGCCTCCTACTGGTCTAATTAAGTGTTGCAAGTTCCGTGTTTGTTTACCTTTTCCATGTGCTCATGTTTTGCTGTCTGCCCTGCCCCTTTCCCTCTTCCCGCTCTGCACCCGGTCTTCACGTCCTTGATTGTTGTAATGATTTTCACCTGTTCCTTGTTTGTGTCATTGCCCTGTTCCCTATATATTACCCAGCTCTTTCCTTACTCGTTGTCTGATTGTCTGACCATGTTCCGTGAGTCCTGTGTATTTATCTGCCAGCTAAGTCCTGATTACCTGTGCCTGTTCGCGTACTGCTGTTTTTGCCCTTCCCCCGTTGGATACTTTTGGATTTGAATTTCTAGTTTGGAGAATTGATCTTTTGTGTGTTTTTTCCCTAACTCAGTTTTTGGATTTTTTGTTGGATTATTTGCACCTGTTGGTTATCGATCTTCTGAGCTTTTTCCCTTTTTGCATTTTTTGAACTTTGTAAATAAACTTTTGTATCGATCTGCATTTGGGTCTTAGTCTGTACGTTACAGTACAATCAGACCAAGAAGATGGACCCAGCGGATCCAGGACAACTCTCTTCGGCGATTCAACAACATGGGTCTCTGTTGGGCCGGCATCAGGCGCAGATCGAAGACCTTAGGGCCGAGATACGGAACCTCAGTTCCAGGGTTCAACCCCTCCAGCCGACCCGGGGTTTCTCCGTGCAGCCTGAAGCTCCAGCGCCAACCGCTCAAGCGGCATCGTTGTTCCGCGAACCTAGACTGCCTCCTCCCGAGATGTACGCCGGTGAGCCTGGTACCTGTCGTTCATTTTTTCCCAGTGCTCCTTGATTTTTAGCCTGCAACCCGGGTCATTTCCCACCGAGCGAGCCAAGGTGGCTTATGTCATCACCCAGTTGTCAGGACGAGCTCGAGAGTGGGGAACGGCGGTTTGGGAGGCGGAGTCCCCATCCTGCGATGATTTTCGAGAATTCGCCTCCGAGATGAAGCGGGTTTTCGACCGTTCCAAACACGGGCACGAGGCTGCTCGGGAGCTGCTCCACCTACGCCAGGGTTCCCGTTCTGTTTCGGACTTCGCCATAGACTTCCAGACCCTGGCTATCGCATCCGGCTGGGATAAGGAGGCATTGTTCGACACTTTTCGCGGTCTCTCGGAAGAACTGAAAGATGAGTTAATGTCCCATGATCTGCCTGAGACCTGCGAGGGGTTGGTCAATCTGGCCATCCGAGTCGACACCAGGCTCCAACAACGTCGACGATTTAGGGCTTCCGGAGCTGTGAGTAGAGGAATTCCTCGTCTCGTCACCCCCGTTTCATCATCTCCCGTCATGGCAACCCCAGAGCCCATGCAGGTGGACCGGACTCGTCTGAGTGTGGAGGAGAGACGGCGAAGGCTACAAGCCCACCTTTGTCTATACTGTGGCAAGCCCGGACACTATCTCGCCGCCTGCCCGGTAAAAGCCCACGCTCACCGTGAGAGAGTACGGGTGGCGCCACTATCACTAACCCTCTCAGCCCAACGAACCCTCCTGCCTGCCGTCCTGACCTGGGGAGAACAACGACAAGAGACGGAGGTCCTCGTCGATTCGGGTGCGGAGGAGAATTTCGTCGACGCCGGTCTGGTGAGCCAGTGGGGGCTGCCCGTAGAGAATCTCAAGGTGCCCCTGGTGGCCAACGCCTTAACGGAGTCAAGCTGGCCACTGTCCGTCAGGTCACCATACCGGTGAGTCTCTGTCTGCTCCACACCCACTGCGAATCGATTAGGTTCTTTGTCATTGACTCTCCTGACTCTCCTGTCCTCCTAGGACACCCCTGGCTGATCAAACACAATCCCCATATAGACTGGCAGGAGAGTAAAATTATTGCTTGGTCTCCTACCTGTCAGGCTAACTGTCTCCCTGTTCCTAGTGTTTCTGTGAGGTCTGTCCCTGTCCAACCCGAGGAGTTTCCTGATCTGTCTGCTGTACCCCCAGATTACATGGACCTCAAGCTAGTTTTTAGCAAGTCCCGCGCCTCTTCCTTGCCCCCTCACCGACCCTATGATTGTGCCATCGACCTCCTTCCTGGCGCCTCCCCGCCTAAGGGGCGTATTTACTCTCTGTCCCGCACCGAGACAGAGGCCATGGACAAGTACATAAGGGAGTCCCTTGCTGCTGGTATAATCCGCCCGTCCTCGTCCCCTGCCGGAGCGGGTTTCTTCTTCGTCTCCAAGAAGGATGGCTCGCTCCGACCATGCATAGATTATCGTGGTTTGAATAATGTCACCATAAAGAACCGTTACCCTCTTCCCCTCATGTCATCTGCCTTCGAGCTCCTGCAAGGGGCCAAGGTTTTCACAAAATTAGACCTGCGGAACGCATACCACCTGGTCCGCATACGTGAGGGGGATGAGTGGAAGACGGCGTTCAATACCACTTCTGGACATTATGAATACCTCGTCATGCCTTTTGGTCTTACTAATGCCCCCGCCGTTTTTCAGACGTTGGTCAATGACATTCTTAGAGATTTATTGAATCATTTTGTTTTTGTTTTCCTGGACGATATCCTGATTTTTTCAAGGTCCTTGTCGGAACACATTGTCCACGTCCGAACAGTCCTGAAACGCCTCCTAGATAACCAACTCTATGTCAAAGCCGAGAAATGTGAATTCCACCAGGAGTCAGTCTCCTTCCTCGGCCACGTTATTTCTCCGGGGTCCATCCAGATGGACCAGCAGAAGGTGAGAGCGGTTTTGGAGTGGCCTACACCCACTACTCGCCGAGGTCTGCAGAGTTTCTTGGGTTTCGCCAATTTTTACCGGCGTTTCATCCGAAACTTCAGCACCATCGCCGCCCCTCACTGCCTTGACTTCTCCAAAGGTCAGGTTTTTCTGGTCGTCAGAGGCAGAGAGAGCCTTTGGAGAATTAAAGAGACGTTTTACTTCAGCCCCTGTCCTGACCCAACCTGATCCTGAACGTCAGTTTATCGTCGAGGTCGATGCCTCCGAGGTGGGCGTTGGGGCAGTCCTATCACAACGTTTCTCCCAGGACAACCGTATCCACCCGTGTGCCTTCTTCTCCCGCCGCCTCTCTCCGGCAGAGCAAAACTACGATGTGGGGAACCGGGAGCTCTTGGCCGTTAAATTGGCCTTGGAGGAGTGGAGACACTGGCTGGAGGGCGCCCCAGTCCCATTTCTCGTATGGACAGACCACAAGAACTTACAATATATTAGTCAAGCAAAGAGATTAAACCCCCGACAGGCACGCTGGTCATTATTTTTCTCTCGTTTTGACTTCACACTCTCTTACCGTCCTGGTCACAAGAACACTAAACCCGATGCATTATCCCGACAGTTCACCTCCGGCAGAGAGTCCAGATCCAGAACCCATCATCCCCTCCAGTCGTGTTGTTGGAGCGGCCCGCCTCGACATTGAGTCACTCGTTGTGGCGGCTCAAGCAGACGAGGCGGGTCCCAGTCAATGTCCTGTTAACCGTCTGTATGTTCCCAGCTCTGTTCGTCCACAGGTTCTGCAGTGGGGGCACTCTTCTCTACTCTCCTGCCATCCCGGTACCAATCGAACCCAGGCCTTCATCGAGAGACGCTTCTGGTGGCCATCCATCAAGAGTGATGTCGTCCAGTTTGTCCAGTCCTGCCCTACGTGTGCACAGAACAAGTCCTCCAATCGACCCCCTGCCGGATTGCTTCAACCCCTAGCCATTCCCCGAAGACCCTGGTCCCACATCGCACTAGACTTCGTGACTGGTTTGCCCTCTTCTGACGGTAACACCACCATCCTCACAGTAGTTGATCGTTTCTCCAAGGCTGTTCATTTTGTTCCTCTGCCGGTCTCCCTTCAGCCAAGGAGACTGCCCAACTCATGACGCTACACGTCTTCCGTATCCATGGTCTCCCTGTAGAAGTGGTGTCCGACAGGGGGCCCCAGTTCACCTCAGCCTTTTGGAAAGCCTTTTGTAAATTGCTTGGTGCTTCTGTTTGTCTCTCTTCTGGTTTTCACCCACAGACTAATGGACAATCCGAGAGGGCGAACCAGTCATTAGAGACCGTGCTGCGCTGCATGGTTTCTCAGAACCCTTCCGCCTGGAGCCGACAGCTGCCTTGGGTCGAATACGCCATAAATTCCCATGTTTCATCCGCCACGGGCAAATCCCCTTCGAATGCTCCTTGGGCTACCAACCCCGTTGTTCCCGGACCAGGAGGAGGAGGTTGGGGTACCTTCGCGGAGGCATTCATCCGGCGCTGTCGGCGGACCTGGAAGCGTACCGCACCACCCCCTTCTCCGTTCGGCTGTCGGATGAAGACCCAGGCCGACAAACGTCGCTCCCAAGCCCCCTCCTACCGTCAAGGCCAACGGGTGTGGTTGTCCACACGGGACCTGCCTCTGAGGGTCGAATCCCGCAAACTTTCCCCACGATTCATCGGTCCTTTCCCCATCACCAAGGTCATCAGTCCCACAGCCGTCCGTCTTAAACTCCCTTTTCCCTTACGCCGCATCCACCCCACTTTCCATGTCTCCCGCATCAAGCCCTTTATCTGTAGCCCCATGCATCCCCCCCCGGCGCCCCCCCCGCCCCCCCGCCGCCGAGATGGCTCCGAGGCTTACACTGTTAAAAGACTTTTGGGCGTTCGTCGTCGGGGCCGGGAATCAGTACCTCGTTGACTGGGAGGGCTACGGTCCTGAGGAGAGGTGCTGGGTTCGGCCCGCACATCCTAGACCCCAACCTTATCAAAGACTTCCGCCGCCAACATCCCTCCTCTACCCAAGGGACGCCAAGAGGCGTCCGTTAGAGGGGGGGTACTGTCATGATCCTGCTCTCTACCACCCGGCCTCCTACTGGTCTAATTAAGTGTTGCAAGTTCCGTGTTTGTTTACCTTTTCCATGTGCTCATGTTTTGCTGTCTGCCCTGCCCCTTTCCCTCTTCCCGCTCTGCACCCGGTCTTCACGTCCTTGATTGTTGTAATGATTTTCACCTGTTCCTTGTTTGTGTCATTGCCCTGTTCCCTATATATTCCCCAGCTCTTTCCTTACTCGTTGTCTGATTGTCTGACCATGTTCCGTGAGTCCTGTGTATTTATCTGCCAGCTAAGTCCTGATTACCTGTGCCTGTTCGCGTACTGCTGTTTTTGCCCTTCCCCCGTTGGATACTTTTGGATTTGAATTTCTAGTTTGGAGAATTGATCTTTTGTGTGTTTTTCTCACTAACTCAGTTTTTGGATATTTTGTTGGATTATTTGCACCTGTTGGTTATCGATCTTCTGAGCTTTTTCCCTTTTTGCATTTTTTGAACTTTGTAAATAAACTTTTGTATCGATCTGCATTTGGGTCTTAGTCTGTACGTTACACATATTATGCTGATAATACTGCCCCTTTAGTGTGGAGTATGGTGTATGAATTTATGGCATCAATTACACATGGCTCCTTTAAAGGTGCCCTGCCACATAAAACCGTTTTTACCTGTTGTTGTTGAAATGTGATAGGTCTATATGGGTTTGAGTTACATGGTGCATATGAAAATACAATGACTTATTTATTTATTTTATTTTGTTTTTTAATCTACATTGTCTTCAATAGCCAATGGAAATAAATAAATGGAAAAATCAGGCCAATCCAACAAGATTATGAAGTTCACGTAAAATAGACCAAGCTTGAGCCATTGGTGGAAGGTACTGCATGATTGCCCAATCCATGCTCTCTGGTATTCGATTAGTGCCCACCCCATGAAATCCTCACTACTGTATGCAAGATCACTGAATATCTGTGAAATAAAGATAACAGGCAGAAAAGCATTTCATATTTATTATGATGAATAATAGGAGGTTTGGGACAAACACTGCAGTGAATTTTTGAGAAGTCCCTTATTATTTCTTAGTCCAGCATGTTTTGAAAAGCATGACTTGTCAACTTTGGAGAATACAATGGGCTTTGTAAGTTTTAACCTGTGGTTGTAACAGTAAACTTGCAATAGCAAAGCAGTTATCTGGTTATTTTGGCTTGTGTGAAACCCTACACATTACAAGCCTACCATTGTAAAGTGTCTGTTTACAATCTTCACGCAACTGGTGGATGTGCTTATCATAATCTATATCTTCCTTCATTTCCTCTGAAATGTAATATTCCTTACACTTTTAGTTCTTTGTCCCTTGCAATTCTGACATTAGCAAACTAATGTAAATAGCCTATTCACTTGCCATGCCTTGCTAAGCTGATATGCTACAGCAGTGAATCAGAGCACAATTCATTATCACAGGCAGAAAAAAAAATGAGGTGCTTTACAATAGGGCTTTTTCAATAGGTTGCATATGGCGCTGTTAAGGTGTCCTTGTACCGTTTTTTTTTTTTTTGCCCAACTGAAGTTACATACCATCTTTGGAGACCTAAGAGAACAATTTGAAATACCACTGACAAGCAAATCAGTGTGCCTGGTCCATGTCATGTCTTCATTAATGTAAACACCAAAATATTTAAAACTCTCCAACCTCTCCACCAGGAATCCAATAACATTAACTATATAAGCATTGCCATCTGTCATCAAGCAAAGGCTGAGAAGTTGCACACCTTTTTCCTCAGATTTGCGTCAATATAAGCTCAATCTGGTTTAGGCTATCACTGTTTGTACTGCATTACATGTCTTACAAACATACACATGTGTTTTAAAGCAGTACCAGGCAAGCCCCTACAGGTGGCGATTAAAAAAATAGCAACAACAGTTATGTTGACTGACAAGATAATAAACATGATTTTGGTTTCATTCAGTTTCAGTTTTGTTTTCACCGACCCTCGTTTTCATACTGCAAGTGCTTGTAACTGCACTTAGCAGTGGCAAGGGCTTCAAGAGAGCCTTCACTCACCCCATAATGAGCCATTTAACTGTCAAAGTGACAACGGCTGGTAAATTAACCTATAAAACAGCATCAAATGTTGCCTGGTGTGCCAAAAAGTTACCTTTTCATTTTGATGAAGTAGGTGTAAATGTATTATACTTACTATGTATTATACTTACTATGTTACTTACAATGATACCGCATGGGAATGCGGTTTTATCCCATTCTGGTTGAAGTGGTGGGTTGTGGAGAACCATCAAACAGCTCAGTCTGGATCATATCCAATAAACCCCTATTATAGAGATTTAATACGTTAACATTTAATGAGAGATGATAGAGGATTGTTGTATCAAGTGTGTTAACAAGGATCCCTGACTGGTAAGGCATGTTGGCCTTAAGACTGATGTTGACATACGTGATTAACGTGATTTAAAAATACTAAAAATGCTTTCATTTTCATTGAAACTTTTAGAAAATCCCTTAATTTGTAGAGCTTATAAACTGCCATTGCATTTACTTCTCAATGCTCTCTGGGTAAAAACTGGGTATCAATCACCCGGTTGATTTGTACTGCAAAATGAACTCTTCTTTTGTTCAGCCATTGCCGTTTTAACCTGAGTGCACTGTAATTCAGGAGGACAATGTGCAAGCCAGTACTCAAAGTTTATATGAAAAGGAAGATGATCAGAGAAGCGAAGCAATGCACCAGCTTAGACCCACACCCAACACCCTCAACCAGATGATGTTAATTTTTACCCAGAAAGCAGGAGGAGCAAAAAACACTAGCAGTTTACGAGTGCAAGGATTTTCTTAAACTTGAATAAAACTGAAAACATTCCAAGTGTTTCTAAATCCTGTTTATATAACTATTTATATAGCCAACATCAGCATTACAAGGCCAAGATGTCTTACTAGCCAGGGATCCTTTAATTTGAAATAACCAATTAATTATTTAGCCATGATAATCACTGCAAACAACCATTAATGGATCTATGCATCTAGGAACTGAATTTAAAATTGCAAATTGTTGCAAATTGCAAATGCAAATTGCTGGGAACACATTTGGGGTGATTGTTATTGAAATAATAATGTAAATGTTGAAAAGTAACATTTGACGTGCATACCTGAATCATGGATTCATAGTAAGAATTTGTTTTGTAGTACATAGCGCATTGTAGATTTTGAAGAGCAATTTGGAGATGATCTGGTGACTACACACACACAGACACACACTCAGGTTTGTCTGGTATGACAGTAGTTTTTAGTAGCAGTGGTAGGAGAATGATGACTGCACCACTACACCTCAACCATGACCAGCTACATCAACAAGTGCACAGAGGATGTGTCTGTCTTCAAAATCATCACCAAACACCCCCATCAGAAACCATGGATGACTGCAGAGGTGAGGGCGCTATTGAAAGCCAGGGACGCTGCCTACAGGGCTGGGGAGGAGGAAACCCTGAGGAAAGCAAGAGGTGAGCTGTCCCGGGCCAATAAAACAGCAAAGCGCCCTTGTGCTCAGAGAATCCACTTTGCAGACACTAACGACACACAGCGCCAATGGCAGGGCATTCAAGCTATTAACAACTACAGGCCTGCCCCCCTTTCCTGTGGTGGTGATGACTCCCTGCCTGAGGCGCTAAACCAGTTCTATTCAAGGTTTGAGGAATAGAACGACTCAGAGGTGAGAAAGGACACCCCTCCCCTTAACGACCTAGTGCTGTGCCTGTCCACCTCTGAAGTGAGGAAGACCCTACTCAGAGTCAACCCACGGAAGGCTGCTGGGCCAGACGGCATACCAGGCCGTGTGCTGAGGGAGTGTGCGGACCAACTGACAAATGTCTTCACAGATGTCTTCAACATCTCCCTGGCCACCACTGTCGTTCCCACCTGTTTCAAGACCACCACCATCGTTCGAAGAAACCCACAGTGACCTGCCTCAATGACAACTACCAGCCACACTGGATCACAACTACCAGCCACACTGGACCCAATGCAGTTTGCATACTGCCCAAATCGCTCCACAGACGATGCCATCAACACTGCCATCTTCAGCTCAGCATTCAACACCATCATCCCTCAGCAGCTGATAACGAAATTAGGTGAACTTGGCCTGAACACAACCCTCTGCAACTGGATCCTGGACTTCCTGGTGGGCAGACCACAAGCAGTCAGGATCGAGAGCAAGACTTCCAGCACTACCATACTGAACACTGGAGCACCTCAAGGCTGCGTGCTCAGTCCACTGCTGTTCACACTCCTCACCCATGACTGTGCGGCAACGCACAGCTCAAACCACATCATCAAGTTTGCTGATGACACTACCGTGGTGGGTCTGATCAGCGGAGGCAACGAGGCCCCGTACAGAGAAGAGGTGGCTCAGCTCAGCAACTGGTGCACCAACAACAACCTGTCCCTCAACGTGGACAAAACAAAAGAACTGGTCATCGACTTCAGGCGGACTTTGCATAAACACATCCCACTGTGCATCAACAACCTTCCAGTACAGATTGTCCAGAGCACAAAGTTTCTGGGCACACACATAACTGACAACCTCTCATGGACTCTCAACACCACACATCACAAAAAAAGCCCAGCAGCGTCTGTACTTTCTGAGAAGACTGTGTGAAGCCAATCTCCCAACCTCCATCCTCACAACTTTCTACAGAGGGACGATTGAGAGCATCTTCAGTGGCGCCATCACAGCGTGGTTCGGCAACTGCACTGCGGCGGACCATAAGGCCCTGCAGCGGATTGTGAGGACAGCCGAAAAGATTACTGGAGTCTCTCTGCCCCCCCTCTCAGACATCTACAGCACCCGCTGTCTGCGGAAAGCCAAGAACATTACCAAAGACACTACCCATCCCTCCCATGGACTATTCACCCTACTACCATCTGGCAGAAGGTTCCGCAGTATCACTGCCCGCACCTCCAGAATGGGGAAGAGCTTCTTCCCGCAGGCAGTCAGACTGCTGAACAACCTGTAGTGCAATTGGACTGGAATTTCTTACTCAGGATGCAAACCAGCGCATCACAGCACACTGCACCTTATGCCCCCGCACTTTCTTGCTGCTATCACTTATATTTATGTAGAATAGTCTCTAGCTGCTATTATTTATATTTATATTGAACAGTCTTCATTTTACAAATCACACCACTAGCCACAGTGCTCTGCAAAAAGCCATGCCCTGTCTAGCGTGTTTGTTTTAGGTCACCTGTATTTTGACCTGCAAATCGTTTACAACTGTGTTGTAATGTTATTTTTCTCCCGCAATAGTGTATGTAGGCACTATTACGTATCTGTCTTGTCCATACTGTGTTTTAACAGTTACGTGTATCACCAATTGTTCCAGGTGAAACGTTGTCTCGTCTCACTATGTACTTACAACATACCTTGGGCACTATTTAGTCATGTTCTTTAAAAAAATCTCCTTCATGTGATTTTGTTTTCCTGTCATTCCTTGCTTCGCAATTTCAAACATGTACTAAACAATTGCATAACAATCAATACATTGCATTGCATATACATCACATTGTATTATGATATTGAGACCTTGGCCAGAAAAGAGTAACCAGTCAATATCATTTTCTGGCAAGTACCATTAATTGTATATTTAGAGTGACACAAGAAAAATAGTGTTTTACCTCCATTTTTGCCCTTAAAACCATAATTAGGGTCCAAGCAGTAAAGCTGTGTGGAACCCTATTGTTTTTGGTTTGATTATTATTATTAGTGGCAAAGCTGCAAAAACCCTATTGTTTTTGTTCTGATTTTTAGGGGTCCAAGCAGCTAAGCTGTCGGAAACCTATCGTTTTGTTCTGATTAATATATATATATATATATTATATATTTCCCTCCACAAAAAGTCATCATGGAGCATCTATAATTATTATGTATATGGTCTCTGTTAATTTTAGTAAAGATCCGACAAATTTTGTGGCCTGTGAAACTTTTTTTCACTTTAGCTTTTCATTGCATGTGGAAAACTAAAATTTATTAAAAGTATTTTGAATAACATACAGTGACTTGACTGTACATGACTGTACAGATTAATATGATTTAGGAATTTTGAGTCTAGGTAAATCTGATCTTGAGATATGGGCTTGAATGGAAATTGCATTATTATAGTGCCACCTATTGGTGCAGTTATATATATATATTGCATTATTATAGTGCCACCTATTGGTGCAGTTATATGTATATATACATAATTTCATGGTAATACTATTTTTAGCCATGCCATGCCAATACCATGCAGTCTCCAAACAATTACTGTGAAGTTTTTACAATAACAATGCAAACTGCGTTGATTTAAAGGTATAATGAAATGGTAATTATTTGAAGTAAATGTGTAATTACTGAAATTATAAAGTTCAGGATTTACTTATTGTGAAGTAACGATCTGTCATTACCCCATGGTGGCATTGTAAAGAGGTGTGAATGTTGGTAAGTACATGGTTACTATCAAATGTTATGACATAACAACACAGTGATGAAAGCAACTAACCAAGTTATTGTAGTAGTTATATGGTAAAATGACATATTGTTCCTGTTACTACACTGAAACAAATGAAGTGATTAGATTAGATTAGATTAGACTGAAAGATTTGACCCAGGTTGGATTCAAGAACCCCACGTTGCTTTGAATAGACTTGAGTTTAACTTTTAAATGTTTTGCATGCACTGGTAATTCCTTCAGGAATTGCATCTCTAGTTCATAAATGTTAATTCCCATCTGAAATGTTTTCTTTATATAAGGTATAATATATCTCAAAGAGAAGTTGCAGATGAAAGCAGAGCAAATTAAAAATTGAAAAATTGTTATTTTTATTTGGAGTGCCTAAACCTTTACTAAACATTCAAAATTTTCAACCAAAGTCCATGATAATAACAGTATTTCCCCATATCACATTATACCTGAGGTTGTTTCTCTCTTTTTTCAAATTTTCATTTTCCATTTTTCTGAAATGCAGAGTTAAGATACATTGGCTTCATATACAGTACTTTACTTCATGTAGTGACTTTCATTCAATATGATTTAATATTCTAATAATGTCTGAACTTTGTCTTACGTATTTCGTTTGAATGGCATCTCGGTTTTTTAGTTTTTTTTCATGAAATTATCACATACTTTAACTTATATGTATTACATACAATAAACACCTACATAAATGCATTATCAAAGGAAAGGTGAAATATCATGCAATATACAATAAGACCCCTACCTGGCCTCAAGAGCTTCTTTTAACTGTGTAACTTCAGCGCTGAAATGCAACATAAAGGAGCATATTTATCATGTTTTCATTTGAAAGCTATTCATATGCAACACAATAGAAAGGGTGTCTCTGTAGAAACATTGTTCCTTGCACCTTGTAACTACTAATCCTATATTAAGTTATACATGTGCTCCAGTCTTTCCTGGGTTCACCTGGGTTAGCTGATTTTAAATACTGATCCTGATACCTGCCATTGTTGTACTGCTTTTCTCTATTAAACATTTATCTGTACAATTACAGTGCAGGCAGCCATATATTTCATCTGCAATACAGTACTGTAATACATTTTACTATATTTTGAGTCTGCTGTATTACTATAAGATTGCACTGTACTATGCAGGACTGTACAGTAATTTTTAACATTTGGCCTATTTCTTAATTGCATTGCATTTATTTTGGTTTCATTTGCATTTATTTATTTTTATTTTTAGTTATGACATTTATTTAATAACAGTGAGGAAAAATTATCAGTGATAAAAAGTAATGTATTTTATTCCACCAAATATTACCCAGAATACAGTAATAACTACAGTAGGCTACTGTAGTGCTGTAGTGTTGTAATGACATATTGTGGTAGCTTAGAAATCTAGCACCCTTTTGGTAAGAAATAGTTTTGCTCAGAAGGTACGTTCAGAGCCACTGCTCTGGGTACGTCTAGCCACGCACCATTTGAGCCTCAGTAGGTCTACAATTGGTCTTACACAGGCTTGGTAACACATTAATCACAACGCTTTATCTTTATAGAGAGTCGCTGAGCAGGCCTAGCACAGGACTGTGAAGTGTCAGGCTGTGATGGCGCAAATCAACCAAGTGGCCAAGGAATAGCGATCGTTTGAATCGGCTATGGCATCTTCTTTGGAGGAATTACACGGGCTTTTCCTTGAAAGTTGAGCAGAAAAAGTACTCAAGTCATTAATTTCAAACAAGGATATATTTGCTGTTTTGCCGACGTTGCTCTGATTGTTCATAGCGCTAACCAGGACAACCACTGATTCCACACCCAGGATTGAGCTCAGTCTCTACGTTGTGGTCAGACTATACATTTTGATGTTATAGTCTTGCTTGTCAGGCTAATACTGTGGTATTGTTTTGTTAAATTCTGCTGTACTGTACTGCACTGCACTGCACCCACCAATATATCAGAAATTACATCTTTGATCTCCTCAGCTAAAGCCTCAACATGCTTACTGGATCCTATCCCAATAGATCTTTTGGCTGCTCTCCCTCTACTGGCTGAGATGATTCTGAAAATTATAAATGACTCACTAATAGCTGGGCATATCCCAAAATCTTTCAAGACATCTGTTATTAAACCATCTATTTGAAAACCTAACCTTGATCCAGATGTCCTGGCTAACTACTGACCCATATCTAACCGTATATGTAACCGTGGCGTATCAAAAATGCTTGAAAAACAATAGTGTCTAAGCAAATCTGTAGCTTCCTAAACAAAAATAATATCCAGGAAACCTTCCAGTAAGGCGTCAGAGCTAATCTTAGTACCCTAGTTAAGCCCTAGTTAAAGTCTTCAATGACCTCCTTATGTAATCTAATAATGGATATATATCAATATTAATCCTACTGGCTCTTAGTGCTGCCTTCAACACTATTGACGATGGCATCCACAGGCTTGAACACGATAGGCATCAAAGACTGCATTAGCCTGGTTCAAATCGTTCATTTTGAATCCCAGGACATTTATTTTCGTGCACCCCGGGCATTCCGACATTACGCATCAGAAGCATCACTGCAGGCTGTGTTTCTGCAAATTGTACAATAATGTTCTGAAAACAGCAGCCTACATTTATTAATGGCTAATACGACAAACCTTATTAAGATTGCTAAACTGAACTTAAAGCAGAGGGATGCACTATGTATAACAGTGTGTCCCCCAAAATATTTCTCTTCTTAAAACATTTCTCGGAGCTCTTGTTTAGCGAAATAACCTGCGCATGTAAAAGTTAAGTTAAACATAAGCAAAGTTTACCCTTCAACCTGGTAGAGTTGTAATGTGAAAACTTTCTGTCATATTGATGATTTCATTTTTAATCACAAATAAACACGCACCTTTGTGACACAGTGATATTCCTAAACTGACGTAGACGTTTCCCAGGCGCAAAACGTAGCCTATACTATTGCTAGTTGTGCAGTGGTCTAATATAGCCTAGTAAGAGTCCAGTCCAATCTTGGCTGGGGTAGGGCAAGTAAAAAGAAAAGTAAAACTGACAACCTTGAACTGTGCACAGTTGCTTGCATTTGTCCTAGAACTAGCAATGTGCGCCTCTATGGCAAGTCATCCAGTACCATCCAGTAAATGTTATTTTTAGAAGTCCCAGTTATTGGAAATATTGTGATTGATATTGGTAACAGAGTGAATGTATAGCTCAATACATTTAAAGATAAATAAAATAAAAATAAATAACAAAATAAAAATCACTGTTGGAGCTTAGGTATGCTTTGAGTAATCTAATGGCCTCAGTTTCTAACCATACAATCTGGATCTTGTTCAAATGTTTGGCATAGACCTCTATTTGTAGCATAGAGGTCTAAGCTACAAATCACAAATGCTTTCAAAATAAAACTTCTTGTTGAAACTCATGCTTAGCTTGAGAATTCTAATTGCCTTAGTTTCTGTGCAGTTCCCAAAGGACAGATCCCATTAATCTGTTTTTCATGTGCATATAACTGGCAAAATTCAGCTGGAACTAACAAATGCTTTTAAAATGAAAATCTTCCCTTTCTTGATGAATATGGCCATTACCTTACATTGCTGCCATGGTGAACTAGCCCGACAAGCCCCAAGCCTCGACCAATAGACTAGGCTCAATCCTGGGGTGGAATCACCGGTTGCTTTTCAAACTGTACTAGATGTACCTACTGAGTAAAATTGTTTGCTACCGCTAGGTACGTTAAGATTAGACTGACTGATCTGACCCAGGTTGGATTCAATAACCCCACGTTGCTTTGAATAGACTTGAGTTTAACTTTTAAATGCTTTACATGCACTGGTAATTCCTACAGTAATTGCATCTCTAGTTAATAAACATAAATTCCCATCTGAAATGTTTTCTTTCTATAAGGTATAACATATCTCAAAGAGAAGTTGCAAATGAAAGCAGGACAAATTAAAATTGAAAATAAAAATGGTTATTTTTATTTTGAGTGCCTAAACCTTTACAAAACATTAGAGATTTTCGACCAAAGTTCATGATAATGACAATATTTCCCCATATCACATTATACCTGAGGTTGTTTCTCTCTTTTTTCAAATTTTCATTTTCCATTTTTCTGAAATGCAGAGTTAAGATACATTGGCTTCATATACAGTACTTTACTTCATGTAGTGACTTTCATTCAATATGATTTAATATTCTAATAATGTCTGAACTTTGTCTTACGTATTTCGTTTGAATGGCATCTCGGTTTTTTAGTTTTTTTTCATGAAATTATCACATACTTTAACTTATATGTATTACATACAATAAACACCTACATTAATGCATTATCGAAGGAAAGATGAAAAATCATGCAATATATAGTAGGATACCTACCTGGTCTCAAGATCTTTTTTTAACTGTTCAACTTCAGCGCTGAAATGGAACCAAAAAAAGCATATTTGTCATGTCTTCATTTGAAAGCTATTCATATGCAACACAATAGAAAGGGTGTCTCTGTACAAACATTGTTCCTTGCACCTATTAACTATTAACTACTAAGCCTATATTAAGTTATCCATGTGCTCTGGTCTTTCCTGGGTTCACTCTTTATTACTTTTAATATAAATACTGATTTTAAATAATTCTCACCTGGCTTTGTCGTATTGCATTTGTCTGTAAACATGAAATGTAAGAAATTTATTATTTTAATCCATATTCATGGATTGCACTGTGAAATTTTTTAACAGAAAAGAAATCCTATATCTTACATGCGCGCAAACATGTTCTTACACAGCTCGCAAGACGAAGGATCACATCTTCCCACTGGCCTGAAAAATATTATCAGAATTTAACCAGGACAAAAGTTTTGAAGAAAGTTAGATAATATAAAAATAAATCTAGAATGCTGTTCCAAAAGTCTGCCATAATTTTTGTGTACGAATTGCTTTATTGGCTGTCACTATGTTGTTGCTTTAATCTGGACCACAAGGTGGCACATTAACCTTCTGAGAAACGAATGTAAGTCAGAGAGAAATCTACTGATGTTTCTATTAGAAAGTTAATGTGCATCTACTAGGCATTCAAAGACGGAGACAAGTGTCAAGCGTAACCATATATGAAGATTTTAGAAATTCAAATCTAATTGTTCATGGTTGTGTGTTTTAGGGCTGCTGGATGTACAGACGGACTCACAAGTGATATTTTCTTTTAACAGTAATAACCGCGATCACTATTTAATTGAGCTAGCAATACTAATTTTCCTCAGATTAGCTAAATTCTTACGTAGGAGAGATGGGATTGATCTGTTTATACTTTAGGTTTAGAGCATTAGAGTGTACAAGATACATAAATCTAATGTTGTGATAAAAGTGTCTATGATGTGAGACAAAAGCTTGCATTTGAGATGTGTTTATTATATTTTGAAGTCAGTGTTTCATTTTGCAAGGGATGTGAGGCATTTGCATTTTTGTGAGCAATTAATTTTTAATGTAAAGTTTAGGGAAACACATTGAAAATGTGTGTAAGCAGTTGAAAAAACTGTAATATCCAAGTAGCATAAAATGCAGTATGTAACTATTACATGCACTCTTCAAACCAAAGTGCTAATTCAGAAAGAGTAAATACCCAAAGTATACAGCGGAGCCTGGTACATTGAAATGTACTTACTGATTACTGCTCTTGACTTGCATTTTATCTTTAATCTTTGCCAGATATGCCTGAACCCTTGAAGAGAAACACAAGATAATCTTTTTCAATAAGCTTATTCGGTATTGAACCTACAATTTGAATCAAGACAAAAATTAATGTAACTCCACTTTAGAAGTGGATGTGACTTTGTTTGTTCTTTGATTTTGTCCATTAAAACCTCCTCGGTTAAATCTATCTCTGCCTCCGTCCGTCTGTGTCTGACAGTAACTCTATTGTTTTTGTCTCCACACATCACTTAAAAAACACTTAAAAACATTTACATCACAGGCTCTGAATTCCTATCATTGATGATGCTCACTTTTTTTTTATTCTCCTGTTTAAGAATCTCCATTTCAACAACAAACAAACAAACAAACAAAAAATATTCACATCTCTGAATTACTATGATTGATGATGCTGATGTTCACCTGAATCTGAGATTTGTATTCTCCTGTTTTAGTAACTCCATTTCATTCTTAATGCTTTCCCTGAAATTCAAAGCATGTGTGATCAATGTATGTGTGAACAAAATTTTTCCAATTGTTAATCTACTTGCTTGTGAAACAACCACTATATCTGTATTTACCTTGATGCCTTCAACTCATTGCAGCTGTGTTGAGAGATCAAAAATATTGTTTACTTCTATGACATGTACTTTTAGACGTGGTTTCTCCATTTAAACTGTATATGTTTATATATGCATAATTTATGTGATATGCCACTCTCTCAAGTTCCAGGAATACATTACTTACAGAGCTCATAAAGGTATAATACATTTACTGGAAAAATACATTGCATTGTATTCTAATTTCATTCTGCATTACATAGTCTTTTGCCATGTTGCTGTCTATTTACCATTTCCTGTCTCAATAAATTAAGAATGAGGAGGATCTGGTGCTACTTAAAAATGTCACTTGAAAACAAACAAAAAAAAAAACATTCACATCTCTGAATTACTATCATTGATGATGCTGACGCTCACCTGAATTTGAGATTTTCATTCTCCTGTTTAAGAATATCCATTTCAGTGTTGATGCTGTTCCTGAAATTCAAAGCATCAATCAGTATATCTGTGAACAAAATTATTCCAATTGTTTATTTACTCTCTTGTGAAGCAACCAATAAAATCTGTATTTACCTTGATGCTTTCAACTCATTGCAGCTGTGTTGAGAGATCAAAAATATTGTTTACTTCTGGGGTTTCTCCATTTAAACTGTATATGTTTGTATATGCATTATTTATGTATTCTAAATCCATTCTGCATTACTTAGTCTTTTGCCATGTTGCTGTCTATTTACCATTTCCTGTCTCAATAAATTAAGAATGAGGAGGATCTGGTGCTACTTAAAAATGTCACTTGAAAACAAACAAAAAAAAACATTCACATCTCTGAATTACTATCATTGATGATGCTGACGCTCACCTGAATTTGAGATTTTCATTCTCCTGTTTTAGAAACTCCATTTCAGTGTTGATGCTGTTCCTGAAATTCAAAGCATCAATCAGTATATCTGTTAACACAATTATTCCAATTGTTTATTTATTCTCTTGTGAAGCAACCAATAAAATCTGTATTTACCTTGATACCATCAACTCATTGCAGCTGTGTTGAGAGATCAAAAATATTGTTTACTTCTGAGGTTTCTCCATTTAAACTGTATATGTTTGTATATGCATTATTTATGTATTCTAAATCCATTCTGCATTACTTAGTCTTTTGCCATGTTGCTGTCTATTTACCATTTCCTGTCTCAATAAATTAAGAATGAGGAGGATCTGGTGCTACTTAAAAATGTCACTTGAAAACAAACAAAAAAAAACATTCACATCTCTGAATTACTATCATTGATGATGCTGACGCCACCTGAATTTGAGATTTTCATTCTCCTGTTTTAGAAACTCCATTTCAGTGTTGATGCTGTTCCTGAAATTCAAAGCATCAATCAGTATATCTGTTAACACAATTATTCCAATTGTTTATTTATTCTCTTGTGAAGCAACCAATAAAATCTGTATTTACCTCGATACCATTAGCTCATTGCAGCTGTGTTGAGAGATCAAAAATATTGTTTACTTCTGGGGTTTCTCCATTTAAACTGTATATGTTTGTATATGCATTATTTTTGTATTCTAAATCCATTCTGCATTACATAGTCTTTTGCCATGTTGCTGTCTATTTACCATTTCCTGTCTCAATAAATTAAGAATGAGGAGGATCTGGTGCTACTTAAAAAATGTTACTTGAAAACAAACAAAAAAAACATTCACATCTCTGAATTACTATCATTGATGATGGTGACGCTCACCTGAATTTGAGATTTTCATTCTCCTGTTTTAGAAACTCCATTTCAGTGTTGATGCTGTTCCTGAAATTCAAAGCATCAATCAGTATATCTGTGAACAAAATTATTCCAATTGTTTATTTACTCTCTTGTGAAGCAACCAATAAAATCTGTATTTACCTTGATACCATCAACTCATTGCAGCTGTGTTGAGAGATCAAAAATATTGTTTACTTCTGAGGTTTCTCCATTTAAACTGTATATGTTTGTATATGCATTATTTATGTATTCTAAATCCATTCTGCATTACTTAGTCTTTTGCCATGTTGCTGTCTATTTACCATTTCCTGTCTCAATAAATTAAGAATGAGGAGGATCTGGTGCTACTTTAAAAATGTCACTTGAAAACAAAAACAAAAAAAAACATTCACATCTCTGAATTACTATGATTGATGATGCTGATGCTCACCTGAATTTGATATTTTCATTCTCCTGTTTTAGAAACTCCATTTCAGTGTTGATGCTGTTCCTGAAATTCAAAGCATCAATCAGTATATCTGTGAACAAAATTATTCCAATTGTTTATTTACTCTCTTGTGAAGCAACCAATAAAATCTGTATTTACCTTGTTGCCATGAACTCATTGCAGCTGTGTTGAGAGATCAAAAATATTGTTTACTTCTGGGGTTTCTCCATTTAAACTGTATATGTTTGTATATGCATTATTTATGTATTCTAAATCCATTCTGCATTACATAGTCTTTTGCCATGTTGCTGTCTATTTACCATTTCCTGTCTCAATAAATTAAGAATGAGGAGGATCTGGTGCTACTTAAAAAAATGTCACTTGAAAACAAAAAAACATTCACATCTCTGAATTACTATGATTGATGATGCTGATTCTCACCTGAATTTGATATTTTCATTCTCCTGTTTAAGAATCCCCATTTCAGTGTTGATGCTGTTCCTGAAATTAAAAGCATCAATCAGTATATCTGTGAACAAAATTATTCCAATTGTTTATTTACTCTCTTGTGAAGCAACCAATAAAATCTGTATTTACCTTGATACCATCAACTCATTGCAGCTGTGTTGAGAGATCAAAAATATTGTTTACTTCTGGGGTTTCTCCATTTAAACTGTATATGTTTGTATATGCATTATTTATGTATTCTAAATCTATTCTGCATCACATAGTCTTTTGCCATGTTGCTGTCTATTTACCATTTCCTGTCTCAATAAATTAAGAATGAGGAGGATCTGGTGCTACTTAAAAATGTCACTTGAAAACAAACAAACAAAAAACATTCACATCTCTGAATTACTATCATTGATGATGCTGACGCTCACCTGAATTTGAGATTTGCATTCTCCTGTTTTAGAAACTCCATTTCAGTGTTGATGCTGTTCCTGAAATTCAAAGCATCAATCAGTATATCTGTGAACAAAATTATTCCAATTGTTTATTTACTCTCTTGTGAAGCAACCAATAAAATCTGTATTTACCTTGATGCTTTCAACTCATTGCAGCTGTGTTGAGAGATCAAAAATATTGTTTACTTCTGAGGTTTCTCCATTTAAACTGTATATGTTTGTATATGCATTATTTATGTATTCTAAATCCATTCTGCATTACTTAGTCTTTTGCCATGTTGCTGTCTATTTACCATTTCCTGTCTCAATAAATTAAGAATGAGGAGGATCTGGTGCTACTTTAAAAATGTCACTTAAAAACAAACAAAAAAACATTCACATTTCTGAATTACTATCATTGATGATGCTGATGTTCACCTGAATCTGAGATTTGTATTCTCCTGTTTTAGAAACTCCATTTCAGTGTTGATGCTGTTCCTGAAATTCAAAGCATCAATCAGTATATCTGTGAACAAAATTATTCCAATTGTTTATTTACTCTCTTGTGAAGCAACCAATAAAATCTGTATTTACCTTGATGCTTTCAACTCATTGCAGCTGTGTTGAGAGATCAAAAATATTGTTTACTTCTGAGGTTTCTCCATTTAAACTGTATATGTTTGTATATGCATTATTTATGTATTCTAAATCCATTCTGCATTACTTAGTCTTTGCCATGTTGCTGTCTATTTACCATTTCCTGTCTCAATAAATTAAGAATGAGGAGGATCTGGTGCTACTTTAAAAATGTCACTTAAAAACAAACAAAAAAACATTCACATTTCTGAATTACTATCATTGATGATGCTGATGTTCACCTGAATCTGAGATTTGTATTCTCCTGTTTTAGAAACTCCATTTCAGTGTTAATGCTTTCCTGAAATTCAAAGCATGTGTGATCAATGTATGTGTGAACAAAATTATTCCAATTGTTTATCTACTTGCTTGTGAAGCAACCAATATCAAACCAATACCAAAATCTGTATTTACCTTGTTGCCATGAACTCATTGCAGCTGTGTTGAGAGATGAAAAATATTGTTTACTTCTATGACATGTACTTTTATAAGTGGTTTCTCCATTTAAACTGTATATATTTGTATATGCATTATTTATGTGATGATGTGCCACTCTTTCAAGATCAATGAATACATAACTTACAGAGCTCATAAAGGTTTAATAGATTTACTGTGGGAAAATACATTGCATTGTATTCTAATTCCATTCTGCATTATGTGTCTTGTCATGTTGCTGTCTATTTACCATTTCCTGTCTCATTAAATTAAGAATGATGAGCATCTGATGTCACTTAAAAATGTCAATGAAAATAAAATAAAAAAACATTCACGCCACAGGCTCTGAATTACTATCATTGATGATGCTGTAGTTCACCAGAATATAAGATTTTTATTCTCCTGTTTAAGAATCTTCATTTCAGTGTTAATGCTTCCACTGAAATTCAAAGCATCCATGATGATGTGTGAAATTATTCCAATTGTTTATCTACTTGTGAAGCAACCAATAAAATCTTTATTTATCTTGATGCCATGAACTCGTTGCATCTGTGGTTAGAGATCAAAAATATTGTTTACTTCTATGAAATGTACTTTTATATGTGGTTACAGAGTACAAGAAATTGTTCTATTCTCTTCACTGTCATTCTTATTTTGTTCCTACATTAACTTCTGTGACATACCTACATTAGCAGAGTGATTTTTTATATTATACATCCATCAACAAATACCTGGTCTCCAATTCTCCATTTTGTCTTTCCAATGCTATCATTATTGCTGTTAACTCCAGACTGATTTTTTTTTTTTTTTAAAGGAGAAAGAATTAGTTCAGTTCAGTTACTTAAATTCTTGTGTGTGTGTGTGTGTTTGTGTTTGTGTGTGTGTGTGTGTGTGTGTGTGTGTGTGTGTGTGTGTGTGTGTGTGTGTGTGTGTGTGTGTGTGCACGTGTGTTTCGAGAAACTCACTTGGCTGCATTGAACTCCTCACATCTGAATGCTAACCATAAAATATCCACTGCATTTAAACTGTATATAATGTATACATTTATATAATAGCCTACATAACATATATACATTATCTTCTTCTATCTTACATATCTCTGAAATACAGTACCTTGTTTTGAGACGTTCATTCTCTGTCTTCAGTGTTTCCAGTTCATGACTAAAAGAGCAAACGAGAGTTAATGAAAGTCCAATCTTTAGCTCACTTTAAGCAACATAATATTATGATTAGATAATTCACTCCCATTTTCACATTATACAAACAGCATTACTTCACACAGTTTAAGGCCTGTGGCCCCTGTTGCAAACACAAGATGACAATGGTGGGGAGATTATCTTATTTCGAGTTACCAGGTAATATGTTAACAGCAATATGTTAATGTTAACAAAATAACATTATGCTGTCAGGTTGAACTTTGAACCAATATCAGCCACTAGAGGGCAGACAATGTTAACAGACAGCCGGCCCAATCAAAAATCAGCTACCGATGACATCTCAGGAGTCCAGCCACCAATTTGATATCTAAAAATTTCCTTATAAAGCTCACTTGATACACTATATGTACAATGATGCCATTGTTTAGGGTTCATGGCGCAAATATCTTTTCATACATTAAGATAAAACACGGACCTCTGTTATTCTTTAACTTTACATTGTTCAAAGGAAAAGACATCAGATAAACTGAGGTAAAATAGATTTGATTTGTATGTATAATACTATGATTTAATAATTCACTTCCATTTTACATTATGTAAAAACAGCATCACTTCAGCCCCTGTTGCAAGCACAAGATGACGATGGTGGGGAGATAAATGTAATGGACCTACCTGTATGTCTTTGTGGCTCCAAGAGGTGTTAGGAGAGATTGGGGTGCCATCCAGCTCTGAGTGGGTGATGTCAGGAAGCTGAAGGGTTGTGCCTCTCCGTGTCCTCCACATTTGGCCTTGCCTTGGTGGGTTCGCAGGCCCTGTAAGTGGTCACCTTAGACCACCCACATTGGCATCTCCTGAGAACTGACTGCTCATTGGTTGCCATCACAAGTTTAATGTTTTCAGTAGACTGGAATGTGAGAAAGGAAAGATGGTTTCAGTACAAGGAAAGAGCAGATATGCCTCCTCAACAACTTAAAGATATGTGTACTGACTTGGATTTAGGGTAGGGTAGGTACTGTAATATACCTAAGCTATGTAATAAATTCATTAGACATACCTCAAGATCAGCTCAGTCTGACTGAAGTGACAGTTTGACACCAAGTGGAACGCTGATCCATTTTATTACGGTATGTATGTGTTTTCAAATGATATAAGCTAAGGTAAGCATGAGCTACTTGTAAAGTGTCCAGGATGTTACTGTCAGTCCACATAAAAGAAACCACAAAAACTTTTAATTACTCTTACCTGTGGGTTTATGATGAGGATTAAACACAGATGTTATATGCTGCTGGAAACTAACCAAAAGCTCCACTTTGACTTTAATTCATCACAACTTCTTTTAAAGGCAATATCTGTCAGCCACACTTGCTGCAGTACACTTTGTTCTATCTATCTTCATTTCCTGCTTTCATAACTAATGTGAGAGAAACGAAACAGAAAGTGAAGAGTGAACCCCTTTGTTGAGTCGTTGCCCATATGTATGTCGAATGCAAGAGAAATGAAACAGAAAGGAAACAAGTGTCTTACACAAATGAAAAGTAAACCTCTATCTCCAGCTGTTGTCCATAAGGTTTTAGGGATCCTAATGATAACTGATGTGGGCTCTGAGGAAATTCATAGTCCCCAGGACTGAAAGGCTGGCTTATTTTACATGTAATAGTTCTGACGCTCTGTCTCTTGTCCTCAGGTCACTGCTCAGAGTAGCACCGCCCCATTTGATTGTGTGGGATGGGCAGCAATAAGTCACACATCCAGCAGAAGCTGCATGGCAACATACCTGTTGGGGTTTAACCAGGTCTCATTTAAAAGCCACACTGTGTTACACAATCAGGCATGACATTGGGGAAATAGATGCATTCTTGTTTTAATCTGCACAGACAGAGCTACTGTCACTATGCATTTCTTTCTTTTTCAGTTTTTCACTTTGCCTCTTAAGAGGAGACAAAACTAAAATCTTGCTGATTGGCTGGCATTGTTTCTAACTCAGTTTATCCCTTTGTTTTGTTAAGATGTTGGCCTTTTCTGATTTTATCGATTAAAAAGCAATAGAAACACAAAAATTACATAAAAGTAAATCACTTGAATTACTTTCATTATATTACTACAGATAAAATCTATCATTAGTTAGTTATCATTAACAGTTCTCTAGAAGATCAGATTTAACAATGTGTGTACCATTTTTTATTGATAAAACAAGAATTCCTACAATAATCCAGTAAAATAAAGACATGGGTGGCAAAAACCATGTTTACCAGTTGTACATCATTATGGTTCTATTATGAAGTCTGCCACTGTGGAGTTCCTCTAGTATTTCCTGTAGCTACAGTAGCTCACTGTGGGGTTTCTATACCAACCACAGGCTTACCCAATTGTGGCTTGGAATGGGGTTCACTGATACACATCAGTTGGGGTACCCATATGCTGTAAAAGCTATCAGTGATATTGCTTCTCATTGAGTTTTTACACATAACTTCCAGAAACTACAGAATACAGTGGTTAAAATACGGCTGGGTCAAAATGACTTTCCTATGGCTTGCTGGTTGTAATGAGGTTCCTTCAGTGTTTCTTGCTTTCTATGGGATTCCTTTAGTTCACTCTGATCTAAATGTTTGCGGGTATGTCAGGATGTGTCCAAAATTAATTTTTCCCAATAAGGAACCAAAATTAACCCAAGGCCATAAAGTATCAGACCAAACATTTTTCTTGTATAATTTTTTCAATGTGACCTGAACAGAACACAAGGGTTGAGTCCACTGGAGAACAAATATTGCAAAGGTTATACACACAACCTGCCACTGCTATCCTAAAATCACATTGGTTTTGCTGGAAAATTATTTACTAACCTACTTTTACACATGGTTTCTTAATAATAATGTTCAGAGTCAGAGCCATCTGTCATGATCCTACTTCCTGTTACCCGGCTACCCACTGGACTTTCTATGTACTGCCACCTTTGTGTCTTGTTTATCTCACCCATGTGCTCTTGTTTTGGTTTTCTGCCCTGCCCCTTTTTCCTCCCCTGCTTTGCACCCGCTCCGCATGTCTTTGATTTCCTTAATGAACCTCACCTGTCTCTTGTTTGTTAGATTGCTTTCCTCCTATATATTCTCCAGTCGCCCATTACCCCTTGTCTGATTGTCTGACCGCTATCTGTCCGTAGTCTCGTGGTTCTAATGGCTACCTGTCGTTGTTTCTATGATTCCGTGTTTGCTCGATTCCCATCTCGTGCTTTTTGCCTCATCCGAAGTTTTCTGAGTTTTTGCCTCTTTGGTTCTGTGGATAATTTTGAGTTTGGACTGTGATTTTCTGAATTGGATTAATGCTTTTGTTGGGACTTTCGCCACCCGCTTTGTGGATTACTGTTTTTTGCTCGTCTGAGCGTTTTCCCTTTTTGTGATTCTGAACTATTATAAATAAACCTGTCTGAATCTGCATTTGGGTCAGTCCGAGTTTCCAAGTACTTTACACCATCACTAATCATCTTAAACTACAGGATAATAAAAGCCACATGGACAGAGCATAAGTAGAAAAAGCCCAACCCAACAAAGAAAGACAATACTACTACAGTACCATTGAGATTATATTTGGGTTACACTATTGAAAAAATGTTGTCGTGTCTCTTCCATGGACTGGTCGGTTCCCATATTTTCGTCATTCTTCAAATTATTTGCTTCCATGTCTGTGGCAAGCTGGAAATAGATAAACACACACAGTAATCACCATGATACAGTGGAGCAAATGGAACCTGAATAGTTAGCTAATAAATGTGTTGGAATAACTCTGCACATTATTGGTGTAGGTTTGCAAACTGCTGAAGCAGGATATGTCTTAGCACAATCATCTGTGGGTACATATGAAGGAACTGCTTTCATTAATTCAATTCACTAAAATTTAAGTTGTCAGTGGTATATGGGATTGCCTGGGCTTACGCATGAACTTCAGCTAAATTCAAATTTTATTGGCACATATCATTACACAAAGTACAATGCAGTAAAATGCTTTGTCTACTGACTCTAATGACTATGCATTAATGACAATATACAAGGTCTACAAACACATTTAAAGAAAATAAATAAATGTAGAAAGCCTAAGTATTCTGACGCTGAGTAAACTGAGGACAGAAACTTTTTCTCTGTCTCTCAGTTCTGGCTTTTAGGCACTGGTAACGCTTCCCAGACCTTAACACAGAAAAGAGGCTATGGCTAGAACGACTGGGATCTCTGATCATTTCCTGAGCTCTGGACTAGCATCTCCTGATGTAGATGTCTTGTACATTGAGTGGTGAGGTTCCCCTTAGCAGGGCTGTGTGCTGTTACCATACAAGGTGGTTATATTCCCTGTAAGGACACTTTCAATAGGCTCTGTAAAAGTTAGGTTTAATAACATAAGTTAGGTTATTAAGTTAGGTTATTTTAGGTTAAAATATCCAAAAATGAGCGAGCGAATGAGAAGAAATAAGTCCAGTCGTGTCACAAAAATGATGACCATGTATTGGGCTGCTGAGATATCTACCCAGTTTAGCAGGCTAAATCACTATCTTCACACAGTCCAGTCTAATAATACAAATTTCTGCCATGTGTAGCGGTAGTGAGCAACAGCTTGTACTTGAAACTGTCAAAGTCCATTTACGGGCTATTAACTTGCCTATTAAACATTCTGAACTAGCTGTCAATCTTGTGGAAGATACAGAGCCCCACACTGCAATAATATGTATATGATTACTCTTTACGATTGATAGTGCACACCATGTCTATGTTTAGCCGACCTCACTACCCATGGATCGACTGACTGACTGTTTTATGTTCGCTCTTTTGTCGTTTTCTGTCTTTATCTGTCTTTGTGTTCTGAGGTGGACTTTGTGTTCAAAAATGTGGTATATAATTTTAGACAATTTCTTAATGTATTTGTACTGTATTGTAAATCGCTTTGGATAAAAGCATCTCCAAAGAACCGATAAACATACATTACAAACATACTTCTTTAGCAGAACATGTGTAAGATGTCTTATCACTATGTAAAGTTCCAGACATCACTGAGCAACAGGCTTAAAGTAGAATCCAAAAGGTCCATTGTATATTCAAATGTCTTAAAAATTATGTTATTTTTTATGTTATGTTATATTATGATATTTTTATGAAGTTTCTGTACTTGTTATCATATATTTAACATTGGATGCTGCTACTGAACCCAGAAATGTAAGTGTGTGACTACATATGTTAAACTACTTTGACATGCTAAAGTTTGCAGACAGATTAGAATAACAAAGTAGGAAATGCACAAAATCTCCACTTTAAGCATGTATGTACAAACACACCACCTGCTTGACATAGGCTGCTAATATCCACCTTGTTTGTTGTTCCTTCGTTTCATTAAAAAAATAAAACCATACAAAGTCCATATAGATTAATGGGGCACAATAAAGCTTACTTTAGCTCTTAATTCCTATTCATACTCTAATGACTATGCTAGTGCTTCTGCCTATCAGCTGCCTGCCAAGCCTAGCATTATGACGTAGGTAGGTAAAAAACCTCAATATCAGTCAAATGCAAACCAAGTGCTGCGGCAAACCCAAGCCCTGGTACAATGGTAGTCATATATTACCATCTTCTTGGAGTGGCAGGAGAAGGAATGTGAATTTCTTTTTGATGGGGTAGACAAACTGACTTTATGCAGAGACATTATGCTGATAATACGCCCCCTTTAGTGTGGAGTATGGTGTATGAATTTATGGCATCAATTACACATGGCTCCTTTAAAGGTGCCCTGCCACATAAAACCGTTTTTACCTGTTGTTGTTGAAATGTGATAGGTCTATATGGGTTTGAGTTACATGGTGCATATGAAAATGCAATTAAATATTTTTATATATATATATATATATATATATATATATATATATATATATATAAAATCTTCCTTGTCTGCAACATCCAATGGAAAGAAATAAACAGAAAAATCAGGCCAATCCAAAAAATTATCAAGTTCACGTAAAATAGACCAAGCTTGAGCCATTGGTGGAAGGCACTGCATTATCGCCCAATCCATGATCTCCAGTATTTGATTAGTGCCCGCGCCACAAAATCCTAACTATGTGAGTGAGTGTCACTGAATATCCATGAATTATAAATAACAGGCAGAACAACATTTCATTTTTAGTATGCTGAATAACAGGAGGTTTGGGACCTGCTGCAGTGAATTTCTGGAGAAATCCTTATTTCTGTTCAGCACATTTTGAAAAGAATGACTTGAAAAGAAGAACTTTGACAAATACAACGGGCTTCGTAAGTTTACAGTTACAGTTTCATCCCATTCTGGTTGAAGTGGTGGGTTGTGGAGAACCATCAAACAGCTCAGTCTGTACCATTTCACCAGAAGCTCAGAGACTTCTTTTGGATCATTTCTAATGAACCCCTATTATAAAAAGTTAATATATTAACATTCGTATTTAATGAGAGATGATAGAGGATTGTTGTATCAAGTGTGTTAACAAGGATCCCTTATAAGTTTGCCTTATAAGACTGATGTTGACATTAGCTATTTAACATGATTTAAAAATACTTTAAATGCTTTAATTTTTATCTTTCATTTTTCATTTATGTTTTAACCTGAGTGCACTGTAATTCAGGAGGACAATGTGCAAAGGTGTACTCAAATTTTAAATGAAAAGGAAGAGGATCAGAGAAGTAAGGCAATGACAGTGGAACAATGTTGACATGTGCAACAGCTTAGACCCACACCCACTCCAGGTGATGTCAATTTATTCAGAAAGCAGGAGGAGCAAAAAACACTAGCAGTTTACGAGTGCAAGGATTTTCTTAAACTTGAATAAAACTGAAAACATTTTTTAGTAGCAGTGGTAGGAGAATGATGACTTACAGCATACCTTGGGAACTGTTTTATCATGTTCTTGTGAAAAAATCTCCTTCATGTGATTTTGTTTTCCTGTCATTCCTTGCTTCGCAATTTCAAACATGTACTAAACAATTGCATAACAATCAATACATTGCATTGCATATACATCACATTGTATTATGATATTGAGACTTTGGCCAGAAAAGAGTAACCAGTCAATATCATTTTCTGGATAGTCCCATTAATTGCATATTTAGAGTGACACAACAAAAATATGTTTTACCTCCAGTTTTGTCCTTAGAGTGATTTTGTTTTCTTTAATGTCCATTGGGACTTTACTGTAATGGGATTTAAGTTGAACTATTTCTTTCTTGATATTAGATTCTCTGCCTGGATCAGTGACAACACATCATTTTGTTGAATCTCCTGATTCAATCCTCTCCCATCCTATCAAAGACATTTAGAAAAGCATGATCACAATTTAGTGCAGTGAATTAGATCAAAGTAACCCTAGATCATCCGACCTTGTTTCCCGTCTATTGTAAGTCTGTATCTAGTCTGCTCATCTACCTGTGAGTTCTGTTTTCTGTGTTTTTACCTACTCTCGTTTCTCGTGCCTGCCTCGTGGAATTCTTTTGAGTTTTTTGTTTCTTCCTGAATCTTTGAAGAAGTTTGGATAACTGTCTTTGTACCTTTTGGAAGTTTTTGAGTTTCCTCTGTTTTCCCGAACCTCTTTTTTTTTTATACCTGTTTCTGGAAACCCGTTGTTGGATTAATTGTGTGTTTTTGCTTTACTGAGATCTCCTGAGCTTTCTCCCAGTGCGTACTGTTTTTGTATAGTGTTTGCCGCTGTGAAATTACCAAGATCTCCTGAGCTTTCTCCTGCTATGCACTGTTTTTGTATAGTTTTTGCCATTGTGAAATAAACCGTGCTGCATTTGGGTTCCTGTTTTAGTCTCACCGAATTTAACAGTGGATATCTTAAACATACTTTTTTATCCTAAAATATTTTTGATCCAGTAACTTCTTAACGCAAAGGCACCAAAAATAGGACAGAGTAGTGCCGAATAGTGCTTCCACTCAATTTCTCATTTAGCTACACCACTGCATGAGGGCTATATCCAAAGACATAGGTCTTCACCAAATATGGTTTTTGAACCAATCAGCCGTTCTCTGAGTCTGAAGTTAGCACTTTTAGCTCCAGCCTATCATTAAATCAAATTAGACCATTAGCATATTGCCTATAAGCATCTCACTCAAAAGTGACTAAGAATTCCATATGACATGGAACTGAGATCCCTGATAGATGATAACCGGCTTGCACTACTTGACTTGGACACATGGAGGGACTATTTCAAATCTCTTTGATGCTCAAGTGGCCTATCTGTTTCCTAATATTGTCGTGGAAAACCACTTTGATGCTTGCAAACCCCACAAATCAATATCCTAACCCACCCAACACACTTGGTCCAAACCAAGAACTCACTGTTGGAGTAAAGTTGTTGACAAAAACTTTATTCACAATACCAGCAAAGTATACAAGAGACAATTGCCCCAAAGTATAAGTGCTGAGCAGTGTGAAGGAGATCCGCTGCAGAGAGGATACCGTTTACCTTGAGAGTTGATCAGGCTCTGACTGTCCCTTCCAAACATCTACCTTTTATGTTACTGCATCATATTAATTAATGTAGGAGGCCCTGGTCCTGTTCATATTGGTGGAATTCCTCACCCATCCGGTTATTAAAAAGAAACTATTATTCTTCCTTGCTGGGCGTATAGTCTGACATATACTTCCTTATGCTGGACTCTTATCTTTATGATTTATATTCCCCTCATTCAGTCAGGACCCATCTGTACCATGGTTCTGATGTGAACAGCATCCATTCATACAGCGGACCCCATTCACTGCCACCTTATCATGGTATCCTCCCAATGCTATCTTTCCCATGGTTCTGATGTGAACAGCATCCACTCACACAGCGGCCCCACTCACTGTCACACATCATGGCATTCCTCCCAAACCGAGGCTCCTGCGGATCCGAAGCATCTCCCTGCATTAAATCTTATCTCTTGAAATGTTCAAGGCCTCATGTCCTCTGCCCAACTACCCAAGTCTCTACTCTGTCTTTCTCTGCCAGAACTGCTTCGGCCTTCTGGGTTACCATTAACAAACCACCCTTCTTTCATATGTTAGTATAAGCATTACACTCTCAAGTTAATCTTGTATATACTAAAACAAACTTCTTCTTCTTTATGATGATAATTTCCACAATATGCCTCTAAATATGTGAAAAAAATCATTAGACAATCAAAATCCCGAGCCCTGTAATTGTTTTTCATGCATTAACTGCAATAATACATTAAACAACATTTAACAACATTACATAATATTGCATTGTACCTAAGATTGTCTCTCTCTTTCAAAATTTTCTATTTGCTTTTGAAGTTTTTAGCCTGATGCATCAAACGCCACTAGCATATGTTCACTCCACAGTGGGAAGATATTTTCTGCTTCAGCTTATCACTGCTGTTTGGTTGTGACGCATGTTTGAATTCAACTTTATTACTTTTAGCCCTCCCTCTGGTCGCTGAGCCACAAAGCTCAGAGATGGAGCAAAGCGAAGCCTATGTGTGGCAGTAGTGTGGTTTATTTATAGATTAGAGGTGATTTTTAATGATTATTAACCACCGCTCAGACAGAACAAACTATCTGATAATAAAGCTAAGCAAAATAAAACTATTGGATTGGTATATTTAGACTAAAACAACCAGCAATAGTGACAACAGGTAGTAAGTTTGACCACGAGCAAGCAAAGGTTTTCAAGGACCCGTGGTGTTCTATGGCGGGACAGAGGCTGCAGAAGCCTGTTAAATGGTACAGTCACTCTGTCTCTGAGGAGCAGCTCAACCAGAGAATGACATGTTGATGGCAAATCACAACTCAGGGAGATGTTTGTCCCATAGCTTGTGCTGGTCACCCACATAAGAGCTCAGCATTGTCTTCGATGTACGATTCACTCGCTCAGTAAGGTTAGTCGTGGGCATTAATTTTTGTACCACACCCCAGCGATCGCAGAGATCTTTTAAGACTGAATACAAACTGTGGCCCATGGTTGGACAGAAAGTACTTGGGCAGTGCTGAGATCAAAACCAAGCATTACCCATGGCTCTGAGACTTCTGTTGCAGGAGGCCAGCACGCTTTCAAATATCGTGGTCAGACAAAGGAAAAGGTATGATATGGTTTGGCAGCTAGTTTCTCACGTTCAGTGGTGGAGTAGTTCTTCTCTGCACCGTGAGAGACCAGCTCACAAATGTTGTTTGAGGGAATCAAACAACCTCTGACATGCAGCACTCCAATGAAATGTTGGTGCTGTTTGGTCCTTTTTTCAGAAAAGTTGGGCACGTACCGATGGTACCACCCGGCCAAACCAAGAAACCTCTGGACGCCTTTTCGATTAGCAGGGACTGGATAAGCCCTCACAGCGTCAGTCTTCTCAGGGTCAGCCCTTACTCCATCCTTAGTCACAACATGCCCAAGGAACTTTTCTGGCATGCAAAAGTGACACCTTCAGTTTAAGGGTTAGCCCTGCATCACGTAGACAGTCCAACACTTTTTGGATGTCCACAGGTTTGGGGAATGAATGATGTTATCATCAATGTACATGAAAAAACATGTCTCCAGACAGCTTTGAAGGACAGCAAGAGATCATAATTCATATACAACAACTAACTTACTATAAATTAGCTGTAATTAGAAGGTAATACTGGATATATTCTTAGTTAATGGTCTATTATGGGTAGAATAAGGTCACAGAATAAGGTATTAATAAGTAATTTGTAATGCTTAATAAATGGCTAGTATGTTAATAAGCATCTAGTTAATGGCAAATGTGTGTGCTAATATAACCATATTATTAAGTCAGATACATTTGAAAAATGGTATGAGGTTAGCTTTTGGTGTGGGAAATTCTGTAAGAACAAGTAATATCTGTGTGTTTGAGTGTATACTAGAATAGAATAGTGCATGCAGTAGAGTGCGTGCTATAAGAAGAGATTTTTGTGCATGACAGTAGACTCCTTCTGAAAATAATGTTGAAACCATGTTTGGAGCATAATCGTAAAAGGACAGAGACTGAGATCTCTTGTAGGATTGGCTCTGTGCCAGCTACATCGTCTACTGGCAGGAGTATTTAAGATAGACAGATACGGTAAAAGGTTAGAATGGTTGAGGATTACCACTGTTGTAACCATTCTCTCGGTGAACGCAATAAAGACTTGGTTGAACAAGACAAACTTCTCTGCTACTTTGGGTTTTTCTGAGAAACTTCTCCACATAATTTGGGAACGGAAGACCTTTGCTTCCGTCTAGATTGGCCTGGTTAAGTTTAATTATGACATTATTTTTGTTTACAAATTTAGTTGTTTTTGGGGGCCACCACTGCGTGGAGACTTTTTTGGCTTGTTCAATTGCCTTCACAGATTTTTAAGGTCTGTATATTGGTAACATTTTGTTCCATTCCTAACGCATATTGTCTTTGATATTTCAAACTCATATTATGTTTAATATATGTGTTAAACAGGGTGTTTTTTTATCTTGGGCATGTTGTCTGTCTTCCGTCATTGTACCCTTGCCTCTAAGTCTTGTTTGTGTTAATTTCTTAGCATGTGGAAGTGTTCACCTTTTGTCAGGCCTAACGACCTCATAGCTTAGTTTAAATATAGAACAATAACGGAAGGAGGCGTTATGAGAAGTGTAAAGGAATAATGGAAATAAAGGAATTGTGACATAGGGCGCAAACATGTGGGCTCTAAATTAATTAAGTTTTTGGTATATGGTGTGGACTGTTATTAGTTAGCCACGAAATAATATTTCAGTCGCTGGTATTTTTTGTGAGTTTTCATTGATCGCGCCTGATGGCTCGCTGATTATGAGAGCGTGCTGCTATTAACAGTACCCCGGTCTGGCCTACGAATAAAGGAAGAAAAAGCCCTTGATCCGCGTCTTTATGTGTTAGAGTGACGGGATGTCTTTCCGTGATGTGAGTGTGGCTTATGCGCTTGAAAGTTTGTGTTTGGCATGAGCGATAATCTCCTTTGAGTGATGTGCTGTGCTTTTGTGGAAGTGTAGTACTATAAGTTGTTTTTGCATGTTGGAATTTGACATGGTGTGTCTTCTGTTCAGAAGTTTTAAATAACACTTGGCCTGTTCACTTGGAGTGCATTTTTCCAACTGTTGCATGCGAAGGTCAAGAGGTCACCTAGCCCCTCTCCTCTCCCTCTTCTTCTCTTTCCTATGTGGTATGTATGTGGGTTGTAGCTGTGTCCGTGTGCATGGGAGTCTGTAAGGAGTGCCTTAGGTATGTGAAGTTAGGGTCAAGGGGATGTGCAGCGTAGGTTATTTTTGCTTGCTGCCCTTTTCGTTTGTCCCTGACATGTGTCTTGTCTGTATTCTTTCTGTTGTATTGATTACTTATATACGGGACAGGTGTTCAGTTGCTCCAGCTATTTAGGCACAGCTGGAAAAGGGAGGATGAATTGAAGTTGGATATTATATATCCGAAAATAAGAATAGTAAGTTAGTATAAGAATAAGTAAATAAATAAAGTAATAGATTTTAATATCTTAATTATTTATTCCAGACTTAAGTAACGGACGGATTTCAACGGAAACCTGAGCTGTTTACTTGCCATCATTGGTAGAACAAGTGGTAATTATTGGAACTCCCCTTGTGTGCTTGGTATAGGTCAGGTAGACAACCTGGAGACATCTATAGCTAGTGATATTTTCAAATAATAATAATACATAGTATACTGTTTCATAGGGGTGAAATGGAAAGTCAGATTGAGCAGGATTTTACACCGCTTGAGCAGTTGGTGCAGAATAATAAATTAGCGGAAGATCAGATAGTTAGTGCTAAATGGGAAAAGGGTACAAAAAAGGATCAAGATCCATGGCCTCTACAGGGAACATTGGATCTACGAATCCTAGTACAACTTGAAGGTAAAATAAGGGATTATAAACGTACTGATAAGTCAGAGAAAGGAAAGATAAAAAGACAAAATGAGTTGGAAATATTAAAGTTATTTGTTGACTTAGCCATGAGTGTACAACTTAACATGCCAGATCAGGATGCACTTAGTTACAATGTCAAACAATCGCTATGATAGTGAAAGGAGACCGTACATTTTATGACCCTTGGGGATTTGTGGACGTGCATGGTTTGATTTCGCTTACCCTCGCTTCAGGATGGCGCAGGTGCATGGATACAACGCTTTGAGTCAGAGACGCAAGGCCATACACCTGCCATTGGGGACATTAAATATTTGTTGGGCATCATTATGGGCAAAGAACCATTGGCAGATGTTCTGTCAAAAGTGGACTTGGATGTTATAATGATCCCGCTGCTGACCATTTGCCCTTTCACAACTATCGCACACTTGTATGTAAAGCATTGAGAATGGCTTATCCAAACCGCTGTCCAGCTAGTGCATTGACGTTGAATAAGATAAAACCTGACGAAAATCCAACTGCCTTTGTGGAGGTTGTAACAGCGCATTGGCAACTGGAGTCTGATCCAAATGACAATGAACTGAAGAGGAAAAAGCATGAGTCAGGAAAGGTTGCAAGGACAATAGGGTATAACAGGTATAACAATAGGATGGCCAATTGTAATTTTTACATCTCATGCCATCTCTCAGTTAACAGAGCAAGGAAGATTTTGACACCTCAGCGTCAATTAAAATATAACAATTTGTCTTTTTGTCCAGATGTCACAATAAGAACATGTGATATGGCAACAAATCCAGCAGATAGGATTCTGTTAGATTATGAGGGAACGCCTCATGAATGTGTGGCGGATTCTTTAGTCTTCTCAAAATTACGCACGGATTTGGAGAGTGAACCTCTTGAATCTGGCCTAGTATTTTTTGTGGATGGTTCCAGTCATAATTATGATAACAGAACATGTGCAGGATTTAGTGTTATTCGACTAACGGATACACAAGAGTTGGAAGCTGTACTTCACATTCCTTGTAAACAACCATGCTCAGCTCAACTAGCAGAATTAAAAGCCTTAACCGAAGCTTGTTTGTCAGCAGATGGGCAGGAAGCTACTATTTATACTGACAGTGCCTATGCCCATAATGTACGTCATGTTCACGGGCCCAATGGAAGCAGAGAGGGTTTAAAAATCAGATGGCTCTCCTGTTGGAAAGTAGAATGTCGAGAGGTCTTGGAGTGGTGGCACACGAGTACAGCAGGAGGCAGAGATTGTGTTTTTGCCTTTTATTTTCACCACCAGTGAAAAACAGTGAGCCAGTGACAAAACAAAAAGAGAATCTACCAAAACGAAAATATAGAAAAATATATCGATATACACTATTTACAATATTCACAAAAACAAACAGGCTATGAGAAGCCAAAACAATTATCCAAAGGCTCACAATGGAAAAGTTTGGGTTTCACAAAACAAACACTACTCACACGTCTGAGGATTATCGAGCACATAGACACACGTCTGTTCACAAGGCAGCTCCCAACAAGTAAAAAAAAAAAACCCATTATAAGGGGTACCTGCGCGCACCCTGCAGGTGGACCATTCCACTGACAGCGTCAGGGGTGTCTCAGGTATACAAACATAAACTCACAATAGCAACATTTAAAATTGTACCATTCACACACAAATAATATCAGGCCTTTCCCAATACAACAACAAACATGCATATGCTCACTGATCACTCTTTTACACACTCAGACAGTTAATTAATTTCGCGAGGGTGCAACCAAGCCCGCTCGCGAACGTGACTGAGAATATATGCTCCTCAGAACAGAGGTGCCCTCTGCGCTGCCACTACGGTAAGACCAGTTTTAACAATGCTAGCTAATCATTTACTGAAACGCTTGCACCTGCAAGAAACAAGCGAGATTGCCAAGGAAATACAAAGCTTTGTAATGATGCTGTATTTTTAAATAAACCAGACATGTGTAAGTGAAACAAAGTTGTGTAATGTGATTTGTGCGTGCGTGGAAATGTTTGTACTGGTGGAATGTTTGTTGCGGTTAACAATGTGTGCACCCATGTTTAGCCACAGACAAAACAACACTGAATACAACAAATTCACACGCAGTGATTTAAGACAACTCACATACAGTCGCAAACGAGGGAAAGGAAAGTTTGAACGAGGACATGGCGTTGCATGTGCCGAATGGCGGTTGCCTCAGACGCCGTGATGATGCGCTCACCCTGCGCAGCATCGCACTCCCATTCAACATTTAGACCAAATTCAATTGTTATTAACTGCTATGATGTCACCTAAGCGTTTGACTATTTGTAAATGTCGAGCACACAAGAAGGGTGAGGATTTGGTAACAAAAGGAAATGCATTTGCCGATGATGTAGCCAAGAAGGTAGCTCTTAAGGCTAGGGAATATGAGTCAGTATCTAAACAGGCGTCGGTGCATGTGATCGGATCAGTTGAATTTAACTGTTCTTCCCTTTAAAAGTTTTGAGAATGGAACTAATGGTGAGTTGGTTCAAGAACAATTATCACACATGGTGGGCCTGTGGCCCAGAGTGGGGATTACATAATATGTAGATTCACTGGATAAATACTACTTATGAATCTTTTACTGCATGGTTTGTGAAGATAGTTGGAATGATTGGATGCATTCTTCTCATTGTTTCTCTTGTTTTCTGTTGTCTTATTCCCTGTCTGAGAACTTTGTTCATAAGGATAGTGGAAGGACAGGTTAAAACTCAAAGGGTCCTGTCGGGCTGGTTGACGAAGAGGAGTGTGATGACTGCAAAGAAGAAATTTTGCCAAATGCGCCCATATGTTCGGATGCTGTTCATAGAGTGAGGGACATTCCGCTTGTGGCGTGGTCACAGGGTCCACAAGAATTGGGCTCTGTGGAAACAAGGGCTTGAACTGTGTCTCTGTTGATTGTGCCCAGGGTGTGTTGAGAATTGCATTATGGGAATAAAAGGAACATGTCGCCTCAAAGGGAGGAGGTTGCAACTGAGGACATTGACTTTGGATGATACTTATGAGATATATGAACTGTCACCAGCCCTGGCAGGAAGGATCAGTCTGCAGGTTAGGTTTTGAGAAATACTTGAAAAAGGGAGGTATATGTGGGAAATTCTGTAAGAACAAGTAATGTGTGTTTGAGTGTATACAAGAATAGAATAGTGCATGCAGTTGAGTCTTTGCTATAAAAAGAATGTACAAGAGATTTATGTGCATGACAGTAGACTTCTTTGAAAACCATGTTGAAACCATGTTTGGAGCGTCATCGTAAAGGACAGAGACCGAGATCTCGTGTAGGATTGGCTCTGTGCCAGCTACATTGTCTACTGGCAGGGGCATTTAAGATAGACAGATAAGGTAAAAGGTTAGAATGGTTGAGGATTACCACTGTTGTAACCATTCTCTTGGTGAACGCAATAAAGACTTGGTTGAACAAGACAAACTTCTGCTACTTTGGGTTTTTCCAAGAAACTTCTCCACACTGGCTTTTTTCTTTCTGTGTGAAATAGAAGTGGGTTTCAAAACAAAAGATCTATCCAATATAATATACAACTAATGATGATGCATGGTGATAATAATAGCAGTAATAAAGATGGTTGTGGTTGCTTTACTGTGCCATTTTTTTTTTCTAAAATAAAACCAAAGACCAATCACACATATTTTGACACCCTCTTTACAGCTTCACTTCTTCTGTCATGCCTTCAACACAACAGAAAATGGCTAGACTAGAACAAAAATTGCTGTGTGGGGCTGTGGACATGACATAAATTCTGAGAGATTCAGTGATTAAATGGCTTGTGGATTGAGGAAAAATAGCTGTTACAATTAGCATTATCTTCATCATCTTCTGAACTACATATTTACTTTAATATTAATGTCAACATACTAAATTTGTGTTTGGTTTATCATGGTTTTATCACGTTTCGCAATAAACAGATGCAATTTAAGATCCAATGTAGTTTGATATATTGCCATGTTTGGAGTAGCTATCACACTGTAATAAAATAAAAAAGGCAACAATTTTACAGCCCTGATTCTGTATAATTTCTATAAGATTACATAGGAAATTCCTGAGTAATTACTGAAAATGCTGCTGGATCTTACTTAATGCTTATTTCATATGACTTCATAAGTCTCATAAGTATTACCATCAAATCACACCATAACATTACTTTTAAACCCTTGTTTTTACCATTTTGTTGTTGACATATTACCATGACAAATAGTGTGTTATTGTTTAGAAATAACATAAATTAGTCAGTAATTACTCTGTATTTATCCCATAATTATTCAGTAACATGTTCTGAGTTATTACCATGACATTACCAACTTATTAATATCAAACTACTTTCTTATTTTAAATCTGTAAAGTGTTACAGATAAATTGGTTTCATACACATAAAGTAATTTTCAAATCATGTTCATGTGTTTTTTATGTGCATAGAGCTCTGCCAAAATAAAAGTCTGCTAGGACTCACAAATGCTTTTAAAATAAAAATCTCTTTCTTGGTGAATACAGCCGCTATCTTAGATTGCCTGACAAGCCTGACTATAACATCAAAATGTATGGTCTGGCCACGCACCATAAACTGAGCTCCATCCTAGGGGTGGAATTAGCGGTGGCACAATAGGATAGCGCTACAGCCAATCAGAACAATACTGGCAAAACAGCAAATGCATCATTCTTTGAAACTAATGAATCGAGTGTCTTTTTCTGCTCAAGTCTCACTCTTCCAAAGTCAGTGTCAAAGCTGATTCAAACACTTAGTTGCCACTTAGTTGTTTTGCACAATCACATCCCTGTCATCATCGTGCTAAGCCTGCCCAACGACTCTACAAAGATATAGCGTTGTGTTTGGTCATACCAAGCTTTGATAGAGGACTGCACTGAGGCCCTATGGTGTGTGGCTAGATGTACCTACTGTAGTAATACTGTTAGCTACCACTAGAGTATGTCTAGATTTCTAGGCTAATGGTGAACATCACTGACTGACAATCGTCTGACCCAAGTTGTATTTAAGAAGCCCAAGTTGCAAGTCCATGCTGCTTTGAATAGACTTGAATTTAACTTTTAAAATGCTATGCATACACTGCTAATTCCAATCTCTAGTTAATAAATGTTAATTCCCATCTGAAATGTTTCCTTTCTATGAGGTATGACATATGTGAAGGAGAAGTTGCAGATGAAAGCAGAGCAAATCAGGACTGCCTAAATGTTACCCCATTTTGCATTACTGAGGTTGAGGATAATGCTGTTTCTCTTTTTTCACATTTTCATTATTCTTTAGAAGTGTTTAATTGAAATGCAAAATAAAGATAAATTGGCTTTATATGTACAGTACTTTAATTCATGTAGGAACTTTCACTCCTTATGGCTTAATATTCTAATAATGATTGAACTTTTTCTCATTCTTCCCTCTGATTTCCTCAGTGCTAAAGAGAAACATATATCAGTTCCAGAAAGAAATTTTTTGAATCTTGGTTTTTAGTTTAGTTTTGTTATTGTTGTTGTTTTTCATTTTGAGTGTGATCTTTAATTTGCCATGAAATGATCACATACATTAAATTTATTGACTTTAAATGTAGGACTACATCAATGCATTGTCAGGAGAGGTGAGGTGAAATATCATGACATATACAATAAAACACCTACCTGGTCTTATGATCACCTGACTGTGCAACTTCAGCACTGAAATGGAACAAAAAGGAACATATTTGTCATCATTTAGAAAGTTCATGTGCTTCTACCAGACATTCTGAGATGGAGACTGGTATCAAGCTTAACAATATATGACAGTAGTAAAATAGCGTTGCTACCTCAGTTAAATAGTGATAGTGGCTGTGATTACAGTTAAAAGAAGTAACGACTTTTGAGTCCGTGTCTACATCTGTCAGTCATAAAACACACTGCCATGAACAATCACGTTTGTATTACTAAAATCATCAATGCAGAGTTACTGCCCTCCTTACCCCCTCTCATTCCAATACATAGGTATTTTTTCATGTAACCTAATTGTTCTTGTGGCATGCCACTCTGTCTGTGTTTAATCACAATAAAATTAATTGTTATATCTGATTGTTAAGAACTTGCTGTAGTCCGGGAGTATGTCTGCACTGATCAAATGCTCCCTTGGTAAATTCTGTGCAGATGTTTATGTTTTGGGTTCTATGCATGAATTTCTACGATGGAGCTTGGGGGTGCTATGCATGTTCGTGCAGGCTTTGTGGGCCAAGAAATATTTGGTGACTACCACCTCCAATCTGGTGACTCCAATCTTAATAATGGGTGCTCTTGCACTGCTCCATTGGTCTGTGTACTGTTTTGTTTTCTCCTGTTTCTTTCGGATGTTCTATAGCAGTTTGTTTCGTCAGTACAGGGGAGCATGGAGTGCAGACATCTGATATGCAGCTTTCAACTCAGTCACAAAGGCTTTCAGGGGTTTACCTTCAATGTTAGCTGTTTGCAAGCAATCTTTGAATACTCTGTTGAAGCACTCTGTTGCTTGTGGGTAATGCACAGAGCTGCGGCAGTGCTTAATGTTCCTGTCAGTAAGGAAAGACTGAAACAGTCTGAAAGTCTGAAACAAACTTACGGCCATTGTCAGTGACCAGTTCAAACGGATTTCCTTCTCTGCTAAACACAGTGGCGAGAAAGTTTGTAACAGAGGCTGAGATAGCACCTGAGCAGAAAGCAATCTCAGGCCACCGGCTGTAGTAGTTGATGAGGGTGATTGCAAAGCAGCAGTCAAGAGGTGCAGTGTGAATAGGCCAAACAATGTCTACAGCTGCAGTTGGGGTAGGCACAGGTTGTAGCGGAGCAGTACGGGTGGTTGCAGTTTTGTTATGTTGCATGCATATCCATATCCTCGAGATATTACAGTTTCTCCTACAAAAGCACAACTCAGTCTTCCTGAAGTGGCATTTTGCAGTTTTCAGCTTCAACCCACTCTCTTGTAGGCTGTGAAGGACGGTGTTTAGTCTAGCATCATGCACAGCAGGCATCTCCCCATATACAATGATATCATCAAGGTAGCACTGCACACCATGTTGATCTACTAGAATCTGGGACATCATCCGTTGGAAGGCACTAGGTGCTGAGGCCAACCCATAGGGCACTCTTGTAAAACGGAAAAGTCCATCATGCGTTGAATGCTGTAAGGTCTCTGCTGCTCGGATGTAACTGCACTTGGTAGTAGGCATTCTGCAAATCAATTGTGGAGAACATAGTAGCACCATGGAGGTCAGTAAAGACTTCTTCAGTGTGTGGCAGAGGGTGACTCTCTGTCACCACGGCTCTATTTGGTTCGCGTAGATCCACACAAAGACAAACTCCACCAGTCTTTTTGCTCACAACCACCAATGGCGACACCCAGGCAGACGAGTCCACCCTCTCTATGACGCCGTCAGCTTCCAGTCTCTTCAGCTCCTCTGAAACAGCTTCACACACAGCAAATGGAAGTCTATGTAGTTTATGCTGGACTGGAGGCACATCTGACCGTACTTTAACTCTGTGTGTAAACCCAGTAGCAACACCTAGCACTGGTAGTGTTGATAGCTTGACTCACCGTTGGTAAAGCAGGTGTTGTAATCTGACCATCATGAATGTGAAGCTGGAGTGCTGTGAACAGGTCCATCCCAAGTAAAAGTGTCCCATTGTGAACAATGTAAAAGTATGTAAAAGTGTGTGTGCTCTGATTGCATTATTTAACAAGTAAGGTGAGAGCATCCTAGGACAGGAATAGGTTTCTTCATGTAGGTTACCAGGTGGACAGTAGGCTTTGTAAGAGGCACATGCAGAAATGACTGGCAGTAAACACTCTCTGGAAGAATGGAGACTGTTGAACCAGTGTCTACAAGCAAATCTGTGGTAAGTGACTGTCCATCTTTTACATGAAGAGACAGTGCATGTAAGGCGATTTGTGAGTGAAACTGCTGATGTGGGAGTAACATGTAAGACCAGGCACAGCACACAGACCAGGAACTGTGCTGCAGAAAACTTTAGCAAAATGTCCCATTTTCACACACTGATTGCATTTTGAATTTTTAGCAGCACATTGGGGGTTTTTGGCTAGATGTGAATTGAATCCACAACGGTAACAAGTTCTGTGTTGCAAAGTGTGCTGAGAATCACTCACAGGTGTGTGCTGGACAGTTGCATGTGATTTGACTCTGTTCCAATGTTTGCATGCACCGCCTCCTCATGGCTGAACAAGCTTGACTGTTGCCTCATGGAGCCTTAGATTTCACTTCAGCCACTGCTGTTTCAATGTGGGATGCAATTGTGACCGCTTTCTGCAGTGTGAGATCTGTTTCCAAAAGTAGACGTTCTCTAATTCATGAGCAGGACTTTTTCTCAATCAGCTAATCTCTAATCATCAGCTAGCGGGCCAAAGTCACAGTTCACTAGCAAGTGAACAACTGATTCACCCTGCAACATGTTAATGGTAACCCAGAAGGCCGAAGCAGTTCAAGCAGAGAAAGAGAGAGTAGAGACTTGGGTAGTTCAAGCAGAGGACATAAGGCCTTGAACAGTTCAAGAGATAAGATTTAATGCAGGGAGATGCTTCGATCCACAGGAGCCTCGGTTTGGGAGGAATGCCATGATGTGTGACGCCGCGTGTGAGCGGATGCTGTTCACATCAGAACCATGGGAAACATAGCATTGGGAGGATACCATGATAAGGTTGCAGTGAATGTGGTCCGCTGTATGAATGAACGCTGTTCACATCAGAACCATGGTACAGATGGGTCCTGTCTAAATGAGGGGAATATAAATCATAAAGATAAGAGTCCAGCATAAGGAAGTATATGTCAGACTAAACGGCCAGCAAGGAAGAATAATAGTTTCTTTTAATAACCGAACAGGACCGGATAAGAACAGGACCGAGGCCTCCTACATTAATTAATATGACGCAGGTGGTTCAGGGGGCTCTGGGTGATTCTAGCAGCATAAAGGGTAGATGTTTGGAAGAGACAGTCAGAGCCTGATCAACTCTCAAGGTAAACGGTATCATCTCTGCTGCGGATATCCTTCAAACTGCTCAGCACTTATACTTTGGGGAAACTGTCTCTTGTATACTTTGCTGTTATTGTGAATAAAGTCTTCGTCAAAAACTATAATCCACCAGTGAGTTCTAGGATTGTACCAAGTATGTTGGGTGGGTTAGGATATTGATTTGTGGGGTTTGCAAGCATCAAGGTGGTTTTCCACAACACTTGTAAGAAGTGCTGACATCAGGAAGTGTTAGAAAAATGCGTTGGCCTTCTGTGCCCAAACGATGAAGCAGCAAGGTGCACTTACATTTGTCCGGGATGTCGTTATCAGATAGAGTGAGGAGGTAAATTTAAAACATCTGCATCCACAACATTGTCAGCTCACTTGGAGTGTCCAGTAAAGCAGGGGTTGCGAAATTCAACAAAAGCCATCCTCGTTGCCAATATGTTGCGTGTGTGGAAGGATTAAACTGGATTTTAAAATGAGACACAGCAGAGATTCATCACTTCTTTACTTAACTTCTTCATGCATTGTTCTGTTCTATTACTTTACTCTATCCATAACATTGAACTGCAAACTCGCCACTAGGATAGACAGGACCATAAGCCAGGACCAGCTCGCAAGACGTGCTAATCTCTGCGGTCCACAGATAAGTCTATGCTATTATTCATATTTATGTACAATAGTCGTCTGTTACAAATCACACCACTAGCCACAGTGCGCTGCTAAAAGCCATGCCCTGTCTAGCGTGTTTGTTTTAAGTCACCTGTAACTTTGAGTTGCCTTGTTTACTGGTGCACGCATGCGTGTGTAGTAGTGTGTGTGAGTGCGTGTGTGAGTGGGTGAGTAAATCTGTGTAGTCCCGCAATAGTGTATGTAGGCACTATTATGTATCTGTTTTATCCATACTGTGTTTTAACGGTTACATGTATCACCAATTGTTCCCGGGTTGAGTACAGACATACAGACTATACAAACATACACACAGATTGACATGTCAGAACCCACTGAAGAAGCAGACAAAATGTTAGAAACCACTGAAGAAGCAGCCAAGACACCGCAGGTCAGGTCCAGTTCTCATGAGTGAAATTGAACAAAAAAGGGACTAGAATCTAGAATCAAACATGAACAAGAAGCAAAGAAAATGAGGAAGCATTCAACAAGGCATATAAAGTGTAGCGACAGACATCAAAGGGCATAAGAAGCTAAAGTCTTGCTTCTCAGGTGAAGAGCTTGAATCATGCCAAGTCAACATTAATACCAAACTCAACATAGTTGCTCAACATTATCAAACTATGCAGTGAAACCATAGTACTGCTCCAGGCATTGTAAAACAAATGGATGCAACAGAGATCTGTTACTAAAGAACATACATGAGGTTTTTAAATCATACTTCAATTAACTTGAAAGGGCAAGAGTGAGGCAGATATTAAATAAACATGAGAACGGGTCAGTCTTTGGGAGAACGAATACTTCATCATACTTCAATTAACTTGAAAGGGCAAGAGTGAGGCAGATATTAAATAAACATGAGAACGGGTCAGTCTTTGGGAGAACGAATACTGAAACTGTGTTCTCTGGGCCAACTCTGGTGCATCTAGCAAACGTGCCGATGCTGAGGCTGAGCTTGCTGCCAGGTTAGAACAAGCAAAGTCCATGCAGGAACTACATGCTCAACAGTCAAAGCTTGATGAACTGGAGAGTGAATGGAAAGCCATAGAGGCTGAAATGAAATCAGTAATAGGGAGAGAAAAATAAGGCTTCAACAGCTACAAGCTGACAGTGATGTAAAGGTTGCAATGACTGTGATAGCCTTATTCATGGTGGTGAGGAATGAAGGAATTGATTTGATTTGGAGGTCTGACGAGATGAGAATCTGGTTAGACTGTAAGTTTCAATCACTTCCTGACCTGTGACAAAGAGGACTCATGACAAAGAGACCCTAACCCAACAGTGTGTGTGTATTCAAGATCAACTCCAAATGAGATTAGCTGTGTGTCTGAACCTGGAGAGGGGAAGGCAGGTAACAGCCATTAATATTAAAATGGAGGTTAACAAAGGTGACTCAACTTGGACCATCATGGCCAGATGACTACCGGTAGTGAATTAGCATGTCTACAGGAAGGAGGTGATCACCTAACCACCACCATGTCACACCTGAAGCCAGACAAGATCATGAAAGGCTATTTGTAAGTAGTCACCTCATTGTTAACTATTGATGACTCCATGGTATATATGGTTGGGGACCTCAGTTGATCATTGTTCACTCTGACGGCTTTTTGAATTTTCCCTGACCATTGTAAAATAAACCTTTTGCTCCGATCTGCTTTTGGGTCCAGTCAGTCTGTTACAGTACAATCAGACCAAGAAGATGGACCCAGCGGATTCAGGACAATTCTCTTCGGCGATTCAACAACATGGGTCTCTCCTGGGCCGGCATCAGGCACAGATTGAAGACCTTAGAGCCGAGATACGGAGCCTCAGTTCCAGGGTTCAACCCCTCCAGTCGACCCTGGGTTTCTCCGTGCAACCTGAAGCCCCAGCGCCAACCGCTCAAGCGGCATCATGGTTCCACGAGCCCAGGCTGCCTCCTCCCGAGAGGTACGCCGGTGAGCCTGGTACCTGTCGTTAATTTTTGTCCCAGTGCTCCTTGATTTTTAGCCTGCAACCCGGATCGAGCCAAGGTGGCTTACGTCATCACCCAGTTGTCAGGACGAGCTCGAGAGTGGGGAATGGCGGTTTGGGAGGCGGAGTCCCCAGCCTGCGATGATTTTCGAGAATTCGCCTCCGAGATGAAGCGGGTTTTCGACCGTTCCAAACACGGGCACGAGGCTGCTCGGGAGTTGCTCCAGCTACGCCAGGGTTCCCGATCTGTTTCTGACTTCGCCATAGACTTCCAGACCTTGGCTATCTCATCTGGCTGGGGTAAGGAGGCATTGTTCGACACTTTTTTAAACGGTCTTTCTGAAGAATTGAAGGATGAATTAATATCCCATGATCTGCCTGAGACCTGCGAGGGGTTGGTCAATCTGGCCATCCGCGTCGACACTAGGTTGCAGCAGCGTCAACGATTTAGGGCATCCGGAGCTGTGGGCGGAGGAGTTCCCCGTCTCACCACCTCCTCTTCGTCATCTTCCGTCATGGCAACCCCAGAACCCATGCAGGTGGACCGGACTCGTCTGAGTGGAGAGGAGAGACGGCGAAGATTACAAGCCCACCTTTGTCTATACTGTGGCAAGCCCGGACACTTTCTTGCCGCTTGTCCGGTAAAAAGCCCACGCTCACCCGTGAGAGGGGTACGGGTGAGCGCCACTACTACTAACCCCTCATCTACCCAACGAACCCTCCTTCCTGCCGTCCTGACCTGGGGAGAACAACGACAAGAGACAGAGGTCCTCGTTGATTCGGGTGCGGAGGAGAATTTTATCGACGCCGGTCTGGTGAGCCAGTGGGGGCTGCCCGTTGAGAATCTCACTTTCCGTCAGGTCACCATACCGGTAAGTCTCTGTCTTCTCCGCACCCACTCGATTAGATTCTTTGTCATTGACTCTCCAGACTCCCCTGTTCTCCTAGGACACCCCTGGCTAATCAAACACAATCCCCATATAGACTGGCAGGAGAGTAAAATTATTGCATGGTCTCCCACCTGTCAGGCTAACTGTCTTCCTGCTCCTAGTGTTTCTGTGAGGTCTGTCCCTGTCCATCCCGAGGAGTTTCCTGATCTGTCTGCTGTACCTCCAGACTACATGGACCTCAAGTCAGTTTTTAGCAAGTCCCGCGCCTCGTCCTTGCCCCCTCACCGATCCTATGATTGTGCCATCGACCTCCTCCCTGGCGCCTCACCACCTAAGGGGCGACTCTACTCTCTTTCCCGCACCGAGACGGAGGCCATGGACAAGTACATAAGGGAGTCCCTTGCTGCTGGCATAATCCGCCTGTCCTCGTCCCCTGCCGGAGCCGTTTTTTTCTTCGTCGACAAAAAAGATGGTTCGCCCGCCATGTATTGATTATCGTGGTCTTAATAATGTAACCATTAAGAATCGTTACCCTCTCCCCCTCATGTCATCCGCCTTTGAGCTCCTGCAAGGGGCCAAAGTTTTTTCAAAATTAGACCTGCGGAACGCTTACCACCTGGTCCGCATACGTGAGGGGGATGAGTGGAAGACGGCGTTTAATACCACTTCAGGACACTATGAATACCTCGTCATGCCTTTTGGACTTACTAACGCCCCCGCCGTTTTTCAGACGATGGTCAACGACATTCTTAGAGATTTATTAAATCATTTTGTTTTTGTATTCCTGGATGATATCTTTTTCAAAGTCCCTGTCGGAACACATTGTCCATGTCCGAACGGTCCTGAGACATCTCCTTGATAATGAACTCTATGTCAAGGCGGAGAAATGCGAGTTCCATCAGGAGTCAGTCTCTTTCCTCGGCCACGTCATCTCCCCGGGGTCCATCCATATGGACCAGCAGAAAGTGAGGGCGGTTTTGGAGTGGCCTACTCCCACCACTCGCCGAGGTCTGCAGAGTTTTTTAGGTTTCGCCAATTTTTACCGACGATTTATCCGAAACTTCAGTACAATCGCCACTCCCCTCACTGCCCTGACGTCCTCCAAGGTCAGGTTTGCCTGGTCATCAGAGGCTGAGAGAGCCTTCGGAGAGTTGAAGAGACGTTTTACGTCGGCCCCTGTCCTGACCCAACCCGATCCTGATCGTCAATTTATCGTTGAGGTCGATGCCTCCGAGGTGGGCGTTGGGGCAGTCCTATCTCAACGTTCCTCCCAAGACAACCGTATCCACCTGTGCCTTCTTATCCCACCGTCTTTCACCTGCAGACAGAACTACGATGTGGGAAACCGGGAGCTCTTGGCCGTCAAATTAGCCTTGGAGGAATGGAGACACTGGCTGGTGGGCGCCCCTGTCCCTTTTCTCGTATGGACAGACCCGAAGAATCTTCAATATATTCGTCAAGACAAGAGGTTAAACCCCCGACAGGCACGCTGGTCCCTATTTTTCTCTCGATTCAACTTCACACTCTCTTACCGCCCTGGCCATAAAAACACTAAACCCGATGCTTTATCCCGACAGTTCACTTCAGGCAGAGAGAATCCAGATCCAGAACCCATCATTCGCCCTAACCATGTTGTTGGAGCGCCCACCTCGATATTGAGTCGCCGCTTTGGCGGCTCAAGCAGACGAGGCGGGTCCGAGTCACTGTCCTGTTAACCGCCTGTATGTTCCCAGCTCTGTTCGCCCACAGGTTCTGCAGTGGGGGCACTCTTCCCGACTCTCCTGTCATCCCGGTACCAGCCAAACCCAGGCTTTTAATCGAGAGACGCTTCTGGTGGCCATCCATCAGGAGTGATGTCGTCCAGTTTGTCCAGTCCTGTCCCACGTGTGCACAGAATAAATCGTCCAACTAACCACCTGCCGGACTCCTTCAACCCCTAGCGATTCCCCGAAGACCCTGGTCCCACATTGCATTAGATTTCGTGACTGGTTTGCCCCCTTCTGACGGTAACACCACCATTCTCACAATTGTTGACCGTTTTTCCAAAGCAGTTCATTTTGTTCCCCTGCCTGGTCTCCCCTCAGCCAAAGACACTGCCCAACTCATGATACAACATGTCTTCCGTATCCATGGTCTCCCGGTAGAAGCGGTGTCTGATAGAGGGCCCCAGTTCACCTCATCTTTTTGGAAAGCCTTCTGTAAATTACTTGGTGCCTCTGTTTGTCTTTCTTCCGGTTTTCACCCACAGACCAACGGACAATCCGAGAGGGCGAACCAGTCATTAGAGACCGTGCTGCGCTGTATGGTTTCCCAGAACCCTTCCGCCTGGAGCCGTCAGCTACCTTGGGTCGAGTACGCCATAAACTCCAATGTTTCATCCGCCACAGGCAAATCCCCCTTCGAGTGCTCCCTGGGCTACCAACCCCCGTTGTTTCCGGACCAGGAGGAGGAGGTTGGGGTACCTTCCGCGGAGGGGTTCATCCGGTGCTGTCGGCGGACCTGGAAGCGTACTCGCACCACCCTTCTTCGATCGGCTGCCCGGATGAAGACCCAGGCCAACAAACGCCGGTCCCAAGCTCCCTCCTACCGTCAAGGCCAATGGGTGTGGTTATCCACACGGACCTGCCCCTAGGGTCGAATCCCGCAAACTTTCCCCACGATTCATCAGTCCATTCCCCATCACCAAAGTCATCAGTCCCACAGCCGTCCGCTTAAAACTTCCTGTCCTTACACTGTCCCCCCCCACCCCTGCCTCATAGATGGGGGACGTCCGTCGCCGGGCACCCAGTACCTCGTTGACTGGGAGGGCTACGGTCCTGAGGAGAGGTGATGGGTTCCGCCCGGCACATCCTAGACCCCAACCTAATCAAAGACTTCCGCCGACAACATCCCTCCTCTACCAAAGGGACACCAAGAGGCGTCCGTTAGAGGGGGTACTGTCATGATCCTGCTCTCGACCACCCGGCCTCCTATTGACTAATTAGTGTTGCAAGTTCCGTGTTTGTTTACCTTTTTCCATGTGCTCGTGTTTTGGTGTCCGCTCTGCCCTTTCCCTCTTCCTGCTCTGCACCCGGTCCTCACGCCCTGATTATTGTAATGATTTTCACCTGTTCCTTGTTTGTGTCATTGCCCTGTTCCCCATATATTCCCCAGCTCTTTCCTTGCTCGTTGTCTGATTGTCTGACCGTGTTCCCGATGTAAGCTTGCTTGTGTTTTTCCTGTTCTAGTGTTACCTTCCTGGGAATTCTGATTTTCGTGTTTGCCTGCACCCGTGTTCGCTACCTGTGGATTTTGTATCCTTTGTAACTTTTGCCTACCTGTTTTCTTGGATTTTTTTCTACGATCAAGAGGATTGCTTCTTTGTTTTGCCGCCTATGTTTAATATTACAAGACCGGATCTTTGTGTGTTTTCCCCAAAGACTTATATGATTTTGTGTTGAACTTCCTTCTGTTTTTGGATCTTCTGAGCTTTACTCCTTTTTGAAATTTTCCCTGACCATTGTAAAATAAACCTTTGCTCCGATCTGCTTTTGGGTCCCAGTCAGTCTGTTACATTTAGTGGAAAATGTGCAGTTCTCTGCCCTACTGATCCCCAGACTGTTGTTTTGAAGGGGGCAGTGCTGTTTGGATTAAATCCAACTGTCATTCAGTCACGTATCAGTGCTTTGACTTATGGCATTGTGCAATCAGAGGTGTTTAACCCACAGAGACACCAAGGCTGTGTTGTGTTAGTAAACAAACAAGGCACACCCTACTGCAATGTTTTTAGGAGACTAGTGAAGATTGGAGAGTCTGTGGGCTGTGAGGAAGTCAAAGAGATTGAGCTTCAACCAGTTGATCGTGATCAAAAAGAAATGACTTTCCTTTTTTTGGCCACTGATCAAGAAGATGCTATAAAAACTGATGGTCTTGATATTTTGGGTCACTGTACAGTTCCAATGCCAGATGATAAGAAAGGTTTCGAAAGACGTGTAAAACTAGAAGTCAGATTTGGCTTCACAGAAATGCTGGCAACAGCAACTGATTTGGAGTCTAATGAAAAAGTATCTATCCCATTTAAATTTTTAAGTAAATGATATACTAAAATTAAGAATGACCTTTTGATTTGAGTGAGTGAATTATCCATTCATGACATTATATACCTCATAAAGCATTAATCCACTCCTAAGTTACATCACTATGGGATACAAAGTTAGGGATGCCAGTACTTAGGCACAGCTTGTGGGGGAGGTGAGGGGTGCTTTTTGGTGAACAGTTTTAAAAGTTTGGTAAGTGGTTGGTAAATTGTTTACAGTATGTTTACAAGTTATTTGATGTCTTCTCAGGGATTGTTACAGCATATCCCTTTGTAAGTAAATAATGAGTTTAAATGATTCGTTCCTAGCTAGTAATGGGAAATAAGAAATTGTTAATGATATATCAGTGAAAGATATTATAAAGTATTACTATCATTTTCTGTGTAATTCATGATCCAGTAACTTTGCCTTCTCTGAGAAATCTGTGCTCTTCTGCACCACTCACATATACGTAGCCTGGTAGAGAAGATTTCTTTGCTTCACAAAAAATTCTGCCCATACTCGATAGGCACCAGAGCATGTGAGCAGAGCTGAGCAAGGAGCCGAGCATGTAGACTATAGTTGGAGCGTGGTTCGTTTTTACATCCAAGGGATGGAGCAGTAGCTCTGTCTTGCTCCAGTTCTGCTACGATACCACTCACACCATGGGAAGGTTTCTTTCAGATATATGCTAAGACTGGTTTAAAATGGCAGTAAGGCATGCAGACTATTGCTTCCCCTTTTAAATTTGAGTGAGCATGGAGCAATGTTGGAGTGGAATAAAATTTTAGATGAGCGGGGAGCAGAATTGTGTGGGGCGACCTGGCGCAAACATGCAAACGACAGAGCAGGAAGAGCAATGTGATCATGAGCCGAGAACCGAAAATCTTACCGTTCAGCTCCACTCACATGCTCTGACAGGCACATATTTACTTTGCAGTGGGTCTTTGCAGTGGGTTTGTTTAAACTTTTTCTGGATTTAATTTTGGTAACACTTTAGATTAGGGTACAGATATTCACCAGTAACTAGCAGCTTATTAGCACGCAAATTAGTTGAGTGGAGGTACTGGCTAACATGACGAATGTGACGAATGACCATGTAATGTGAATATATTTGGCCAATATCATCATCATCATTACCATTTTTTATTCATTTCATTTGTTTTTAACTGACAGAACAGTAAGCTATTTTACCTGAGTTTTCAAACAAACCATGGACATTGTTAGGCCCATTTTAGGGAGACTGAAACCCCCCAAAATAGTCCCCCTAACACTGGACCAGTTCACCTAAGTGCATGATTGTTCACATGCTGTTTTCGCTTATCACATGAAACTTCACAGTCTCAGCAATCTAATGATGCTGCAGCTCTGCTCTGCTCACCCTTTTTTTGTGGTGCAATAGTTCAATTCAACACATGATGAACTATATAACAAAACAACCATGAGAACATAGTAATTCAGGTACTATTAAGTGTACTATTAATGCATATGCATTTTTATGAGTGATATGCTACGTGTATGCCCTGTGTTTATAAATATAATCATCTAAAAATATACAAATGATGATAAGAACCAGAAAGAGAGAACAAAGTAGGCCTATCCTGGGTAGATAGCAGAGGAAGGACAGGGGGTTCAATGACAGCAAGTAGAGAAAATGAGTCAGATAACAGGCCCTGAATGCTTTATAACGAGAAAGAAATAAATGAATGTAAACTATTTAAAGGAAAATGCCACATTTTGGGAAACGAGCTCATCTTCCCCAGAGGTAGATAATTGGGTATTACCTGTCACATTTCCATGCAGCCAATTCCCCTGTCTGGGTCCAAAGAATTCAATGTAAAATTAGCTATGCTAATCTAAAACCGTTGTCGCCCTGTGACATGCATAGAAACAAGAAAGGTAATACCCAATTGTCTAATTCTAGGGAGATGGCAAATGAACTCATTTCCCAAAAGAGTAGCGTGTTAAGTACAACCAAAATTTTTGGTGCATTTAGACCTATGGCCTAGGGGCTAAGCCCCTTCTCCATCTTTCAAAACTAGTGGTGTCTCTGAACAGTCAATAAAAAACAAACAAAAAATAAAAACAAAACAAAAAAAAAAAACAAATCAAAGAAAAAGAAAAAAAAACTAAGAATACACATATTTATAATCGGTTAAAATCAGAGCACTACACAGTTACTCATAATATCTTAAATATAGGCCTATCCTAAATTTGTTAGAAGACACAAGCTGGTCTAATCTTGACTCCTCTTAAACAACAGGTAGGTCCAGTCAAACTATTGGATTGGATCTGACTGAATGAGACGCATTCTACGCGTCACTAGGAGTGAGGATATCCTACGATATACCATGGGTGAATCTTCACAGTTAATAATCACTCCGCATTTTCCATTGAGAGAACTTCCAAGCCGTTCATTAACTGTTGTTGCTTGGGAATGGGGGATGCAAAACTAAGCTTAGAACTATTTTGGAGGGCAGAGAATGAACAAGCATAAATGAAAACTAAACGGTAGAAAATACAATTTGGTTTCTTAAAACGTTGTTAGTTGTCAATAGAACTGTTATACAACAGTTACCTACAGCACTCAGCCTTTGGCTTTGTGTTATATTGCTTAATTATACCACTGCTAGATCAAATTTTCTATTGTGATATACTATTTAGAATGTGCATCATTTTCAGATAACTGCACACCTATGAAGAAGTTTCACTTTTCTGACCGTATTACACTTGCATATAAATTTGCCCAACTCGATGTGAAGTTTAAATGAAGCATCACGTTAACACAGGGTTACAATTTAGTGGCCTGACTGACGTCCACAGCACAGCAGCCTTTCAGCTTGTGGCCAAGATGGATTTTAAGTTTGTTATGGGAAACGGTGACGGGATAGAATTTTTTAAATGCAGTGCTTGACAACGGCAGACCGAACTAACAACCCGCTTTTGATCATAGCAACCCTCCACTTGGAACCAGTCATGGCAGTTTATTCTAGTAAGTTTTGAATGAGTCCATGTGTGGTAGAAAAAATCAGTTCTGCAAACAAGCTTGTGTTAGCTATCAAAATTTGTAAATTGTTAGCAAAACTACATTCACAGATGTGACATCAGTGGTATAAGCAGGATAACGAACTCTACAACATGTGAATATTGCACTTATCGAGGTATAAAGGCCTTAACACCACCTCAAACGTGCGATATTCACCAATATACGCATGCCGTGTCATTCATTATCCCTTTCTTGTAGGTTGCAGAAAAACAAAAAGCTAATTTACCTCAGACCCACAAACCTCAAACTTGTGATCATAATTATGTTATAAGAACTGTGCCTAATTTCAAAACAAAGGTAAGGAGTCAATTAACCTTGCAATGACTTTTGGGAACATTACTGCCCAGCTCACTCTGCTGCCCAGTCCACTTACTGTTACTGGATACAGGATCTACATCATAGTAGTTCTTATGTCTTTTGTTGAGTAGGCTATTGAAAGTACTCAGAGGCCTCTAACAGTATAATATAGGCTCAGACATGCCATAGTTGCTCTTTAAAAGAAGGTTGAATTCATATTAGCATGTGGCATCTACATGAGTATTAACACTCACTTTTTCTTGCTGTAGCTGTTTTTAATGGAAAATTCCTGTACATTGCAGCCCATAGCCATGTTGTTTGAGGTCACCATTGGTAGAAGAAAGAATATTGTACAACATACGTAAAGCACACAGCAACTAAATGTAACCAATTGAGGCAAAGAAACTGAAACTGAGTTATCTTTAGTTGCCGTTTTGCTATATGCCATTTTATATCCCATTTTTTCTCTTATTAACAGCACTGAGTGACAATAAAGAAACAGGTTTTATGGTTGCTCAAATTTTAAAAATATTCTCAGAGAATGCAAAGTTAGTGCAGAAATTCCCTTTGATGGTTACAATTATTGCTTTGGCTTATCAAATTCTGAATGGAGAATTTTTTTTTTTTTTTTGCAATTTTAACTTTCTGAACCTCACTGTTGGACTCTATTCCTGCAGAATAAATGAATTCATCACACATTAAAAAGTAATAAAATCATTGCAACATGGTGTAGACATATTTTGCACAACCTTATGCTTGTCATTTACTAAAAAATCATGCACTCTGGTCAACCACAGCCCTAATGATTGAACTTGAGTGCTATCAGAAGAAAAACAAAAGAATTTGGTACAACCTAGACCAAATATCAAACCAGTGGCAACACAGTTTACTTCAATTGTGCCCTCTCTCATTTTAACCAATTATTAAAATCATGTGATGATTTTTGCGTCAGTAAACAACACAGACCACTCAGTGAGCTCAGTCTTTAAATTAAAGTTTCATGCATTTTAGGAACGATTGCATGATTGTCAGAAAGTCGCCTTGACTACTGCAATGCCCTTCTAATGGTGGCCTACAGGGTGATTGATGGTTCTGTTCCCATCTGCCTGAATACTCTCTTAAAGCCCTATGTCACTCGCCGACCACTTCGCTCCACCAACACCTCGCTCTGGTCAATCCAGACTCTTCTCATTGTTGTTCCATGCTGGTGGAATGACCTTCCAAGCGCTACCAGATCAACAGATACCTTCTCCACCCTCAAGAAACTCTTGAAGACCCAGCTCTTCCAAGAATATATCCTGGCTTGAATTCTGAATACCAGGAATGCACTTAAACTCTTATACTTAATCTCTCTTTATACTGAAGTTTTGGTACACTATTGCACTTTCAACTTATAATACTGGAAATTTTATGATAGCAATATGCACTCTTTGTTGTTTTTTTTTCAATGTGTTGTGGCTTGTATGTTATCCTCTTTTGTAAGTTGCTTTGGAAAAAAAACATCTGCTAACTACATAAATGTAATGTAATGTCGTCTAGCCAAATACCAAGGCATTTGTATTGAGTGTTCCATGTAGGAAGCAAAGTCTGAAGGCACACCTGTGACTACATAACGCCATTCCAGCTTTGTAATGATTAGCAGCAACATGAAGATTCTTCAAAACACCTGGAAGATATTGGCCTAATTGATATGCTGTCAACTATTGAGTTAATCAACATTTATGATAGTCAATTAATCATTTTTAGCAACATTTTCAACTTAAAAGTTGCACGTCATCCACCAACATTTTATATAGAGTTTTTTAAGGTCTATTTTTTTGTGATTTCTTATATATGTTTACTATAAGTTTTGTACAATTTGTTTTAAAGGCATTAAATATAATAGGCCTATTATGTTGACATTTAAATTTCTTTTGTAATTAAAAGGAAATGCTGGCCATTATTTTCAATACAGCACTGTTGTTTGAGGATACCGAGTGCGGTCAGTTAGAAAAGGAACAGGAAACTTTGTTAAAACAGCAGTGTTTTAACTTTGTTAAAACAGAGTAGTGGACAGGCAGCTGAAGCTAACCTATGGGGGCAAGTTACAACTGAAACAAGGGGAACTTGCCTCCATTGGTTACCTTTAGGGCTATTTGGGCTATGTTGCATTTGTAACCTTTTTTCTCATTATTTTTCCTACTGAGCCTAGACGTATCCTAGTGGTAACAAATAGCTTTTCTCAGCAGGTACTTCGTCTTTGTAGAGAGTCGTTGGGTGGGCTTAGCTTAGATAGATAGATAGTCAGGCAAAGACCTAAAATTAGGGAAATTAGCAGTAATTAATGAGCAGAATTTAAAAAGCCATTGCAAAAAATTATATGTTCGTCCTGTCAGTTTCAGTAGGCTAGGCGTTATCCACTGACCCTTTTTTCTATCCAATAAGGACACAAATCTTTCCAACAGCCTGAGGACTGCATAACTCTATCATTATGTATCATCAGAATGCAGATTTGCAGAATGCTGTGTCTTTTGAATAAGAAGACTCTGTATTAGAGAAAGTTGAGGTAATCAATAGACCACAGGCTATTCAAATGAGCCATCTTTATCTTTGTGTCCCAAACATCTTGTTTCCCCTGCCTTCCTGCCCCCCACCTATACATACATACAACACAATGCTCCCTCCCCCAGACACACCACTGCCATCACCAGCAAGTGCCCCCCTCCCCCACATGCATACAGTACAGACAAAATATTTTTGGTCTAACCTTTTAACAGCAGATGGCAGCAGAGGGGAAAACTCCCTGGTATCTGTACAGTGAAAAAGTGGCTACCTGCCACCTAGTGGCGAAAAATATTTTTAGTCTAACCTTTTAACAGCAGATGGCAGCAGAGGGAAAAGTTCCCTGGTATCTGTACAGTGAAGAAGCTCACTGCGCGCGCGCATTGAATTGGCATATACTTAAAAGACGGACAACACAACGACTTTTTGTATCCGAGGTAAACATCAGTTATTATGGAAGTTGTCCGTTGCGACACACATGGTAAGTTTGGTGTTAGATTAGTTATGCGACAGTTGAGCTTTACTGTTCGGCAGACTTCACACATTTTTAATAAAACTAGAACGGTCTCCTGAGTTTGTTAATCGCCGGTGCCATGGTCAACGTCACCCAATGCAAAACTCGGAGGCTAGCTTACTATGTTTACTATTTTGAGGTTTGACATTGATGTTATTCTAGATTTCTACCGTTCCCTTTTTATTGTTATTTGTATTGTCCAATTGGCTAACTTTAGTCAGTGGAAAGGCCATATTTCTCACTGTCATTTTCTTACGTTTTATGTGGCGATGGCGTTCTTCAAGGGACCACTTGTCTACTGAAAACCGGTGTGAGAGATGGACCAAACAAGGGCAAATCATTCTACATCTGTGCTGCTCGGCAGGACACTCCTTGCGATTTCACTGAACCCACAGAGTAAAGCTTACCTTTGAACATCTTTACTTAGCAATATGCCTACATCCTAATAAACAATCGTTACATTCTTGGCGGTTTCACGCAGTGTTTTAAACCAGTGGTCGCCAAACTGGTGTACAATACACCAGGGGGTACACAAAACAAATCTGTTAATAGATTCTAAGCTCTCGGGGGTACGCGGCAGTAAAAGGAAACCATTGTTTTAAATAACTAAACTCTTGCATATCTGAGAGGATAATGTCCACCTATCTGACATGTCTTAAGCCATTTTAGGGCGTTGTTATTGATGTATTATTGTGTTATGGGACTGACTTATGTATTTGGTATATTGCAGTTATTCCATCATTGATGATGCTGATGATTCTTCTCTTCCTTAGCATTCCTGCCTCTCACTGTTTAAATCATGAAGACTCAGTAGTTGAACTCCAGGCTCTCATTAAGTCTGTTGACAAATCTCAGCGTTACAGGTTTGTATTGGTGTTTGGCCGAAATGGGGTTTATATTTTAGTATATCTCTGTACATGCTAAGTTTAAAGACTTGATCAATTAATCATAATTATTAAATTTTAATTGAAAACGCATGTGGTAGTGAAGTGTATTTATTTATAATTATGTGCTTTGTCTGTTCTCTTTGATCATAGGTTGTACTTCCGCTGTGCACTGGGAAAGCAGGAGGGGCAGAAGTGGTGTGGGAGTGTTCCTTGGAATTCTGTAATTATGAACTAATGTATTCTTTTTTTTTTTTTTTTACCCCTTGAGATGCTCTGTCAGTGTCCCATGGCTTATGTCCGTGTTATGCAGTCTGCCGTCTGATTGATTGGTGTGCAGTATTGACACCAAAGAGATTTTCTTTTAGTTTGTGTTCTTTTAGTTTCCAATTCATTTGTTTCTCAAACTGGGGTCTGGGGACCCCCAGAGGTCTGAAGGCAGTTTGCCAGGGGTCTGTGAACGGTAGCAGCAGCAGTAATTTGAAAAGTGACAGTAGAAGTTGTAGATCAATCTGTATTCTTAATGACATGTAGATCAATCTGTATTCTTAATGACAGAAAGATCCAGAGAAAAGGAGTCCCCTGACCGACAAACAGCTGCAGTCCTTCAGCCTTCCACCCGTGAGAAACCCTTTTAAAGCGCCCAGCAAAACAGACCAGAGCTCAGAGTGGAGGATACTGCACCAGGCAGAGACAAAAGAGGGGAACGGAGGGAGCCGAGAGCAGGAGAACAGAGTGGGGGAGAAGAAGAAAGATGGAGAGCGCCACAGCAGCAGTGGAGAAGGAGGGGATGGACAAGATGGTGGGAGGGAGAGAGAGCGAGGGCCTGAAGCAGTAGTTCAGAAAGATGAGTCTAGAAGTGCAGAGACCTGGAGGGCTAAACCTTTGCCTGCAGGGATGAAGATAAAGAAGAGAGTGTCTGGAGAAGAGGAAGAGAAGAAGAGGAATGACGGCAGCAGAGCCACAGAAGAAGCAGGTGGTCAGGAAAAGAGTAAAACTGACCCATCTGGTAACAAAAGCCCCTCAGAAGGGAAGAAGTCTGGGAAGGCACTCAGTCCCAGCCCCAAAGCTGCCAGTGAGCAGACTGCAGAGAATCATACTGGAGCAGTATCACCTCACGAGTCTCGTTCACACAGAGTGAAAGAGAAAAAACAGCACTCTGAGAAATCCCGCACCTCCGACTCAGGCGATCCGACCAGGACATGCCGCAGTTTGGACACTGAGGCACCCAGACAACCTCAGTCAACTGCTAGCAGAAATGACAGCAGCTGCAGGTCCAGGATGAACAAGACCCAGCAGCCCTCTAGCAAGAGAACAGACAGCTTTGCCTCCATCGCTGCATCTGCAGCTCAGGACAAGCCAGGCTCTGGGGCAGCAGAATGGAAGCAGGAGGCCCCGAAGGATCCACAAGGCCATGCTGAGAGGAGAAGCCCAATAGAGCTGAGTGATGATGATGACGAAGACAATGACAGTGATGATGATGGTGGTGATGATGTCCAGGTGGTTTTGGTACAGCCTGGCCCAAAGAAGAGCTCCCCTGTCCCCTCATCCACTCCTGTTCAGAAGACCTTGACCTCGTATCCCGGCTTCCTGCTCGCCTCCCAGCTGAAAGGGCAAGAGAAGGACCCCCAGGCACTGCACAGTCAGCTCACTGCTAAGCTCAAGCAGAAAAAGGTACAGCTCTGCCCCCCCCCCATTAAATTATTGCTAAATGATGATTGGGGAGTGGTATTTGATGATGTTTGACATACATTTTGCTATAGCCGTTTAGTATAGGAAGACCTTGGGGTTCTGGTTTTCAGTGCTTTTCTGAATTGATTATTCTCTCTCTCATGTACACTCACATTTGTTTGGCCTCTCTCAGGCCACCCTGTCCATGGTGAATATGTCAGCCCTGCCTGATAAGGGTGAGAGGCTGAAAAGTCAAGTGAAGGAGCTGGAGGATGCTCTGGATTGTCTCAGTCTCACCCCTCTCCCTGAACCTGGTAAGAGGGCAATGCAATCAGTTCATTTCATGTGAATTATAATATATGTTATTATAATTGTAATATATGTGCTGAATGTGAGCAAGAAATAGGCTATGTATCTATAGGTTTTTGAAAGATAACAAGAGCTACTATCTATTTGTAGGATTTTGAAAGATAATAGAGCAAGGCTCTCTATTTAGACTTTCTAAAGATGGTAAGACCTATGCTATGCATTTGTAGGCTTTGGAAAGATGGTAAGAATTAGTCTATGTATTTGTAGGCTTTGGAAAGATGGTAAGAACTAGGCTGTGTATTTGTGGGTTATGAGATGGTAAGAGGTAGGCTATATATTTGTAGGCTTTTGACAGATAATGAGTGAGGCTATGTGAAGACAGTAAGAGCTCAACTTTGTGTTTGAACCTCCTCCTCATGACTCTTGGATTTCAGAGTCACAGGATGAGGTTAAGGAGGAGCAGAAACCCTCTCCTGATCCCAGCCGATCCAACTCCTTCAGCCGCCCTGGTGGGACCATCCTGCTTCCCGACGCCCCATCTCCAACCCTCTATGAGGTGCCGCAGTCAGCCAGCTCCCTGGGGCTTCAGCTCAGCCAGGGCTACTCACAGATGTATGGAGGTATGGATTCACTCACTCTCTCATAAGCCAAGCCTGCCTTTTCCTGCCCTCTTTTGCTCTCTCTATCACACTCTTCCTTTTGGTGAGGCCTCGTGGTTGTCCTTTCTGCTTCCTGTTTTTGCCTCCCTCTTGTCCACTGCAGCCTTTGTATTTGTCTTTCTGCTCAAATGTTGCGGTTCATATTCAGCATTATCCTACTGCTCAGGTGTATGTGTTCATGTTTTCTGAGTCTTTACTTCTTCCCATTCTCCTGTCAGTAGACCCCCAGAGTCACACCTTCTATGGGGGCAGGATGACGGAGAGTCGGCTGGTGGCCATCCGTAATGCCACCACTGAGACCATTGACCACTTGCACAAGTCCCTGGAGACCTGCCCTGGACCAGGCACAGAGGCCAAAGACCCCAAAGGCATCAAGGCAGGACAACTCAACGTACACTACACATATATTTAGTCATACTCACACACACACAGACATGCATATATACTGTGTACATATACACACACACACACGCACATTCTGACACCAAATTATTGTTAGTGCAGTCACCACAAGTGTGTAATTTTATACTTGTACAAATAAACATAACAATTAATGCAGACATGGTCACATACAAGTAAGTGAATACTGTATGTTAATGTACCTTGTGTGTTGGTGTGTGATTGATGGGTTCTCTGGTTCTCTTGTGTGCAGGTGCAGCTGCTTCCTCATCAGAGGCAAGCCCTTGCCTGGCTACTGTGGAGAGAGGACCAGAAGCCATGTGGGGGAATTCTGGGTAATATTTTGATCTGTATTCTTTGGGGGGCTGGTGTATGTTGATATTTGTATTGTGTTGATAATTGAAACATAATTTTGTAGCATTTGATGCCTTTACTCTGACATAAACTGCTTTTATAAATCTTTTATATAATGTGCCATCTAGCGGATGATATGGGCCTGGGAAAGACACTCACCATGATTGCACTCATCCTGGCTCAGAAAAAGTCAAAGGATGAGAAGGACCCAAAACTGGAGGGATGGATCTCCAAACATGGTAATAAAACAGGCACTCTGTACAGACATGCTATATTCACCTCCTCTAGAAGCAACTTGTATTTATTGCACCAGTAAGTAGGCTTCCATCTCAACAAGCTGGTTAATTCATTGTAGCGTAGCATTCTAGAGTTTCTCTGAATTTGTGGTCGGTGTGCTGTCAGACTCGTCTCTAGTCATGTCTCAGGGCACTCTGATCATCTGCCCTGCCTCACTGGTGCACCACTGGAAGAAAGAGGTGGAGAGGCACGTGAAGAGCAGCCGCCTCAGCGTCTACCTCTATCACGGGCCCAACCGCCAGAGGAATGCCAGACAGTGAGAGAAACACACACACACACACACACACACACACACACACAGCAAATAGACACACTCCTACATAACCACAAACCACTAGCCAATACTCTAAAAAGAGAGAATGTATGCTAAAGTGTTGGTTTTTGTGCATAGACTAGCAGAGTATGATGTGGTGGTGACCACGTATAGTCTGGTCTCCAAGGAGATCCCTGTGCAGAAGGAGGAAGCTGAGAGGCCGAGCCAGGATTCTGAGCATGTGGTAAGCCATTCATTCATGTAATATTACACTTTTTTAGCCATGCAGAGTGTCAAGCCAGCACAAAATTAGTCAAATATAAATATCAGCCTGTATAATGAATATATCTCATTTAATTATTTGTTGATTTAGCCATTTATTTTTTAGACACTTTTAGACACTTTTTTCTTTTGTTCATTCTTTTTTATTTTTTATTTATTTTCTCCTTTTGACTTTGTCTGCCTTTTTCTCATCTTTTAATCCTCTGTTTTATTAATGTTACTTTACTCTATGATCCTATTGATACCCTTGATGTTATCATGGCTTCAGTCGCTGTTTTTAATGTTTCTTTCTTTTATAGCACATTGAGCTGTATATGAAATATGATATATAAATAAATCATGCCTTTCCTCTATGTAATTTTTTGTACATAATTGGTTGGTTTACTCAGAGAGATTATGTGACTTATGCAAAGTCAGTTATACTTGACAGGCAAGTTAATGACGACTTTTGACTACATGTATTTTCACAAAAGCCCAGGGATTGCATGTTGTCCTCCACCCTCTGATTGCTTGCTTCTGTCCAATCAGGGAGCGAACCTGCCTCCCCTGCTGCGAGTGGCCTGGGCCCGGGTAGTTCTGGATGAGGCCCACAACATAAAGAACCCCAAGGTGCAGACCTCTATTGCTGTGTGCAAGCTGAGAGCGTGGGCCCGCTGGGCTGTCACCGGAACCCCCATCCAGAACAACCTGCTGGACATGTACTCACTGCTCAAGTAGGACCCAGCCCACCAGCTTCAAAGACCATAGTGACTTGTTTTTAGAGACTGAGGCATTTTATGGAGCTAAATTATATCAGTTGTCTGAATTTGATGTGTTAAAATGCATCCAGATGCAATCATGTTGATGCTGATATATTTGAGACTAGTCATTTAAATTCAAAAGTATGTAGAATTTTTGATGGCAAGATAACCAACATCCTGGAGAATTTAAAAAAACAAAAAAAGTTACACTAACTTATCACTTCATCTAGTAGAATCACTGTCTGTTCCTTTCTGGTTTTCTCTTTCTTTTGATCTCATTTGCATGTGTTATAAATATAGATCATCAAGATTGTTATGTTCTGTCAGTGTGTTTGTGTTCTAAGTGATGACTGTGTCTTGTGTTGTCAGGTTCCTGCGGTGTTCTCCCTTTGATGAGTACAAACTGTGGAAGGCTCAGGTAGACAATGGCTCCAGGAGGGGCGGCGAGAGACTTAACATCCTTACCCAGACCCTACTGCTGCGGCGCACCAAAGACCAGCTGGACTCCACTGGCAAACCACTGGTACAGTGTACACGCAGACGCACACACACACACACACACACACCATAGACCTGCAGGTGTTGGTGGACTATTATTATCTGTCTTGTGTGTTACTCTCCTGGAGTTGAGCCCTGTGGATTCCACTCTCCCCAGGTGGCCCTGCCTGATCGCAGCTGTGAAGTGCACCGGGTTAAGCTCTCTGAGGACGAGCAGTCAGTTTATGATGTGGTGTTCGCCAGATCCAAGTAAGTCTGCTCACTCCTACTAGCCCTTGTTCAACGCACATGCATGCGCGTGCACACACACCCACACACACACACACACACACACACACATACTCAGAGACTTACTTGTACAATTTGAATTATTAAGTAGTAATGAAAAAGATAAGGATGTATTAGTCACACATTTGGTGAACATGAAGTGGTATGATGACTGTAAACTACTGTAAATTGAAGCAATTTACCTGGGGTAAGTTGTTTATGTGTGTGTGTATTTCATCAGGTCCACTCTTCAGTCCTACCTGAGGAGACATGAGGGGAAAGAGGGCCACAGTAGTAGCAGCAGCAGTAACCCCTTTGACAAAGGTGTGTAGAGCGACTTAATGCAGTTGCTTGTGTGCTTTGAGGCTCATCTCAACACTTTATGATATTGTGTTGTTCACTTTATTCTATTGCACTGTGTCATTGTGTTGAATGCATTGTGGTATGAGATTATGTTTTCTCTTCCACCCACCCAGTGGCCAATGAGTTTGGCATGTCCCAGCAGGGGGCGCTGTCCCCATCCCAGCAACAGCAGTCTCAAGCCTCCAGCACTGTTCACATTCTCTCACTGCTGCTCAGACTCAGACAGTGCTGCTGCCACCTGTCCCTGCTCAAGAAGGTAAATAAACACACACACACAAAGACTCTGCTAAGTTGCTACTGACACCCCTCCCTGCTCACAGTAAACACAAAAACACATTCTGCATCACATTTTACACCGATACTGAATGTGACAAAATAATTTAGCGCTGTGACTCATCCTGCTCCCTCTCCGGATGCCCCTCCCACAGACTCTGGACCAATCAGAGCTGCAGGGCGATGGCGTCACACTGTCTCTGGAGGAGCAGCTGAATGCCTTGTCCCTCTCTGAGCCCTCTGACCCCAGCACCGACCTCAAGGATACTGTCTGCCTTAACGGTTCACGCTTCCGCTCCGAGCTCTTTGAGGATACCCGTGGAAGCACCAAGGTAGTGCACCACCCTCTCTTCCTCATGTGCAAACACTCACACACTCTTCACATATATTACAATATGTTGTGTATATGATTTATTCAGGTCATCCTTAGAAATATGTTTGCTGTAACATCAAAATCAGGAAAAATTGGGTCAGTGTATGCAGTCATCAGTCATCAAAAAAAATAAAATAATCATTTTGGATATAATGGTGGCTCAGTGTGAGCTTCTATACAGCCCCTAAAGTCTTGCTCCAGCATGACATTCAGCTCTGATTGGTTGTGTCTCTTTCTTGGACATGAAGGCCTAAGTTAGTCTACTTCTGTTACTACAGGCTAAACTGCACTATATGTAGCCTAGACAAACAAGGTGTTTTATGTCTTCCCCATGTGTTTAATTCACAGGATTTAGAAGCATGAAGAATGCAATGTTAAGTTCCCCACCCTTGGATAAAATTCAAGTTTTTCCCTGCTACTTGATTAGTCTGTGAAATATAGCTGCCTAACATCAGAACTTGTGGAAGCTTGATCCTGCTTGCATGACACTGGAGCGACACAGAGAGTTGCGGCGCTCTTTGCTGTTGCCACAAATGTGTTCTGTACTGCTCTGTGTAATGGTGATAACCTGCTATTTCTCTGTCCATCTATACAAAATTCTGATCCCTTGATCAGTGAGGCAAAGTTCCGCTTCAAACTTTTCTTCACATTTGCTCAAAAGGAAAATTATAGTTTTAAATATATGGTAGATTTATTATTATTTATTATGGTTGGCAGGTCGGCACAGAACACTGTGGAAAACCCATGAAACTGTCTGCCCTGTCCATCTATGAGCCGTAGGGCCATGTAGTAGCTGAGTTTTTTCAGTCTTTAAATCCATTGATGTAGCACATGTTATCTAAACCTCACAAGACTCTCTGCAAAGACAAAAGTCATGCGAACCAAGACTTCACTCGCCCACTTTGAGAATGTATTGACCAACCTTAGTCTAAAATAGCGTGAATTAAACCACATTAAATCACAGCCTATAACCCTTTGTCAACATGTCTGAAAAAGCCAGTATGTTTTTGTCTTACTTTACCTTGGGCATGCCTGTGCTTTTCTCTACCAGCTCTCTGCTGTCCTCACGGAACTCAAGGAGATCAGGAGTAAAGATCAGAAAAGGTGTGCACTTGTGTTCTCTGGATTCACGTGATCTTAAAGTCATTGTACATCCAATGCAGTTGTCAGAACTGATTTGTCCAATATAATCATTTGCAGCTCATACTTTTGCCATGCATGAATGTATTTATACTGTATGTGTATTTTGCATCCAAAGGTCGTCATTTTATTTAGGGGTATAATTGTCATTGACTGTGTTTTGGGCCTTTTAGTGTTATAGTGTCTCAGTGGACCAGCATGCTGCGTATTGTGGCAGTGCATCTGGAGAAGATGGGCCTGACGTTTGGAGTGATTGATGGAACAGTCAACATCAAACATCGCATGGACCTGGTGGAGGAGTTCAACACCAACCCCAAAGGACCTCAGGTGTGCTTATTAAACACTGTGGTTATGGACACTCGCAGAGAGACACACACGCAGCTCGTTTTATTAGTATTTACTAAGTTGTGTGCATGTTCACCACAAGGGGCCTTAGTGTTTTTTGTAATGGCATTTGTGCATCATTGGCATAAAATAGCTTTCTGTGTGTGTAATTGTGACTGTCAGGTAATGCTGGTGTCCCTGTGTGCTGGTGGGGTTGGCCTCAATCTGATTGGTGGGAATCACCTCTTCCTCTTCGATATGCACTGGTGAGCAACCTCTCATCCCCACCCCTTACCTTTAATTTTTCTTGGGAAAGTATAATATACATTTACATCTACATAGACGCAGCGCTTTGCATAGATGCCCTTTGAATTTTTATTTTTGGGTCAGTGTGGTGTAAATCTGTGTGTGTGCTTGTGTGTGCATGTGTGCACACGCCTCTGTGACTTTACAGGAACCCTGCTCTGGAGGACCAGGCCTGTGATCGCATTTACAGAGTGGGTCAACATCGTGATGTCACTATTCACAAGTAAGAAAACCCAGAACTCTATACAAAAATGGATTTGAAGAATATACCACTATATGGAACATTAATCATATCTAAAATATCTATTTATTCCACATGGACCACTATGAACATGCTGTGTAAAATCTGTCACTTTGGAGAAAAGCGTCTGCAAATTATTATTATTTTTATTTTTTTTAATATTAAATAGTTGATTGCCTGTGATATGCTCTACATTGTTGATGTCTTGTAGAAATCCTCAGTGGTATGATTATGGTATGTGTTTAGTTGTGTTACATGAGAAGTGTTATGCTCAGCGATGCTGATCCTGCAGTCTGCTCTCACAGGTTCATCTGCGAGGGCACAGTGGAGGACAAGATATCCTCTCTCCAGGAGAAGAAGAAGGAGCTGGCCCAGAAGGTTCTGACCGGAACTGGGTACACCTTCACTAAACTCTCCCTGGCCGACCTCAGGGTGATCTTTGGGGTATAGGCGCCTACAGGATGGTAAACTGTTGGATGGCACTTGGTAATGATGCATTCACTTGAATATGTTTAGCAGCTTATAGAAATGTTAAGGATGTGTGAGGTGAGACTGAGACTTTATACATGCATTTGTTTACCTTTGACAGCATGCAACACTTAGCTGTTTCCAGAGCTTATTGTACCTGTGGCAAGCTGATTGAAAAGTGTCATATGCCATATGTTCCATACAGAATGATGTATTGAATCAGGTGTTTATTTTAGGCATGAAGCTACAGGTATTACCTACAATATAAACAACCTTCCTGTGCCTTTAAAGATATTTACTTGAATGATGCTTTTATGCGAACAGTTGGAAAATCCTTTAATTAGTCAATTAGTTCAATTAGTTATTTTATCACCATATAATGTCAGAACAATCTGTCAATAACTCATATGACACTAATTGATGTGAAAATAATATTTTTAAACTCTGATTACAATTATTTATGTGTGCTATACTTGTAGAGTTACCACTAGAGGCCAAGTTTAATGTACTGTAACTGGCACAAAAATCAAGACAGAAACCTGACGGTTAATGCTTTCAGACAGCAACAGTATACTTCATTCACTTGCAGTGGCTAGTCTATGTAAATGTCCTTCAAGTGTCCTTTTGCTTTTACCGTTATAACATTTTAGGTAATAACATTTTAGGAAGTACTGGTGGCATATGGGGAGTAAATGAAATCAGTCACATTATGAAAGGATTATCAGCACTTCTGGTTGGTGACAGCCTGGACAGCCATACTTTTGAATGCTTATTTATGTTTTCCTCCATGTGTTGTTTATGTATATGCTTGCCACTTGAAGTCAAATGATGTTTGTTCCTTTTTTTTTGCTTATAATAAAATATATAATTGTACATACCCTCAGAAATGACGTGCATAACTCTGCTACTACTGCTACTAAGACAAAGTAAGTTTACCAAAGGATTTGCAGGTTTAGGCTTCATTGCTGGGATTTACAGTCAAAACGATTGTCTGGAATCGGTCAACCCATAGCCTTGTTGTTCGAGTGCCAAGTGCTGTCCGTAAGAATAAGTATGAGGAAATTTGGCACAAGACTGTTCTAAAGGAAGATAAATCTAAGTTTAGGATTTGAAATATCAGTCACTTTGTTTCATTCTTTGTTGTGAAATTCCTCCGCTAGTCTCTCTATGACTCTGACCCAGGCTAGAACGTAGCTAACCTGGCCAACTCGCTTTGTAAAGTGCAACAAAAACAAGGTTGGAACAAGTTGATAACTGTTGCTAAAAATAGACCAGGAATGCATTAATAGTACTCTTAGCTGAGAAACCGATGATTATTGCTTATTTGTAAATAAACTACATGCTTACATGCAGCTGATCACATAGTCATTAGTGTGTGGTTTCAGCATCCATTTACACTTCAACTTCCAACATGGCCAACTTCAGCATGCAGACGATGATTCCTGTGACAGTTGCATGACTGAGAGCCACTGAGATTCCTGCTTCCTCATCAGTGGTGACATTAACAGAAGTGTGCCTCTCTAACAGTAGACCTCTGTTCTGTTCCACACTCTATTAAAACATATGAGAGAGAATGCACTAGCACTGGAATTTAGTAGGTGCAGTTCAATGAGCATGCCTAGGTGTTTATTACACTCTTCTTATCAACATTCGCAACAACAATAAACATATATTTTTTTCAATAGCTAGAAAGCATTAACCTACACTTAATTTACTTAACACTTAACACAGCAAAATACCTACATCACACAATTAGTAAGTTATCTTCTTATCAAAAGCACCTTTTGTTAACAAAATACTAAGTCTAAATTCAAAATCCTAAGAAATTCTCACACACGCCAACACCAACACCAACACCAAAACACAGACAATCTGGCTCAAAATCAAATAATTCTAATTAACACTAGCATGTGTTTTCTTTACACAGTGAACATGTAGTCAGTCATAGTACACCAACTTTCAAAATCATGGCATTTCTGAAACTACATTAATTTAAAGTTTATGCCTTCTTTATTCAAGTTTATGTCTTCATGAACTACATTAATTTCAAAATCCCATTTCTGTTTACAGTTTACATTAAACTTTCAATTTACTTTACCAATTAAATTCCTGTGTGTTTACAGTGATGTGTGCAAAAATAGCCATTTCATAGCACCATACATAGCAACCCAAACTGTTGTCGTGATTTCTGTTTGGCTTCGTGAGCTATCTGTTCAAAGAGAAATTCCTCAGCTTCCTCCTCCACTTGCAACTCAAGCAGATGCTCTCTGTATGACGTGCATCGGCATGATCCTCCAACCCACAGTAACATATTTGCTAAAATCAAACCTAAGCCTATGGACTAAAGACAAAATAAGTGTGTGTATGTTAATGCTCCATCAATTGTAATTCTATTGACTATCATTTATGCATCAGAATATACATTCTCAATGAAAAGCCATATGAAACTAAATGTTATTAACAGTGTTATTAATGGAAATCTGCATCTATTAAGTGAATGGCATTTGATAACTGTTGGTATTCTCACCCGAGATACATTGGTGTAGTACTTGACATCAAGCTTTTCTGTTTTTGTCATGACTCCCTCATTCTTGCAGGCAAGCTGTTCCTCAGCTGTACCATTGCTGTATGTCATTAGGCACACATACCACTCTCCATTCATGAGGACTATTATCAGCCACACCAGCCCCATGGACAAAGCCCTTAGAAACACAGCACAGCACTTCAAAGAGGGCTGGGGGAAATCCTCTCTGGTCCATCCACAGGTCTCCATGCGCTTCTTGTCCATCAGGAGGCAGATGTAGAAGAGGATACACGCAGGAAGTAGCATGTACAAAGCGCAGAAACAAACATGCCTGCCATACTTTGGATCACAGGGACACAAGAACACAAACTTAAACAAAATCTCGAGAAACAGGAAAAGGACAACAATGACCAATGCTGCTGCAGCAGGTGACCAAGACTTCTTCAAGGATGGCACAGGCAGGAGCTGATGTCCCATAGTGCCTGAGAACTGAGTCAACTTGGGTCTAACAAGGCAGTGTAGTAAGTAGTACTGAGACTTCTTTACACCTTCTTTACAGGTCCTCCAGAGTAAATACAAGGCATCAGTGAATGCACTTCCGTTTCTAATGTGTGGCCCATTACCACAGGGCAAACTGAAAAAGCAGAAAGCAAGAGTAGCTGGCGGTGTTGGGAGGAACTGAACCATAATCATTTAAATGACAAACCACATATGAGTCACAAAACATATCAGATGCCCATGTCAACAAAATGCTTTTCAAACATTTCATATGACTATGAAACCTGCATTCAAAAGACAATTTTCATTGATAACTAGAATTAGAATGTGAACTCCCATACAAGATGTATCTTCCATTGCCCTACCTTTCTGTGACATGAGAATGTAAAATAGTGTATATAAAAAGTCTTCTCACACATGATTACCTTCATACTGGTTAGAATCAGTTATGTTGTCCATTTCACTTCCCCTATCATGGCATGTTATGATGTCAGAGTATCCAAGGACAGTTTAAAAAAATGCAATTCCTACATGCACAAGCTGTCAGATTAACACAGTAGTTAGGGTACACTGTGTGACATTTCTTGCTACAATGTCCCACAAAGGTTACTTTTGATTTAGATGGAACCTGCAAGCTAGTTTAGTTTGTAGGCTTTATTGAAGGTGAAATCCGGTGTTAATCAGTCAATACCCCTGTTATTCATGGTCACTGAATGCTGTCTGTAGGAAAAAGAACCTGAAAATTTGACACAAGATAGACCAAATAACAAACCAATAACTAATGTTAACTGAATGGGGCATAGCAAAATGAAATTAATAATCAATTACTGTGCCACATTCACTTGTTAGTTGCCATAGTCATAGTGTTGATTGCTGGTTCATATTTGGTTATTTTGGCTTTTGGTTATTTTGGTTATTTTATATTATTATGTTGTATCATTTTTCATGCCTTTTCCTACTGACAGCACTTGGTGACACCAAACAACAGAGCTATGAATCGATTCACACCGGATTTCTCCTTTAAATCAGAGAGAAGTACCAATGGACAGTGGTAACACTTTAGAAAAGTGTGGAACTGTGGAAAGGTAAAAACAACGTAACAAAAAGTATATAATTCATATTCATCTATGATGTATCATTTATATCATTTTATTCTAATCTATAATTTAGCCCTCAATACTTTTTGTTAAGTCATTCTTACCTACTCCTTACTCCATACTTCACCGGTCATAGGCTAATCTAAAGTGTTACCATTCTTGTTCACAACACACTGTCCATAATTCTTCAACAACATACCTGCTGCAAATAAGAATTCCAGTGCAGGTTGTGCTATTTAGTTATTTAATCCTACTGAGAATGCTGTTTATTGCTGCTTCATGTTTTGTTTGTTTATTAGGGAGGATGTACAATTTTAAACATTAGTACTTTAAAAGACAACAACATATTGGAAACAAATTAACAGTTGCCATATATAGTACATCACTTATGTTAAATAACACACACACAGACATTTACATTACATTAGATTCAATTTCATTGTCATTACAGATGTATGAATACAGATTAACGAAATACAGTTTAGCATCTAATCACAAGTGTAAATAGCAGAAAGTGCAATACGTACAGTATGTACAGTTAAGAGCAGTTATGTACAGATAAGGGCAGTGTAAAACTTACGAAGGGCGACAAACAAACGTAGGCCAAACACTGCGAAAAATGCACAGACGCACTGCCAGCACGTAGGTGAGCAGGAGTGTAAGAGAGAGGCCAAGGCGGGGCTACCTGAGCAGGAACTTATAGACGCCATTCATCACCCGTATGTTGACTCCATGTTTTTTACTGTGTCAGGAAAGTACGTTTATTATTATTATTATTGAAAATATAATTTTTAGAAAGAAAGGCTGGCTTGCCACACTCCCCCTCCCTTAAAAAAGGACTGGGCAAGGTAAACGGAACAAAGTGGACTGCCCATAGAGGAATTGAGATATTAAGAAATACGTTACTGGATGTCCTTTAGATGCAAATAATATCCAAAAGGAAATATGTCTTCGGATGTCCCCGTTTAAAACCCAAGGAATTCCTCATCGTCATCATCTGATTCATAGAATATATTCTTAAGCTGTTCCCTCTCATGCTGATCTACTTCTGCAGCAATGGGGTAACATTACTTGAGACGGCTAACGTGAACTGTTCGCAAGTCTCCTCCCATGTCTTCCCTGACGACTTCATAATTCACAGGGCCCAATTTTGCCAAAACTCTATAAGGTCCAACCCACTTAGGAGCAAATTTGGCAGAGAAGCTCTGAGATGCCATTGATAGTGGGTAAGCTCTCATCCACACTCTCTTTAATACCATAGGTAGCGTCTCGGTGAGTTATATCATAATTTCTTTTTTGCTTATCTTTTGCTTTTTTTTAGATTTTTGTCCACGAGCAAGGGAAAGGTTTTCAAGGACCCTTGGGGCTCTGTGGTGGGACAAAGGCTGCACAACCCTGTCGAATGGCCATGCTGCCTCTGAGGAGTAGCTCAGCAGGAGAATGACCGGTGGATTCCTGTTTAAGGGTTAGCCCTGCATCACGTAGACAGTCCAACACTTTCTGGATGTCCACTAAGTGTTGGTCAAGGTTTGGGGAATGAATGATATCGTCAATGTACACGAAACAACACTTCCCCAGACAGCTTCAAAGTACAGTATTCATGAACCATTGGAAACTGGCGGGCACATTTTTTAACCCAAAAACCATCTTTCTAAAAGTATAGAGGCCGAATGGGGTCATGAAAGTGGTGATATGACTGGTGGGTTCAACTTCGACCTGCCAGTTACCACTATTGAGGTCAAGTGAGCTAAACACCACAGACCCTGCCAGTGATTCCAGTCTCTCGTTCACTGTAGGTAATGGAAATGAATCTTGCTGTGTGTAAGAATTCACCCTGTGATAATCAACACAGAACCATGTGCTGCCATCCTTCTTGGGCACCATAACAATCAGTGAAGCCCAAGAAGAATGTGAAGGCTCAATGATGCCCTGGTCAAGCATTTCTTCTATGTGCCCCTTAACTTCCTGATGCTTGTGTACAGGCAGGCGGTAAGGCTTCTGAGTGACTACATCATCACCTTTCAAAAGATCAGAACTCATCAGGCTGTATGAGGCTCCAATGTCTACCAAGGCTTTTCCCTGACAGTGTCTGACAGAGACAGGTACTGCCAATTGCTTTAACCCTTTAGCTGCTGAGGTTATTTATTTTTTAAAAAAAGCTGGATTTTGACATCTAAAGTTCAAAAGGCTGTAGCTAGATATTGGTAACAGATAGAGCCTGACTGTAAATGAGACAAATATTGAGGAAGACCTAAAGTTTATATTGGGAGTAAATTTACCCATCTAATTTGCATGTTGTGACGTCACTTGTAGTTAGTGTAAGTATTTTGAATGTTTTTTGAAGTATTTTAAATTGAAGAATATTGAAATTATTTCATAAAATGTGCTCTCCTCTCATCTGTTGTTATTCTGTACACTTACTGTATAGTCAGAAACACCATAAATTGTAAACCACCAGTGTAGATTATAGGTAATATAGGGCCATATAATAGCAAACACATGTAAACACTAGGCAGATTTTTTTTTACGTGCAGGCCTAACATGACATCTAAATGTCAAAAGGCTGTGGCATGACAGTGAGTATGAGTGTAAGTGAAGCAAATATTGAGAATGACCCAAAACTTATGTTTGGAGTATCTGATTTGCATATTGTAAAGTCAAATGGGCCCACCCGTCATAATTATTGTGTGTGCCTGCAAGTGGAACAGGCACCACGGAACATCTCCCTCTCCCTCCCTTGCGGACGCTGCTAGCTCTACCCACTGCCCATCTCTTGCGGGTGAAAGAACCATCACACCATCACCACTACGCAACAAGGCTTCCTCATGCACAGGCGCACCGTGAGCAGCACAGTAGAAGGCTCCCACACCTAAACTTTTTCCAGCCCAATTCTTATTACATCCAGTGATACTATCATGTCCCCCAACCCTCCTACGAACAATGCCATCGGATTCATTTGTGTTACCTGTTGTGTTACCAGTGTTAGGGAAAGGGTTGGAAGTGTCTGCTTGTGCACTGCTGTGCCCTGACATGCTTTGCCCAGCCACGGCATTGAAAGGCACAGGCATGATGGTAGAAGAAGGGTCACTGAACGACGATCATTATCTTCTGAAGGTATATATTCGCCTTCAGAATCAGAATCTTCGAAGACATCAACTCGAGACAGTTTTTTTTGTTTGCCATTTTGGCGTAAATCCACAATGTTATCACAAAATTGCTAGCTCAACAATAGCTAACTACCACACTGTTCCCGCGCTAAATCCCACAATTTCAATGGAAAATGCATTGAAGGATGTAATTCTGAGTTAGGAATGAAGTACGACATGTTAGTGGACAGGAGTAAGTACATTAAACACTGTGCATGACACAACAGGCTGGTTTACTCAGTATTGCGTCCTGTCGACTGTGGCAGTAAAAGGGTTAAGACTACTATTAGACCAGATGTGAAATGGTACAGCTGGCGTCTTGGGCCTAACAAGCGGCTCAGGCTTGGAAGAGGACTGACGACTTGTAACTGTCAAGATCGTACCCTTTGGGTTAGAGGGGTTAGACTGACGAGGGACAGTACTTTTCAAAGGTTGATTTTGAGACCAGAACAGAGGACAATTGCCTGGAGGATGTGTGTCCTGGCAACGCCAACATAAGGGAGATGCAGGTTGCTTTGACTCAGCCTTCTGACCTCTTTTAGATGACTCAGAGGACAGGGGCTCAGCTTTAGAGGTTTTAGAAAGAAGAACCTTCTGATCGTACACTTTCTGTTCTGCAAAATCCTTTTTTAAGCTGTTGCCCAAGGCGAATGACTTCATCAACAGTGTGCGCGCATCCACACAGTGGGCTAACTAACTGTGGTTTCATCGTTTTGTAAAGCATCTTCACAACCATGTCTTCCGTGGCTTCAGGCTTCCATGGCTTGTACAAGGCTTGAAATAAGAATGTGAAATCCCTCACACTCTCATGAGGCAACGGAACTCTATTGTGAATCCTCTCCTCCAACTCATCTGCATAGTCTTCAGATAGCAAAGCAGCTAGAAATTGCTTCTCAAAATCAGCCCAAGTGTATGCCTTCTCTCTGGCTATCTCCAACAAATTTTGTGCAGTCCCATGCAAAACATTTCTCATGGTTGCCAAGATCTTAGTGTTAGACATAGGGTGTAAAGCAAGGAAGTCCTTACACCAGTATATCTTTTGCCCCCAAAAGAAGGAAAACTCAGCTTAATTGGGAACCATCAATCAGGAAGGCCAACAGCAGAGGTTTGCGGGCTCCAGATCAGGCTCCGGGCCAACACGAGTGGAAGGTTGCTGCAAGCCAACACCAGTAAGAGGACTAGACATACTTCTTGGTGGTGGATATGTAGGCCTCACCTTTAGTTCATGGACTTCTTTAGACAGAGCTTCAACTGAATCTTTGACAGAACTGATCTGCTAAGAGAGCTCCTCCAACTCAGGCTTAACTGTTTTATTCAGATGGTCTGTAAAGGTGGTGGTAAAAGTTTCAGTGTTTGAAAAATCCTTACAACTGTGTTACAGCTGGCACACTTAAAACAATACTCTAGCATCAATCAACCTATGGCCCTAGCTGTTACTCGTGGCTGCTAATGGCTACAAGTTTGAATAAGAATGAGAATGTTTGGTACAGTGTAGACCAGTGTAGTGGAACTGCAGCCAACACTAACTTATGAAGGCAAGGAAACTTTGTTTTAGTTTCATTTTTTCTGTGCCCCATTCAGTCAGTGTTACAAATTAGGTCTGTGTTGTACCAAATGAGACGAGAGCAAATGAAAGAGAGAGAAAGAGTTTACAAATTAGGTCTGTGTTGTACCAAATGTTGTTTTCATTGCTACAGACAACACTCGGCAACTTCAAAGAACAGGGATATGGGCTGATTGAAAAGGAAAGGATTTTTTCTTTAAGATGTGGAGTTAATCATTAAAAGATAAAGACCTTAGCCCTGATCTTATCTTCTGCCTGCTTTCTGTGTTCTGTCTTCAATCTGTGGTTCAAATGCATCAGGAATCCCACACTTAGAAAGGAGGTGAAGTCAGTTAGTCTCCATCTGAGAAAAGGGATTGCTACTCGAAGAGAATATGGCGTCAGCAATGACATGTCTGTGAAGATAAGCTCTCCAGTTTATGGTGAATTACTCTTCCTTATGTTTAACAACTAGGGTAAGTGTACCCATTAAGACCAATTTTTTTTTTCGTGTAATTTTTAAAAATAAAATATAATAAAGATTATTGCTTTTCAAGAATAAACACCAGCAATGCATCAATTCAGTGACATGTTACATAAAAAATTGAAAATAACTTTTCAACTAGATCTAGGTTTGCTCAGGTTTCCTCTTCTTTCCTTCCTTCTTTCTTTCTTTTTCCTTTTTTCTTCTTCTTGCACTTCATGCTAAAAATATTCCATAACATTTGAAACTGTCACAAAATGAAATATAGTCAGTTGTGTATTATGGACTCCACATGAACAGCATTCATGTAATGGCAGATAAGGAGAGAACCTAAGGTCTTTGATTGAACTAGTTTAGCAGTCTTGTCTCTGTTACTCTTACGCCTACAAAGTGATGTCCTTCCCATAAACTCTGAGTCAGTTTATCTGCCTGAAGGGAAGTGAGTAAAACTCCTCCAGAGCTTCCAGAACTCCAGAACTTCTAAAGCAATAAGCTCCAAAAGTTCCTGTGATTTTAGAACCACAGAAGGGGCCTAATGTACAATGCAATGCAGAGTAAATTAAAACTCCCCCTAGCTGCCAAAAACCAATAACACAATCATTGACATTAAATCAAATCAAATGAAACCTTTGTTTTCAGAGGTGCAAAATGGCTGCTGGAGGCACAAATAAAGGTAAGAGATGGAACAATGTGTATGTTTGAGCGTGTGTGTGTGTCTGTGTGTGAGAGAGTTATTTAGGGACAATTTCAGTGTTGTGGATGACAGAAGAACATCAAGCATTTGATTATTTGATTATTAAGTTTTGTATAAATCTTCCTGAAATCATTTACATCTTAAAAATATGTGGAAGTTCTGGTGTTCTGTTCATCCACAGATTTAAAGCTGGTCAGAAAATATCAAATTGTAGAGTTCTCTCCTGGCGATGATGTCATTCTGGCCATAAATGTAATCTACTATATTGTTGTTAGGGAGGGCAATGTAATTCTCCTATTATGTGGGTAGGTTTGCAGGTTTGGCATGTTCAATCTAATTCTAATTGTGGTAAAGACAGTTCCTATATTTTACTATATTTACTATTTTATTGAATATACACTAATTATAGCATAGAAAACAGGGATAGTGAAGTTCTGTGGACTGTGGAAGGCTCCCTCTACAAACTGATGTTTGAGAACATGATACAGTTATCTTTTTTCAGGAATGCTAAAAATGTCTGCTGAAGGAACAGGCAAAGGTAAGCAATAATATGCTGTACTTTGTGGTATACGTGGTTAGTGCGCATATGTACAATATATCTGTGCCTATAGTACATGTGCATTAGTGTGTTCGAAAGTCATTAATGGAACTTTTTGATCCACAGATTTTAAACTGGTCAGAAATCATGAAATTATAGAGTTCTTTCCTGGCGATGATGTCACTCTGGCCTGCTACATTTCACCTGCATCCAGTGTCGTTGAAATGGAGATCAGGTGGTTTCAAAAAGCGGACTGCCTTTACCTGTATAAGAATGGTCACGTGACAGTACGGGAGGGGTATGAGGGCAGAGTGAGTGTGGACATCCAGGAGCTGCACAGAGGAGACGTGTCTCTGAGGCTGAGAAAGTGTAGAGGAACAGATGAAGGAGTTTATACGTGCCAGATTATCGGGGAATGGAGCGTGGAGGAACGAGTCGGGCTCTGGGTCAAAGGTAAGTATATGTTTTTATTAAAGACACACACACACACTGACTGAACAACTGTGTTGATACAATGTGCACATGGAAATCAATTTAATATGATTAACGATCTTGTGTCTGTCCCTGCTTTTCTTTCAGATCGGCGACTATGTAAGTACCATTGAAGGGTTGGAGTTTTGGGGGGAGGGGGGTCATCATCGACAGCAGGTCTGGTAAGATGATGTTTCACTAGCAGACTGCAGTATATAGAGCAGTTATCATGAAACATCATCATGACTAAAGTGATGGGCAGTCTTAAGTCTGACAATGGTTAGTGGACTGACTTCAACACACACACACACACATTGTAATGTAATTCACAATTTCCAGTTACAAAGAGCAAATCAAAGCGAAAGTCTAAAAGAGAAAACAGCATCAACAGTAATGTTTTTTTTTTTATTAGCATTACTATAAAATGTTGAATTAGTCTCATGGGTTGAATGTGCAATTACAGATCAATGTGAATCTAATTTTTCTCTGCATTCTTCAGGTCGGACATTTGGTGAGTACAGCTATCTTTGGGGATACACACACACACACACACACACTGAACCGAGCACGTGTATTTGTGCAATGTTTGGTCATCCTTTGTGAAAATGTGTCTCCATTGAACAGTATTAATTATTTAATCTTTGCTTCTGACTCCTCTAGGTTGGCAATTTGGTGAGTACGAGAGAGTGAGTTAGTTTGTGTTGGGGGGGAACATTTAACTATTTTTGTCTAACTTTCAAAAGAATTTCATTGAATGTGAAAGCTGAGATGTTGAGTTGTCAAATTCAGTTTGTATTTTAAAGCCTCAAATTTATCTAGACATATATTAAGCTTAATTCCTCATGTGAAGTGTATTTCCTTGTTTTGACAAATACCGTTACGGGTCCTCTTCTCTCAATACTGACTGGAGGACAAGACATATCTGCTTAGTTAACTTCCTGCGTGCCTAGAAAAAAATCCTCATCTTCTGTTACAGGTGTACCTGCGATATGTCCTGAAGAGAGGAGGGAAATGGAAGAATCTCTACAGTCTCTGAGTGAGTGTAATACGTAGAGATCTGATGACTGCTCAGTATCAGAATAGAATAGAAATTGGTTGAGATCTTTCCCATTAAATTGAGAAATTGAGTTCATTGACAGAGCTGGTTGAGGAAGCCCCATGTTATGACTGAACAAATGATTGGATTGACTGAGATAATAGAGACAAAGTATTTATTCAGTGATTATAATCAAGACATTTAGCCATAGCTGAAGCCAGGAAAATGAAGTTACAGCATTGATTATTGTATGGCATAGGATGCAAAGGGTTAATACATCTCTCTCTCGTCTTTGTGTTATTGGGCTATAACAGGATACACTAGCTATTCTCCATCTACACAAGTACATCTGTAATGTTAATACTACAAAACAAGAGGTATCATAATATGTCTCTTCTGTACAACAGGTACAAGTCTAGAGAAGAATAAACAGACATTTCAGGCAATTGATGAGAAACAGCTAAAAGCAGGGCACCTGGAAATGATTGAGAACAGACTTCAGGAGGAGAAAGAGAAAGAAGAGATGAAGATGAAAGACAAGCTACTGGAGGCTAAGGAGTTGCAGATTAAAGATGGAGAACAGAATCTCAAGAAGAACATAAAACTTCTGGAAGAGAGCAAAGAGAGACTTGTGGAGATGGAGAGGATGCTAGAGGACAAGCAGAAAGATATGGAGGAGACAAAACAACAACTAGAGCAGAAGAACAAAGAGATGGATCAGACAAAACAACAAGTGCAGAGGATGAAGAAAGAAATTGAGTCAACAAAACAACAATTAAATGAAAAGAACAAACAAATAGAGAAAACAACACAACAATTGACAGAGAGGGAAAAAGATACAGAGAAGATGAGAAAACAATTAGAGCAGAAGAACAAAGAAATTGAGAAGAAAACAAGACAACTGGAGGAGAAAATAAGAGAGATGTTGAAGATGGCCCAGAAACTTGAGGAGGGAAATAAACTCCTCCAGCAAAGAGACAAAGAATTTGAGAACATGACTGAGCAACTGAAGAAGACGACCAGTGAGTTGGAGATCAATAAAAGACAACTGGAGTCACTGGAAAAGGAGCTGCAGAATAGGAATGAACAAGCAGAGGATCTGAGGACCCAACTGCAGGAAAATGAGAGGGAGCTGGAGGAGAGAAACAGACAGCTGGAGGTAGAAGGAAGATATGGAGAAGGTGAGGATAAGAGAGACATTTTAGTTTTGTGAATGTTTACATTAGTCTTTGATCTAGATTCTCAATCAAGACAAAGAGTGTGGTTGTGGTTTCCAGGGGTGTAAACAACATGACATTTGAATTGAGTTTGTTCATGGATCACAGACTCTCCATTCCATTGGAATTAAATTATTAGGGACACTTTCTGAAATGTTTGATAGCTGACACCATCTCCAGGTTAAAACTCTCCACAGTAGTACTGAATAGACTTCTTTTCAGTGGGTAGTTAAGTGTTCTTCATAAAAAAATGACACATCCCTAAATATCAAGTTTGTTTTCAGAGTGAAGATGTTTATACTTAGTGACTTTCAAGCCTGTTTTGTTTTTTTCTCACACAAATGTAATCCATTTTGTATATGAGGCGGTGATTACAACACTATATTTTGGTTAGAAATGCTATATTGTGTGTGCTTTGTATATTGTGCACATGTTTGATTCATACAATTTGTATTCTCAGTGCAAGATCCTCCTCTCAGGAGAAGAAGACGGAGCATTGACAGGCATCCATCCAGTGAGTCAAGACTGCTCTCAGCTCATGGTGGACATGGGTGTTAATATTGACACAGGCTTATAGCAGTGGAGCTCAGAGCTGCCTGTGACTCATAGTTGTGGGGCAGGACTCATCTATTAAGTGACTAAGTGACTCGCCCACAAACAATTTCAAGAGATGGTTTCAAGTCTAGAAATGCATTTTTTATATTTTGGAGTAATTTGATTGTTATAATGCATTGTGAATGTATGTATATGGTTATCTTCATTGTGACTGCGCTGTGTCTGTGCTTGTTTGCAGTGATAGAAGACAGCCCTGGTGCAGACCCCCCAGAGTCTCCTGATGTGTCTGAACTGAGGCTGGTGCTGATTGGCGATACTGCAGCTCTGAAGAGGGCAGCAATAAACACCATTCTGGGCACAGCTGAGTTTGAGAATCAACCCATCACACCCACCCTCACACAGAGACTCCCAGAGATCAAGCACAGTAAGAGCCGACAGAAGATGGTGTCTGGAAGATGTTTGAGATTGGTGGAAACTCCAGACTGGTTCTGCAGTAGTCTCCCTGAGAGAGACATGAGGCAGGATGTAGGACGTTGTGTTCAACTGTCTGCCCCAGGACCTCATGCATTCCTCCTGGTGATTCCAGTGGAGCCAACCAAAGGGCTTGAGAAGGGAATGCTGGAAAAAATGGAGGACATTTTTGGGGAGGCATGTTGGGGAAACACACTGCTCCTCTTCATCCATGCTGAAGAGTTAAGAGAGAGGAGTATTGAGGAGTTGCTTCAGACAGGGAGTCACGAGCTTCAGCAGCTGTCAGACAAATGTGGGAACAGGTGCCACCTTCTCAGTGTCAAAGACAGGCCTGATGATACTAACATTACACGACTGTTAGAAAAGATAGAGGAGATGTCAAGAAACAAAGAACAATTCTACAGCTGTCATACCTATCAGGAGACAGAGAAACTTAGAGAGGAGAATATCTTAAAAGCTCAGTTTAGTAACAGTATCCAGCAATATCTAAAAAAGATCGAGGCAGAGACAAAGCAAAATGAGATCACAAATTTACACCAGAAAATACAGGAACTGGAGAGGAAGATGAATGAAGAGAGGGATAAGGAAAAGAAACAAGTGCTGAAGAAAAAGTTGGAAAGGATAAAAGAAGAGAGAGACAGGGAAAAAAGAGAAATGGAGGAGAGACATAGAGAAGAGATAGAAGAGATGACAGAAAGCTACGAAGGCAAGGCCAGAGCCAAAGCAGAGAGAAACCTCATAAAAGTCATCCTGACTGAACAACAGAGGAGGGTTCAGGAAGAGCTAAATAGGCAGAAAGAGGAGATTATAAGTAAAACAGAGTCGAAGGAAAAAGAGATGGACTCACTGAAACAGAATGTTCAGCATCTGCAGGCCACTTTGGCAAAGGAGAGAGAGAAACAGAGGCAGGGGAGCTTCGTTCAGCATGCTCTTCTAGGTGTTAGTGTATGTATGATAATATATATATCACTTTGGTACAGTCCATAGTAACAAATTCATCAATTTGTGATCTGGAGCACTTAAGGATATCTAGGCTCTGATCTAAAAGACATGAGTGACAAATGATAATTCCTTCATTTTACTTGTGACATACAGTGCATTACAGCTGAAAGCAGTCATCAATGGTGGAGCTGATAAAGGAAACTTCTTAATTTAGCTTAATCAAGTGGAACTATGAACAGTTAGCACTGAATTAACTCCACTAATAAATCTGCACTAACTGAATGGACAGTTATAAATGCTACCCTCTGCAATACTGTACATGTTATCTCTATCTGTGAGTTGTTTTTGTCTGTTTATTTGTGTCTTTGGTTTTAAAAATGAAAGTGAAAGTAACTTAGTGGGTTGTCCTTTGTCATATTTTCCCTCATAAAGCCAGCAGGTGGCAGCAATGTGAATCATGACAGGGCAACCATGCCTTGTTTTGAAGGTTGTGCTTTTACTGAATTTTTCCTAATTAAACAAGACAAAACAAGAATATTATTCTGGCATATCAAACTCTTTGGTACTGTTATTTACCTTTTCCTAATTTTGTGAAACTAAAATAATTTCACCTAGACTAATCTACAGGCAGATATTTGCAGTGTGTTTTCCTGTTAAGATGTTAATATATATATATATATATATATATATATATATATATATATATATATATATATATATATATATATATATATATATAATTTATGTGTGTGTGTGTGTGTGTGTGTGTGTGATTTAACTCAAAGAAGTTCAGTTGGAGGTGATGTTCTTTCATCAGTGTCGATATGGCGGAAAGACGGTTTGAGTCATCAGATGGGAATGGCTCATAGGGTCATAAAGTTGGATAATCTGTGCAGCAGCAATATGAGAAGCCATGAAAGCAGATAATTGGGCCTTTTATGATGATGAACAAAGGGCTTCATAGAAACAAGGCTTGACTTTCCCTTTGACTGTACACCTTTCTTTTCAAGTGATTTCTGATTTGCAGTATAAAAAAAGGAGTTTTGCAATAGGTTTGTTCATGTCATCAGTGGATCATCAGGAATAAGGGTCTATCTCTTGTCTTGATGTCCCCATAAAATGAATTAATAGCCTTTTATTACACAAGTTTAATCTTGGCACATGCTACTGACATTGTCATTCTTAATCAGTAGGAGACCCATTGTTTGAAAAATCCTGTATGAGTTACAACTGTGACTACTCCGGCATCAATCCACCTAGCCCTAGCTGTTATTCATGGCTGCCGAGGGCTGCAGGTAGGAATGTGTATGAATTTGTGGAGATTATTATCTATACTATAAGAAGATGAAGTTTGTTTTAGTATATACAATATTAACTTGAGAGTGTAGGAAGGGTGGTTTGTAACATGTTAGTGGTAACCCAGAAGACTGAGGCAGTTCAGGCAGAGAGAGAGTAGAGACTTGGGTAGTTCGAGCAGAGGACATGGGGCCCTGGACAGTTCAAGAGACAAGATTTAATGCAGGGAGATGCATTAAATGTATGGGATACTTAGATCTGGGTGGATCCCATAACATGTATTGTGCATGAGATACCTCAGTCTGGGTGGATACCATGACATGGTATACATTGGGTGGATACCATGACATGTTTGAAGAATGTTATGCATTGGGAGGATACCATGATATGTGGGGAAGGTCCAGTGAATGGGGTCCGCTGTACGAATGGGTTGTTCATATGAGAACCATGATGTGAATGAATGCTGTTCACCTGAGAAGCATGGTGCAAATGGGTACTGGTTACATGAGGGGAATATAAATCACAAAATAATAGCCCAGCATAAGAAGTATACATCAAAATAATAGCCCAGCATAAGGAAGTACACGCCCAGCAAGGAAGAATAATAGTTTTTTTTTTAACAGGGTGGGTGGGGAAATCCACCAATATCAACAGGCCCGGGGCCTCCTACATTAATTAATATGACGCAGGTAAATTAGGGGGGTCTCTGGGTGATTTTAGTAGCATAAAAGGTAGATGTTTGGAAGGGACAGTCAGAGCCTGATCAACTCTCTAAACGGTATCCTCTGCAGTGGATCTCCTTCACACTACTGAGCACTTATACTATGAGGCAATTGTCTCTTGTATACTTTGCTGGTATTGTGAATAAAGTCTTTGTCAACAACTCTACTCCAACTTGCGAACAGTGAGTTCTTGGTTTTAACCAAGTGTGTTAGGAGGGTTAGGACATTGATTGTTAGGGTTCTGCAAACATCAAGGTGGTTTTCCACAACAAATGTTTGGTACAGTGTAGACCAAATAGTGGAACTGCAGCCAACGCTAACTTATTAGGGCAAGGAAACTGTTTTAGTTTCATTTTTTCTGTGCCCCATTCAGTCAGTGTTAGCTGTCAGTTCACAAATTAGGTCTGTGTTGTACCAAATGTTGTTTTCATTGCTACAGACAACACTCTGCAACCTCAAAGAACAGGGATATGGGCTGACTGAAAAGGAAAGGATTTAATGTGGAGTTAATCATTGAAAGATAAAGACATTAGACCTGATCTTATCTTCTGCCTGCTTTCCGTTATCTGTCTTAAATCTGTGGTTCGAATGCATAGTATGTATATACTTTGTGCTATTAAGTTTATTAGCCTGAGCTAAAGAAGTGATAAATTAAAGGCCTGCTAGGACGAAAGAAAAGGACTAATAGACTCAGCTATCAGGAATCCCGCACTTAGAAAGGAGGTGAAGTCAGTTAGTCTCCATCTGAGAAAAGGAATTGCTACTCGAAGAGAATATGGTGTCCGCGATGACATGTCTGTGAAGATGAGCTCTCCAGTTTACGGTGAATTACTCTTCCTTATGTTTAACAACTAGGGTAAGTGTACCCATTAAGACCAAAATCTAAGTTTAGATGTTTTTCATTGATATTGATGTGATTTGCAGGGAGATAAATTGTCAAACTCAAAGATCTCTCATTTGAAATGTATGCATTCATTTTTATAGATTTCAAAAGATATAACAAAGATATTTTACAAAATATGTCAAAAGAAAAGGGGAGGGAGCATCAATGGTCCCGTGGCACCATTTTAGCCCATGGGTGTTCCAAATAGCCTATATTATATATTATATATATTATATAACAGCAATGTATCAATTCAGTGACATGTTAAATAAAGAAAGAAAATAACTCTTCAACTAGTTCTGCTCAGGTGACTCATTTATATGGGCCATACAGGGACTATGAAGAGGCACAGACACAGCTGCCTGTAGACTGAATCATAACCTCCTCACAATTTTCCTTTTGTATTTCTCTTTTTTCTTCTTCTTGTTTCTTTTTGCCACTTTCATGCTAAAAATGTTCCATAACATTTGAAACTGTCACAAAATGAAACATAGATAAGATAAAAGAGACGGAGAACATGACCGCAAAATTACAACAAATCAAGACTGAACTTTTGAACAGGACTAAACAAGAGACAGAGAGGGAGGATCTTTTGGAGAAGATGACCAGTGAGGTAGAGACCAGCATAAGACAACTGGACTCAATAAGAAAGCAATTACAGGAAAGTAACAGGCAAGTGCAGGACTTGGGAACCCAACTGCAAGAAAAGGAGAAGGCGCTGGAGGATTCAGAGGAAAAAGTCGAACAGCTGGTGAGAGACAAACAGCCAGAGAAAGAGGATTGTGATGGCAAAAGTGGAGAAGGTGAGGATGGGATAAGACCATTTTAGTTTTGTATGTAAGGGCTAATGAATAACACGGTGTACATATTTTAGTTATTAATGTACATATAGTTGAGTGTAATTCTAATCTGGGTTCTATGTGTTCTAAGATACTGGAAGAAAACAGAGCAAGGACAGGAATCCAGCAAGTAAGTCAGTTAAGCACGAGTGCTTTGTCACAGTTGTGTGTAATACACACAGTCATTAGAACAAATCCATGTTAGGACCTACAAATGTTTAACAATTTTTAGAGGTAGTGTCACGCCCTAAGTTGGAGAGAAAAAACTGAATGAAGATCTACTTAATGAGTGCAGGCAGTAATCCTACATGCTAATTACATGCAGTAATGATAACCAGAAAAATAAAATATATTTATTCTTTCCAAATCCTCTCATGAGTAATCACTATCATTTTACTGTCTGTGTGTGATTTAATAGTTTGACTATAATGACATTGTATGTTTGTAGTGCCAGGTGCAGATGCCATGCAGTTTCTTGATGTGTCTAAACTAAGGCTGATGCTGATTGGTGAGAGTGCAGCTGCGAAGAGGGCAGCAATAAACACCATCTTGGGCACAATGGAGTTTGGAAGACAACCCAGCACACCCACCCTCACACAGACACTCCCAGAGATCAAACACAGTCAATGCATACAGGGCGAGGTGGCTGGGAGATGGGTGACCTTGGTGGAAACTAAGGACTGGTTTTGCATTGGACTCCCTGAGAAGGACATGAAGCAGGATGCGGGGCTTTGTGTTCGACCATCTGCCCCAGGACCTCATGCATTCCTTGTGGTACTTCCAACAGAACTGTCTGAAGGGGTGGAGAAGAGAATGCTGGAGGAAATTTGTGGCGAGGCATGTTGGAGACACACACTGCTTCTCTTCATTCAAGATAAGGGGTGGGAGGGGAGTGTAGAGGAGTTGCTTCAAACAGGAAGCCAGGAGCTCCAGCAGCTGGTAGACAAATGTGGGAATAGGGGTCACCTTCTCAATGTTAAAAACAGGCCTGATGACACCAGTGTTACTACAACTGCTGGAAAAGATAGAGAAGCTCTCAAGAAACAGAGAGAGAATCTACAGCAGTGAGGTCTATCTGGAGACAGAAAGGCTAAGAGAGGAGGAATTATCAAGGGCTCAGCTTGACAAAACTGGCCAGGAATTCCTGAAAAAGATGAAGGAAGAGAGCAAGCAAATTTAAATAGCAAAATTACATGAGAAAATCCAAGAACTGGAGATGAAGATGAACACAGAAAGGGATGAACAAAAGAAACGAGAGATGGAGAAAGATTTGGAAAGAACAAGAGAGGAGAGAGACAGGGAGAGAAGAGAGATGGAGGAGAGACATGGAGAGGAGATGTGGGAGATGAAAGAGAGCTATGAGAGCAAGGCCAGGGCTGAAGCAGAGAAAAACCTCATAAAGGTCATCCTGCATGAGCAACAGAGAAAGATGGAAGCAGAGTTAAATAGGCTAAAGGAGGAAAATAAAATAAAGACAGAAAGGAAGGAGAGAGAGATGGACAGCCTGAAACAGAGTGTGCAGCTTCTGCAGGAGAACCTAATTCAGGTTGGCATTTTTTAAGCTATGGCAGCAACAATGCTACTCAGGAGGTAGTTGAACAATTTGTGAACATTTCTGTAGAATGAGTCTGTTGAAAAATCCCCATGCTTCTGATGTTTTTTTTTTCCTAAGATGTGTAGATGAAACTTCTTGTACTTAAGATAGCACTTTTTAAGGCAAAGGAATTTTGTTGCTCACGTATTTCCAAAGTACTGTATACCATACCAACCATATACAGGTAAAAATATAAAATCTTGTGTGACAAAACAGCTGACAAACATTTTGTAATGTTAAAGTGGATCTATAGAGTTTAGAGTGTTGGTAAACAATAGCGTTCTTCCACCTGGAAATATCTTATCACTAGCCCTATGTTTATGCCAGTTAACAGACGACTGGAGCTAAGCTACTAAGTGAAGCAAATCATTGTACCTTATTATCTAACAAGCAGCAACCACCTCTAAAACATACATCTCAGTTAACAAGACCATGATAACAAAATGTTTTTTAGTTTAATAGTGATGCCATTCAGTCTGGAGAATATGCTGCTCTGGCCATCCAAATAGCACGTTTGCTAAGTTCTATGCCCACCTGAAATGTCAAAATTTCTTTTTTTTACTTCAGAACTTTATGCCATTGTATATTCATGCCAGTATATGTAAATTTGTTTATAAGCCAAAGGAACTACAGGAACTAGCTGTACCAACTGTATCAATGCATCCCAGAGTGAACCAAAAATGCTTAATGTTAATGGCATGTTTCAGTGACGAATATGAATCTGCATAAAATGAACAATTAATATTAATTTCCATAAAATGAATAAGATTAACCTCAAATCAAATGCATCAAATTGAAATAAAAACAAACTAGAAAGATGGAGGAGGAAGGAGTCAAGATGGTCTTCTAAGAAAGAGAGCAGGGGTAAAGCAGAAAGAATTTCAGGACCAGACTTTCTTTAACCGTCATATTACTATATCATAAACAAGACAAAGCACTACATCACTAGTGTGTAATTGTTTGGCTTGTGAAGGCCAGTAGATAAGAGATGTGAATTCAAATTGACGGCTGATTTGAAACAACTGACAAATGGGTCCTGTGGTTTTCAGTTAACTTTTTATAATACATTGAAAGGTTGTAGCTTTTCTTAATGTTTTAGCTACTGTTGCTGCTGCTGTTCTTGCTGGAGGTGAAAGATTGGATGAGGTGTTTGAACCCTAATTCATCTGAGTTTCTTCGGTTATTGCTCTTTGTGCTGTTTCTGTTGTCTCTTCGGCTGCACTTCCCGCTGCTGCTTCTGCTCTCATGGCCACGGGTTCTGCATCTACTGAATTTGCTCCTGCTTCTACACCTGCTAATGTTGTTATTGTTTGGTTACATTTTCCATGAATGCCACAGCAACAGATCGTAACATTGCTGCAATGGATGCAAATGGTGCTGTTTTGCTGCTGATGTGTCTTCTCCTATTGTCTCTTCCTCTCCTTGTACTGTTGGTGCTCCACATAATGCTGCTCTGGTTTCTGTTGCATTGCTTTGTTTCCTCTGCTAATCCTGTTACTATTTCAACTTCTTTTACTGCTGATTTTGCTGCTGCTGTTTTATACACCTGAAGACGTTTCACCATCATTTTAATTAATGGTATATTGTATTGTTTTCTTGCCTTGTCTAGTGGGTCCTCTTTTAAGTGCAGATGATTGCTTCATTATGTATTTGTGGCATTTTGACTTGGGGGTGACAAGTGGCAAATGTGACAACACTAACTGTAACAAAGAAACTTCTAAGAGGTAGACAAAACTTAGGGTGTAAGTTAGGGAGTAATATGTATTCCATTTAGTAAAGAAAAATGGGTAAAACATAAGGACATTGCTTATTAATACTGATTTCCCTACCTGTGAGTGACACCAAAAACCTCAATATAACCACCAGCCACAGCGGATCTCACAGTTTCTATGGAATAATGGTAGTACCAGCAACAAATCTGTCAACTCCAGGGGAGTTCAGTAGCAACAAGGGGAAAAAAGACTGACTTTGGGGCTTTGCTTTGGTGCAACAGAAATGCATTATGGCCTACAGATGAAAGAGAGAGACTCATATAAGGTCCTTAATTAAGCAAATAAAGTCAAGTCAATTCAAGTCAAGATTTAATGCTGATAGCCTATAGCAATGTTTTTTTTCATACAGAACAAAGTTTATATGAATCAGAACACTGAAGTATTGCATTGTTTTGGCCTCCTGCTTCCACTAGATGGAAGCATTACATGATTTGGGCTGCACTGCACCATGCCTTCAATGATTGCTTTCTCTGCAACTACATGGAATGCAGTTGTTTCAGTTGGTTTCAGCATTTCTTTAGTTCCATCCTCAACAGACAGCAGTGTCATCTGGCCAAACATCCATCAGAGTCCCTGAGTGCATGGCTCTACAGTACAGGAAGAGAGCCAAGGGGCCAAGAGCAAACAGGTTTAGTTTTTGCAGATTAATTTCATAATTTATTTTCTAGAGTCTTAAGTCTCTGGAGTTTGGATAACCAATGGCACTCTATACTCAGATTTATAAGCCTGCCCCCTCTCACAACAGTGCCTCCCATATTACCTGTCAGTAGACCCACCCATCACAGTAGGCCTAAAGCAAAGTGTAACCCAAGCGTAGATGAAGAGTGAAAACACAATTGCTGGATATTCAAGGCGCTGTTTGCTGTAATCTACTAATTCTAGGACACTTCTAAGGAAGGAGTTAAGACACTGGATGATTTATATGACAAACATTGTCATATTCAAATAATACTTGAATTTTATTCAGAAGAGATATTTTTTACTGAACACTTTTACTACGTAAACATGACTCACCTTGTGCATTATGTGCCAGACATTGTCTTTCGTCTTCTAAAAATTAAAAACATTTTTGCACTCTTTGCTGTACTCTACTTGGTCAAGTGCTTATTTGACCTGGACTTCCTTTGCTTATGTGAACCTGAGATGGCTCATCATGAACTTGGATTTCTAATCTGCCCTGTCTTCATAATCTGGATAGTAGTTTGTCTGTTTCAATCTGATACTCCACAAGTGACCAAAAGTGAATTGTGCAACAAGATAATCTACTTCATTATCGCTTTCTTTGCTTGTGCGTTGTTCTGGTGCAGCGCTGTTTTGTTACAAGGAGACTGGTGGTTGTGTGTTTTCACAAAGAATGTCACTGAACACCAAAACATTTCCTGCAAGAGTGAAAGTGAGTTCACCATCGAAGAAAAAAAGATCTCTGCAAAACACAAAAGTGATTCATTTGTAAGTACTAAAAAGACATTTTTTGCTTTAAAACTACTTCTGTGCTTTTTGATTATATTTTATATATAGCCACCAAGGCTACCTGATTTCGTCTGCACTACAATATACAGTGTTATTATGTTGGTGGATATTGCCAACGCTGCACTTTTCCAAGAAACAGCCATGGTTATTACTCACAACCAACTGCATGAACATGTGTGCCTACTTTTATGTCTTGGTTCTGTTTCACTATTTGACCCTCCAACCTTGTGGTGCTTTGCAGACCCACAGGTCTCTGGAGTCCACCGTGCTCTTGAGTTAGCACCGCAGTCATGAAACCGTCTCTGTCTTTGACATAGAGGACGAAGGGTCTGGCGCTTCACACAAGATTTTAAAGTTCATTTTTGGGGAAAAAAAAGAAAACTTTTTTGTAGACCAAATTTTGTCTTGCATAGTAAATGATTTTATTTGAAAATGCTGGTGAAAAGTCATTGGAAAACATTTTAAAAATTAGCAAAATATTTGGTCATTACTATAAATTAAAGCATGAGATCTATTGTGGATACATTTGTCACATTTAAATTGAACGAATAGTAGGCTACCAAATTAATGATAATTTTCCATGAAAGCGCAAACAATACACTGTAGACTGTCTACAAGGCAGAAAACCTTGTTTTTTACAAAATATACCATTCTCCAGCTCCTCAACCCTATCCACCTAAAACTGCTTAGTGCCACAGATGAGACTATTCAATATTTGGATTAACTGGTTTACAAATATCATACAGGTATACAGAAATCTTTATTTGAATGATCATTAATACTATTTTATTTTATTGTTTCTTTTTCTCCACTCTATCTGTTTCTTACTAATATGCATTGATATATGTTGCTAATAGCAGCTGCATTCTTCTGCAATCTCAGACTGAATAAAAAAAAAACTTTATTGCATCATTGAGCTATCACAATGCAAAGAAACCTAAGCGACCTGGCAAGTGTAGCCTTTTAAGTCTTGCTGACAAACAGTTGTTCTATAATAGGTAAATAATCAGGTTCTGTATCCTAAAAAATGTAACACAATGTAGCAAAATAGCAGGGCACTGTGCTGTAGAATCTCTTGTAGCAATATTGTAACAGTTGAGACTACTGACTAAATGGATGTTTGTTAGCTAGCTGATGCATGTAAAAAGTTCGATCTAAGTAAACAGCAATTGAGAAAATAACAAAAACAAATGTCTTTTAATAAGTGGAGTCCCTATGTGAAAGTGAATTACTCATTCAACAGAAGAAAAGTAGAGACATAGTCTATAGTTAGCCTAAATGTTATCTAATCCACTAAAAGGACAAATTAACACAGATCCCCTCAGTAGCTGTACACAAGCACATTATAAATTCTTTCAAAACCCTTTTATTGGTTGAGTTACAAGTGCTGGAGCAGCCTATTTTGTTGCATTTTCTGGACTATTAGCCTACATCAGTAATGTGTTGTCCACATAACATATGTTCAATAGTACTTTGCAATAGTACTTTGAAACAAATTATGGCACCCGTGTTAGCACTCCAATAACATGACAGTATGTTTATCATTACCATCATAGTGCTTTTGATTGATTAAGATGGATGGATGATGACTAAGATGGATATAGCTTGCGGAAAAAAATGGTAGTCTGTTAACTTAGGGCGCTTTCACAACTAGCTCTTTGAAACGGAACGTGGATCGCTTGCCCCCAGAGATCGGTTCGATTGTTATGTGAAAGCAACAATCGCACTCTGTTGCGGAACAAAAAAAATCGATCTTGACCGCTTGGACGGGGTGTTCTGGGCTCGATCCATAGAACAGTTCGTTTACAATGTGAAAGCTATCGGGTCAGTGTAGTGGGATATCGCGTTGTTTTCACTGTACAGTACAATGTTATATTTTCATAGGATAAGCAGCTACAGTGAAAACTTTGAACTCTCTGGATATGCTACTTAAGTGAGAAAGATGCCTACCCGATCAGTCTCCTCCTATTTAGAAGTTCGGTGATTCTTTGGTTGTGTAAATTAATGAGAGCTTGTCTCCTGCGGTATCTTCTGTTGTTAGCGCGCCTCCTCATGAGGTCTAGTGTCACATTATTTTTGATAGGTAGCCTGGGCTCACGCTCAAATTGAATGTATTCTTGATAACAAACACATTGGTGTGCCAAGGACTACAACAAAAGTATTATCTAGCTTGTAATACAAGCCTTGTATTGTCAGTTTAGGATCCATTTTCGAGATTGTTAATTAGCTATGCTAGTAGGCTCGGCGGGAAACTGTCAAAATGTAACCAAGCAGAGTAGCCTAGCTCGTGGGTTAGAATTGAATGGATTTGGTCGTGTGTCTGTTTACATCATTTGTTCCGTTCTAAAAATGAGCCATGTGAACACGAAACTATCAATGAACGGCATGAATTTGTATCGGTTCAGGGTTTGTATCGGAACAAAAATAGGCGTGGAAGCAACCTTACAGATCAGCTGATCGATTATGGCAACGTTCTGTTTCACTTTCTCTAACGGCGGGTCTGTTATACTTAGCAATGGTCTGTTATCAAGAAATATCAGACCACAGAACGTTGGGAAGCATTCTTGAGCATTCTTCATAATGAACAGAAAACATCCATTCCTTACAAACATAAAATGCTGAATTACTTACAAACGATGGTTTCTTGAGTGTAAAGCCATCAACTGGTAAGAAAACTGAGGAAAACTTTGAAAACGAACCACACACAAAGGGAAAACATAGCTACCGTAACTATGGCTACGATAATTTTCTGAATCTAAAGCTGTTACCTAATATATCCACTAGATGGACATCTAAACAAGGACATTACAGTAATTATAAAATAGTTTACATGCACTTCAGTAGGCCTATCCCATATCTCGTTCGGGATAAAGTGTTTACATGAATGCAGAGAAATCGGGTTACTAATATCCCTGCTTACACAATAAATTGTACTATTCTGGTTACTCATAGCGTTGTGTGTGGTGTCCTTACCAAGGACTGTAAAGAGGGCCGCTTCATTGTCTTGACGCTAATCAACATTCCATCTCACATGTTGCACTCTAGAATCTTTCTCCAACTATCAACAATCAAGATAAGTAGTTTACATGCTTCAGTGTCCCAGTTTCTTTCAGAGTACTCCACCTAGCATATCCCGATTTCTCAGAAACCCGATCACATTCGGGATACTTAAATGCATGTAAACGTAGTCATAGACAGTGTGACAGAGTCAAATGTGTTTTGTATGCTACCAGCTTGTCAGCCGCCCTGCGCCTTATAAAAACGGGAACAAATTTGACCAGATTCTAACAAAAAACTACAAAGCAGATGCAGTAATGGTCACACCATTACATTTATCCGACCACTTCTTTGTCCACTTCACAGTCTGTCTCCCGGAACTATCAGCCAATCCTCCACCTGTGGTCACGTTCCGTCGCAATCTCCGCAAAAATGTCCGCTACCCACTTACCTCAGCTTACCACCTCGCGTCGCGTACCACCCTCCAACCTGCTTCAAACCATTGCCCCAACAGTGGTCCTAGCAATCATATGTGATGAATGCCTCGCTTTCCTCCTGCACATTTCCGGCTGTCTTTAAACAGGCAAGGGTATCGGCTCTACTGAAAAAGCCCACACTCAACCCTGCGCAGATTGGAAACTATCAGCTGGTCTCACTACTTCCCTTCCCACCAAAGACTGCTGAAAGGGCGATCGCAAAACAAATTACTGCATTCCTAAGACAAAACGACCTACACGACCCTAAACAGTCTGGCTTCAGAAGTGGTCACTCCACTGAAATTGCCTTGCTGTCAGTAACAGAAGCCCTAAGGGCTGCCAGAGCTGAAGGACAATCTTCTGTACTTATCCTACTTGACCTATCTGCTGCCTTCGATTCGGTCATCCACAGCATACTCCTTACGATGCTCTTAAACATGGGTATCACGGACACTGACCACTCCTGGTTCAAATCCTACCTCAATGTGCATTCATTTAATGTGTCATGGCAAGGACAATTGTTCGCAACTCACAACCTCACCACACGGGTGCCCCCAGGGGTCGGTGTTGGGCCCCCTCCTGTTTGCCATAAACACCACCACACTGGGCCATGTCATCCGCTCTCACGGCTTCTCTTACCACTGCTATGCAGATGATACACAGTTATACCTGTCTTTCCAGCCAAAAGACTCCACAGTCTCTGCACGTATATCTGCCTGTCTCTCGGAACTGTCTACTTGGATGAAGGAACACCACCTTCAGCTGAACCTGTCCAAAACTTAGCTCCTGGTGATCCCAGCCCAGGACTCAATCTGTCACAATATTAAACTCAATATGGGCTCTACCACTGTTGCCCCAAACAAGGTTGCTAAAAACCTGGGTGTCATGATTGATGACCCTATATCGTTTTCAGACAACATTGCCTCGGTTGCCCGGTCATGCCGCTTTGCACTGTTCAACATACAAAAGATTACACCATATCTGACCCCAATATGCCACCCGGCTTGTGCAATAAAACCACTCCAAAGAGTCCAGAACGCGACAGTGTGTCTGGTTTTCACTCAACCAAAAAGGCGTATGTCATTCCTCTGTTTATCACCCTGCATTGGCTACCTGTATCCACTCAAATTAAGCACAAGGCCTTGGCCCTCGCCTACAAAGCCACATCAGGGTCTGTTCCGGCTTACCTGAAGGCTATACTTAAGCCTTATACTCCTCCCAGAACCCTGCGTTCCTCCAACAGCAACCGTTTAGACTTGCCCTCTGCTCACACAACGTGATCCCAGTTCAAACGGTTCTCCGTCATTGTTCTTCAACGATGGAATAAGCTACCAGCTTACTCCCCCTACTCATCTAAATAACCCCCCTGCACTGATTTTTCTTGCACTGCTGAAGTGTATATATGGTTGTAAGTGTCCCAGCCTGGTGAAACCTCCACTGCAATATATACACTGAGTAAAGATAATCTGTGCAATAACTATAACCGATGTGCAATATTACCCTGTATTCAGACATCTGTATATTAGACCTTTGTGTAACTTTTTGCACTAGTACTTATCTATTCTATCCTTTGCCTGCGAACACTGTACACCTTGTATGCTGTTGTTTATGTCCTCTCTTTGTAAGTCGCTTCAGATAAAAGCGTCTGCTAAATGTAATGTAATGTAATGCTTGTCTCAGGAGTTGGTTGCCCTGCTGCCTTTTAAAATCAGTGTAGGTTAGCAATGTGTTAGCAATTAAAAAAAAAAAACATACTGCTTTTGGTATTTGGATTATTCATAATTCAGTGCTCAATAACACAGGGCCCATTATGTTTTTGTATGTTTTGAATGGAATACTTAATGATTCTAATTCTCTTCCTTCTACACAGTTCTATGGCATGATAATCATCTTGTCAGCATTAATTCTGTGGTGTCCCCTTCAACTGGTTGATGTGTACAACAGCCGCAACTATGACACACACTGCAAATGCTGCTGCAAAGAAGTATGCCAGCTCCACTATAGGAAGTTTTATGAAAATGCTCTACAGGAGGCAACAGACAAACATCTTAAAGCAGAATTAATCAAAATAGCTGAAAAGAGGGCAGACAATCTCTGTTCCAAATATCTTTTAATTATCAGTCAGGACCAAGAACTTCTGCCAAGAAATGAAAGTTCTTTGAATGACATTGAAACAACTTGGAAGATAATCTCTTCTCCTGGTTTTTATGCAGGAGAGGAGATTCTTGAAAAAGTTGTGGCTAAAAATGGCTCTTCAGTTGAAGAACACCATGAGGCAAAACAGCCTCAGGAGGAGGCTTCCAGAGAGGTGAAAGTGGGGAGACATCCTCAGACAGACAATGGGGGAAAAGCTTCAAGTGAAGATGAAAGTCAGTTTCAGGTGTAGACCTCTTGACAGACACAACAGCTTCAGGTGAAGACTGCCAGACAGTTGAAATAGATATGACCACTTCAGGTAGAGACATTCAGTCAGATGAAAGAAAGGAGAACGCTTCAGAGACAGGCTAACAAATTAAAGAGGGAAGACAGCATTAGGTGGCGGCAGCTTGAACACTGAAAGCCTATCTGAGGAAGATATTCAATCAACTGACAGAACTCCTGTTATTACAGTAGACAAAGAGTAAAAATCCCTGAAGGTTGAGATACATAACAATATAATTCCATTAAAAATATAATGCTCAAGTGCATTTATCAGTTACATTACTTTGAGAGAATTACAGTTACTTCAAAAAATATTCCAGATCACAGTTTCAGTTACATCTGAATAGCTTCTGCAGAAATATTGGCTATATGTTTAATAATATTAGTTTTGTTTTGCCATTTTCTCTTGTGCACAACATCCTCCATTCAGCTGAAAGTCTGATGCTGTCCTGATATGTCTAATTGGCTCTCCTATCATGTTTTAATTCACAACAATAGTGTACAGTAATGCTGTAATGTGTGTGTGTGTGTGTGTGTGTGTGTGTGTGTGTGTGTGTGTGTGTGTAAGTAATGTTAAAATGTAAAAAAAAGTTGTTTGGCAGAGAAGGGAGGGGTTTTTGTATTGAAGCTTGGGCCAATGACTGGACCCTTTTTCTTTTTTATAAATATTGTTTTGTTTCTACTGGATTTTGTCAAAGTCTGGGCTGTCTGATTCATATCATGGAGTGCAAAAGGACTTAACAGTCCAATTAAAAGATCTAAAATATTCACTCATCTTAAGAATCTTAGAGCTGATATTGCATATCTCCAAGAAAAAGGAATTCCGGGCAGTTATATGAATGGGATGGGACACATTTTCCATTCAAGCTTTAATAGCAAGGCAAGTGGAACTGCTATATTAATACACAAAAAGATACAATTTACTGCTTCTAGTGTTATATCTATCTATCTATCTATCTATCTATCTATCTATCTATCTATCTATCTATCTGTCTATCTATCTATCTATCTATCTATCTATCTATCTATCTATCTATCTATCTATCTATCTATCTCTCTCTCTCTCTATAGAGAGAGAGAGAGAGAGGGCATTATGTTATAGTTTCTGGGCAACTTTTTCACACACCTGTGGTACTAGTTAATCTTTATGCCCCCAACTGGGATGATGCAGAATTTGTACATAGACTTGATCTGAACTTTCATCCTATGATCTAGGGGGGTGACTTTAACTGTCTCATGGACCCCAACCTGGACAGGTCTAACCCTAAATCTGCCACACTATCTAAGATGGGCAGTAAATTTTCTGAATTCTTTAAACATGCAGCATATGCAGATCCTTGGCGTTTTTTGAATCCTTATGTTATTATCCTTGTGTTATTATCCTAAGTTATTTCTTTTTTTCCCAATGTACACCATTCATATTCAAGAACTGATTTGAATTTAATTGACACTTTTGTATTGATAGGATATTTTTAATATTGAATATGTTGAATATTCTGCTATTGTAGAATCAGACCATGGCCCTACGCTTTTAGATTTATCTTTCACACACAATCCGACAATCGACCTCAGTGGGGCTTTAACACCACATTATTGTCAGATGAGATGTTCTGCAATCTGATCTCTATCGCCATCAGTCATTTTTAGAAACAAACAGATCAGAAGTTGTCTCTCCATCATTACTTTGGGAAACTAGTTAGGTAGGGTAGTGCTTAAGGGAGAAATAATGGCATACTCAGCTTATCTCAGCAGAGAAAATAAGAGGAAAAACCAACAGCTGACTGATGCAATATTTGATTTGGACTGTAGGTACTCCACATTTCCAAGTCCATCACTTTTTAAAGAAAGGGTTGCCCTACAGACGCAATACAACTTGATATAAACCTCACAAACAGAACACCTTTTACTATGATCACGAGGGGTGTTTTATGAACATGGGGAGAAGGTGGGTAGGCTTCTAGCTCACCAATTAAAATCTAAATTGGCTTCTCAATACATATCTCAGATTGAGGATGAAACCAGAAAACCTATTACAGATCCTATAAAAATAAATTACATCTTCAAAAGGTATTATCTTAACTTGTATACTTCAGAATCACTGAAAGATACATCTCTGTTTTTGAGCTTTTTTGATAGAATGGAGGCTCCCACTCTCTCTGTTAGTCAAGTAGAACAATTAGATGAACCCCTGGATCTTAAAGAAGTTCTCTCTGCAATATTAGCTATGCAGAATGGTAAGGCCCCAGGGCCTGATGGTTTCCCCATTGACTTTTATAAAAAAATCTCTGCCCAACAGGCCCCTTTGCTGTTAGATATGTTTCATCACTCCTTTTCTGAGGGTAAACTGCCAGATTCCCTTAAAGAGGCATCCATTACGCTGCAGTTGAAGCCTGGTGGGGATGCATCTATGTACCTGATGTACCTGATTTAATGTACCTGATCTACCTGTATCTCTATTGAATGCTGATGTTAAAATGCTTTCAAAATTATTAGCCATGCAATTGGAGACATCCTTACCATCTTTAATTTCGACTGACCAAACGGGCTTTATGAAGGGACATTTGTTCTCTAATATTCGTTGTCTATTGATTGTCATTTACCGTCCGTCTGCAAATGATATCTCAGAAGTTGGGATTTCATTGGACGCGGAAAAAACTTTGAGTGTGTCGAGTGGGATTACCTTTTATTTACGTAGAAGCAATTTGGCTTTGGTAGGGCATTCAGAAAATGAGTCCGACTTCTCTACTTTTCTCCCCAAGCATCTGTGATTACAAACCAATTGCACTCAGGAAATTTTTCTTTATCTAGGGGCACGAGACAGAGTTGTCCACTTAGTCCACTATTGTTTACGTTGGCAATTGAACCACTATCTGAATTTTTTTTTACACCTTCAATACAGGGGATCCGCAGATGGATTAGAAAATAAGTTATCTCTTTATGCTGATGATATGTGCCTCCAGGCACTTCCAAGTTAACAGAATATCTCAGTACTTGATCCTAGAAGCGATGTGGCTCTGTATTGGTGCCTACCCTCTAACACAACCTAAACTACAATGTATGTAGCCTAGCATTTCATCAAGTTGTGTGATGCTTGACATCTTTAAGATCATACTGTCCTACTAAATTGATAATGTAATTTTATTTGTTTCATTCAGATATCAGATATATACTGTTAGTTTTTTTTTTTCCTGGTCCAGTCAGGGTGGGAGGGTTGAGGGATGTTCATATGTGTTACAAAAGTACAATGTAACTATGTTCACATGTATACTTTTACAAGTCTCTTTCTCAATAAAAAGAACTTTTTAAAAAATATATATTTTTTTAATTTTTTTTTACAAAAATGAATCATGCAGACACATACCTCACACCCAGCACCCTCTCCATTTACACACACTGCAAGGGCTGTGATTGGTTGAGTTCATCCATTTGCTTTGTTTTGTTTGCCGATGTGTTTCAGCGGCCCACTGTAGGTAGGCTACTTTTAGCAACATACTGGTCCACTGGTCCACTGTATAGACTCTGTATAGACTGTATAGAGATTGTATTGTGCCTATCTCAGTAATGTTTCAAATTCAGCGCTTCGTCAACAGGCAGCACTTAGGCAGTCATGAGAAGTTTGCTTGTTAACAGAACATAAACTGACTGCCCAGAAACCTTGTAAATAGTTCTGATATATTTTATATAACAAGGTTCCTGAAATCTGCAGTGTTTCTTTTAACAGTAATCAAAATGACAGTTAACGAAATGAAAGCATGACAAAAGAATTCTCGACTGCATGGTTCCACTCAAAGCAATTTGGTGAATTATAAACGTGGACACACTTGACACGGAACCATAACAGGAAAATGAAGGCTACAAGGCAAAAAGACCTCCCAGCAAAGCTGCTACCATGGAGCCAAAATCACCTCAAGTCCATGACAGCACATCATGTCCCAGGTGCAATGACAACCATAAGGATGGTCAGCAATCAGGAAGTGCTGAGAAAACACAGAGAATGCTCACATCTGCTGCTAGGTGACATGATTTTGCCAAATGTGATGAATGTATACAGGATGTGTGGGGTATAAGAAGGAATCTCAGTCCTAGAGAGAAAGAATGCAGTGATCCAACTACTTACCTGTATAGAATTTTTTACTGCAAGCTCGTCATGGGGGAAGAATAAGGTCTACACCCACATCTTGTGCAATAGATGTGGACTTGGTCCGGTCACCCCAGTGCACCATGTCTTCATATGTGACACAATGGGAGCTTTTCGTATGTGACTTATCTAATGACATGCCAGTAGTCCAGTATTCTCGCACCCCATTTTGCAGTGCTTTTTAAACTTCGACCATGGCAGCGAGTGGTAGCGCCACAGTGGGCCTTGCATGTGGTTCTTGATGGTCTTTACAAACCACCTATTGAGCCTTTAGCGATTTCTGTCTCTGAAGACACTGAAAAAGAGTTACTGATTTGTGTGCTCTATCGGTGAACCCACAGTGTCTGGTGCTGTGTGGATAGAGTGGTCTTACACACTAACGAGGCTTTCATGTCAAAAACCATAACATCAGCATTTAGTTCCAAAACAGTTACCTTGAACATTTTATCCACTCATCTCTCATTAACCCTCCACTCATTATCCCTCATCTTGGCATCTTGGCGTATGAGGAGTACTAGGTTTTTATTCCTGGATCGAGGGATTAATAAACACACACAAGCTCAAACTCTTGCTGTCATACAGATATAAAAACACAAACACATGGTGCCCAGTGTTTTGGGGTCTTATATTCCTGCCTTATATTCCAGTCTTATATTCCTGCCCATCTCACTGCTCTATTCATGTGGGTTCTGCCCAGGCTGGGCTTGTCATGGGGGAAAGGAGGCATGCTAAAATGAAAAATTATAAAGGAGAATGTTGACTGTGTGTGAGTGTGTATGTATATAGAATGCCAGGTAGTGTTTTGACTTTAGAAGACTGTATATATGTTCTGGCAAATGCCACTGTCTTTTTGGATTTCTGGACTCATAAGTGTTATTATTATATTTTTTTATAAACTTGTGTCCTATCTGTAGTAACATTTCTAAATTCTAAATAAAATCAAAGCATTCTATATTGTTCCCATTATTTTCATTTATTTATTTTACAATCGCTAATTGGCATTATCCCCTCCCCAACTCTTATGACTCTTACTTCCAGATCAGATGGATAGTGTAAGTGTGTTTGTGTTCACTTACACAAACATAAACACACCCCTCACTTCCTACTTCTGCTTCCAGAGACAGCCTCCACCAAAAACCTACATCCAATAAAATCTCTCCCTCACTGAATTACATAGGCTCCGTTCAGTGATTAGTACACAAAAGTTTTACATTTGTAATGCTCAAGAGCATACATTGATTAAGAGGTCTATCACAAAATTCGATGATAATTATATATGTTATGTCAAGTTAAAAACACTACAGTCATTTCTGACCGAAACAGCAAAGTTGTAACCATGAAACAAACAGGAGGGTTAAGTCATTAGCAAGATATAACTTACATTGCACATATGTGGTGTGGTGCAACAGTGTAACAATTAGTATTTTGTGAACTAAGATGGAATTTACGATCAGCTGGTGCACCCAACTGCAGGGCGCCGACAATGCTAGTGCCAATTGTACAAAAGGTCATCGATAAAAAAACTGTACTGGATTGACCTAAAATCATTACCTTGTGTAAATACAGAGGATTTAGAGGAGGTCACACATTGCACAACTGACTACCTGAACTTCTGCATGGATGTTGTAGTTCTCACAAGGACTGTGCTTCCTGAATAATAAACCTTATAACAATAAACCTTCCTTAAACACCCTCTTATTATTAAAGACGCCCATAATAATAAGAGGGCGTTTAAGGATGGTGATTTTAAGGGGCTGAAGCATGTGCAGTGGGAGCTCAAAGACTATCTGAAAGAGGCAAAGGCAAAGAGGTATATAGACCAAACTACAGGAGAACAACATAAAAGAGGTCTGGCAGGGATTGTGCAACCTTACTGAATGTGGGGCAAAGAATGGCCAGGCAGAAGGTGATGCGGTCAGAGCTGACCGGCTGAATAATTTCTATAATAGATTTGACAACTTTGCTGTTCATCACCACCACCACACCTCTTCTGCCAGTGTCCGACAACAACTGCACAACCAGAACCAGACTTGAGTGAGCCTGTGTGTACATTCATCATCCCTAAAACATACTGCCATGAACAATTAGATTTGAGTTACTAAAATGGGATTGTCATCATATATGGTTAAGATTGCCACTCGTCTCTGTCTCAGAATCATGAACGTGGTGCTGGGTGCTTCTAATAACAGTACTGGTCCGATCCTTGCTGATATAGACAAGTTATTTAGAGAGGGATATTATTACAGTGCATGCAGAGTGCATTTGTGCGATCAATACAACAAATGGTGACTTTTGTAATTTTTTACTTTTGTACCTTTTACAATATCAGTGATAAACGAGCAAAAAATTCACATTGAAAATTAATTGTGGGACTTCTATGACAATTCTATTTCCTGTTGTTGTCTCCCTAACTACTGACTCTCCACTGTAAACTTTTCACAAGCCTTTCTGCAGTCTGTATATGACATTTCAGGCGGCTGTGGCAACATTATATTATCATGGTCTTGTTAACTGAGATGTACTTCTGATGTATATCAAACAATGCTTTCTAAAGCAAATACTTGCTACTTGCGGGCAACCACCTGTACACTGATAACCCAGTAACAAATAGAAGAACCAACATCATTACCAACCAACACTACGGGAGGCCCATGTCAGGACCGACTCCCCATCACAGAGGACCTTCCTGGACGCCGATGCTGGGCCCAACTCCCCTTCCTGAGCCTTTGTGATTGACCCCCCCTCACAATGGCGCTGTCAAATGGACCCTTACTGTTACCCCCATCACCCATGTCATTCCTTTGAGTTGTCACTATGCCTGGCCGCTGCTACATTGTCCAGCCATAATTCCTGATAACCACCTATAGACTGACTACCATGTAATGTAAAAGTGGGATAATACTCTATTATGAACTATTATGAACCTAATAAACCTAATTAATGAGGTACTTATCATGTGGTTAGTACCATACCATATCACGCTGCATACAGGGGAGTAATGAATGGGGTCAGGTCACGAAGAGCACCTGCTGTTAATTAATTAATTTGTGGGCTAGCTGGGCAATAGTGTGTGTTCTACTGTGTACCGGGACACATGAAGTATGTAGCACAGCAGTATGCCATTGTAGACACATTGTAGAAGTGATTCTTCTCATCTGTCACATTTTAGCATGTTAAAATAATATATTGTGGAAAATAAGTGTATTCAAATACATTACACTCAGAACCAGCTGTTTTTTTTTTTTTTCAAATTTGATTTTTCAAATCTTTTTGTTGCAGATAGTAGGTTTTGGCACGCTCTGCTTCGCACTGCTTGCTTGGCTGCTTTATGTCCTTGTGCTTTTGAGGATGAACCCATACTAGAAAGAAAAGTATAATGAATGTCAAGAAAATGAGATATATTAGTCCTCTGGGAATGTGTAAGCATATGCTACTGTGTAATGGAAATTTTACCTATTGTCAGATATAAAAAATTACTCCTTGGACAACAGGCAAAACTTTGTCATTAAATGACAGCACATGCTTTCATGTCAGGTTTCTCAAATTATGTTTTCACAAGGAAGGGCACACGACTTAATTTAGTTCCTGTTAAGATGCAAGGATAACAGAGTGAGAAGTACTGCAGATAGGCAGATACAGGTGCAGCCATCTGTAAGAATACAACCCCATATAACAGAGGTATTCAACTGGTTCAGTCTCAGTAGTTCTCCCAGAAAGACTCAGACAGTAGAATGATGAACAAATATTTACAAGTATTACAAGTATCCTGCCTGATTTAGGCTGGCAGGGGCGGATCCTACCCCCTGGACAGAAGGTCAGGGACCCAACTGGCAGTGGTGGGGAGAGAGGTGGGGATTTCGGAATGCAGGTGCCTAGAGCAGCAAGAGCATGAATGTTAGACGGGTCTTGTATGGAACAGGTGAGTGCAAGTGATTGGACAAGCTATGAATGATGTAACGTTAGAGTCTTCCTGGTAGAACTTACACTAAAGCTTTCATGGACCACCATTCTTACTAAGAGGTTCTCTGCAGCCCACTTAATAAACAAAGGTGAAACAAAGATGAACAACATTTCCCAAAGTGATGGAAGCCCATTTCTGCCAGTAAAAAAAGCCAAAATTATGAGATTTGAAAATTGAAATTATGACATAGAATAATTATGAGATCAAAACTCAAATTATACCATAGTACAGTTGAAAGTATGAGAAAACTCAAAATGATGGAAGTAAAAAGTCATAATTATGAGGTAAGGGGAACACATGCTCTTGTAACACATCAATAATGGGGTACTCATTTATGAGTATCAATAATAGGCTACACAATTCTGATGATCAATCAAATGACTCATTTCACAAAGAGACCATTGCCAAAGAAGCCCATGTACTGTTTGAGTTATAGTACAGTACAGTGTTGTGGTTGGGATGACACTTAAAGGAGAATGATGACACCACTAGCCAGAGCAAGCAGACAATGAAGAGGCAGACAAATCCCCACATCTGAAAATGAAAATTATACATGTGAATGACCACTGATATGACAATACATGTCATCTGCATTCGATACATTTGATTAATTGAGATACTGACAAGGAAAATAAGACAGAGAGGGATTCTAATCACTTGAAATGTAAAATTCTTTCATCCATCTCAGCTCTCACAAGCGTAAAGATAACATGGAAAAAGGTCTTATCCTCAAACTATCCCCAACACAACCTAATTGCCACTACTTATATGTGATATGTGTTCATATTCATTAATGCAGCAATAATTATGCAAACTCTAAACTGGCGTAACAATCTATGTATGGTGTGGGGTACATGGCAGTTAAAAGTTTGGGAACCACTGGTCTAGAAAATATCTGTGGTTTATGGCATTTTAAAGAGAGTCCTATATATTTGATTCTGTTATAGCTATAAAGAGAAATTTGGTGTCAAAATGTACATTTTTTTATTAAACAAACACATGCCAAATACCATTCACAACTTAAAGGAATACGCCACCCCCAGGTTAAATTGAGTCTATCCCCGCAGTCCCTAGAGTTGGATAAGTGAGCCATTGGCAGAATTTGGCAGCACTGACTGTTGCTGTAATCTAGTGTTCCACGGAAGCTCAGGCAAAGCACGGCTGAAAGGCGCAAAGACACGACGCAGAACTTGGAAATCCCCTCTTCTTGTTAGAGACATAGATAAATGGGTATGCTTTTTAAAAATATTCATACTGTGAGATCTGGCAAATTATGTTCTATGTGAGTGCTACTGCTTAGTTGGTCTGTGCTGCTAGGCTGGGCAGGGCAGGGCTGCTTATGAATAAATCTATTTATTTATTAATTTATCTGTGGTGCCTGTATACAGTACTGGTGCATTCCGGCCCACTTTGACCCCTGCACACATGGCAGGTTAAAACAGCGCTCCCATCCTGGCACTGTTGCACCACAGCCGGACTAATGGAGAAGACATACACCTGCATGGCACAGGCATACAAGACACTCAGCACGGCTCTTTCAAGTGCACCAAGTGGACCTCCTCCAAACTTCACCGCCTTTCGCCTCTGCTGAAACAGCCAGCCATGGGACATGTGCCCGGGTTTACACCGCTCCACCGCATATATTGTAGAAATGACAAAACCAGTGAGAACGCCAGGCTAGGTACTAAGTATGTTGACCTGAAACCAATGCAGATGCAAGCGTGCCATCTTCCTTTTTCACCTTTCAGCAACCTACTGATCGCGTGATCCCTCTACGACTTCTTCTTCCCGCTAAGACTTCTCAGTGCTCAAAGAATTCAGCAGGATTTTTCCCCTGAGTGAGACATCTAGAGAATTGTTCTGCAAACTCGATGGAGAAACTCACATTTGTGTTTTTGGAATTCGATAGCAAAGTGTGTGGTTAATCAAGATGACGACCACCATGAAGAAGTACCCATACGTCAAGGTTATCCTTGGTTATCGATAGCCATGACAGATGCACAATGTGTCTGGGCCTGCACCAGGCACACGGTGTGCTCTGCATGATAGGCGACTGCCCACACTATGGTACCTTGGGACCATCCACCTTCCACTGTGCAGGACGCTACCTAGCAGCCAGCCGTGGCCCTAATGCAAAGTGAGGCCTGGGCACTTCCCACTTGCAGGGATCTAAGCTAAGTACTCATACTGGCCTCGACACACCAACGCAGACATTGCGTGTACAGACACCACGCATGATGTCCAACTGTAGGGGCTAAGAGGTTACACTGGTCCACTCCACATCATATCAGACTTGATAAGTGGGGAACAGCATGTTGTAGGCATGCACGTGACGTACAATTGTAGGGGCCGAGTGACCACACTGGGCCCTCAGAACACATCAGACAAACAGATAGTGAGCAATAGACGTGCACAGAGTCCCTACATCACAGAGGTGAGCGAGGTGGGCAAGGTGTCCTCGACAGCCCAGGATCAGAACTCGTGGCAGCTGTTACCGTTGGCCCAGCTGGCTGACCGACACAGAGATTTCCTTCCAGATGGCCCATGACGCAGGGATGGTTCTCGTGGACTGGGCTCTCGGCCCCTCAGGCGGGTGCACGCCATCATATGCCAAGCCTATCGCCTCGACAAGCCAACGTGCTGGGCGGCTGGACTGGTGGCTTTGACAAAGTCTTCCCTTGGGACTGAGTTCCAAAACACACAAAGAGCTGCTCCGACCTCCAGAAAGGGTGGGTGTGCTCCATGTATGCACGCAATGCCCTGACAAGGCAGATCAACTTCAGACCTGGCTCCGAGTGTAGGGCAGGAGAGTCTAAGGTGGGCAGATCGATAACCTATGACTTAGGATGACCCTGGTGTCTCTAGGAGCAAACCACATGCATGCTGGGTTGACCAAAAGACCAGAGAGGTCTCACGCCTTAACGTGGATATTTGCCCCCAATTCTCCTGGTATAGGGAAAACTGATTGACACCTATTTTATTCGATTCTTTGACCCCATAAATGTAACGGAATATATAATACATGAGCTCTAGAGTATTTTAAGTGCATTGGCAGCCATTTTTGAAAAAATGTGTTTATTTCCAATACAAAGTGTGATCTCACTTGTCTTAGGATAAACTTGTTTGTATAGACTTCCATACCACAGGGGATCTTTACATACAGTTAAGAGGTCTCATTTTATATCCAAATTTAAATAGCAAAATAACTGCTTGAACACTTTCTACATGATAGGCATTGGTTCAAGGTGATAAACAGAAGAAAGTCTTTACAATGTTAATTTATTCAGGGTATGCTGATGGAGGATGACATATTCCTCACTCCCACTGAAGAAATAGGAACAAATCTCTGCAGTTTGTTTGTAGACCCAATATTTTTCACATTATGCAGTCAATTTAGTCTCATTCACTATTTCTGTTGACTAAAATAAGAACTCAGTTACAAGACAGAAAATAAACTCTGCAAGGTGAAATGTGCAAAATGAAAGAGAAATCTTTCCTCTTTGAACCTCAACAGCAACTATATGTGGAGCACAGAGAGACAAAAACTTGTCTTTAAGACCAAGGGGAGGGGACACTGTACTAGTTCTAAGACTTGTCTTGTCTTGCAAGAAATACTGAAATAACATCAGTATGCTTACATAGTTTGAAAGAACTAGTCATCACCTTCTCCAATGTTTTTTTTAGCCTCAGTATAGCCTGTGTAACATGTGGATGTCAGTAGAGAGAATACTTAAATGACACTCATTTCCCAAATGAGCCAAAGAAGCAATTGCCAAAGAAGCCCATATACTGTTTGTCATAGTACAGCACAGTATTGTGGTTGTGGTTATAGAAACAGAACGTGATTGTGTAAAATGATACTACTCGCAAGCTTCTAAAAAATTTCTTCTTTAATATCATCAGTTCTGAAGATGAAAGAGAATCCATGTTGAAGAACAGAATGATTGTCTCCCTCATTGTTCAGGTAACATCGTACAGAAAGACCCTAACAGCAGAGCCTTGCATCTCATCACATAATCTGCACAGTGCAAACAACAGGAAACTGAGGTAGGATGGCATTTACCCACTGCCGCTTGACTGCACATTTTCTCACGCCACAAAAGTGATACTACTGTATACAGTGTTAAGCTGATACTATACAGATACTGTAGTCTACATTTCATTAAACAAAGTGTGCTTTGTTTATCTCTATTTCCTGTGTGAAGTGTTATGCCCACTTGGCTCAGAGTGGAGATAACACAGAGGAAACCACACTGAATGTAAAGTTTCACAATAATCATTTATTAAAACAAGTTTCAAAAGTAGTCAGTAAATGTAATGCGTAAAAGGGTAAAGGGAAAGAGAGCGAGACAAAGAATGAGGTCACAGCCAGTCCTCGTAGCGTGGGGCCAGAACAGCCAAGCCAGAGCAATAATGATAGAGAGTAAGAGTCCTGGAGGAGTGATTCAATAGAGCTTCAATCAGTTGAAAGTTCAAAGTTCGATTATCAAACAAAAGCCAAATCACCACTTTGAATGACTCCTGTGGCACTCATTCCCACTGTGAGTAAATGTTTTGAGAGACTTGGAGCAAGATTCCACCTACTCTGGACCCTCATCAATTTGCATACAGACAGAATAGATCCACTGATGACACCATCACCACCGCACTGCATTCATCTCTGATACCTCTGGAGAAGAAGGATAATTATGTAAGGATGCTGTTTGTAGACTACAGCTCTGCATTCAACACCATTGTCCCCAGCATACTTGACAGCAAGCTCAGGTGTCTTGGTCTACACACCAGTCAGTGCAGCTGGATTGTCAGGGCGACGTTAGATGATGAGAATGGGCTCATGAGTTCAACTCCCTTGTGTCCTGAGCCCTCTCCTTTACTCCCTGTACACTCACAACTATGTGGCAATTTATAGCTCTAAGATGGTCATTAAGTTTGCTGAGGACAGCACTGTAATTGGCCTGATAACCAACAATGATATCACAGCCTACAGGAGCAAAGTCAACAACTTAATGGCAACAACCTTACCAATACTTTTGTAGTAGTGAGTTTAAGTCAGAGTAAAAAATGTATTGTAGTTGTACTTTAGTATTTATAAGAAATAAATCCAGCACATATTAATATAATTAATAAAGAGATTTCCAGCTAAATATTAAAAATCTTGATTAACTGACACCATTTGAATCATCTGAATATTCTACCCTGTTCATCTGTAATGTTTCCTGTATGGAGGTCAATGTAACTATGTTAAAAATTCAAAATTCAGCTTGGCAAACATGATATATTTAGAATCAGCAGCTGAAAATTTTATAAAGATGGGTGTTTATTGACATTGCCCCCAGATTTTTTTTTCTTTTTCATAAAATTTAGTCTATCAGCATAAACCCTGATTCTGAAACTCAAGATAAGGGGTTAAGAGAGAGGAGTGTAGAGGACTTGCTTCAAACAGGGAGCCAGGGATTAGTCAAGTGAAACTCTGGATCAGATATTATGGCCCATGGATCGTGTTTTTTCATTTCTGTTCTTGCAGTTTCTGCAGCTGCTTTGGCTGCATTGGCTGCAGCCATTGCTGCTTGTGCTGCTCTTTTCCCTGCCTCTACTGCTGCTGCGGCTTCTTCTCTTGAGTTTGCTGCTCTCTGTGCAGCTTCTGCGGCTTCATCTGCTTTTACCGATGCCTCTCTTGCTAACTCACACACTGTTGTACTTGCTGCTGATATTGCTGCCTGGCCTGTGAAGTGTTGCTGGCCTGCTGCTGCCAGTCTTTGTACTATTGCTGCGGCTGTTTTTGCTTCTTTCACTGCTTCTCTAGCAGCAACCACTGTTGCCTCCACTGCTGTTGCTGCTTTCTCAGCTTCCTCTGCTGATTTGGCTGATTGTTTTGCTGATGTTTCTGCCTTTTCTATTTCTGACTCTTGAAGCAGCCTTTCCAGTGCTTTTTTGAAGGAGTCAGTGCATATAGTCTGAGCTTGTTCTTTTGCTTTGTCCTCTATTTTTTTCTTCAAAAGTAGATGGGTCTGCTTTGCTAGATATTTCTTGTATTTGAGTTTGTAGAAAAGATGATGCTTAGGGTAGATTGACACCACTAGCCAGAACAAGCAGAGGCAGAAGAGGCAGACAAATCCCCACATCTGAAAATGAAAATGATACATGTGAATAACCACTCATATGACAATACATGTCATCTGCATTCTGTAAAAAACAATCTAAATGCATATGTGAAAGAAAACAGACACATTGCATTGGGTTACACGATAGAACAAAGCTGACAATAATTTGATTAATTTAGATACTGATTAGATTCAGCATACAGGGAAAATAAGACAAGGAGACAGATTCTCATCACTTGAAATGTAAAATTCTTTCATCCATCTCAGCTCTCACAAGCATAAAGATAACATGAAAAAAGGTCTTATCGTCAAACTATCCCCAATACAACCTAATTGCCACTACTTATATGTGATATGTGTTCATATTCATTAATGCAGCAATAATTATGCAAAACTCTAAACTGGCATACCAATCTGTGTATGGTGTGGGGTACATGGCAGTTAAAAGTTTGGGAACCACTGGTCTAGACAATATCTGTGGTTTATGACATTTAAAAAAAAAATCACAGTGATTCCAAAGGTTTGAAACTTGCATCATCACTTAAAATGAGAAAATCAGAGGCCAGTGCTCATTATTAATGACATTTTACTGACTTGTAAAATTTTAAATTGAATCTGCCTTTTACCTACTTGTGATTGACTCTTGAAATTGTCAAAAATCTCGCTTTCTTCAGTGCTTCGCTTCTCCTTCTCTTTACAAAAGATGTCAGTGTAGTTTCCAGAAAATGTCATAACACAGATGAACCAGTCAAGCAGTGTTGTGATGATCCACATTGCTGCAAAGGAGACTCCTTTGAAAACACATTTAAGGAAATCAAGACCTGGAGAGCAGTCACATGAATTGCAGCAATGCCTGAGGGTCTTCTTGAAGTGGTGATCTTTCAAGAAGACCACAAACATGAGAGTCAAACATGGTAATGCCAAATACACAACTATGATGGCCAGTTTCCAATTAGCTGCTGATGAACATGGACAGGTGAAGTCCAGTTTCAGAACATACTGACTTATGAAGATTAAGTGCATTAGCACAGGAGCTCCCCCTGCAGCCAGGAGTCGGTTCAGCAGGTTGGGTGAAATATTTGATTCTCCATGCACCATTCTGTAAATCAAGATGATTCTCTTTTTTCTTGGTGGTGCAAAAAAATTGACAGCAGCAAAAAAATTGACAGCAGCGCACAAGCACAGCATCTCCTCTCGTTGCACAGCTTTATTGGACGTGCAGTAGCTGTCCAAATCTTCATTTCAGTTTCACTAATATATATAAGTTTCAGGCTTCAAAATTATAGAAGGGAGGTTAAGTGACTTTTGACTTCAAGTTGTGATGCAAAGGTCCCCTTTGACATGGAAGTACTTTAAGAAATCTTTATCTAAAATATGCACATTTGTACAAAATGGCCACTGATATAGCTATAAAGACAAGTTTGTTTGTTTTTTGGGGGGGTCAAGGGTTTTTTTTTATTAAACAAACACATGCCAAATACCATTCGTATTACCAACGTAACTTATTTCACCCCAGGTGAAATTGAGTCTATCCCCGCAGTGGAGTTTGATAAGTGAGCAGAACCGTTTTTCAGCTGACCCAGGCATTGTCCGAATGCGGCAGCACTGACTTTAGCTTAGTTTATGCGAACTAGCATAATGTGGCAAAAGTTAATCAATTTGCTCGATTTTTTTGTAATTAATTCTCATGATCTGTGCATTCAGATCGAGTACAAATGACAATGCAAATTAACACTAAGGGATTGACCAAACAGCATTTAGATGGGGGACTATATTCCGCCGAAGCTCAGGCGAAACACAGGCAAAGCACTGCTGAAAGGCACAAACACGCAGCACTTAGAAAATCCCCTCTTCTTGTTAGAGACATAGATAAATGGGTATGCTTTTTAAAAAATATTGTGAGATACTCCAACAATCTGGTCTAGTCTTTGCAGGGCAGGGCTGCTAATTCTGGGAGGTGCCGCTATTGCTGCTAGGCTGGGCAGGGCAGGGCTGCTGAAATGTAGTTGGGATGCAAGTATTGATGCTGCTCTGGGCTATACCCTTGGCTGTTTTCATTCCCCTAACCATAGTGAAAATATGTAATTTGGAAAGTCTTACTTCAGCTTAAATCAGCATTTATGACTGAAATAGATAACGAGTGCCTGGACAGGCTGGGACTGTCCATTCACAAGGTCCCTAAAGACACTAAAAGTTATATTAAACACAAAAATATTTATTGTCAAATAAATTTAGAAAAAATCATATAACCACACATTAGTCATTAGTCTATTTACTGGTTACTGGCTATCAGCTAGTCCCAGAGTTATTGTCTTCCTACTCTGTCAGCATTTCTTGATCAAGCTTATACCCTTGTAAATAATCTGTGATTCTTAGTTTGCATCCACTTTTTTTCTCCCTCCTCCATCTTTAAAGTCCTGAAGACAATAACATCAGCCTACCAACCTTTTTTCAAGATAGGAAACCGGTATTCATGCACATTCATTTTTGGCCTGCAACTGGACAGAAAGTTAGAGCCATCCAGCCTTGTGGTTTCTTTTTAATATTCAGACTCTCTTATCCAAAGCAACTTACATTTGACAGTTATCAATTGTTCAGGCCCAGTCTCCCCTAGAGCAACTTCTTAAGGGTTATTTTTTACATTACTTCACCTTCAACTTTTAACATCCACTTGGTTTGGCTAGTACTGCAAAATGCTATCTGCATGTGTGAAGCACCGGCATCAACTCTGAACAGAGACTGCACTGAAAAGCACTGAAAACATAACATAAGGAAGTGACTAGATGAAGATCAAGACAACACGACAACTCTTCTCACCCTCAATGAAGAGAAAGGACAGCCAGGTTGAAATTAGACTGTACACAATAGACTGTATATAAAATCTGTACACACAATTTGTTAATAGCATCATGGATCATTGATATGAATAAATCTATTTATTTATTAATTTATCTGAGGTGCCTGTACACAGTACTGGTGCGTTCCGGTCCATTTTAACCCCTGCACACATGGCACACCAAAATCAGAGGTTTGGAGCTTTGAGTGAAGTGGAGTGAACTGGATTGTTAGAGTTGGTGTAAAAAACTTTTTTGATTACGAATTATATCCAATTGCTTGGTCATTTTTACAGGCCTTTAACATTGCATAATTCACTATTGATATGCGGTTTAAAAACACAAAAGTGCATTTTATCCAATGACCTGATTAATCGATAAAAATATTGTCAGGTAACATGATTGTCAGGGAACATAATCTGACATGTTTTTACACAAACATTCAACATTTTCTTATATGCCTTTTCAATTACAGATTGCCCTGCTTCAACAAACCATATTCTCAGTTTTATCTTCCCACTGCAATTTTCAAATTCCCCCACAGGTGAATGACGACTAAAGTTGGAGAAAATGTCAAATGAAGTAGCTTCAGGAAGGACAACATAGACTGCAAATTATTTTGAAATTTGTGGTTCCTGTATGCTACTGAGAGGTTAAACACATATTTTGTTTTTTACCCCCTATAGCCCCAGAGCATGTCAAAGTTGAAAGAAGAACAAACTTCATAAGTACTGGAGGTAAAACGCAAGTAACCGCAGTTTACCCACCTCACAAATTTCAGAAACTGAGACCAAATTAAAATATCGTTCATGTTTTTTTCAATTTGGCACATGAATTTAAAAGCTTAAATTCTGTTTCACATGACAGACATCACTGAAAACAAAGCTAGATCTAAAATTATGCATATACATAAAATTGTTAAAATGGCAATCTTACCGCTGTTGTGTCAACCTTGAGAGTAATCAAGGAGAGGTACAGGGGACTTGACTGATACTCAAAGGTGGAGTTGTAGTCGGAGATGGAGTTAAACATGTCCAGTCACCTCCAAGAGAGTGTCAGTCACAAGTGCACATGCGTGCATACCTGCCCACACACCAACACCAATATTTCAGTTTCTTTTTTGCTTCTATTTTTTAGTTCTTGGTAATGAAAGGATGGCTCTTGATATTGTCTCATTTACCCCTACTGCATGGCAAGCCCAGGCAGCTTTTAGGTATTGTTGAGAGGACATGCCTGCACATTATGCCCCAACACATGTATGCACACACACAATGCCCACCCCTGTCTGCTTACATTCATCCACATCTCTGTTCTCATTCACTGATTAAAAAAACACATAGTAAAGCCAGGCTGCCGCACAAAGGCAAATGACCTCAGCTCACCAGAAAGTGAAACTGAGAAAAATGAGTTTAAAGGGACATATTATTAAAAAAATGACTTTTTTGTATGATTTTGTTTTTTCATTTGTCCATTTTTTAAATTCTCTGATACAAGATAGTTTGGTTTGTCAGTCACTTGTGCAAGTCATGCACGAAGCTGTAAATAAGAGATTCTTGTCAATAGCTTGCATCAACCCAAGCCACCAACATGAGAGAGTAAAAAAGAAAGTGGAGAGAACATACCATATCATGAACCTTATGCCTCCTTTCAATCCTTGTCTGGCACATGGTATTGCAAGAGAATTTCCCCATCCTTGTTAATAGTATCTTATGTGACAAATACAGAACATAATTGGCAAAACAAAATGTTGCTTCCAAAAATACTTTGAGGCAGTTTTCAGATGGATTCAGAGAAAATAAAAACGAACACCACCATTCAGTAAGTGACAAATTGCAAAGTCTGAGATAAACAAATGTTAATGATGTAATATCTAACAAATCAATCTTTCAAGGCTAATTCGAAGTAGATTTTCAATTCTCAGCCATTACACAGTGCATGCAAAGATTGAAAGTTTTTTTTTTTCAATGTGCAATTGTGCACAAATATCTGACAATAGAAAATTGTTGTTATCATAGGTTATCATTGTTGAAGTGGATGCAATAGTGGAAGTGTTGCCAGGAAGTAGCAATGGTAGGCTACTTGAGGTGGTTGCTAGGCTGTTGCTAGAGTAGTTATGGTGGTTGCTAGGTTAATCATGTTGCTTGCTATGTTGATTTCTGGGTCATCATCATGGAAGTGGTTTGCAAGAAGTTGCAAAGGTACTTGAGGTGGTTGCTTGGGCAGTTCTGGTGGTTTCTATGCTGGTTGCTAGATTAATCATGTCGGTTGCTAGGTTGTCATTGCTGAAGTGGCTGCTAGGAAGTTGCTAGGGTACTTGAGGTGGTTGCTAGGCTGTTGTTAGGGAAAGCTGGTAGTCACATACTGTCGACAGTTGGTAAATTATTGTTTAGTGAACTCAAAGGCTGACAAAACACTACAAAAAACAGTTGATTTGTTTGATAGTTTGATTAATAGTGTGGAAATTATTATCATAAAGAACATAGTATTCTAGTATACACAAAATTAACCTGAGAGTGTAATGCTTATACTGACTTATGAAAGAAGAGTGGTTTGCAACATCTTAATGGTAGCCCAGAAGGCCGAAACATTCCAGGCAGAGAAAGGGGGAAAGACAGTAGAAAAACAGACAAGATTTAGTGCAGGAATGTGCTTTGGAGCCTGGGACAAAATAGGAGCCTAATGTAAGGAAACACACGTCAGACTGAAACGCCCAGCAAGAATGATAGTTTTTTTAATAACCGGATGGGTGAGGAATTCCACCAATATGAACAGGACCAAGGCCTCTTGCATTAATTAATATGACGCAGGTAGGGGAGGCCTCTAGGTGATTCTAGCAACTTAAGATTAGATGTTTTGGTGGGGACAGTCAGACTTGATCAACTCTCACGGGAAAACCTCTCTGCAGCGGATCTCCTTCACACTGCTCAGCACTTATACTTTGGGGCAATTGTCTCTTGTATACTTTGCTGGTATTGTGAATAAAGTCTTCGTCAACAATTCTACTTCAACAGTGAGTTCTTGGTTTGGACCAAGTGTATTGGGTGGGTCAGAATATTGATTTGTGGGTTTTGCAAGCATCAAGGTGGTTTTCCACAACAGAATTGGCGTCACGGTGCCAGGATCTGCAAAGAACACAAGAGGGCACTCAACTCCGGAGGGACGACTTTGCTGTCCAGTGGTGATTCTTGGCAGGGCCCAAAAAGAAAACAAGGTAAGCACTTTGCTTAAATTTTATTTGCCAAGAGTCACTATCTCTGAAAGTAAGGTTGAAACTCTGAGAGAGTCCTTCTTATTCTGCATAAGAACCAAATTTTAGAGTTAAGTGTTGACATTGACTTTAACTGCAGAAGGATACTGAATGGTGTAGTGTATGTTATTGTGTTTTAAAGAGGTTTGAGACGAGGTCTCGCCTCGGGGTTGAAGACGGGGACTCGCCCTGAATAGTGAAAGGTTGGAGACGAGGTCTCGCCTGGGGGTTTGAGACGAGGTCTCGCCCTGTGTAGTATTTAGGATATTGGTTTGAGACGAGGTCTTGCTTGGGGTTGGAGACGGGGTCCCGCCCGATGTATAAGTAAATTGTGATTCTGCGTGAGCGGAGAACGTGTGTGTGATTCCGCATGAGCGGAGAACGAGTGTAATTCCGCATGAGCGGAGAATGTGTGTGTGATTCCGCACGAGTGGAGAAAATCGTGTGTGTGACTGTACATGAGTGAAACATGTGCATAACTGTGTAGAGCAAGCAAAGCGGAATGCATCTAGAAAGCTTCTCATGAATGATGTGGTAATGTGTTGTGTGGAAATTGCAAAAACCTAAAGTGTTTGTATGTGATTCTTTGTTTGTATAAGGGGACGACCGTATGTTAGATGAGTTTGAGACGACCCCGCTACCTTAGAGGCGCGATCCGGAAGAGTCTTCACTCTGAGGGCGAGTGGGGCAGACCCACAAGGCTTTGTGATTGAAGGAGGACCTCCACTCTCAGCGAGTGAAGTGTTGAGAAAAGTGACTGAGTGGATGCATGAGAGTGAGATAGAAACTGAAGATTTGTGTTCCAGCCCACCCCGAACCTGGCTTTCAAACAGCTCTGATTCCGACTCTAACAGTGAGTTCCGAGAAATAAGATATTCCCCTACCTTGCCAGACGGGTCCCAAAACACTGGTAACAATTATAGAGGCTACGCCGAGTCTCCACCCTCCTACGGGCGGGAGTCTCCAAAATTAGAGTTGGTGCCCTCGTGTGGACGAAATAGAACAGGACAGGGGAGAGGTTGGACAAGCACAAAAAACCCCTAGTGACTACTGGAATGAGAGTGTGGATGATAGTGGGTTTGAGCAAGAAAGAGTGGAGAATGTTTTCCTAAGAAGAGGTGAAAGGGAGATTGAGTCAGAAGAAAGAGGAAAGGACACTCACCTCCAAAGGAGTTACACTGAAAATCTAGAAGGTAATATTGAGGATGATGAAGAAAGAAACAGCATAGAAAATGACAAGATTTATGAACAAGTAAGGAAATTAGTGTACTTTGAGGAGACAGTTGAACTAAAATTAAGGGAGCTGAAGTCTCAGTTAAGAGAGACTTTGGCTAGTGAAGAAAAAAAGGAAGTGCTTGAGGAAATTATTGAAGATAATGTAAGAAAGCTGAGAGGATGGGGAAGATGGGCCCTAGCACATGATATACCTAAAAGAAAAGGGAAGCAGAAAAGAAGTCTGGGTGGGAACACAGGGAGATCCCGGTCAGCAGAGAAGCTGGTAATTGGAAGACACAGTGAGGCAGACTTAGAAGGAAAGAGATTGCCAGAAAACGGGTGGTGGTCATTTGGATTAAAAGAAGGAGTGGAGATTACTGTGTTGACTGAGGAGAGGCCCCCACTCCATGTTAACATTAGGGCCAGGAAGGCAGACAGAGAGAGAAGGAGTGAACTTGACACAGACAGAAAAGAGCAGGCCCTCCAACGCATTATTGAAGAAGCATGTATGATGCTCCAAGTTGATGACCAAATAAGAAATGCTTTAATGGGTCAACTAAGCGGGGAGGGAAACTCAAAAAGGAAATATAGATGTGTGTAATCTCTGTATATACAGGATAATTGTGCTTATGTTGAAGTAGTTGATAAAAGATTCCGTTAATAGAACATTTTAAAAGTAACTTTGCATATGCATGTGAAATGTAACCCTGAGCTGTACTGTCTGTATGCCTTGATTCAACAGAAAAAAATAATAAAGAAAAGAAAATGGTTAAGAGGTGTGCCCATTGTTGATAAAGCAGAGAATTTGTTTAGAAAAGAATAAGATAGGAGAAAAGGAAAAAAGGAATACAATAAAGTTAAGAGTTAAAGTTAAGATAAATAAACAAAGTATATGAGTGATTCACAAAATAATAAAATAAATGAAAGAAGTGGAGATAGTAATTCCAGAGAAAAAAAGGAAAATAGAGATAGTCCAGGAAGAAAAAAATAAGTTTTGGGTGAAAGTAACAGACATTGAGAAGGAGTTTGAAATAAAACTCAGAACCCCAAAAGGGGTGTTGAATTATCTAAAGTGGGAATTTGAACAAGAAGACTAGGGATAAAGAGTAAAGTAAGACAGTCTATATGGATCCATTCCAAAAATGTATATTTCACTGTTTAATAGCGGGTTGGATAATAGTAAGCATAGCTTTCATTGTGGGACTTGTGATAACTGTCTCTGGGGGAGTAGATAACAATTTAGATCAAGGGAACAGCAGCTGGAATAACGGTAATTAAGGGAACTAAATAGGGTCATATAATAAATAACAATAAGAAAAATCAGAGAAAAATGACTGAGTTAACACCAATGGACAGGGTCATTAGAGAAAATCCGGGGAGCAGGAAAATGATAGAACGAGTGTGTAAAAAGTAGGCAGAAAGGTCAAAAGGTGAAGCCATGCCATGGCCAGAAGAAGGCACACTAGAAGTACCAATCCTATGCGATATGGAGGAAAAGATAAAAAACTACAGGAAAAATGAAAAAGGAGAGAAAAGACAGGCCAAAAGAGAGATGGAACATGAGGTATTATTAAAGTTTCCCCAGCTAGCAGGCATAGAAGAAAAAGAGAGAGAGCAGTGGACATCAGTGGACTCAGAAAAGGCAGAGGAGTGCTTAGAGCCATCTTGCCCAGATGAGGAGAAGGAAAAGCCTCCGCCATATGCTCCAGGAGAGAAATTGTATCCAGACTTATTCAATACGGACAGTATGTTTCCAGTACTAAAAGTCGGGACTGGCTTACGAGTAGGGGGAATACATGTCAAAGGATCAGCAAAAGAACTAGCAAAGCTCACTCGCCAGCTATATATAATGGGACAAAATGACAATCAGACAAGCAGCAATGAGGATAATGACAAGGAACTGGAGGAGAGAAGAATGAGCTCAACACAAGGAGCAATGGCCCCGGACTCAGGTGAGGCCAGGCTCCTGAGACAGATGGGAGGAGGAACCCAGATGGGAGGAGCAGCCCAGACAAGGGGGCCTGACTGGAAAAACAGGCAATCAACCATAACCCTGGGAGTGAATCCAGATGGAGGATTCGAGTCAGACACAGAGGAACAAAGAGCAAGGAAACAAGGTGCAGATGCATTCAGGGAGAGGGAGGAACAGGAGTTTCTGGTTGGTGCGTCAGGAGGTGTGTTAAGGAAAACAGGCCCACACGAAAGACCCCTAATGAGGACACAAAGAGAGTACTATCAAGTGATGAAGGGACAGAAGACAATGGGGAATTATCTCCAAGCCATGGAACACTTGGCCCAGCAAGGAAGGAGTGAATACAGAAAGGCCACTCATGAGGAAATGAGTCCCAGATGTCACCTGTCCGAAGCATGTGCCTGGTGGGAGGATAAAGATAAACAAACCAGTCAAGCTGGAGGAAAAGCATCCACTATCCCCGAGGGAGGAAGGAACCCTGGTAAGTATTGGACATTAGCCCAGGAGGCAGAATTGGAAGTGTTGGAGCAAGAAAAAAGGAAGAAGCAGGGGGAAAGGTGGATGAATGACGGGATAGGAGAAGAAACAACAATCAGACAAATGATAAAAGGAATGCGAGAAGGAGAAGAAAGTAAAGAAAAGAAGAGTGTCACACAGCTCTGACCTCTGCGCTGAGCGGAGCCTTAGAAGTGGAACGGACCCTAGAAGAGTTGAAAGGGAAAATGACAAGGTTGGAAAAGGAATTTGGATTGACCCGGGGGAAGAGAACTTGTCTTCTGAGGAGAAAGAGATAGAAGACAGATGGCACAGACTCCAAAAAGAAAAGGCTAAACGAGCAAAGCAAGAGAATGAAATATTAAGACAAAGACAAGCAGGGATCATGAAGAAAATACTTCAATCAAAAGAGAAGGATGAAGGAAGAAGGAGTTGGAACAAACAGTTGTCTGTTGAGACACCAACAGGAAACCCACTTGTATTCGATGAAGACAATGCTGAGAAAAAGGGCACAACTGCGAGAGAAAGTGAGGAAGAGGAAGATATAGAATGTCAAAGCTTAAGAGGAGAAGCAGACCTGAGGGAAGTGACGTAGGAGACAACTCTCCAGTGTGCCACATGCAGACAAGAATGTAAAGGAGAGAAGGGACTAAAGATACATCAAGCAAAGAGCAAGAATGCCCAGTGCAGAGACACGGGGGCGCTAATGGAATGTGAAGTAGAAGGACAGCAAATGATGGTCTTGCTCTCACCAGCCATGATTGCCATGGGATTACTGGGCCTTGACAAAATTCGGAAAGGAGTGTCAAAAGGCCTAGGTGAAGTGCGCAGGGGACACCCACTATGCCCCAAGGACAGGCTGTAATGGTGCAGCAGCAGCCGCAGGCAGCCTACCAAGGACCACAACAGCCAAAGGCAATGCAACCTACGTCTCAGCAAGTTCATGGACAGCCCTATCAGGCACCAATCCAATACTTAGTGCCAGCTGGATATGTGCCTAACAGTCAACCAGGAGTCCAGTGGCAGCAACCTGGAGGACAGTGGCCTCAGAACAAGCCGAGAGGAGGCAAGCCTAGGTGGCAAGGACAGAGGAACAATCAACAAAATCCGCAAGGTCAACAAGGCCAAGGACCAATCCAATGCTGGACGTGTGGAGGAGTAGGACATATCTCCAAGAGTTGCCCCAGCGGTATGAGGAACCAGATAAGAGGGAATACACAGCCTCAGCATGGAGGAGGCATCCAACAGAACAATCAACCCCTTGCACAGGTACAACAGCAGGAAGCACAGCAAGGAACGAGTGGGCCAGTCTCTCCTTATGGAGGACCCCACTATTGACGGGGCCCAGGAAAGCCAGGGGAGGGTCAATTCCTCATCATTTCGCGAGGAATTGATAGAGAACCAATGCTGCAGGTTCTCATAGAGGGCAAAAGTATACAATGTCTAGTAGACACCGGAGCAACATACACCTGTCTTCAGCCAGCAGATGCCCAACACCTCCCTAGGTCGAAAGAAAATTTTCAGAAGACCTTTGGCTTTTCGGGGGAAGTGCAGCTTAACCCAATGACTATTCCCGTAACAATTCGAATTGAAGACAGGGAAGCAAAGATTCCTATACTAATTGCGGAAAATACCCAGAGTAACCTCTTAGGAAGAGATGCACTTTGTAAATTGGGACTGAGGATAGAGTGCTCACCTTCAGGAGTATCAATCCCAGAGATAGCAAGACAGATGATTCTGACGATCCAGAAATACAAACCAGAAGGCACAGGCAAGTCTACTGGATAGGTGATATTGAACCAAAAATTGAGAAAATTGTAACAGAATTGGAAAGGGGCTTTCTGAGAAAGATTCATGGAACACTAAGACAACCAAGATGTCCGTTCCACTGTTCGATAAGGTTTGACAAAACACCAGATGAAGAAAAGGCAGAAGAGTGGCTCTGTGAAATGGGCTCAGAGACTAAGTACCCGTTGGAAGTACATGGAGTGATCATTGCTGTGGAAGGAATGGCAGCAGATGTGCGTTTCAAAAATGGAGAACTTGGAGAGAAATTGATGCTACATTTTGAAATACCGGGAACTGTGCCTCATATAACTGTGAGAGTGGGAATAGGGTTTCGGGCCAGAGATATGGGTCCAATCATGCTGAGAGCGAGACAAGCCACATGGACAGTGCTGGAGGAAAAACAAGGATTTCAACTGGCAGGCACAGGTAGCGAAAAGAATAGGCTGTATAAGGTTACCTGCAAAGAATTTCCAAGCACCCACTGGGGAACTCCCCAGGTGGTGGTGATGGAAGAGAACGGAGATCCAGGGGGAGTGGAAATAAAGTACACTCAAAACTGCCCCTTCGGGAACCCATACTGCCTATATGGAATGTTTGGAGGTGCAGGTCACCGTTGTTGGGACAAAGAGACCCACAAGCCGTTTGATGAGATGGATGTTGATTGGGACAAATTCGCCAGCCGAACGCACACAATGCAGGAAGGGGAGTTGCCCAACTGGAGATTTAAGGTAATTCAGTGCCCAGCTCCCTGCCCATTTGACAAAGACAATTGCAAATGGTGCAGTCATAATATGCTGACCCCTGACCTGAGGCTGCGATCAAGAGGAAAAAACAGAGAGGATGTGCATGAACACAACTTCATGGTACTTGGATGCGCTATTTGTAGCAGGAAATACTGCCCGGTGTGTCAGAAGAAGCCCTGTGAGAAAAAGGATACGGAGGAAAAGATGCTTATGCTCCACGGAGAAATGGAGAACGAAGAGGACAGGATGGAAAGAATCCTGGCACAAGTACCAGAGGAAGTCTGGTCTCAAGGGGAAGGAGACATTGGCATGGTGAAATCTGCTAGCCCTATGGAGTTCAAACTGAAGCCTAACTCAGAACTGCCATTCCAGCAACAGTACCCTCTGTCAACAGCAGCCACGGAAGGGATAAGGGGAACCATAGAAGAACTGAAAGCAGGGGTGCTAGAGGAAGCGAGTCAAGCATGCTGTAACACTCCCATTTACCCGGTGATAAAGGCAGATGGAGTAAGGTGGAGGATGGTGCAAGACCTAAGACCAATAAATGCTATTATTGAAGATTTCCCAGCAGAGGTTCCCCATGCTAATGTGCTACTTACAAATATACCTGCGGATGCAAAAGTGTTTTCTGTCATTGATGTGGTTCAAGCTTTCTTTACAATCCGTGTGGCACCTGGAAGTCGAGGCTTGTTTGCATTTCAATATCAAGGAAGGACACTGCAGTACACAAGAATGCCACAAGGCTTCAATCAGGTGTTGAAAGAAGATTTGAAACATATAGCATGAGCGGAGTACCGTCCTGCAGTATGTTGACGACATCTTGGTGTGTTCACCGGACAAACGTGAGGGGGACACAGTACATGTGCTAACAGTCCTGGCGAAGGGGGGATACAAGGCCTCCAGGAAAAAAACTACAGTTTGCACAACCACAGGTAATTTACCTGGGAAGACTTATCTCTCATGGAGAAAAGAGAATAGCGGCAGAACATGTGAAAGCCATCACCAAAGCTCCGAAACCACAGACGTGATGTAATTTATAGGACTTATAGGATTTAGCAGTGACTGGGTGGACTGCTATGAACAAAAGATTGCACCCCTCAGAGCTCTGATTTCGGTTGCGGGAAAGGACAATCTCTTGGACCCTGGATGCAGAGGAAGCATTTGAGCGAATCAAGACAGAAATGCAGCAAGCTCCAGCCTTAGCTCTACCGGACTACAGTAAGCCATTCAGCCTGTATGTTACTACGAGACGAGAACCAGAGCAGGACACATATATGGCATCTATCCTAGCTCAAAATCAGTGTAAGGGGAAGGCAAAGCAGGCTATAGCATACTACTGTTCGAAGTTAGACACTGTTGCGCAAGGCTATCCTCCCTGTTATCAGGGATTGGAAGCAGTGTATTCTGCATATGTGAAGGCATCAGCAATTACAATGGGGTGGCCAGTGGTTATCTACACAAGTCATGCAGTAGCTCAATTGGCCGAGCAGGGAAAGTTTTGTCTTACCCCACAGAGACAGCTTCACTATTACAACCTCACATATTGTCCAGATGTAACGATCAAGGTGTGTGACATGACAGGCAATCCAGCAGACTATGTTCCTCCAGAATACGACGGAGCGCCACACGAGTGTGTGGCTAACTCGCTGGCATTCTCCAAGCTTAGGGAAGATTTAGAAAATGAACCATTAGAAGGAGGAGTGGTTTATTTTGTCGATGGATCCAGCCATAATTATGATAACAAAACACATGCAGGTTATAGTGTGATACAGTGGAAGGCACCTCAGTTTGAGACAATCCTGTGCGAGCCATGTGAACAACCATGTTCAGCACAGTTAGCCGAACTAAAAGCAGCGGCATGTCAATTAGGAGAAGGCAAGGATGTAACCATCCATACAGTGCGTATGCTCACAATGTTTGTCACGTGTATGTGGCTCAATGGAAACAAAGGGGTTACAAGAAGTCAGATGGCAGTCCCATACAACACCTGCATCATATACAACAATTGTTAAAAGCAATGATGTTACCCAGAAGACTAGCCATTTGTAAATGCAAGGCGCATGGTAAAGGGCAAGACTATATTACCTTGGGAAATGCGAAAGCGGATGAGGTAGCAAAGGAGGCTGCCCTGCAAGCCAGGCAAAGGTCATCCGAGCCTGCGATAGGCGTAATAGCCGTGCAGACTCATACTATTAATTGGCACATCAAGGGAAAGGATGGCCTGCGAGTCCAGTGTCCAGCACCATGCCCGTTTCCCACGGGACATGAGTGTAGATGCTCTATGTGGTTTGACAAAGTAAACCATCGACACCACGCTGAGCCAGTAGAATGTGCAATTTGTATGAGAGGAGACTGCCCTGAGTCCAAGACTGCCAAACAAATATACCCATCAGACGGGGCATCCTGACAAGGGAAACCGCTAAAGATATCAGGGTATTAGACCGTGAACTCAAAGCATACACACCCAGACTAAAGGCCACTTTGGTGAATCCAGCAGATGATCGACTGATAAATGGGAGGGGAATGGCTCTAGCCATTAGCAAGCTTGCTGGAGAACAATACCAGAAGGAATGTGACGAGAGGATAACAAAGGGGGGCCCCTTGACATCTGGGGAGATTTTTGTGACAGGTCCCTATGAGTTGGGGGACAAGTACTCTCGTATTGTCCACATTCCCATAGTACCCTGGTCTGTGATTGATGCGCCTGACACCCCCCGAGGTGTGCTACAGGATTTATATCAGAGAGTGTTTGAAGACTGTAGTGATAATGCAACGCAACTTATCACTATAACCCTGTTTGGATGTGGCAACAATGGCCATGATCCTACTATCAGTATCGGTGCACTCCTTGAAGCAGCTGAGAAATTTAAGGGTGACAGCCTAATCGATATCCTGATACTTAACCCTCGCCAAGCAGTGATATTGGCTCATTACTTAGACTTAGTGGTTAAGGAAACGTACCCTCTCCCTACTCAAAGTGTCCTTCAGTTGGTGGACCATGAAGCTATTGTTCAACTAGCAGAGCATCGTCCTGTACCACCAAGTGAGGCGATTCTATACTCATTGCTTCCTTTCCCACGTTCACGACAGCATGAGATAGCATACAATCAAGGTGACACGATTAAGTGCCCAACACAGGATTTAGTGTTATTCGATTAACGGATACACAAGAATTGGAAGCTATACTTTGCATTCCTTGTAAACAACCATGCTCAGCCCAGTTAGCAGAATTAAAAGCCTTAACTGAAGCTTGTTTGTTAGCAGATGGACAGGAAGCTACTATTTATACTGACAGTGCTTATGCACATAATGTATGCCATGTTCACGGGGCTCAGTGGAAGCAGAGAGGGTTTAAAAAATCATATGGCTCTCCCATTCAACATTTAGACCAAATTCAATTGTTATTAACTGCTATGATGTCACCTAAGCGTTTGGCTATTTGTAAATGTCGAGCACACAAGAAGGGTGAGGATTTAGTAACAAAAGGAAATGCATTTGCCGACGAGATTTCAAGGCTAGGGAATATGAGTTAGTGCCTAAACAGGCGTCGATGCATGAGATACGATCAGTTGAATCTAACTGTTCTTCCCCGTTTAAAAGTTTTGGGAATGGAACTAATGGTGGTGAGTTGGTTCAAGAGCAATTATCACGCATGGTGGGATGTCCGTATTCGTGTCCATATATATACACTAATTCATGCAAATGGTGTACTCTGTCTAACACATCGGGACATTTTCATTCACAGGAACCACTTTGTTGTGCATTATGTCAGCGAGGAAGTTGCCCTGAGTGTTGGGCTTATGCATGTGAATCAGTTCCAATCAATAATCAGCATGTAGTTCAAGCATCATTGAATATTTTACAGCCTAAACCTTCCTTAGATGATATAATTCGTCTTCAACAGATTGCATCGGCAGTTGAAAAATCTTCATGGGAAGATAAGGGTGCTAGTACAGGTCCGGATGGAGTATGGCGTAACCATGAAGGATTCATGGTAGCACCACTAACATTGCTTGGAATGTTGATTTCCGAGTCTAAAAGGGAGGTGCTTAGGAAAATCCGTGCAATGGGATTTTGGTCTCCCTGCATGAATGAAGTGGTGGATCGTACATTACAGCAGTGTTCTATACGTCATACCCATAACATCAGAAAGGGAATTCCTACTAATCCTTTAGCAGGATTTCCAGTGCCAGAAGGTCCTTTTAAACATGTGGTTATTGATTATATTGATATGATTAAGCCTGTTAAAAAAATATATTGTTATGTACAACTTTGGCAAGCTCACGGCCAGGATAATTTCTGCTCCCCGGATGGTAATATTCCTGAGGAGTTAAAAATACAAGTAGTATGTGAGAAAGATAATTGTTGGTCCAGTAATTATGTAGTAACAGTAGATCAAGTTATTAATTATCAATTGTGCTAAATCGTGCTAAAATTCGTTCAGGTCCACCCATAGACAGAGGTGACCAAGAGATAAATTGTCCATTAACTTTTTGGTTACATAATACTGTGTTTCCACCTCATCGGGAAAAAAGAAATTTGAAGGATTCTATGGCATCTCAAAAAATTAGTGATAAACATGAGTCATATTTGGACAATAGTTGGTATGATTGGGCAAAGTATACAGCTGAGACTTACCATCCATCTGAAAATTGTTATGTATGTGCGCAAGCTTGACCGCCTATGATTGTTATTCCTGTGCCTCATCGTCATTATGACGCAGTAGAATATTATGATAAGGAATGTAGAAAGTGTTTGCCTAAAAGTATGCAGTGTTCTATAGAGTTGGATAATGTACGTGACTGTGTTAAGGATTTACCAGTAAGTGGATATGAATGTTTAATTGGGTTAGGAAGTAGGTCCTTTGAGGACTATAGAAGAACAGAAGTTCGTCAATATGATTTTCATCGTCGTGACCTTTTTAAATCAAGGGCTTGCGACAGATTGAGTAGTTGGCCAGAAACCTCACCAACCACGATAAAGCGATATAGGTTAGGTGAAGGGTTTGATTTTGATTGTTATGCGCGTAAAGGTATGTATAATGTAGGTATTTTTCAGGGTAAATGTAATATTACTTGGGCTATTGATTCAGCTCAATTTCTTGTAGTACCGAAGGTTTCTAAGGAAGAATCTGAGGCCCGTCAACATCAATATCGATATAGGTCTTATGTTCACCCGCATGCTATGTTGGCACAGCAGAATGTTTCTCTGGCAGATTATTGGTGGGCCTGTGGCCCAGAGTGGGGATTACATAATACATTGCCAGAAGATTGGAATGGGCTTTGTGCACGTGTTACTGCTATGCAGGATAGTTCGATTGTATATTCATTGGATAATGAAATTTTGGGTAATGTCTCAGCAGGAAATTTTTCACATTACAAAATTAGGAAATAAGAGCTGTTAAGCCATATGAAAAAGATCCTAATGTGTATTTGGATGCCATAGGTCAACCTAGAGGAATACCTCCGGAATATAAAATCAGAAGTGAAATTGCAGCAGGGTTTGAATCTATCATTCCTATGATAGGGATTGGAAAATTATGGGAAGTAGCAAATTATCTTTATTATAATCAGCAACGTTTTCTTAATTATACGATTCAGGTTCTTGAACCCTTGGGTGAACAGTTGGATGCCACATCAAGAGTAGCTATGCAAAACCGTATGGCTTTAGATTGGATGTTGGCAAGAGAAGGGTGTGTGTGTGCAGTGATAGGCTCTCACTGTTGCACTTATATTCCTAATAATACACCATCTAATGGATCATTTACTATAGCTATGACTAGATTAAAAAATGTAAGTGTTGAACTTGCAGCTAATGCTGGCCGGGATGCTAAGCTTGACCAATGGGTAGATCATTGGATAAAAACTACCTTTGGACCTTTTACTGCATGGTTTGTTAAAATAGCTGGGATGATTGGATGCATTCTTCTCATTGTTTCTCTTGTTTTCTGTTGTCTTATTCCCTGTCTGAGAACTTTGTTTGTAAGGATAGTGGAAGGACAGGTTAAGACTCAAATGGTCCTGTCGGGTCTGGCTGCAAAGAAGAAACCTTGCCAAATGCGCCTCCTTATATTGTTCCGGATGCTGTTCTTCACAGGGTGATGGACATTCCACTTGTGGCTTGGTCTCAGGGTCCACAGGAATTGGGCTCTGTGGAAATAAGGGCTTGAAATGTGTCTCTGTTGATTGCGCCCTGGGTGAGTCGAAAATGTCATTCTGAGAATAAAAAGGAACATGTCACCCTGAAAGGGAGGAGGATGTAACTAAGGACATTGACGTGGAATATACCTTGGAATATATGAACTGTCACCAGACCTGGCAGGAAGGATCAGTCTGCAGATAAGTTGGGTAGAGTAGTTTCGTTACCTACGTATTTTGCTGTGCATACACTGCATACAACAGGAATAAAATTCACATACTCATATGCGTCATACTTCATGAAATTGCCATACACTTCACAACATAATAAAAGAAACTGATATTTGCATACATAGAGGAGAACATGTTGGGATATTTAATTATGAAATTTTCTTTCAGGTGTCATCAAGAGAAATGTGATTAGAATATCATTTTGCATGTCATATATATATATTTTAGGATTTTGTGTGAAATTTTTTGAGATTTAAAATATGATTGAAGTAAGGTTAAAAGTAACATTTGCCCCTAAGGTTTGTTTCTGGAATTAGTTTGGAAATGATGTTTTGTGCCTTCTGTGAATATGTGAATGATGTGTACGGCAATTCCCTTCAATATCTGCCAATAGCGTTATATAATTCAATAAGCTTTATCTTTCAATTCAAAACTTACCACCCACCATCTCCCTAAGTAGGCCTTGTCTTGGTCCATGTTATTGATCAGTTCACCAGGAGACTGTTGCTCTGATACTCCTCTGGCCTCGTACTCCGCTTCAGGATTGCAGAGGTCTGTGAAGTATTCTTCCAATATGTCATCTGGTCAGGGTCCTGGGGTCATAGAGCTGCTCCAGGTATCCTCCACTGACACAGGGCTGTCCTCCTTGCTGTTCTTCTCCTGGTAGCCATAGGTCGTCACCGATCGTGAGGAACTCTGGCTCACGTTTCCCCTCGCTGTACTGATGTCGACCTTGGGCCGGGTCACCGGTAGCCCCCTCTGTCGGGGGCCATGGATGGGTACTCTGTGTTTCTGGCTCCCCTTCCGTTTCAGGGAGGGGCTGGTCTCTGGGCTCTGAATGTGTGGCGCTCGCTGCCCCCCTTTGTTGCCTTCGCCTCTGGTTCTCTGGGGCTTCCGGGCCTTCTCCCTCACTGTCACTTTCATCCCCACTGTCGCAGGGCTGGCGTGGCTCGTGACCTGTGCCTCTGTCCCTCTTGGGTGAGTAGTTGTAGTTCTTTCACCAGTGGGGGCGGCATCAGCCCCTGTGGCACTGGTTGTGGTTTGGGTGGGAGCCGGACCTGGTTGTACACCCTCGTTCCCCTGTCGGCTTGGTCCCTCTCCGGGCTCATCTGGATCACCACCTGCTGACACAGATTGGGGAGAGAAAACACAAGGCACCCCAAGCATGTCAGCCCTAGGGCGTACAGCAGGAACCGACAACCCCCACCTGGCTGCAGTCCGATCCTCGTCTGCTGCCCCCTGGGGTTCATCACCACCATTGTCCTCGCCCCCTCTTGCCTGGGGTCCCTGGTCCCCGTCATCCTGTCCTTGCTCACCTTCTGGCCTCTGTGCCCTGAAACAAGAATTAAGGTGATACCACATATTTGAACCTTCAACTCTTACCGCTCTGGGGGTGGCTTGCACCACTTTGTATGGCCCCTCAGCTCTGGGGTCCAGGCAGGATCATTTGAACACCTTTAGGTATACGTAATCGCCTGGCTGGATTGGTCTCCTCTCCTCCTGGACACTCCTCTCCAGCCGGTTTTCTCTCGCCTTCTGCTCTTTGAAAATAGTTTTATGAACATGAGAAAGTTGTCTGACATACTCTCGAATTTCTGGGTTCAACGTTTCGAGACTTGGGCCTCGTCTCTGATCATAGGGGCTGGCATTGTCCTTCTCGTGAGCATTTCGTGAGGGGTTAAATGGGTGGAGCGGTTTCTCTCGCTCCGCATTTTCATCAGGGCTATGGGCAGGGCATCTATCCAGTTCATCCCTGTGCTTTGGCAAATCTTTAACATTTTGTTCTTCAATGTTCCATTTGCCCTTTCTACCATCCCCTGACTCTGGGGGTGATAGACACATCCATATCTTACCCTTATGGGCATTTTTGGGGATATTTTCTTCCACACTCTTGCTATAAATGCCTTCCTATTATCACTGCTTATTGTTTCTGGAATGCCAAATCTGGGAATCACCTCTCTTGTGAGGAATCTGGTTACAGTTCCCTCATCTTGTCTCCTGCTTGGGCACGCTTCCACCCACCTCGAGTAATGGCATACTATTACTAAAATGTATTGGAAGCCATTAACCTTCTTACACATTGAAGTCAGGCTAGCCTTACGGCCTGAAAGGCAGTGCAGCGAGTCAGATGCGGATGGTAAAAAAAATTGGTATATTTTCCTTCCCAAGCAGGAAAAAATGGTCCAGAGGAAAAAAAACAAAAGAAAAAAAAACTCCAAACAAAATCAATCAGAACTTAACGTTCAAAATGCAAACAAGAGTCTTAACGATAAAGTAAATTCAATAATAGAAAGCAATACCAAAATATTTAGTATCCCAAAATTCCCTCTCTGGTTAGTCATGTGTTTACCATAGCTCACCTCAAAACCATCTCCCTGCTGAGTAGTTTCCCCTGGATTTTCTAGCCCAAGGGTCAAACCAACACCTGTGCTAAATCAATTATCTTTAACACGCTAAGAACATGTACAACAAAAATATATATAAATACTCTGTTTAAACACAATAAATACTCCAGTTTAAAAATATATACACCACACACTTCCTAAACGCCATCAAATATTAAAACACACAAACACCCCTCTTCCCCACACACTGGTGTACCATGCCCGCCTCTGACCTGAGCTCTCCAAACTATAATTGTCCTTCACGAGCTCCCGTTGGGTCCTTCAGCCGACACCAGGAAGTTGACCGGCAATAAGGTAAGCTCTGCTCTGTTTGTAATTAGCTCCCCAGTTTGCTTGCTAGCTCGCTATTGTTTGCCAAACGTACAATGTTTGCAAAGTCCATAGTCCTTTATCTTCAGTTTGGCAACTCCTGAAGTAAAAGAATGTTATTGATAAAAGTTCGTTTGTGTTGTGTTGCAGACGCTGTTCTCCCGTGACTGCCAGCTGCATGCTCACGTGCGGTGGTAATTAAAAAAAAAATAAAAGGGCTGTGTTTAAAGCGTGTGTTGGCGTGGTGTCTGTTTGCATGTTAGGTGTATAAGTGTGGTGTAAAACTGGTAACGGGCTACCGCACCGTTACACACATGTCAATGTAATCCATCACTATGTGTCTGAATGGTCCATCTGGCAGTGGAATGTGGCCTAAAGGTCGTGGAGCTGTGCCTTTTCTGATATTGTTCATATTGCATACTGTACAATCCCTCAGTACCCATGCTATCCTGTCTTGTAGCCCTGGCGCCCAAAACCCAGCATTCAAAATTTGTTGCTTCACGTCCCCCCTTGCGCAATGATCTAGATCATGCGCACGTTTAATTAGTTCATCAAGGAGCTTCAAGGGCGCCACTGTTCGACCATCATGGTTGCGCCAGATACCGTCAGGGCCTCTAGTTGCCCCTCTGTCTTTCCATATCTGCACTTCCCAGCTAGGGGTGGCAGCTTGCATAGGCTGTATTTCGTTGCGCATATACTCAGTGGCTATAATATGCACCTGTTCAGGGCCAACAGGGGGTATAATCCTCACTTGGACGGTCCTCCCATCCTCCATTATGGCTTCTCTAGTGGGGCACTGTAAGGCAGCAGGGTAATTTGCAGGATTCCTTTCAGACGTATACCCTGTCCACTACTCACAACAGTATGAGCGACACGTTGGGCATTTTTGTCTCTGACACAGACCACAATCAGGTGGCACAAGGTCATGTAGGTGTACATCAGGACAATGTGTACACCACAGACACTCTTTTTTCTTTTTTCTCCGGACATGGACTTAGGCACTTAATCATGCCACCTTGGTTGTATGCTGTCTCATGCTGCCGTGAACGTGGGAAAGGAGGCAATGGATATAGAATCGCTTCACTTGGTGGTACAGGATGATGCTCCGCTAGTCGAACAATAGCTTTGTGGTCCACCAACAGAAGGACACCTTGAATAGGGAAAGGGTACGTTTCCTTAACCACTAAGTCTAAGTAATGAGCCAATATCACTGCTTGGTGAGGGTTAGGTATCAGGATATCGATTAGGCTGTCACCCTTAAATTCCTCAGCTGCTTCAAGGAGTGCAGCCATACTGATAGTAGGATCATGGCCATTATTGCCACATCCAAACAAGGTCATAGTGATGAGTTGCGTTGCATTATCACTACAGTCTTCAAACACTCTCTGGTATAAACCCTGTAGCACACCTCGTGGGGTGTCAGGCGCATTAATCACAGACCAGGGTACTATGGGAATGTGGACAATACTTGTCCCCCAACTCATAGGGACCTGTCACGAAAATCTCCCCAGGTGTCAAGGGGCCCCCCTTTGTTATCCTCTCGTCACATTCCTTCTAATATTGTTCTCCAGCAAGCTTTCTAATGGCTAGAGCCATTCCTCCAGGGCAGCCTCTTTTGCTACCTCATCCGCTTTCGCATTTCCCAGGGTGATATAGTCTTGCCCTTTACCATGTGCCTTGCATTTACAAATGGCTAGTCTTCTGGGTAACATCATTGCTTTTAACAATTGTTGTATATGATGCAGATGCTGTATAGGACTGCCATCTGACTTCTTGTAACCCCTTTGTTTCCATTGGGCCCCATGCACGTGACAAACATTGTGAGCATACGCACTGTCTGTATGGATGGTTACATCCTTGCCTTCCCCTAATTGGCATGCCGCTGTCAATGCCTTTAGTTCGGTTAACTGTGCTGAACATGGTTGTTCACATGGCTCGCACAGAATTGTCTCAAACTGGAGTGCCTTCCACTGTATCACACTATACCCTGCATGTGTTTTGTTATCATGGCTGGATCCATCCACAAAGTAAATCACCCCTTCCTTTAATGGCTCACTTTCCAAGTCTTCCCTAAGCTTAGAAAATGGCAGTGAGTCGGCTACACACTCGTGTGGCGCTCCATTGTACTCTGGAGGAACATAGTCTGCTGGGTTGCCTGCCATGTCATACACCCTGATCGTTACATCTGGGCAATATGTGAGATTGTAATAGCGAAGCTGTCTCTGTGGGGTAAGACAAAACTTTCCCTGTTCTGTGAATTGAACCACTGCATGACTTGTGTAGATGACCACTGGCCATCCCACTGTAATTGCTGATGCCTTCACATATGCAGAATATACTGCCTCCAATCCCTGGTAACAGGGAGGATAGCCTTGAGCAACGGTGTCTAACTTTGAGCAGTAATATGCTATAGCCTGCTTTGCCTTTCCTTTGCACTGACTTTGAGCTAGGATTGTAAAGTACTTGGATAGTCAGACGAACCCAAATGCAGATTTGCAAAAATTTATTTCTTAACAGTTTTTCAAAGAAAAAGTCACAGGGGGGGAAAAAGCTCAGAAGATCTATCAACAAAACAGTAATCCAAACGCGGGAAGGGAAAAAGTCCAAACAAAAACAGTGATCCAATCACAGTTAAATTATCCACAGAATCCAGGAGAAAAAACTTTGATGGCAAAACACGGGACAGGAATCAAGGAACATAGACTCGAGGGAAGTGGAAGGTAACAATTCAAAACCTTGAAACTTACGACAGGTACACGGTCAGACAATCAGACAACGGGTAATGGAATGACTGGAGAATATATAGGGAGGAAAGTTATCTAACAAACAAGACACAGGTGAGGTTCATTATGGAAATCAAAGACATGAGGAGCGGGTGCAAAAGGGGGGAAGGGAAAAGGGGCAGGGCAAAAACCAAAACAAAAGCACATGGGTGAGATAAACAAGACACAAGGGTAGCAGTACAAAGAGAGTCCAGTGGGTGGCAGGAGTAACAGGAAGTAGGATCATGACAAGGATAGGTGCCATATACGTGTCCTGCTCTGGTTCTTGTCTTGTTGCAACGTACAGGCTAAACGGTGTGCTGTAGTCAGGTAGAGCTAAAGCTGGCGCTTGCTGCATTTCTGTAAAATGTTGCATCAGCTTCTCTCCAAGCTCTCCTCTTTTGAAACGCACATCTGCTGCCATTCCTTCTGCGGCAATAATCACTCTGTGTTCTTCCAACAGGTACTTAGTTTCTGGACCCATCTCACTGAGCCATTCTTCTGCCTTTTCTTTGTCTGGTGTTTTGTCAAACCTTATCGAGCAGTGGAATGGGCATCTTGGTTGTAAGCTGGTCCCGACTTTCAGTACTGGGAACATAATGTCTGTCTCGGGTAGGTCTGGATACAATTTCTCTCCCGGTGCATATGGTGGGGGTTTTTCCTTTTCCTCATCTGGACAAGATAGCTCTAAACACTCTTCTAATTCTTATGAGGCCACTGATTCTCTCACTGACTGCTTTTTTCTTTCTCTTCTATGCCTGCTAGATAGGCAAACTTCAATAACAATACCTCATGCTCCATCTCTCCTTTTGCCTGTCTCTTCTTTCCTGTTTCAGTCCTGTAGTTTTTATTTATTTTTTTCCTCACAATACCAGCAAAGTATACAAGAGACAATTGCCCCAAAGTATAAGTGCTGAGCAGTGTGAAGGAGATCCGCTGCAGAGAGGATACCGTTACCTTGAGAGTTGATCAGGCTCTGATTGTCCCTTCCAAACATCTACCCCTTACGCTACTAGAATCACCCAGACCCCCCCCCCCTCCCAAACCGAGGCTCCTGCGGATCCGAAGCATCTCCCTGCATTAAATCTTATCTCTTGAACTGTTCAAGGCCTCATGTCCTCTGCTTGAACTACCCAAGTCTCTACTCTCTCTTTCTCTGCCTGAATTGTATACATGGTAGTCAGTCTATAGGTGGTTATCAGGAATTATGGCTGGACAATGTAGCAGCGGCCAGGCATAGTGACAAACTCAAAGGAATGAGATGGGTCATGGGGGTAACAGTAAGGGTCCATTTGACAGCGCCATTGTGAGGGGGGGTCAATCACAAAGCCTCAGGAAGGGGAGTCGGGCCCAGCGTCGGCGTCCAGGACGGTCCTCTGTGATGGGGAGTCGGTCGTGAGATGTGCCTCCCGTAGTGTTGGTTGTAGTCCACTCAGGAGGGGAGGGTGAGAGGAGTCCGCCGGAATGAGGCAGGGATGACACTCAGCAAAGATAATTGTGGACAGAGGAAAATAGTGAATTAGGCCAGGCTCGCACATCAGAAGCAAAAAGCAGAAAGCAGTAATTTGGGCATACCTATATGCGCATAAATATACATATATACAAATACACACACACACACACACATACATATATATATATATATACATACATACATACATACATACATATACATATACATATACATATATATACATATATATACACATACATACACATACATACACATACACATATTATGAACTATTATGAACCTTAGCTAAAACGATAGGCAGCTTATAGTCTGTCATGATTACTACTGATTGTAATTTTTCTGCATGACCCCTGGCAGTTGGGTTAGCCCCTTGAGTCGTGGATCTGCCCAAGGTTTCTTCCTAGATTAACTGAACATAAGGGAGTTTTTCCTTGCCCCTGTTGCTCTTGGGTGCTCCTTCTGTGAAGCGCCACGAGACAATACTATTGTAAAAGGTGCTGTATAAATAAAACTGAATTGAATTGCTTCGGCCTTCTGGGTTACCATTAACATGTTAACTTAACATTCTATTTATTTATTATTTATTTTTGAGGAGCAAAAACAAGAATTTTACTCATTTATACTAGTAATATGAGATGTAATAAAGACTATCTTGAATCTTGAATCAACTGGTCACCATGGCCAGCACAGCCAAGTTGCAGCCTGGGAGCTGGAAGAACGGGCAACCAATGTATGCTGTATGCAGGAAGAATGAGGCGTCCACAGCACAGCAGAGCCATGCGAAATGGCAGCCTTGAAACTGACCTGTTTATTAAGCTAAAACTGAGCTCAGATTTTCTGTTAGATTTTGGATTCTTTAGGGTGGACACTAACATTGTGACACTATGGCATGCGCTTTGGAATTAGTTCAAGAATCGAATTGTGCATTAGTGCACAACAATAGACTGAGATCAAATCAGTGCAAGAATAGAATTATTATGAGCATGACATGAAAAAGGTATAGAAATGAACAGCATAGAAATAAACATTAAAAAGTAATGTTTTTATGGACATACAGGAACAAATATCTCCTGAACACACACGAGCTGCTTATGTTATTGAATGCATATTAATGCATGTTATAGAAAAAATCTTACAGTTCACCTTTAATATGACATTACTGGATTTATTTATATCATAATATAATCTAAAGGTAATATAAAGTTGATCACATGCAAAGGTAGCTGCTGAAGAGTAGCTGTAGGCCTATGTGTGTGGAAAACCACAGGGTACACTGGCCTAAGATGAAAGCAAGTAGGTCTCCAGCATCATGGGTTATAAAATGCAGTGGAAAAAAACTGTGGTTAATCCAAACAAGTCAACTATTATGTACATCACATAATAATCAGTACTTCAGAGCTTAAATCAGAATAAGAATACATAAGAAATATAAACAGCAAACATCAGTATGATTAAGAAATATAAGAGATTTCAAGTTAAATATTAAAAATCTTGATTGCCACCATTTTCTTATCTGAATGTTCTACCCTATTCACTTGTAATGTGTTTCCTGTATGGTCAATGTAACTATGTTAAATTTGCATTTCAAAATTCAACTTGGTATATTCAAGATATTCAGAATCAGCACCTGAAAATTACATAAAGAATGCTGTTTATTGACTTTTACCCAAAATTGCCCCCAGATTTTTTTCTAGATCTTTTTCATAGAATTGCTCCTAATCAGCATAAACCCTGATTCTGGAACCCCTGGACTTCTTTTAGGAGCTGAGTCAAACCGAACACTTGTCATGAATAGTTCACCGTCATTCAACATTAGAAAATGTATCAAATTATTTGCTAAGGCTATGTGCTGTCAGCTGGCCATTAGAACTAGCAGTGTTTCATTAGAAGCGTCGAGCGACAAATCTATCTACTTTTTGACTTCCTGACTTATTTCAATGCAAGACAATCATCAGTTTTGGACCACAAACAAGAGGGTAAATGTCTGTTTAGGAGATTTGTTCAGCGAAGGACTGACAGAACATGTATTACCCCACTGGGCTAAAGGTGCATTCTAATTCATGCAGCGGTACACAGGGCCAGCCGAACTCAATGCACCGCAACTGACCGAGTCCTTAAAGATGGGTGCATACTGTACACAGGCCAGTGAAAGGTCCCTATATGGGAAACCTTACTGCATTTAGGGTATGCACGAAATCTGAGGCGTAACACCTAAGATGAACACAGTTAGCAGGAAGATGTTGAGTGTGGTGCCATTTTTGTAACGGTAGCCAAATCAGTATTTAAATCAGATGATCATCAGGAAAAACTAAACATGACATTTAGAGGTAGCCTAACTACACAAACTTTCGAGCATCGTCAATAAACACATCAAAAGAACCTGGCCAGGCCAGGTCAAGCCCGGCTAAGTTATAAGATTGTAGGCGATTCTGAAGCAGTGCAGGGGGCAGTGGCTTCACAGTCACTATTTTGTGATGTGGCATAGGCTATGTAAACATGGGCCTACAGAAAATGTGCTGTGAAAAACGTGATGGATAATAGCAATAGGCATTTTCTCCTATTAAATCAATATTTTTGAAGTAGGGTGTATTAATTTGCTTTTGTTTACAGAGTAGCCTAAGACATACTTAGGTTGTAGTCCTAAAAAGCCATCACCCTATCTAAACTTTTATTTTTTCAGTAAAAATATTTTTTGGCTGGTAGGCCTAAGAGCCTTCCTCTGTAGACATTAGTGCATGTTGCTGTTTAACGCCTCCTCCATCCCCATCTTGCCCCATCTCTCTGCTCCTCATTATCATTTAAAGTTACAGACACAGAAATGGCATGTTCTAGGGAAAGCTCATTGTGGGACTGCCTCCGTCACTGTAATTTTGCACCAAGGATGAATTTTGGGAAAGATACAGATACAGTATTAGGGGACCACTAATGCCTATAAAAAGCATACAATATCAGCAGGTCGTGGGATCTTTAATGTGTGTAAGGAAATTGAAGTGGGTGTGGAAAATGAAATACAACTAATATAATACTAATAATGATACATGGTGATAGTAATAGCAGTGAAAAAGGATAAGATTGTTTAGGTTGTTAAGATTGTTTACTGTGCTAAATCATCAATTTATGCTACTTGTATTTTGTATTTTGACACCACTCCCCTTTCCAGTTTTACTTCCTCTGTCCTGCCTGCACACAACAGATAATGTTGCTGTGTGGGCTGCGGACAAAAGTCAGAAATTCAATGATTAAATTGCTGTCCGAAATGGTGAAGAGTATTAAAGAAGAAGTTTGGGGGTTTGGGCTTGTGGATTTAAGAAAGGTTAGCTGTGCTAATTAGCATTATGTTGGCATCATCTGGAATACTGTGAACTAGTAGTTGAATGGTTGGTATATTTGTGTTTGGTTTCTCTGGTCTTATCATGTTTCCATCACAATAAACAGATCCAATACAAGATCCAATGCTATTTGACGCATTGTCATTTTTGGAGTGCCTTTTACACTTGCACAAATGAATAGGCTACTGAATCTTACCATTGTTACCATTGGGGAGATGGTGACGCAGGTGGTAGAGGCGCCGTTCGGCAACCGGAGGGTTGTAGGTTCGTGCCTCCCTCTGGCTGACCCCATCTAAGTGTCCTTGAGCAAGATACTGAACCCCAAATTACTCCCGGTGGCAGGTTGGCACCTTGCATGGCAGCCCCGCCACCGGTGTATGAGTGCATGTGTGTGAATGTGAGGCATACAATGTAAAGCGCTTTGAGTACTCGTAGGGGTAGAAAAGTGCTATATAAATGCAGTCCATTTACCATTGTATTACTTCATTTTATGTCTTACCATTAAATCTCACCATAACAACACAGTATTTCCTTATTAATATTTTGATATTGACTTATTTTATTGTTATGATTTGTTCCTATGATTTTACCAACTTATTACCACAAAACTAACCTCTTATTACTGATCTTTAAGGTAAAGTGTTACCAGAAAGGCTCCTTCTTCTGGAGGGACACTTCACCTTCCTCCTAGTACTGTGTTATGAAATATTACCTGATGGTTTTGCCCAAAAGTACATCTGTAATAATGAGGTTATATGTGGCTAGATCCGAACAGATGGTGGGACCCATATCTGCAGATCTAAGATACTTCCCTGTCTGTTATCCTGGTTGCATCTCAACAGGAACTAAATTAGATCATGTGTCCTTCCTTGTGAAAACAAATTTTCTTCCTCACATAACAGATAACACAATAATATGTATTGAGATCACCAAGAGATCACCATTATTTATTATGTAAAATGTACATTACAAAGTAGCATATGCATGCCTATAAGACCCCTGTAATATTTTGCATCATAACCACCATGCCTGACACTTTAGCATATGTATAATAAGAAAGTTCTTTTTTATAAGAAGTTCTCTTCCTCCTCATTTTGGCCCTCATTGTGACGTTGCTTGGAAGATTTAGTTTGATGAGTTGTACACAGCCATATTGGTACCATCACTAAAGTGAAAACCAAGGCAATGACCTAAAGAATATGAGACAGACAATGTCATTTTCTGACCATTTCAGCACTATCCACATAATAGTGCATCAAGAAGGCATACATATTGTTCAGTAGAAAAAATAAAATGGATAGATGTACTTACACGGGATACATTGGTGTGATACCTGATGTTAATCTTTTCCATTTTTGTTAAATTTGTCTCCTGCTTACAGGCAACTTGTTCTTCAGCTTCAGAGTCGGTATGTGTCATCAAGCACATCCACCAGTCTCCATCAAATAAAATCATTATCACCCACAGTAACCCCACAGACAAAGCCCTCAGAAACACAGCGCAGCACTTTGAGCAAGAACAGCTGTCTCTCGATGTAGATGTCTTCATACGCAGACAGGCAATGACTATGGTGAAGAGAAAACACGGAATTGCGGGGAAGAAGATGTACAAGATGCAAAAGCGAAGGTGCCTCTCATGGTCTGGGTCACAAGGACACAAGAAATGATACTTCAACAGCACAAAAAGGAAGAGGCCACTGAAAGCATATTCCCTCTTTCTCATGAACAGCATGATGTTGTCAGTTTTCTCCATGTTCACAGAAATATGTGTCAGTCTGCTCTACTGAGTCTGAGAGAAATCTTCTGTTAACCTACTCTTACTATTGTATTCCAGTCATTCACGTTTCTATAGTTGGCCTATCTCCTTTCCTGACTAAAGTTGCACCACAGGAAAAGCTGGTAGGACATGAGAGAAAGCTGCATGTGTAGACTGGGACTGAGTGAAGATAAAAACTATGGGGAATGACAGACAAATGCACAAACTACATGAAATACTCAAAGCAAGTACCTACATATAACACAGACATATACACAAGTCTAAAACTTCAAATATGGACCTTGATATTACTAATTGCTTTTTTACATTCATGAATTACTTTGTTATATCAGTTACATAACATATGACCAGTGTTACCAAAACAGGAAGCAATAGTTGGTGTTTGTTTTTTTTTTGTGCAGTTGTCTCATGTTGCAGAATATAGTCTGTGAGGGTGCTACATGTTTAGTGGAAGGCACTACAGCACTAGATAACAGCCACTAGATAAATGCAAGTGTTGGCAGCAACACCTCCTACACCATTACTTTAAACCAGCGGTTCTCAAACTTGGGGTTTGAGGGGCTGGGGACTCCTCATGGAGTAGTCTTTGATTATTGGTGCCTCCCTCCTCTCCCTCCACGCCACCCACCTACCTACAGACCAGTATGTTTCAAAGGAGGAACAGGACCAAAAACTGTGTAAGATTAGCAAGAGAAGAGGAACACCTACTATATTTCAGCCAATTTGACTTTACTATAATCTCTGTAGGAGTTTGAACTGAATAAGAGACAGGCATGCACAGGATTATGATGAATTAACTCCTTTAAGTGCACAGTCCCAATAATCTCCCAGCTCCATTCCTAACTCATCTTCTCAATTAGATTCTGATTATTAGTTTCTGATTAGAAACAGTTAATATCCCTCCTCCACCACTCCATGAACGACAAAGTCCACAGATGGAGGAAATAGGTGATTTTTGTGAGGACCTCTCTTCAGGACCGTAACCCTCCCAGTCAACTAAATATTGGATGCCCCTTCCCCTCCGCCGGGATCGGAGTAGGCGTCGCACGGTGTAGATGGGGTCCCCATCCAAGAAGCGGGGAGCAGGAGGAGGAGGTGCAGCCGGCGCCAACGGGCTCTGACGGACTGGCTTGATCCGGGAGACATGGAACGTGGGGTGGACCCTCATGGTGGTAGGAAGGCGGAGCCGAACCGCCGTAGGACTAATCACCCGCTCTATAATGAATGGACCCAGGAAACGAGCCGCCAGCTTACGAGCTTCCACTCGGATGGGGAGATCCTTGGCTGACAGCCAAACCTTCTGGCCCGCACGGTAGATGGGCGCGGGCGTCCTCCGGCGGTTGGCTCCGACAGAGTAGGCTGTGGTAGCCCGGAGCAGGGCGGCCCGGGCTCGTGCCCAGGTACGCCGACAGCGGCGAGCGTTGGCAAGAGCCGATGGACAGGCCACCTCTCCCTCCTGGCTGGGGAACAGTGGAGGTTGGTATCCGTAGACGCACTGGAAGGGAGACATTTTGGTGGCCGAGCAGGTAAGTGAATTGTGGGCGTACACCACCCACACCAACATCCGCGCCCAGGAGAGGGGATTTCGGGAAACCACACAGCGTAGCGCCTTCTCCAACTCCTGATTTATTCGCTCAGACTGGCCGTTGGACTGGGGATGGAAGCCGGAAGTGAGACTGACCGTGGCCCCCAGCAGGTGACAGAACGCCTTCCAGAATGTTGAGGTGAATTGGGGACCACGGTCGGATACGATGTCCCTAGGGATGCCATGGATGCGGAAAACGTGGTTCTGGACTGCCTGCACGGTTTCTTTGGCTGTCGGGAGCTTGGGGAGCGGGACGAAGTGAGCCATCTTACTAAAGCGGTCGGCGACGGTGAGAATGACCGTCATTCCATCGGAAGCAGGCAGTCCAGTGACGAAGTCCATGGCGATGTGGGACCACGGACGGGAGGGCAAAGGGAGGGGTTGGAGAAGGCCGGCTGGAGGCTGGTTGGAAGACTTGTTCTGATTGCAGATCAGGCAGGCTTGGACGTACTCCCGGATGTCTTTGTCCATCGTCGGCCACCAGAAACGTTGGGCGACCTGATGACCAGTGCGGGCAGAAGTGAATCATGTCCCCACTGAAGAACCTGCGAGCGGAGGTTTTCTGGGACGAACAACCGGCCATCGGGGCAAGCGCTGGGACCGGGCTGCTCCTGAAGAGCCTCCTGTACGCGCCTCTCAATGTCCCAGGTCAAAGCCGCCACGACACGGGAGCTGGGGAGGATGGAGGATGGCATCAGGGAACAGTCGTCCTTCTTCTGAAACTGGCGAGAGAGGGCGTCCGGCTTGGCGTTACGTGAGCCCGGGCGATAGGAGAGAATGAAATTGAACCAAGCAAAAAATAGCGACCAGCGAGACTGCCTGGGGTTTAGTCGCTTAGCAGAGCGGATGTACTCAAGATTTTTGTGGTCGGTCCAAACCAAGAACGGAACCGACGCCCCCTCCAGCCAGTGACGCCATTCTTCCAGGGCGAGCTTGACCGCCAATAACTCCCGGTCCCCGATGTCATAGTTGCTCTCCGCAGGAGAGAGCCGGCGTGAGAAAAAGGCGCAGGGGTGAAGCTTATTGTCGACGGCCGTTCTCTGGGACAAAATTGCCCCAACTCCGACATCCGAGGCATCCACCTCCACGATGAGCTGGCGGTCGGGGTCCGGCACCTGGAGGATCGGAGCCGAAGTGAAGCGTGTCTTGATGAGGGTGAAGGCGTTGTCGGCGGCCGCCGTCCATTGAAATGCCCTCTTCACGCTGGTCAGGGCTGTCAGGGGAGCTGCCACGGAGCTGTAGTTCCGTATGAAACGTCTGTAAAAGTTAGCGAATCCCAGAAAGCGTTGCAGCTGCTTACGGTCGCCGGGTACAGGCCAGGAAGCGACCGCTGACACTTTGGTGGGATCCATGCTGATGCTACCCTCAGTCAGGACGTACCCCAGGAAAGACACGGTCTTCGCGTGAAATACGCACTTCTCGGCTTTGACATATAGCTAGTTCTCCAGGAGGCGGCGAAGGACTAGGTGGACGTGCTGCGTGTGCTCTGCCAGGGTCTTGGAAAAAATTAAAATATCGTCCAGGTAAACAAACACAAATCTGTTCAACATGTCTCGCAGCACGTCATTAACCAGTGCCTGAAAAACTCCCGGGGCATTAGTAAGCCCAAATGGCATAACAAGATATTCGTAGTGACCGGAGGGCGTGTTGAATGCCGTCTTCCACTCGTCGCCCTCTCGAATCCGCACCAGATAGTAGGCGTTACGTAGGTCAAGTTTGGTGAACACCGTGGCTCCCTGGAGTAGTTCAAAGGCCGAGTTAAGCAGTGGCAGAGGGTAGCGGTTTTTTACCGTAATCTCATTCAGACCTCGGTAATCGATGCACGGCCAAAGCGAACCATCTTTTTTCGCCACAAAGAAAAACCCAGCCCCAGCAGGAGAGGAGGAAGGGCGAATGATGCCAGTGGCTAGGGCGTCGGAGATGTATTCCTCCATGGCCCCTCTTTCCGGGGCCGAGAGGGAGTAGAGGTGACCCCGGGGAGGAGTGGAGCCGGGGAGGAGGTCAATAGCACAGTCATATGGGTGGTGCGGAGGCAGGGACGATGCTCTGGCCTTACTGAACACAGCTTGTAGTGAGTGGTAGCACTCAGGGACGCCGGACAGGTCTGGTGGAGAGGAGGTGGATACAGAACGGGCCGAAGGAGAGCCAGAGAGCAGGCAGGTTTGGTGACAATCGACCCCCACTCCAAGACTGCCCCGGTCCGCCAGTCAATACGGGGGTTGTGCTGACGCAACCAGGGGTAGCCAAGGATGAGAGGCTGGCCGGGAGATGGGAGCAGATGAAAACAGATCCTCTCCTGGTGGTTCCCAGAAAGCCGCATTTTAACTGGTTCGGTAATGTGGAGAACCGTTCCCAGCAGATGGCCGTCCAGAGCTCGGGCAGGAATGGGGGCAGGCAGCTGACGGAGCCTCAGTCCCATCTGCGGCGAGAAAGAAAATAATGTTCGCTTCGAGCCGAATCGATTAGGGCAGTTAGAACGTGGACATGACTGTCAAGATGAAGGTGAGCTTGGAGCAGGGGCTTACCGTCTCTGGAGGACTGGATAACTGTCGAGCTCAACCGGACTCCTCCTACGTCCGGTGAGCTCGCCCCTTTTAACGGACAAGACGAGACTCGGTGACCCTCCCCACCGCAGTACAGGCACAGGTTAGCCGTGAGGCGTCGTCGTCGTTCCTCCGCAGACAGAGAGGTCCGACCGACCTCCATGGGCTCTGGGGAATCTTGGTGGCCACCAGGGAGCGTCCGAAGAGGGCGTGTGGAGCTACCCCCTCCGGGGGAGCTGGTGATTGGCTGACCCTGGTGACTCCTCTCCCGTCGTCTGGCCTGGATTCGCCGGTCGATGCGGGCCGTCAGGGCAATGGCTTCATCAAGGTTGGACGGTGGGGAGTGGGCAACCAGCTCATCTTTCAAGTAGTCCGCCAGGCTATGGAGGTAGGCATCCACAATAGCCTCCATGTTCCATCGGCTGCGACTGGCCAGGGTGCGGAAATCGATGGAATAGTCCGCGATCGTGCGTCTCCCCTGGCGCAGCGTCATCAGAGCTCTGGATGCCTCAGAGGAGGATGACCCGGTGTCGAACACTTTCACCATCTCATCAGCGAATCGACTAAAGGAGGAACAGGCAGGAGATTGCCGCTCAAACTCCGCTGTTCCCCAAAGCCGGGCTCGTCCAGACAGGTGGTTGATGGTGAAGGCGACTCTGGCCGCCTCGGTGGAGAAGTTCCTCGGCTGCATTTCGAAAATGAGCCGGCAGTTCGTGAGGAAGGCCCGGACCTGAGCAGGGTCACCGTCGAATCTCTCAGGATCTCCAACACGGGGCTCGGCGAAGCTTGCAGCTGCGGGGTCCGCAGGCAGAGCCGGTGGGAAGTGGGCAGGGGCAACTGGAGGAGCGGCAGACGCCCCGTCAGAGGGCTGGGGCGCGGATGTTGTCTGCCGGACTAGCAGCTGCGTTAGCTCGGCGAGCTGTTGCTGTTGCTGCTGAAGTTGAAGCTGCTGCTGTCGGCCAAGAGCCAGGAGGGACGCGACGTCACCCGCCATCCGACGAACCTCTCCCTCGGCCATCTCGAGGCGGTGCAGAGCGGAGGGGGTTTCCGTCGGTTCCTGGGCTTGACCACCGGATACGTGCGCTGGGTCCATAGTAATTTGGTCAGACCGTTCTGTCAGGAAAACAGAACGAGTCGAACCCAAAAGCGTCACGTTAAGAAAGTTTATTTAGGGAACGGGGGTAAGGAGTGTGTGGGTGCTCTTCTAGAAGCGAGTAGGCAGTACGGAGCAGGGGAGCAACACGTAGTCCGAGGGCTGGCAGAGATCGTTACCGGGGCAGGAGAGCAGAACGTAGTCCGAGGGCTGGCCGAGGTGGTTACCGGGGCAGAAGAGCAGAACGTAGTCCGAGGGCTGGCAGAGATCGTTACCGGGGCAGGAGAGCAGAACGTTCGTCAGGGACAGGCGAAGGTCGTTACCAAGAGCAGCCAGGCAGATTACAGAAAAACAGAGGACGGGGCAGGCAGGGAGACAGGACAGGAAACACCGGAACAGACTGATGACAGACACAGGAACTTTGGGAACAGAAACGGGAGTCAGGGTCTTAAGATGCTTGCCTTGCGTAATTCGCGGTAGGTTCGCGGACGGTCTGACGGGGAACACTGGGAGACAAGGGATTAAATAGACAGCAGGACGACAAACAATGAGCCACAGGTGGAAGCAATGATTGCAACAGATAGGTGTGAATGAGTGGGAGGGGCAAGTGATTAGAAAGAGCGGGAGATACTACCCGACAGTTATGACATTGTGAATGGGACCCAGGATAGAGGCAGAAAGAAATTTATAATGTGAACAAAACTGGTTCCAAATTTTAAGTGTGGATAGAACTAAAGAAAAGTGAGAAGGCTTTGAAGGTAAGGATGAGTAAGTGAAAGCCCTAAGTCTTAAATGTCAGCATGACTGTTCCACCAGAACACACCAGTTTGTGTTAGGGGCGTGTAACCAATGAAGTATCTTCTGGACATTTGCAGTCAAGTAGTAATGGATAAAACTGGGCAATGTTAATCCATCTATACTTCACTGCCTTTGTTAAAGATTCACCACCACTCTTGGTGCTTTATTGCCCCAAATAAACGAGGTCATCGCTGATATGTGTGTATATTATTGATACGTCCAAAGCTTTTGAAACTGCTTGTCACAGGAGTTTCAAGACATAGTATTCAACTTTTAGTTTTCTAGTACACCCATCAATTCAGGTCAAATGGGGGTGTGCTATCTCCACACCCTTTCAGGTGTCAAGCTAGTATTCTGTCACCTGTTTTATTTACAGGATGCAGTACAGGATGTTTGTTTGGAAATTCTGTCATTATCTCATGTATGCAGATGATCTAGTCTGTTCACAATACGGCATGAACTGTGATATTACATTTAATGAACTGTGATATTACATGTAATGCTAAGAAGAGTAATGTCATGATAGTCAGATGCAAAGAAGACTAGAAATTCATCTTCCCAGTGTTTTATCTATGTAATACTCCGCTGGAGACATGCAAGGAAATAAAACACCTTAGTGGTATTCTTACTGATGACATAAGTGATGACAAAGGTATGAATCGTCAGTGTCATAAGTTGTATGTTCAAGCTAATATGTTTCTTTGTCCTGTGAGCTAAGCGTTTATTTAGAACCGTTTGCACACCCATGTATACCGCTTATCCTTGGAGTAGTTACAAGAAAAGTAGTCTAAGGAGGTTGACTGTAGCGTACAATGAAGTCATGAGGCTGCTCACTCAGGTAGCACTTCCCCCATTGGAGTAGTGCCAGTCACTTATTTGTGTTTGCTGGTGTGCCCACATAAGAGGCATTCCTGAGGAAGAGGATATAAATTCACATGTCGCCTGGATGACTCTGAGTTCTATCACTGAAATAACCAGCCTAAGCAGGAGCTGTGTAAAGTATTCATCCAGGCTTAGAAAACACTGATAAGAGAAACTATGCACCTATACTAATGACTTTACTAATGACAATTACATAATTTAATTACAAAATAAAGGTAACTTGTAGTAATTTGTTATATTACTATAAAAAATGTGTAATTAAATTAAAATTATGTAATTTACAATTATGTAATAATATAATTTTTGTTGCATTACCAGTTTTTCTTTTGCACATGGTTGGTTGAATATCCTGCTTTCATAGGAAAGGCTCATACTATTCTGATACATCTAATTGGTTCTCACATTGTGTTTGACATGGACGTTGTTAGGTCAGTTTTAGGGAGGCTGAAGCCCCCACAAAATGTCCCTAAGCCCCCCTAATGCTGGCCTGATTCACCTAATTCAAGTGCATGAAAATTTGCATCTGCTTATCTCGGTTTATCTCTTATCATCTGTTAAATTGCTCACAGAGTTTCCGTCACACAGATACTATCTACATATTACACAAAACTGTACAATCTCCGTTTTCCAATGATGTTAGTCACTAGTCACTGTGGTAAACGGTTTGCAAGAAAAAAATAATGTCAAATTAATTTGAATGTACATTACATTTTTAACGTTTTATTTGTGAAACTACAAGTAACACACCAAATATCTTGAATATAATACAAGACAGAATTGCTGCAACAAAATTATGAAATAAGACAAAATACAATGACTGCTACACCCACCACCACTATAGAGTATAGTTGAGAGAGTGGAAAGAAAACTCTAAACTCCAACCAAATGTAGCTGACAAACAAAAGTAACCTGCTGTAACATACCAGTCAAAATGTAATGGCCCAGAAACAAAATTTACTTAATCTAATATGCACTTTTTGTTGTTTTGAAATGTTTCAAGCTTTTAAATTGAATGCTTTAAATGCTTTAAAATGAATGGTTCTTCAGAATCTGAATCAGTATTTATCCATGATGCTGCTGTTTTTGGTCCAGCTGATGCAGATTTAGTGAGTACCTGCTTTACGGTTGTTATCTTAGGTGGTATTGCTGGTGGACTTGGCCTTGACCTATCTGACTTTGATGTATCTGGTAAAGCTGACTTCGTTGTATTTTGACCAGCTCGACTTGATGTTCTTGATCTCGTTAGATTTCGTGTACCTTGAAAAGTCAGCTTTGACTCGCTTGGTCCTGTTGGACTTAATGCAGTTGGTCCAGTTGGGCTTTATGCAGTTGGTCCAGTTGGGCTTGATCCAGTTGGTCCAGTTGGGCTTAATGCAGTTGATCCAGTTGGGCTTAATCCAGTTGGTCCGGTGGGGCTTGATGCAGTTGGGCTGGATGCACTTGATCCCGCTGGGCTTGACACATTTAGATTTGGTATACCTGTATAATCTTGTCTATTATGAAATGATTGGTATGGAAATATGTCAGATATTGTGTGCCAAGGATCATCTGTTATAGTTTCAGTCTCATTTTTTTCCTGTTTGCAAATTTCCTCAAGTGCATTTCTGCTTAAGAGCTGAACTTTCTCTTGAGCTATTTTTTTCAACTCTTCTGTTAGATAGGCTTCTGTTTCTTGTGAGAGATGATACTTATACAACGTTTTGTAGTATGGTTCTGAACAGTTACATCGGGCCTTACAGCAAGTGCTTAGTGCCCACACACCAACAAAACTCACAGTTATAACTAAGCCAATTCCCTGTAGTGAAAAAGATGAAACAGTAGACTTAGTTTACAATTCATTTTTATATGAAAACAGTAGGTCTACAATATGCACCTGTCTTCATTTTCAGGTATGGGAGATTGATGTCTTTTCACAGCTGTATGTACTTTATGATATATGGTAGTTCTTCATTGTTTGGCATTGTTTGGTTATATTTCACTAACCAGGCTAATGCTGTAGTAGTATCTCTACTCAGTATTTTGTTTCTCTACAATAAGATGTCAGGGTACTCTGGGAAGGGTAGCTGGATTCTGCAACTAGAAATTCTAGTGACCAATTAGTGAACAGAAACTAAAGGCATACCCAATACTTTTAAAGTTTGAACAAAGCACCCACACACGGGAAAATAAACATATCCCTGTCAAGAGTTTTCAGAGGTTTAAGTCTGATCCATTTTCATAACCATTGCCATGCATTGGCATGTGATTAAGTCTAGTCAAATTTAATAATTAGTTATGTGGTTTATACAATTTCAAATGTGTTACAGTATAGCTGCTTCTTCGATTACTAATCAATTTGGTCATTGTAAGTCAAATGTCTAATGTTGCTTACCATAGATTCTTTTTTGGCATCATTTTGAAATGGTGAAGTGTCTTCATATGTAACATTTCCCTGATCTCTGCAAGAGTGACCTATCCCAATTTTGCGACGATTTGCAAGAAAACATGTATACCAGTCACCATCTAGGAATACAGCTGCCATCCAAAAAGCCACTGCGAAGGCGAGACGAAGTATTTGCTGTTTAACAAACAAACACCTGGACTTACGTAGTTTTCAGTTCCAGTGGAATCGGGGCAGATGTTTGCCAACAACATAGCCCAAAAAGAAAATGATGAATGGTGGTACAGCCAAGTAGACAAAGTCATAAAAGCTAACTCCTTGAGAACAGGAGCATTGTAAATCCAGCTCAAATATGAACTTCAGGATATAGAACATCACCAGGGTCACAAATGCATTTGTGGTCTGAGTCAACAGTTTCAGCAGTTCTGGAGGAGTAAAGAAAGCCATTATGAATAGACAGTAAAATAGGTTGTAAAATGGCTTTGATCCACCAGGAGGATTCTCACTGAACTATGCCATGTCGACAGATGTACAGCTTGTTGTCTTGTCACATTCAGACAGGAAATCCACCAAGTCTGGGCAGGGCATGTTGAGACATGTGAAGGAAGTCATGAACAATAAAATCATATCATGTCATTGTCACAAAACAGAGTGAGTCGGACCCAAAAGCGTCACGTAACCACAGTTTATTTTGGGAAAAGGGTAGAGGGAGTGTGTGGATGCTCTTTGAGTGCAGGGTCGGGTAACCGGGACTGGGGAGCAGAGCGCAAGTCGTAGACAGGCTGCAGGTCGGGAGCCGGGGCGGAGGAGCTGAGTGTAGATCGAGGACAGGCGGAGGTCGAATCCAGGGGCTGGAGAGCAGAGCGGAGGTCGTAGACAAGCATGGGTCAATACCAGGGCTGGAGAGCAGAGCGGAGGTCGTGGACAGGCAGAGGTCGAAACCAGGGACAGGAGAGCAGAGCAGAGGTCGAATCGGTCCGGGGTCGTCAGCGGGAAGGCAATCGATCAGGATACGGAAGACAGAGAACAAAGACAGGCAGGGAAACAGGACGGAGACACGGGAGCAGGCAGATGACAGAAACACAGGAACAACGGGAACAGATTCAGGAGTCAGGGTCTTTAAATGCTTGCCTTGCGTGAGTAGCAGTAGGTTCGTGGACGGTCTGACAGAGAACACTGGGAGACAAGGGATTAAATACACATCAGGAAACCAGCAACAGGTGAGCACGTAATGATTCAATCAGCAAACATGAATGAGTGGGAGGGGCAAGTGATCAGGGAGAAACCGAGTGAGACTGACAGGGACCCCCCCAAGGGACGGCCCCAGAAGTCCCAAGGATTGCCACCACGCGGAGGGTGGGCGGAGGGGTTGACCCAGCGGAGCGCTCAGTACTCCTCAGAGTGGTCCGAGGCCCCTGCCTCCTCCCCGGAAGAAGCCTGGGACTCGTTACCATCGGCCGGTGAGAGTCTTCGGGAGAAGAATGGATGGAGTTTGTTGTCGTCAGTCGATCGGTGTGACAGGACCACGCCAACCCCCACATCAGAGGCATCAACTTCAACAACCAGTTGTTGATCGACATCGGGCATCTGGAGGATGGGGGCAGAGGTGAAACGAGCCTTGTGGGTGGCGAAGGCGTCATTGGCTGCCGGGGATGTGACAGACTGAACTGGGACCCAAAAGCAGATCGGAGCAAAAAGGTTTATTTTACAGTGATCAGGGGTAATTCCAAAAAGGGGACAAAGCTCAGAAGATCCGAAAATCAAAAGATAATCCAACACAAAAATCATATAAGTCTTTGGGGGAAAAAACACACAGAAGATCCGGTCTGTAAATATTAAACACAGACGGAAAAAAACAAAAGTAGCAATCCTCTAGATCGTAAAAAGCAAATCCAAGATAACAAGCAGGCAGAGTTCAGAAATACAAATAATCCACAGGACGCAAAAACACTGGCGCAGGCAAAACACAAGAATCGAAAACCACAGGTAAACAACACTGGTGCAGGCAAACATGAGAATCGGAATAACTGCTTACGTCAAGGAACACGGTCAGACAATCAGACAAGGAACAAGGGAGAACTGGGAAATAAATAGGGAACAGAGCAAAGAAACTAACAAGGTACAGGTGACACTCATTACAACAATCAAGAACGTGAAGACCGGGTGCAGAGCGGGAAGGGGAAAGGGGCAGGGCAGACAGCAAAACATGAGCACATGGAAAAGGTAAACAAACACGGAACTTGCAACACTTAATTAGACCAGTAGGAGGCCGGGTGGTCGAGAGCAGGATCATGACAGGGGACCACTGGAACGTTCTTTTGCTGCTGGTTAGGGCAGTCAGGGGAGCAGCGACGGAACTATAATTCCTGATAAACCGTCTGTAAAAGTTTGCAAAGCCCAGAAACTGTTGCAACTTTTTCTTGTTTTCCGGAACGGGCCAGGAGGTGACCGCCGACACCTTAGCAGGATCCATCTGAACACTCCCCTCTGCCACGATGTACCCCAGGAAGGACACGGTCTTTGCATGAAACAGTGAGTTCTCCAGGAGGCGACGAAGGACCAGTTGGACGTGCTGCGTGTGCTCTGTCAAAGTCCGGGAGAAGACGAGGATGTCGTCCAGGTACACAAACACAAACCGGTTCAGCACATCACGCAGCACATCATTCACCAGGGCTTGAAAAACCCCAGGGGCATTAGTTAGCCCGAATGGCATTACCAGGTACTCATAATGTCCAGTAGGTATGTTAAATGCCATCTTCCATTCGTCGCCATCCCGGATCCGCACCAGGTGGTACGCATTGCGGAGATCAAGTTTCGTAAAGACCGTGGCCCCCTGGAGCAGTTCAAAAGCGGAGGCAATCAAGGGCAAAGGGTACCGGTTCTTTATTGTTATTTCATTCAAACCACGGTAGTCAATGCAAGGGCGTAAAGATCCGTCCTTCTTACCCACGAAGAAGAAGCCGGCCCCAGCAGGAGAAGAGGATGGCCGAATGATACCCGCCGCTAAAGCGTCGGAGATGTATTCCTCCATGACCTGTCTTTCAGGAGCGGAGAGAGAGTAGAGGCGGCCCCGGGGGGGAGCAGTACCTGGAAGAAGGTCAATGGCGCAGTCAAAAGGTCGGTGCGGCGGTAGACAGGTGGCCTTGGTTTTGCTGAACACGTCATTTTCAGTCATCTCTGTCTTATTCACGGAACTTGTGTGATTCAGATCTGTTGTTATATCATTTATAGCATGTGATAAACATCAAAGTGTGCTGATTTCCTGTGTACCCCTCTCCTCTTCACCCACATCTTTCTCTTGGTGACCTTGGTGTTATATACCTTGGGAAATGTGAGCTGGGATTAAACCATCATCAAACAGGTTATTTTTGCAATATGATGGTGTTTGTTGATTGGAAGCTTAAATAAAAATTCTAAATAGAATTCTAAATAGAATCTATTGCTGACAGGAGAATTTATAAATCTGGTAAAAACAGAGAATAGAGTACCTTTTCTGTTATTTTCTTTCTCTCTCACACACTTGGACTACTTTGCATTACTACTTTGCATTGTGTGCACTTCCTCTTATGTTGTACTGTATGCCCTGAAGCAGACTCCTTTGTGAGTCAAAACATGGCTTATATGCGGCTTATCCATTATTTTTTTTTTTTTAAGTACCAGAGTGCCTGGGGTTGGAGACACTATTAACAAAGGACAGCCCCATTTTTGTCTTATTTTTTATATTTTTGTCCTTTTCCTTGAAGAGCACCTGGTAGTGTTGACAATTTGACCCAATAAAGCACATACTTATCTCTCTTTGAGCTTCCAAAATATACTTTTCCAGGAATCGTAATCCATGAGGTTTGAACAATAACACAATTTCCCTGCACGGTTTGAGGTCTTCTTTTGGGTTAGAATGCCTACTGTCTCATGCAAACAAACATGTTGAGTGCAGTGCTGTGCCTTTGTACTTTGCTCATCCAAAATGCATGGAGGTCACTTTCATCTTTAAATTTGGATCTTATTAAAGTCAGGGCAAAAATGCATCTCATCCTGCATGCTAAATGTAGGCTAAAACAGAAGCTTTTTTTGCTTTAGAGTGCCTTGTCTTCTGTCTATAAAATTTGTGTTAAATAGATCCCTTTATGTGTGCCCCTGCATCTCCGGGTCTTCATGAGCTGTGATCTGACAACACCCACACCACTGGGACAGATAAGAATAATAATTAATGTTAGCTGATTATAATCATGTTTTTTTGTTTGATTCTGTGTCTTGCCGTAGCTCCACTCCCTTTGAAATGCTCAGTTTTCACTGAGGCCACTGTCAGGCCACTGCTGTGTGTAACCTCACCTGTCCTTGGAGGTTTGTTGATAGTGCTTCCATACATGATATGAATGAACCTATTTATTTATTAATTTATCTGTGGTGTCTGCACACAGTACTGGTGCATTCCGGCCCACTTTGACCCCTGCACACATGGCAGGTTAAACCAACGCTCCCATCCTGTCCCTGTCGCACCACAGCCGGACTAATGGAGAAGACATACACCTGCATGGCACAGGCATACAAGACACTGAGCACGGCGGCGCTCTTTCAAGTGCACCAAGTGGACCTCCTCCAGAAATTGGCGCCTTTCACCTCTGCTGAAACAGCCAGCCATGGGGTATGTGCACGGGGTGACACCATTCCAACCAATGTGGCAAGTAGAGATTGCTGGCAGGTAGACTTTGAGTGTCAAGAAGGTGCGGCCCTGCTTGAGCATATATTGTAGGAATGACAAAATTAGTGAGGGCGCCAGGCTAAGTACTAAGTATGTTGAGCTGAAACCAATGCAGATGCAAGCTTGCCATCTTGCTTTTTCACCTTTCAGCAACCTACTGAGTGCGTGATCCCTCTACGACTTCTTATTCCCGCTAAGACTTCTAAGTGCTCAAAGAATTCAGCAGGATTTTTCCCCTGAGTGAGACATCTAGCAAATTATTCTGCAAACTCACATTTGTGTTTTTTGGAATTCGATAGTAACGTGTGTGGTTAATGCACAGTGAGGCCTGGGCACTACCCACTTGCAGAGACCTTTCAGGCCAGGCACAAGGGAGATCAGGTCTGAGAACCATGTCTGCATAGGCCAGTGGCGGTCTAACAAGATCATGGTGTGTCTCTCTGTCCGGCACCAGCTGATGTGAGGAAACAGAGATAGACAGGACAGGGTGGTGACACATGACTTCAATTCCCTTGTGTCCTGAGCCCTCTCCTTTACTCCCTGTACACTCACAACTATGTGGCAATTTATAGCTCTAAGATGGTCATTAAGTTTGCTGAGGACAGCACTGTAATTGGCCTAATAACCAACAATGATATCACAGCCTACAGGAGCAAAGTCAACAACTTAATGGTAACAACCTTACCAATACTTTTGTAGTGGTGAGTTTAAGTCAGAGTAAAAAATTTATTGTAGTTGTACTTTAGTATTTATAAGAAATTAACCCAGCACACATTAACATGATTAAGAAAGAGATTTACAGCTAAATATTAAAAATCTTCATTGACTGACACCATTTGAATATCTGAATATTCTACCCTGTTCATCTGTAATGTTTCCTGTATGGAGGTCAATGTAACTGTAATGCTATTGAATGCATATTCATATGTTGTAACAGTAGCACTGTAATGTGCTTCCTGTATCGAGGTCAATGTAACTATGTTAAAAATTCAAAATTCAGCTTGGCAAACATAAGATATTCAGAATCAGCAGCTGAAAATTTCATTAAGATGGGTGTCTAGATCTTTTTCATAAAATTGGTTGTAGTCTATCAGCATAAACCCTGATTGTGAAACTCAAGATAAGGGGTTACGAGAGAGGAGTGTAGAGGAGTTGCTTCAAACAGGGAGCCAGGAGCTCCAGTAGCTGGTAGACAAATGTGGGAATAGGTGTCACCTTCTCAATGTTAAAAACAGGCCTGATGTCACCAGGTTACACAACTGCTGGAAAAGATAGAGAAGCTGTCAAGAGAGAGAATCCACAGCAGTGAGCATCTGGAGACAGAGAGGCTTAGAGAGGAGAGTTTATTAAGAGCTCAGCTTGACAAAAGTGGCCAAGAATTCTTGAAAAAGATGAAGGAGGAGAGCAAGCAAATTGAAATTGCAAAATTATGTGAGAAAATCCAAGAACTGGAGATGAAGATGAACACAGAAAGGGATGAACAAAAGAAACAAGAGATGGAGAAAGATTTGGAAAGAACAAGAGAGGAGAGAGACAGGGAGAGAAGAGAGATGGAGGAGAAACACAGAGAGGAGATGTGGGAGATGAAAGAGAGCTATGAGAGCAAGGCCAGGGCTGAAGCAGAGAAAAACCTCATAAAGGTTTTGCGACATACTATAGGCTAGATTGATATTAGGAATAAGTATTAGTTGTATTGTGTATATGGTCAATGCCCTAGTGTTGCTGGAGTGTTTCAAAACTGCATCAAAAGTGTTTCAACTCAACCTTCAACATTTTCTCATGACGGGTCCCTAGTGGTCACAGGTTTGGGTGCGACTGCACCTGCTAAACCTGCTATTGCTATTGGCCCTGAGTAACATCAACAAGGAACGAGACTTTTCTCTGACAAAAAAGGAAAAGGAATAATATGAGTAAGATATTTTAATTCCACAATCGTTAGAATGAGTTATATTAAATGTAAACAATAAACAGAAACAATTAAAAAATCAGTAAAAAATGAAGAAGGTAAATGACAAAATAAACCTGTTATCAGCCCTTATCAGGGACTAGTCAAGTGAAACTCTGGATCAGATATTATGGCCCATGGATCGTGTTTTTTCATTTCTGTTCTTGCAGTTTCTGCAGCTGCTTTGGCTGCATTGGCTACAGCCATTGCTGCTTGTGCTGCTCTTTTCCCTGCCTCTACTGCTGCTGCGGCTTCTTCTCTTGAGTTTGCTGCTCTCTGTGCAGCTTCTGCGGCTTCATCTGCTTTTACCGATGCCTCTCTTGCTAACTCACACACTGCTGTACTTGCTGCTGATATTGCTGTCTGGCCTGTGGAGTGCTGCTGGCCTGCTGCTGCCAGTCTTTGTACTATTGCTGCGGCTGTTTTTGCTTCTTTCACTGCTTCTCTAGCAGCAACCACTGTTGCCTCCACTGCTGTTGCTGCTTTCTCAGCTTCCTTTGCTGTTTTGGCTGCTTGTTTTGCTGATTTGGCTGCTTGTTTTGCTGATTTCTTTGATTGTTTGGCTGATGTTTCTGCCTCTGTTATTGCTGATTCTATTTCTGACTCTTGAAGCAGCCTTTCCAATGCTTTTTTGAAGGAGTCAGTGCATCTGGTCTGAGCTTGTTCTTTTGCTTTGTCTTCTATTTCTTTCTTCAAAAGTAGATGTGTCTGCTTTGCTAGATATTTCTTGTATTTGAGTTTGTAGAAAGGATAACACTTAGAGGAGATTGATGACACCACTAGCCAGAGCAAGCAGACAACGGAGAGGCAGACAAATCCCCACATCTGAAAATGAAAATGATACATGTGAATAACCACTGATATGACAATACATGTCATCTGCATTCTGTAAAGAACAATCTCAAAGTAAACAGATACATTGCATTGGGTTACACGATAGAACAAAGGGACAGGGAGACAGATTCTCATCACTTGAAATGTAAAATTCTTTCATCCATCTCAGCTCTCACAAGCATAAAGATAACATGGAAAAAGGTCTTATCCTCAAACTATCCCCAATACAACCTAATTGCCACTACTTATATGTGATATGTGTTCATATTCATTAATGCAGCAATAATTATGCAAAACTCTAAACTGGCATAACAATCTGTGTATGGTGTGGGGTACGTGGTAGTTAAAAGTTTGGGAACCACCGGTCTAGACAATACCTGTGGTTTATGGCATTAAAAAAATCACAGTGATTCCAAAGATTTGAAACTTGCGTTATCACTTAAAATGAGAAAATCAGAGGTCAGTGCTCATTATTAATGACATTTTACTGACTGAATCTTAAATTGAATCTTTTTTTTTACCTACTTGTGATTGACTCTTGAAATTGTCAAAAATCTCGCTTTCTTCAGTGCTTCGCTTCTCCTTCTCTTTACAAAAGACGTCAGTGTAGTTTCCAGAAAATGTCATAACACAGATGAACCAGTCTCCATCAAGCAGTGTTGTGATGATCCACATTGCTGCAAAGGAGACTCCTTTGAAAACACATTTAAGGAAATCAAGACCTGGAGAGCAGTCACATGAATTGCAGCAATGTCTGAGGGTCTTCTTGAAGTGGTGATCTTTCAAGAAGACCACAAACATGAGAGTCAAACATGGTAATGCCAAATACACAACTATGATGGCCAGTTTCCAACTAGCTGATGATGAACATGGACAGGTGAAGTCCAGTTTCAGAACATACTGACTTATGAAGATTAAGAGCATTAGCACAGGAGCTCCCCCTGCAGCCAGGAGTCGGTTCAGCAGGTTGGGTGAAATATTTGATTCTCCATGCACCATTCTGTAAATCAAGATGATTCTCCTCTTTTTTCTTGGTGGTGCAAAAAAATTGACAGCAGCGCTGTGTAAAAGGAAACAAGACACTATATGATGATTACAAAAACAAATAAAACAGTGGCACAAGCACAGCATCTCCTCTCGTTGCACAGCTTTATTGGACGTGCAGTAGCTGTCCAAATCTTCATTTCAGTTTCACTAATATATATAAGTTTCAGGCTTCAAAATTATAGAAGGGAGGTTAAGTGACTTTTGACTTCAAGTTGTGATGCAAAGGTCCCCTTTGGCATGGAAGTACCTTAGGGCCATTGAAATTTATCCTGACACAAGAAATAAACACATTATATGCTCCACCGCATATATTAGGAGGAATGACAAAACCAATGAGAACGCCAGGCTAAGTACTAAGTACGTTGTGCTGAAACCAATGCAGATGCAAGTGTGCCATCTTGCTTTTTACCTTTCAGCAACCTACTGATCGTGTGATCCCTCTACGACTTCCTCTTCCCGCTAAGACTTCTAAGTGCTCAAAGAATTCAGCAGGATTTTTCCCCTGAATGAGACATCTAGCAAATTGTTCTGCAAACTCGATGGAGAAACTCATATTTGTGTGTTTGGAATTCCATAGCAACGTGTGTGGTTAATCAACATGACGACCACCATGAAGAAGTGCCCATACGGCAAGGTTATCTCCCCCACTGATAGCCATGATAGATGCGCAATGTGTCTCTCCATGCCAGGTGACTGCCCACACTACGGTACCTTGGAACCATCCACCTTCCACTGTGCAGGACGCTACCTAGCAGCCAGCCGTAGGCCCAAATGCACAGTGAGGTCTGGGCACTCCACTTGCAGGGACCTTTCAGGCCAGGCACAAGGGAGATCAGGTCTGAGAACCATGTCTGCATAGGCCAGTGGCGGTCTGGCTGGAGACCTGGCTCCGACTGTAGGGCAGGAGAGTCTAAGGTGGGCAGATCGATAACCTGTGACTTAGGATGACCCTGGTGTCTCTAGGAGCAAACCACATGCATGCTGGGTTGACCAAAAGACCGGAGAGGTCTGTCGCGCTTAACATGTTTTTTTTGGGGGGGTGGGTGTGGGGGGTGACGCATTCACTCCCCAGAAAAGAAGGTTGGTGGCAGTTTTTAAAGGAAAAGATAAATAGTCACTCTGGTGATCACAATATTTCTTTTTGGTGAAATGTGCATATTTGCCCCCTAATTGTCCTGGTATAGGGACAAGCGATTGACACCTATTTTATTGGATTCTTTGACCCCATAAATGTAACTGAAGCAAATATATGAGCTCTAGAGTATTTTAAGTGTATTGGCAGCCATTTTTGAAAAAAACGTGTTTATTTCCAATACAAAGTGTGATCTCACTTGTGTCTTAGGATAAATTTGTTTATATAGTCTTCCATACCACAGGGGATCTTTACATCATGACTTGAAGTCACAGGCCTGTTCTTTGGGCTTAATCTCTATACTATTAAACACACTCAGCCTATTACAGTTAAGAGGTCTCATTTTCTATTCAAATTTAAATTACAAAATAACTGCTTGAACACTTTCTACATGATAGATATTGGTTCAAGGTGATAAACAGAAGAAAATATTTACAATGTTAATTTATTCAGGGTATGCTCTCACTCAAGAAATAGGAACAAATCTCTGCAGTTTGTTTGTAGACCCAATATTTTTCACATTATGCAGTCAATTTAGTCTCTTTCACTATTTCTGTTGACTGAAATAAGAACTCAGTTACAAGGCAGAAAATAAACTCTGCAAGGTGAAATGTACAAAATGAAAGAGAAATCTTACCTCTTTGAACCTCAACAGCAATCTATATGTGCAGCACAGAGAGACAAAGACTTGTCTCTAAGACCAAGGGGAGGGGACACTTTACTAGGTGTAAGATTGTCTTGTGTTTCAACAAATACTGAAATAACATCAGTATGTTTACATAGTTTGAAATAACTATTCATCACCATCAATTATTTTTTTTTAGCCTCAGTATAGCCTGTGTAACATGTGGATGTCAGTAGAGAGAATACTGAAATTGACAATATAACCAATATAACCATTTACAATACGTCAAGAATACTTATTTATGAGTATCAATAATAGGCTACACATTTCTGATGATCAATCAAATGACACTCATTTCACAAAGAGACCATTGCCAAAGAAGCCCATATACTGTTTGAGTCATAGTACAGTACAGTATTGTGGTTGTGGTTATGGAAACAGAACGTGATTGTGTAAAATGATACTACTCGCAAGCTTCTAAAAAAGGCAATTCCTTTTTTAATATCATCACTTTTGGAAAGAGAATCTATGTTGAAGATCAGAATGATTGTCTCCCTCATTGTTCAGGTAACATCGTACAGAAAGACCCTAACAGCAGAGCCTTGCATCTCATCACATAATCTGCACAGTGCAAACAACAGGAAACTGAGGTAGGATGGCATTTACCCACTGCCGCTTGACTGCACATTTTCTCACGCCACAAAAGTGATACTACTGTATACAGTGTTAAGCTGATACTATACAGATACTGTAGCCTACATTTCATTAAACAAAGTGTGATTTGTTTATCTCTGTTTCTTGTGTGAAGTGTTATGCCCACTTGGCTCGGAGCAGAGATAACACAGAGGAGACCACACTGAATGTAACGTTTCACAATAATCATTTATTAAAACAAGTTTCAAAAGTAGTCAGTAAATGTAATGTATAAAAGGGTAAAGGGAAAGAGAGCGAGACAAAGAATGAGGTCACAGCCAGTCCTCGTAGCATAGGGCCAGAACAGCCAAACCAGAGCAATAATGATAAACAGTAAGAGTCCTGGAGGAGTGATTCAAATGAGCTTCAATCAGCTGACCGTCAAGTATCAACACCTTGAATGACTCCTGTGGCACTCATTCCCACCGTGAGTAAATGTTTTGAGAGACTTTCAAGACTTTCAAGATTCCACCTACTCTGGACCCTCATCAATTTGCATACAGACAGAATAGATCCACTGATGATTCCATCACCACCACACTGCATTCATCCCTGACACCTCCGGAGAAGTATACTATGTAAAGACGCTGTTTGTAGACTACAGCTCTGTCCAGTATACTTGACAGCAAGCTCAGGTGCCTTGGTCTACACACCAGTCAGTGCAGTTAGATCTTGGACTTCTTGTCAGGGAGACATTAGATGGTGAGAATGGGCTCCATCACTTCAACCCCCTTGACCATCAACATAGATGCTCCCCAGAGTTATGTCCTGAGCCCTCTCCTTTTCTCCCTGTACACTCACACTGTGCAGCTATGTATAGCTCTAATATGGTCATTAGGGTTTGTTGATGACACCACTTGTAATTGGCCTGATTACCAGCAATGATGAGACAGCCTACAGGAGCGAAGTAAACAATTTAACCCCATGGACCCCATTGTCATCAATGGTTCTACAATGGAAAGGGTCAACAACTTCAAGTTCTGTCGTGGAAAACCACCTTGATGCTTGCAAACCCCACAAATCAATATTCTAACCCACCCAACACACTTGGTCCAAACCAAGAACTCACTGTTGGAGTAAAGTTGTTGACGAAGACTTTATTCACAATACCAGCAAAGTATACAAGAGACAATTGGCCCAAAGTATAAGTGCTGAGCAGTGTGAAGGAGATCCGCTGCAGAGAGGATACCGTTTACCTTGAGAGTTGATCAGGCTCTGACTGTCCCTTCCAAACATCTACCCTTTATGCTACTAGAATCACCCAGAGGCCCCACCTCAACCACCTGCGTCATATTAATTAATGTAGGAGGCCTCGGCCCTGTTCATATTGGTGGAATTCCTCACCCATCCAGTTATTAAAAGATTATTTTTCCTTGCTGGGCATTTAGTCTGATGTATACTTCCTTATGCTGGACTCTTATCTTTATGATTTATATTCCCCTCATGTAGTCAGGACCCATCTGTTCCTGTAAAGTACTTGGATAGTCAGACGAACCCAAATGCAGATTTGCAAAAATTTATTTCTTAACAGTTTTTCAAAGAAAAAGTCACAGGGGGAAAAAAGCTCAGAAGATCTATCAACAAAACAGTAATCCAAACGCGGGTAGGGAAAAAGTCCATACAAAAACAGTGATCCAATCAAAGTTAAATTATCCACAGAATCCAGGAGAAAAAAACTCAGAAAACTTTGATGGGCAAAACACGGGACAGGAATCAAGGAACATAGAATCGAGGGAAGCGGAAGGTAACAATTCAAAAACTTGAAACTTACGACAGGTACACGGTCAGACAATCAGACAACGAGTAATGGAGTGACTGGAGAATATATAGGGAGGAAAGTAATCTAACAAACAAGAGACAGGTGAGGTTCATTACGGAAATCAAAGACATGAGGAGCGGGTGCAAAGGAGGGGAGGGAAAAGGGGCAGGGCAAAAACCAAAACAAAAGCACATGGGTGAGATAAACAAGACACAAGGGTAGCAGTACAAAGAGAGTCCAGTGGGTGGCCGGAGTAACAGGAAGTAGGATCATGACAGTACCCCCCCTCTAATGGACGCCTCCTGGCGTCCCTTTGGCCGAAGCGAGGCGTTGACGGCGGAATTCTAATAAGGTCTGGGTCCAAGATGTTCCGGGCCGGGACCCAGCACCTCTCTTCAGGGCCATAGCCCTCCCAGTCCACGAGGTACTGGAGCCCCCGGCCCCGGCGACGAACGTCCAAGAGGCGACTGACTGTATAAGCCTCTGCGCCCTCGATGAGACGGGGGGGTGGTGGGGAGGCAGGGGAAGGGTGCATGGAGCTACAAATAAACGGTTTTATCTTGGAGACGTGGAAGGTGGGGTGGATGCGGCGTAGGGGCAAGGGGAGCTTGAGCTGGACTGCGGTGGGGCTGAGTACTTTAGAAATGGGGAACGGGCCAATGAACCGAGGGGAGAGTTTACGGGACTCTGTCTTTAGAGGTAGGTCTTTCGTAGAGAGCCACACACGCTGCCCCTGGCGGTACTGTGGTGCTCGGGAGCGATGCTTGTCAGCCTGAACCTTCATCCTTGCCGATGAACGAAGAAGAGAGGTGCGGGCGCGTATCCAGGCACGTCGGCAACGTCGGCACTCCGACCTCCTCCTCCTGCTCGGGAAATAGCGGAGGTTGGTAGCCCACCGAACACTCAAAGGGGGAAAGGCCTGTGGCAGAAGAAACATGAGAATTAATGGCATATTCTGCCCATGGAAGCTGCTGGCTCCAGGAGGTCGGATTCTGGGACACCATACACCGCAGGATCGTCTCCAGGAGTTGATTCGCCCTCTCCGTCTGGCCGTTGCTCTGGGGGTGAAAACCGGAAGATAGACAGACAGAGGCCCCCAGTAGCTTACAGAAGGCTTTCCAAAAGGCGGATGTGAACTGGGGGCCTCGGTCCGAAACCACCTCTAACGGTAGTCCGTGAATTCTGAAAACATGATGAATCAAAAGGTTAGCAGTCTCTTTGGCCGATGGAAGGCCAGGCAGGGGAATGAAATGGGCAGATTTAGAGAACCGATCAACAATGGTGAGGATGGTGTTGTTACCGGCAGAAGGGGGTAAACCTGTTATGAAATCCAGGGAGATGTGGGACCAGGGTCGTCGGGGCACAGGGAGGGGTTGCAGCAAACCAGCAGGAGGCTGGGTAGAGGTCTTGTTCTGGGCACAAGTTGGGCAGGACTGGACGAAACGTTCAACGTCTTCTCTCAGAGCCGGCCACCAGAACCGCCTCCCAATGAAAGCCAGGGTCCTCCTAGACCCGGGGTGACAGGAGAGTTGGGAAGAGTGACCCCATTGCAAGACCTGCGGGCGTACAGAGCTCGGAAACAAAGAGACGGTTAGTGGGACATTGGCTAGGACCAGCCTCGTCTGCTTGGGCCGCGATGACCACGGCTTCAATATCGAGACGGGCTGCCCCTACAATGCGGTGAGGTGGAAGGATTGGTTCAGGATCCGGGAAGTCTTTACTGGTGGTAAACTGTCGGGAAAGGGCATCGGGTTTGATATTTTTGTGGCCGGGACGGTAGGATAAGGTAAAATTAAATCTGGAGAAAAACAATGACCATCGTGCTTGTCTGGGGTTCAGTCGTTTGGCTTGGCGGATATATTGTAAATTCTTGTGATCTGTCCAGACAATAAACGGTACCGGGGCTCCCTCCAGCCAATGTCTCCACTCCTCCAAGGCTAGCTTGACTGCCATTAATTCTTTGTCGCCCACGTCATAGTTCTGTTTCGCCAGGGAGAGCCGATGGGAAAAAAAGGCACAGGGGTGAATTCGGTTGTCGCTGGGTGAACGCTGGGAAAGAACGGCTCTGACGCCCACCTCAGAGGCGTCGACCTCCACAATGAACTGTAGATCTGGGTCGGGTTGGGTCAGGATTGGGGCGGACGTGAACCGTCTTTTCAATTCCTGGAACGCACTCTCTGCGGCTGAAGACCAAACAAACTTGGTTTTGGAAGAGGTCAGGGCGGTGAGGGGGGCTGCTATGGTGCTAAAATTACGAACAAATTTTCGGTAAAAATTAGCGAATCCGAGGAAACTTTGTAAGCCTCTGCGATTGATGGGGTTAGGCCACTCCAGGACGGCTCTGACCTTTTCCTGGTCCATATGAATGGAGCCGGGGGAGATGACATGGCCGAGGAAGGAGACAGTCTCTTGATGAAATTCGCACTTCTCCGCCTTAACGTATAGTTTATTATCAAGCAAACGTTGCAAGACGGAGCGAACATGGGAGATGTGTTCAGGGAGGGACTTGGAAAAAATCAAAATATCATCAAGAAAAACGAAAACAAAACGATTTAGCATATCTCTGAGAATGTCGTTGACAAAAGTCTGGAAAAACGCAGGGGCATTAGTAAGTCCAAAAGGCATTACCAGGTATTCGTAATGCCCTGACGCAGTGTTAAAGGCTGTCTTCCATTCGTCTCCCTCACGAATGCGGACCAGATGATAAGCGTTCCGCAAATCTAATTTCGTAAAAATCTTGGCCCCTTGTAACAGTTCGAAGGCAGTGGACATGAGAGGAAGAGGATAACGGTTCTTTATCGTTACATTATTAAGACCCCTATAGTCAATGCAAGGCCGGAGTGAGCCGTCTTTCTTTGAAACAAAGAAAAACCCGCTCCGGCTGGGGAGGAGGAAGGGCGAATAATGCCCGCTGCCAGAGAGTCTTTAATGTACTTATCCATCGCCTCTGTCTCGACACGGGAGAGGGAGTATAGGCGCCCCCTGGGAGGTGAGGCACCGGGAAGGAGGTCGATGGCACAGTCATAGGGTCGGTGTGGAGGTAAGGATGAGGCAGGGGACTTACTAAAGACAGGCTTGAGGTCCATGTACATGGGGGGTATTCCCGACAGATCAGGGAACTCCTCCGAGTGGAGGGGAACAGTGCTAACGGGAATCCGATTCAGGGTGAGGCACGAGGACTGACAGGAAGGGGACCACCCCACAACACGTCTCCCTACCCAGTCAATGTGTGGATTATGTTTGACTAGCCAGGGGTGTCCAAGAACTACTGGGGTGTCGGGGGAATTAATGACATAAAATTTAATAAACTCATGGTGTGAGCCAAAAAGGGTAAGACTCACCGGTCTGGTGATGTGTCGGATGGTGGCCAGTCTAACCCCCGTCAATGCATTAGCCACCAGGGTCTCGTCAAGATTTTCGATGGGTAAACCCCACTGGGCCACCAAGTCTGCGTCCACAAAACTCTCCTCTGCTCCGGAGTCCACGAGGACCGCCATCTCTCGTCGTTGATCCTCCCAAGCGAGGATAGCTGGAAGGAGGGTTCGTTGGACAGATGAGGGGGAAGTCGGTGTCACGCTCACCCGTACCCCTCTTACGGGTGAGCGTTGGCTTTTAATGGGCACGTAGCAATAAAATGTCCAGGTTGGCCACAATACAAGCATAACTGAGAACGAAACCTGCATTGCCTCTCCTCCTGAGTCAGGCGTGTCCGGTCCACTTGCATTGGCTCGGGTGTGGGTACAAGAGCGGGTGGAGAAGTTGAGGAAGTCGCACAACGGGCAGGTTCCCCCCTGGCAGCCCCGGATGACCTGAAGCGTCGGCGTTGCTGAAGTCTGGTGTCGATCCGGATGGCCAGGTTGATTAGTCCTTCACAGGAGTCGGGCAGATCGTGGGAAACCAACTCATCCTTCAGTTCCTCGGAAAGACCATTTAAGAAGGTGTCGAATAACGCCTCCTTTCCCCATCCGGAAGAGACCGCCAGAGTCTGGAAGTCAATAGCAAAATCCGAAACGGAACGGGAGCCCTGACGCAGGTGAAGAAGTTCGCGGGCCGCTTCATGTCCATGTTTGGAGCGGTCGAACACCCGCTTTATCTCGGCAGAAAATTCCCGAAAATTGTCACAGACAGGAGAATCATTGTCCCAGACCGCCGTCCCCCACTCTCTGGCGCGTCCCGACAGCTGGGTGATCACGTAGGCGACCTTAGCCCGATCAGTAGGGAACGAACCGGGTTGGAGGCTGAAGACGAGGGTGCATTGAGACAAAAACGAACGACAGGTGCCCGGCTCTCCAGCGTATCGTTCGGGTGGGGGAAGTCTTGGCTCGTGGTAGGTTGGGGTCGCGGAGACTAAAGGTGTGGGTGCCGAAGGCTCTGGCTGCCCGGTGAAGAGTTGGGATGGTTGATTCTGGGAAATCACCTCTCTGAGGCTTGTCGTTAGCTCCTGTATCTGGGTCTGTTGGCGACCGAGCAAAGCTCCATGCTGCTGGACGACCGCCGACACATCTCCGAAATCCGCTGGGTCCATTCTCTTGGTCTGATTGTACTGTAAAGTACTTGGATAGTCAGACGAACCCAAATGCAGATTTGCAAAAATGTATTTCTTAACAGAAGTCACAGGGGGAAAAAAGCTCAGAAGATCTATCAACAAAACAGTAATCCAAACGCGGGTAGGGAAAAAGTCCATACAAAAACAGTGATCCAATCACAGTTAAATTATCCACAGAATCCAGGAGAAAAAACTCAGAAAACTTTGATGGGCAAAACACGGGACAGGAATCAAGGAACATAGAATCGAGGGAAGCGGAAGGTAACAATTCAAAAACTTGAAACTTACGACAGGTACACGGTCAGACAATCAGACAACGGGTAATGGAGTGACTGGAGAATATATAGGGAGGAAAGTAATCTAACAAACAAGAGACAGGTGAGGTTCATTACGGAAATCAAAGACATGAGGAGCGGGTGCAAAGGAGGGGAGGGAAAAGGGGCAGGGCAAAAACCAAAACAAAAGCACATGGGTGAGATAAACAAGACACAAGGGTAGCAGTACAAAGAGAGTCCAGTGGGTGGCCGGAGTAACAGTAAGTAGGATCATGACAGTTCCATGGTTCTGATGTGAACAGCATCCATTCATACAGCAGACCCCATTCACTGCCACCTTATCATGGTATCCTCCCAATGCTATCTTTCCCATGGTTCTGATGTGAACAGCATCCGCTCACACAGCGGCCTCATTCACTGTCACACATCATGGCATTCCTCCCAAACCGAGGCTCCTGCGGATCCGAAGCATCTCCCTGCATTAAATCTTATCTCTTGAACTGTTCAAGGCCTTATGTCTTCTGCTTGAACTACCCAAGTCTCTACTCTCTCTTTCTCTGCCTGAACTGCTTCGGCCTTCTGGGTTACCATTAACATGTTACAAACCACCCTTCTTTTATATGTTAGTATAAGCATTACACTCTCAAGTTAATATTGTATATATTAAAACAAACTTCATCTTCTTTATGATAATAATTTCCACAGTTCCTTGGTGTTAACATCACAGAAGAACTGACCTGGGATAGCCACACTGACCAGATTGTGCAAAGGGTCGTGCACACAGCACAAACAATCTGTGGATGTGATCTGCCCTCCATCCAGAAGTTAAGAGATTAAGTATAAGAGGTGATGCATCAGGAAGGCCAAAAGAAAAAAAAAAAGCCATCCTAGTCATGGACTGTTTTAGCTGCTTATGAACACTGAAACAATGACAGCCTAAGCATGTGCCTCTCAGTCTTTTCACTTCAACACTTCACCCCCCCCCCATGACACACACACACACTCACTCTGAACACTTAACATTCTATTTATTTTCTATTAATTTTACTCACTTATACCAGTAATATGAGATGTAATAAAGACTATCTTGAATCTTGAATCAATTGGTCACCATGGCCAGCACAGCCAAGTTGACTAGCTCCCCCTGCAGCCTGGGAGCTGGAAAAACAGGCAACAAATGTATACTGTATGCAGGAAGAATGAGGCGGCCACAGCACAGCAGAGCCAGGGGAAACGGCAGGCAAACAGATAAACAACCAGTCACATCTAACCTGTCATCTCACACCAGGGTGTAGGATGCTATTTGATGCAGCCTTGAAACTGACCTGTTTATTGAGCTAAAACTGAGCTCAGATTTTTTGTTAGATTTTGGATTCTGTAGGGTGGACACTAACATTGTGACACTTGTGATATTGACACAGTAGTTCAAGAAGTGAATTGTGCATTAGTGCACAACAATAGACTGAGATCAAATCAGTGCAAGAATAGAATTATTATGAGCATGACATGAAAAAAGGTATAGCATAGAATTGAACATTAAAAAGTAATGTTTTTATGGACATATAAACATATATTACAGGAACAAATATAAAGTCTGTCATCTTCTGAACACACATGAGCTGATTATGCTATTGAATGCATATTAATATGTTGTAACATTAACATTGTAATGTGCTTCCTGTATCGAGGTCAATGTAACTATGTTAAAATTTCAAAATTCAACTTGGTATACATAAGATATCCAGAATCAGCACCTGAAAATTACATAAAGAAGGCTGTTTATTGACTTTTACCCAAAATTGCCCCCAGATTGTTTTCTAGATCTTTTTCATAGAATTGGTCCTATTTAGCAAAAACCCTGATTCTGGAACCCCTGGGCTTCTTTTAGGAGCTGAGTCTTCTTTTAGAACACTTGTCATGAATGAACGTCATGAATAGTTCATCGTCATTCAACATTCGAAAATGTATCAAATTATCTGCTAAGGCTATGTGCTGTCCAGCTGGCCATTAGAACTAGCAGTGTTTCATTAGAAGCGCCGAGCGACAAATCTATCTACTTTTTGAACAAGTCCTGACTTATATCCATGCAAGAAAATCATCAGTTTGGACCACAAACAAGAGGGTAAATGTCTGTTTTTGAGATTTGTTCACCGAAGGACTGAGAGAACATGTATTACCCCACTGGGCTAAAGGTGCATTCTAATTCATGCAGCGGCACACAGTACCAGCCGAACGCATTGCTCAACTCTGCGTTGCACCGCAACTGACCGAGTACTTAAAGATGAGTATATACTGTACACAGGCCAGTGAAAGGTCCCTATATGAGAAACCTTACTGCATTTAGGGTATGTACGAAATCTGAAGCGTAACACCTAAGATGAACACAGATTAGCAGGAGGATGTTGAGTGTGGTGCAATTTTTGTAACGGTAGCCAAATCAGTATTCAAATCAGATGATCATCAGGAAAAACTAAACATGACATTTAGAGGTAGCCTAACTACACACACTTTCGAGCATCGTCAATAAACACATCAAAAGAACCTGGCCAACAACTTTATTAACAAGCAAACTTTTGTGCATTGGAATGTAAGATGTCTAAGTTATAAGATTGTAGGCCATTCTGAAGCAGTGCAGGGGGCAGTGGCTTCACAATCACTATTTCTGTGTTACAGACACAGAAATGGCATGTTCTAGCGAAAGCTCATTGTGGGACTCCCTCCGTCGCTGTAATTCTGCACCATGGATGAATTTTGGGAAAGATACAGTATTAGGGGACCACTAATGCCTATAAAAAGCATACAATATCAGCAGGTCGTGGGATCTTTAATGTGTGTAAGGAAATTGAAGTGGGTGTGGAAAATGAAATACAACTAATATAATACTAATAATGATGCATGGTGATAGTAATAGCAGTGAAAAAGGATAAGATTGTTTAGATTGTTAAGATTGTTTACTGTGCTAAATCATCAATTTATGCTACTTGTATTTTGTATTTTGACACCACTCCCCTTTCCAGTTTTACTTCCTCTGTCCTGCCTGCACACAACAGATAATGGCTAGACTGGAGCAAAAATTGCTGTGTGGGCTGCGGACAAAAGTCAGAAATTCAGTGATTAAATGGCTGTCAAAATGATGAAGAGTATTAAAGAAGAAGTTTTGGGGTTTGGGCTTGTGGATTTAAGAAAGGTTAGCTGTGCTAATTAGCATTATGTTGGCATCATCTGGGATACTGTGAACTAGTAGTTGAATGGTTGGTGTATTTGTGTTTGGTCTTATCATGTTTCCATCACAATAAACAGATCCAATACAAGATCCAATGCTATTTGACGCATTGTCATTTTTGGAGTACCTTTTACACTTGCACACAAATTAATAGGCTACTGAATCTTACCATTGTATTACTTCATTTTATGTCTTTCCATTAAATCTCACCATAACAACACAGTATTTCCTTATTAATATTTTGATATTGACTTATTTTATTGTTATGATTTGTTCCCATGCTTTTACCAACTTATTACCACAAAACTAACCTCTTATTACTGATCTTTAAGGTAAAGTGTTACCAGAAAGGCTCCTTCTTCTGGAGGGACACTCCACTTTCCTCCTAGTACTGTGTTATGAAATATTTCCTGATGGTTTTGCCCAAAAGTACATCTGTAATAATGAGGTTATATGTGGCTAGATCCGAACAGATGGTGGGCCCCATATCTGCAGATCTAAGGTACTTCCCTGTCTGTTATCCTGGTTGCATCTCAACAGGAGCTAAATTAGATCATGTGTCCTTGTGAAAACAAATTTTCTTCCTCACATAACAGATAACACAATAATAAGTATATGTAATAATATGTAATGAGATCACCAAGAGATCACCATTATTTATTATGTAAAATGTACATTAGAAAGTAGCATATGCATGCCTACAAGACCCATGTAATATTTTGCATCATAAAATATGATACTGACATCATAACCACCATGCCTGACACTTTAGTAAAGTTCTTTTTTATATGAAGTTCTCTTCCTCCTCATTTTGGCCCTCATTGTGATGTTGCTTGGAAGATTTAGTTTGATGAGTTGTACACAGCCATATTGGTACCATCACTAAAGTGAAAATCAAGGCAATGACCTAAAGAATATGAGACAGACAATGTCATTTTCTGACCATTTCAGCACTATCCACATAATAGTGCATCAAGAAGGCATACATATTGTTCAGTAGAAAAAATAAAATGGATAGATGTACTTACACGGGATACATTGGTGTGATACCTGATGTTAATCTTTTCCATTTTTGTTAAATTTGTCTCCTGCTTACAGGCAACTTGTTCTTCAGCTTCAGAGTCGCTATGTGTCATCAAGCACACCCACCAGTCTCCATCAAATAAAATCATTATCACCCACAGTAACCCCACAGACAAAGCCCTCAGAAACACAGCGCAGCACTTTGAGCAAGAACAGCTGTCTCTCGATGTAGATGTCTTCATACGCAGACAGGCAATGACTATGGTGAAGAGAAAACACGGAATTGCGGGGAAGAAGATGTACAAGATGCAAAAGCGAAGGTGCCTCTCATGGTCTGGGTCACAAGGACACAAGAAATGATACTTCAACAGCACAAAAAGGAAGAGGCCACTGAAAGCATATTCCCTCTTTCTTATGAACAGCATGATGTTGTCAGTTTTCTCCATGTTCACAGAAATATGTGTCAGTCTGCTCTACTGAGTCTGAGAGAAATCTTCTGTTAACCTACTCTTACTATTGTATTCCAGTCATTCACGTTTCTATAGTTGGCCTATCTCCTTTCCTGACTAAAGTTGCACCACAGGAAAAGCTGGTAGGACATGAGAGAAAGCTGCATGTGTAGACTGGGACTGAGTGAAGATGAAAACTATGGGGAATGATAGACAAATGCACAAACTACATAAAATACTCAAAGCAAGTACCTACATATGACACAGACACATACACAAGTCAATTCAATATACAAATTGTTTTTTTACATTCATAAATTACTTTGTTATATCAATTACATATGTCCAGTGTTATGTGTGTGTATGTGTGTGTATATAGATTCATATATGCCCAAATTACACATTTGCTCTCTGATGTGTGAACCTGGCCTAATTCACTTTTTTCTGTCCACAATTATCTCTGCTGAGTGTCATCCCTGCCTCATTCCGGCAGACTCACCCTCCCCTCCTGAGTGGACTACAACCAACACAAGCCCATGTCAGGACCAACTCTCCCTTCCTGGACACCCATGCTAGGCCCGTCTCCCCTTCCTTGAGACTTTGTAATTGCCCCCTGTTCCCTCACAATGGCACTGTAAAATGGACCCTTACTGTTACCCCCATGACCCATCTCACTCCTTTGAGTTGACACTATGTCTGACCGCTGCTACATTGTCCAGCCATAATTCCTGATAATCACCTATAGACTGACTACCATATAATGTAAAGTAAACACTCCATTATGAACCATTATGAACCTTAGTTAAAACCATAGGAAACTTGTAGTCCCTAGTTAGCCCCTTGAGTTGTGGATCTGCCCAAGGTTTCTTCCTAGATTAACTGAACATAAGAGAGTTCTTCCTTGCCACTGTTGCTCTTGGGTGCTCCTTCTGTGAAGCGCCATGAGACAGTACTATTGTAAAAGGCGCTGTATAAATAAAATTGAATTGAATTGTTACTAAAACAGGAAGCAAATATTGGAGGTTGGCTTTTTTTTTTTTTCATTGTGCAGTTGTCTCATGTTGCAGAATATAGTCTGTGAGGGTGCTACATGTTTAGTGGAAGGCACTACAGCACTAGATAACAGCCACTAGATAAATGCAAGTGTTGGCAGCAACACCTCCTACACCATTACTTTAAACCAGCGGTTCTCAAACTTGGGGTTTGAGGGGCTGGGGACTCCTCATGGAGTAGTCTTTGATTATTGGTGCCTCCCTCCTCTCCCTTAATGCCACCCACCTACCTACAGACCAGTATGTTTCAAAGGAGGAACAGGACCAAAAACTGTGTAACATTAGCAATAGTAGAGGAACACCTACTACAGCTTGTATCAGCTCCTTGGTATATTTCAGCAAATTTGGCTTTACTATAATCTGTATAGGACTTTGAACTGAATAAGAAACCGGCATGCACAGGATTATGATGAATTAACTCTTGTAAATGCAACTCATCTCTAAGAAATTATACCTCTTTCTGGTTTTAAAAGAGTTAAGAGAAAATGTCATATATGGAGATCCTGAAAAAATAGTTGTCTGGTTAGATTATACTGCTTCTGTATATTTTCAAAAATGTCCATAGTCTTGGAGCTTTAAAGACTCTGGAAACAGTTAATATCCCTCCTTTACCACTCCATGAACAACAAAGTCCATAGATGGAGGAAATAGGTGATTTTTGTGAATGGGGCCCAGGATAGAGGCAGAAAGAAATTTGTAATGTGAACAAAACTGATTCCAAATTTTAAGTGTGGACAGAACTATAGGATTAGAAGAAAAGTGAGAAGGCTTTGAAGGTAAGGATGAGTAAATTAAAGCCCTAAGTCTTAAATGTCAGCATGACTGTTCCACCAGAACACACCACGGGCGTGTAATCAATGAAGTATCTTCTGGACATTTGCAGCTGAAGCCCCCACAAAATGTCCCTAAGCCCCCCTAATGCTGGCCGGATTCACCTAATTCAAGTCTGTTTATCTCGGTTTATCTTATCATCTGTTAAATTGCTTGTTTTCATCACAAATACTGTCTGCATATTACAAAAAACTGCACAATCTCAGCTTTCCAATCACTAATTCCAGTCACTAGTCGCTGTGGTTTGCGAGAAAAAAATAATGTCAAATTAATTTGAATGTACATTACATTTTTAACATTTTATTTGTGAAACTACAAGTAACACACCAAGTATCTAGACAGACAAGACAGAAGTGCTGCAAAAAAATATGAAATAAGACAAAATATATTAAATAACAAAATATAGCTGTGAGAGTGAAAAGAAAACTCTAAACTAAACCAAATGTAGCTGACAAACAAAAGTAACCTGCTACAACATACCAGTCAAAATGTAATGGCCCAGAAACGAAATTTACTTCATGTAATATGCACTTTTTGTTGTTTTGAAATGTTTCAAGCTTCGGTTTAAAATGAGTGGTTCTTCAGACTCTGGTCCTTCTGCACCAGGATTTACCCATGATGCTGCTGTTTTTGGTCCAGCTGATGCAGATTTTGTGAGTACCTGCTTTCCAGTTGTTGTGTAAGGTGGTATTGCTGATGGAGGTGGTTTTGGTGGTATTGCAGGTGGATTTGGCCTTGACTTATCTGACTTTGATGTATCTGGTAAAGCTGACTTCGTTGTACTTTGTCCAGCTGGACTTGATGTTCTTGATCTCGTTAGATTTGGTGTACTTTGAGATGTCAGCTTTGACTCGCTTGGTCCAGTTGGGTTTGACGTTTTTGGTCCAGTTGGGCCTGATGCAGTTGGTCCAGGTGGGCTTGATGCAGTTGGTCCAGTTGGGCTTAATGCAGTTGGTCCAGTACAGCTTGATGCAGTTAATGCAGTTGGGCTGGATGCACTTGATCCAGCTGGGCTTGATCCTAGCTGTGGTATATCTGGATAAACTTGTCTATTATGAAATGATTGGTATGGACATATGTCAGATATTGTGTGCCAAGGATCATCTTTTACAGTTGTCTCATTTTTTTCCTGTTTGCGAATTTCCTCAAGTGCATTTCTGCTTAAGAGCTGAACTTTCTCTTGAGCTATTTTTTTCAACTCTTCTGTTAGATAGGCTTCTGTTTCTTGTGAGAGATGATACTTATACAACGTTTTGTAGTATGGTTCTGAACAGTTACATCGGGCCTTACAGCAAGTGCTTAGTGCCCACACACCAACAAAACTCACAGTTATAACTAAGCCAATTCCCTGTAGTGAAAAAGATGAAACAGTAGACTTAGTTTACAATTCATTTTTATATGAAAACAGTAGGTCTACAATATGCACCTGTCTTCATTTTCAGGTATGGGAGATTGATGTCTTTTCACAGCTGTATGTACTTTATGATATATGGTAGTTCTTCATTGTTTGGCATTGTTTGGTTATATTTCACTAACCAGGCTAATGCTGTAGTAGTATCTCTACTCAGTATTTTGTTTCTCTACAATAAGATGTCAGGGTACTCTGGGAAGGGTAGCTGGATTCTGCAACTAGAAATTCTAGTGACCAATTAGTGAACAGAAACTAAAGGCATACCCAATACTTTTAAAGTTTGAACAAAGCACCCACACACGGGAAAATAAACATATCCCTGTCAAGAGTTTTCAGAAGTTTAAGTCTGATCCATTTTCATAACCATTGCCATGCATTGGCATGTGATTAAGTCTAGTCAAATTTATTAATTAGTTATGTGGTTTGTACAATTACAAATGTGTTACAGTACAGCTGTTTCTTCGAATACTAATCAATTTGGTCATTATAAGTCAAATGTCTAATGTTGCTTACCATAGATTCTTTTTTGGCATCATTTTGAAATGGTGAAGTGTCTTCATATGTGACATTTCCCTGATCTCTGCAAGAGTGACCTATCCCAATTTTGCGACGATTTGCAAGAAAACATGTATACCAGTCACCATCTAGGAATACAGCTGCCATCCAAAAAGCCACTGCGAAGGCGAGACGAAGTATTTGCTGTTTAACAAACAAACACCTGCACTTACATAGTTTCCAGTTCAAGTGGAATCGGGGCAGATGTTTGTCAACAACATAGCCCAAAAAGAAAATGATGAATGGTGGTACAGCCAAGTAGACAAAGTCATAAAAGCTCATTCCTTGAGAACAGGAGCATTGGAAATTCAGCTCAAATATGAACTTCAGGATATAGAAGATCACTAAGGTCACAAACGCGTTTGCAGTGTGGGTCAACAGATTCAGCAGTTGTGGAGGAGTAGAGAAAGCCATTATGAATAGACAGACGGCTGTAAAGTGGCTTTAATCCACCAGGAGGATTCTCACTGAACTATGCCATGTCGGCAGATGTACAGCTTGTTGTTTTGTCACATTCAGACAGGAAATCCACCAAGTCTGGGCAGGGCATGTTGAGACATGTGAAGGAAGTCACAAACTGTAAAATCATAATAATAATTTCCTTTGCCATGTAATTTTCAGTAATCTCTGCCGTATTCATGCAACTTGTTTGTGATTCAGGAGGAGTGTACCCCACTCCTCTTCACCCACATCTTTCTCTTGGTGTTGTTACAGTATGTGGCGATGAGGGTGTGAGCAACTGCATAAGCGGCACAAGCTGCAGTGTTTGTGGCATTTGGTTACATGTGTGTGGTTTAACTTTCCCCTAGTCAGTCTGTCACAGTCAAGCTTCACAATGTTGGTCAAAGTAATTCCAGAGTTCATTCTGATTGATGCATGAAGCAATAATGCTAATTTTGCATGCACAATTTTTTACGGGTGTCTTAATGTCTGTCCCCATGAAGCACTTCACAACACTGATGTATATGGTGAGATCTTGCGTGCACATCAAGTTGCCATGGTTTAGCCACCTCACTGCAACCCTCATCTAGAAAATGTGGTTTTGTGCACATCTTAAAAGGCCACAAGACTGCAACATCTTTACATTTCCGTTTTGTGTGAGAAAATTGCCTTTCCTACAGTTGTTTACAATTTTTCTTCTGTCTGTCATGATTATTTTGTTCTCTAAGACAGTTATGTAGGCAGTTACATTATTTTTTATGGGCTTCTAATGTTAGTAGCATCCTCTGCTTTATTTTAAAATTACCTCAAAGTTGTTTAGAAAAGCAATATGGAATACATCAGGTTTGGGAACTGATTGTATACATGTAGGCTGATTTAAATTTATAATGTCACTGCTGCTCCCTACTAGTTTTTAGAGGGACAGAATGAACTATTGTTACTCAAAACACCTGAAACATTTGGATGTCTAATGTGCATACATTTGGAGCAAACTGTCATTTAGCACTATACATTCAGTTTTATTTTGACCTTTGTGTGCCTTCCCAAGGCACAGAGAGCCTCTCGAGGGGTAAGAATCATGGGCATTTGATCAAAATTGAGATTTTGAATATCAAACATAAACTTTCGGTTAACTCTTTCTTCTGGCAAATGGATGTGAACACACTTGTTAGCCCAGTCCACCAGTAACAAAAACAACATGATAGACTAGGGCAAGGAAGGCATGTATGTGCCTCTGCAGGCATATTGCTGCACACCTCGCTCCTTTTAATGCAGATACATATCAGAGGTGATTTCATAGGGTGAATGTGGTTTGCAGTCTGCTTTGTAGCCTATGTCTTCTGTCACCTTCTTAATCTCTGAATGTGCTGAACATTGTGTGCTTTTTGTCAAGGAAATTACAGTTTTGCACACTTCTAAAAAGGCATTAAAACATGATCATAGACATTATCACTAGTAGGGGTGGGTTTCATGAGTATCACTGCCATTGTTGATTCTGCTTATTAATCCAATTCTATATCAATTCCTTATTGTTTAGATTAGATTTAGATGCATTAATCTGCCATTACTGTATACTGCATAGGAAAGTTTTGCATACAGACACACACACACACACACACACACACACACACACACAAAGACATACATCTGTGTATGTGCCTGTGAGTCAGACATGGGGAACTTTTGCATGTACACACACACATGCAAACACCTCTCAACACACATACACAGCTAAACCACACATATCTTATATGCTGTAGACTGGAAACAAATCATGTGTGGTATATTTTAAACCATACTACTACTATTTAAACTATATATGACAGGAATGTCTCTCTCTCTTTCTCTCTTTCTCGACACACGCACACACAACCAAAATCACACACTAATACACGCACACACACACACACACACACACACACAGACACTTCTCACTCCAGTAAGTTGTTCCCAGACAACTTGCTTTTTGAATAGTGTTCAAATGTAATCAATGACTTGTTTGTGGTAGTGCCACCTACACCAGGGATAGCCTACTCAAATATAAGAATTGAGTCTCCAGACAAGCATAGGTCAATTGCTCAAAGAAGAAGAAAAACAGGATTACATAAAATTTTGTGTTTTTTACTGCAATGAGTTCAGAAGAGTTTTAATAGGTATCTAATGCAGGCTTATGCAGAATTTACATTGACTTTTGTACAACTTGAAAAACCACATACATTGTGTCATAGTCATCGTGCAATGGGCCTAATAATTCAGACTCGTGAACTGACTCATGCCATTAGAAAGACACATAGCAAATCTGAGGTCAGTCAGAGGAATGGGGCAAGAATTACGCGTAGAACAGACAGAAAGACACATACACAGAGACCGTGCTTATACTGATTGTTTCCAATTTAACACAACTGTAGTTCTTGTAATCCATGTATACTGAGAGAAAGAGTATGCTGTGCTGTATGTATGACCCACACCCCTCCCTTTTCCTCCCAGCTCCCCACATCCCCTCTCAACACAGCTGGTCTGTTTTGTTGATATGCACTGTAGTCTGCAGAGAATGTGACAATAAACTATTGAAGTCAGCATGATTTATGAATTCTCTTAGCAGTGAGACAAAATTCGGTTGTCCAAATAAAACCTGTGCACCACTGGAAGGATTTGGTTTATTTTTGTTGAATATGATTTTATTTGATATATATAAAATAGCCAAAACATACACACTACTCTGAAAGACAATGTATACATCCATACATTTTTGCTTACTGCTAGCAAAAGATTCAACACCGGCACATGAACTCACAGACCCTGTTACCCAATGTGTTAATAATGATTTAACAAAACTGAAATCAAGGCATTAAACCACCATTGGTTTCACATAATCTCATCCCAACCTGATCTTTTATGTGGTGGCATTGGGTGAAATTATGGGCTGCAGTTAACTTTAACCTTATCACAAGATTACACAAAGAGATTAGAGTATAAGCAGCGTGCATGTGTCTATGGTCACAACTGTCACTGACACATCACAATTGTGCCGAACGACACTCATTGCATTTAAATGCAAAATGATGTTCTCAGAAAAAATGAGGCACATGTTTGGAACATGGAATATGTATGAGTACCATTCTAGTTTGCTGCAAGCTTTAAAAGCAGGGTTATCTTGCATCGAGAGGCAGGCATGTCTGAATTAAGCAAACCTTGTACGAGAATCTCTCTCACAGCTACTTTAAGGCACTATATAAAGTAAAGGGATATTCTGGAGGAATTCAACCCATGATGGCCATGTTATTTGAGGTCACTGAGTACTGTCAGGAGAAATTTCGGACTGCAGAACAGCTGCTAACTCTAGTGAGGACAATGAATTTTAGTTAATCATCCCAAATTTAGTTAATCAGTTTCACTCTTTAGTTCTACCCAGTTTCCCTACCAATAGCAGCTCAGTGACATTGAACAGCATGGCTATGGGTTAATTGCTGAATATCACTTAACAAATCCTGAATTAAAAGCTAATACTTAATCTCAATATTTAACTTTAAAAATATATATGTCAAAGACAATGCAATCATAAAGCTCACACAATTACTGCAAACAATGATGACATTTAAACAAGAAACACAAGAAAGATTCTAGAGATTAAATTTGAGAATACATTCAGGTAGCAAAAGAATGTTTAGTTTTTTTGGTTTTTGGTATCTCCGGACCTGAATGAAAAATCTTCAGCAAACTTGGCACAGTTAGGCTACTCCTTATAAAAGGCCTAATGAACTGATTCAGCACTTAAAGAACACTTACGGTTATACTTTGAGCCCCGTTTCCTGGCTATTTATGATATAAGACAATTCTGACTAATTGTTCTGTTCTAAGAAGTTTTGCTTGTTAGTTTGCAATTTGCTTTGAGTTTTCCCCTTGCAGACTGCGTTAACAGGCCTACTAAAATTATGTCAGTCCTTACATTCTCCAATCCCATGTTTTACTATGGGGAATGATTAGGCTACTTTTGAACAAATAGACTACTTTTGAACCTGATCACAGATAGCAAAACACAGGATTTCCCAAAACAGATCACTTTTATCCACATTAAACTGTTTTCAAAACCTAGGCTCAGAGGTCACAACTGCTCACTAGGCTATTTTTCTCAGATATCTTCCCAGATTTGAATAAAAATAAAAATAAAAAATATGTATTGTGATTTTTCATAATCTACTCTATGTTGAGGGTAGCTGGGTCACTAATGGGTGAGTTGCAAAGGTATTTCAGAGCTCCTTCCATGTAGACACTAGAGTGCAGTATTTCGGACCATAGAAGGAGTGTGTGTTGAGATGGTCTGAACTTTGCCGCAAAATAACCAGGAAACTGCATTCTGTAAAGCTTTTTGAATGTCGAGGACGTGGATGGTAACGTTGAAGCAGTCGAACTGGTAAGGGCAAACTGGTCAATGTGTTTATCAATTAACGTGTTTAGCAGAAATAATAACGAAAAAAATAACGGAGTGCGCGCGACAGGTAAGACACTGCCTGCGTCTGCGACTAACGAGTGTGACGTGATTGTCTTTACAGAGTTATGACGACTGTTTTCGCGAACTGCGTCGTGCTTTTAGAACTGAAGAATTTGCCTTTCAAGGAGAGGAGGCAAGTTCGTCTAGCCATTACAGACAATGGGGGCAGTTTGTCTTATGTGGTCGACAAGCAGGTTCGTTCTTTGTTGGTATCAGGACTCCACGGTTCCAGTCATATTCGAAATGTCATGTCTTGTCAGATGTCATGTACTGTCATATAGTATTACTATTCAGTGTCAGGAGGAAGTGGTTTGACACAACAGAAAAAACATCAATATTAATCAGTCAGCAATAGCTGCAGCGTATTACAGTCCCCGGTTAACAGTGCCCTTATGTTGACTGCTTAATCCATATAATTTAACATAATTGTTTCTAACGAAGGTGTCTTACGTCTGTCCATTATTCCCCGTCAAAATTGCACGCTACATCCTCATCTATCAATCCTCCTCACAGTGTAGTTTTGTAGTGGTGAACAGTCTGAAGAATCTGAGCAAGAACCGACTACAGAGTTGCTTGAAGCACCAAGTTCCGGTGGTGGGGCTGGAGTACGTGCAGGCCTGTCTGGAGAAGAAGACCCTCCTGCCAGCCTCAGAGCACGTCCTGTTTCCTGTGACACCACCTCCCATACCAACACACACCATTCAGTCAGGTATGGAACCAGACAAGCCATCCTATGACATTAGAATGTGTAGTCTGGGCACGACCGATAGACCGGACTCAATCAGGCCTTTATTCTGCTCAGCTTCGAAAGAAAACCCCAAGTCTCACTCCTCCAAAGTTGATGCCAGAGCCGATTCAAACGACCGCTATTCCTTGGCCACTGTTGACAGCCCTGGAGTTTCTGTCGTTATCTTGCTTAGCCCGCCCAACAACTTTCCACAAAGATAGAGCGTTGGTCTTGAAAGGGTTGGTAAGACTTTATGGTGCTTGCCTAGATGTACTTATTGAGCAAAACTATTTGCTACAGCTAGGGTGCATCTAGATTTCTAGGCTAGCAGACAGGCTCAAATGGTCCTCAAAAAGTAAGAAAAATTTCAGCCACACTCTCACTAGATGAGAGAAAGAGAGAGAGAGTTTATTTAAAATTATGGAAAGTGTGTAATAGTGTCAATAATGTAGCAGAGATGATTACTGTATGTACGCCTGCGCCAACCCGACCCATCATGACAGCCAACATGCTCTGCAGGACCCGCAAAATTACACACTGATTTTTACTGTCTCAACTTACTAAAACAGAGAGAGAAAATAAAAAAGACACCAATGAGCCAATGAGTTGTGATTTGCAATAGCCCAGAGCAGGGGTATTCAAATATACAGTGCTCAGCATAAATGAGTACACCCCCTTTGAAAAGTAACATTCTTAGTAACATAACAATATGTCCATGAAAACAAATTTTTTTTTTTTTAAATTTCGCAGACTAACTTTAATATCACATCTGCGTAACATACAACACAAAAGTTTGCGTAATAATATAACTTAGATTACATATTTTTCAGTTTTACTCAAATTAGGGGGGAGCAAAAATGAGTACACCCCACTGAAAGTCTCAGGGCAAAGCAAGATTTTAGACTCCAAATGTCTGATTTACCAAGAATTCAACCACAGGTGAGTCTAATTATTCAATTAGTCCAGCAGATAGTTGACTATAAAAGGGTGTTACTCTAAGAAAACACCAGCCCATTTCCTGCTGTCAGCAATGGCACCACATAGAAGAGAAATGGCACAAGACCTGAGAAAGAAAATTATTTCCTTACACCAGAAAGGTAAAGGCTACAAGTAGATCAGCCAAGCTTTACTTATTAGTCAGAATACTGTAGCAAAAGTGGTACAGAGATTTAAGAAAAATGGAACTGTGACCATATCACAGAGATGTCCTGGTCGTCCATGGAAGTTAACACCTCGACAGGAACGTCTTCTGATGAGAAGGGTTGAAGAAAATCAGCACACAAGTTCACTACAGTTAGCTAAAGAAGTAGAAAGCCAGACGGGGGTGACTGTTTCCCGTGACGCAATACGCCGTACACTGCAGAGGAATGGCATGCATGGATGCCGTCCACAAAAGAAGCCTCTCCTAAAGCCCAGGCACAAAAAAGCCCGCCTAGAGTTTGCCAGGGCCCATGCAGACAAAGATGAAGGCCACTGGGACTCTGTATTGTGGAGTGATGAGACCAAAATTAATGTTTTTGGAACTGATGGCTTCAAAACTGTATGGCGTCGCAAAGGTGAGGAATACAAAGAAAAATGCATGGTGCCTACAATGAAGCATGGTGGTGGCAATGTCTTGGGGCTACATGAGTGCTGCTAGTGTTGGGGAGCTGCATTTCATTGATTGCATCATGAATTCAGAGATGTTTTGCTCTATACTGAAAAAGAAAATGCTACCATCACTTCGTGCACTTGGTCGTGGTGCACTTTTCCAACATGACAGTGATCCTAAACACACATCTAAGGCCACTGTTGGCTTTCTGAAGACGAACAGGGTGAGAGTGATTCAGTGGCCAAGCATGTCACCTGATCTGAACCCAATCAAACACCTATGGGGAATTCTGAAGAGACAAGTGGAGCATCACACTCCATCCAACATCCAGTCTCTAAAACAGGTCATTATTGAAGAATGGAAAAAGATTGATGTTGCAAAATGTTGCCAACTTGTTCATTCCATGCCCAGAAGACTTGGTGCCGTCATTAAAAATCATGGAGGCCATACAAAATACTAGATGCAGTAGTTTTGTTGGGGGTGTGCTCATTTTTGCTCCCCCCTAATTTGAGTAAAACTGAAAAATATCTAATCTAAGTCATATTATTAAGCAAATGTTTGTGTTGTATGTTATGCAGATGTGATATTAAACTTAGTCTGCAAAATGTTTTTTGGAAATATTTTTTGTTTTCATGGACATATTGTTTAAAATGTTACTTTTCAAAGGGGGTGTACTCATTTATGCTGGGCACTGTTTTTAAAAAGAAAAAAAAAAAAGCAATCAACAGGTTTAATTATTTTTTTAGGTTAATGGTAGACCCTGTGCGCCTATGAACAGATGAGCATTCATCTTCGATCCAGACTTAAAAAGACACAAAACATTTAATTTTCTGTGCCGGCCACGATGTGATGGCTTATTTGGGTTTCAGAACCATGGATAAGGCCCGATCACGCGAACATGTCAGAGGATTGGCAGAGGAACATTAGCCTAATGGGATCGGTCTGTAAAACAATAATGATTTCGCATGTCATAAAATATGATTTCACATGTTATGTCAAAGTAACTAATTGTAATGCGTCATCTGCAGCGTGTCGTCCTTCCTTTTTTGTGCTGGTCCTGTGAGGTAGGACGATATGCTGGTCTGAACGCGTTTCATGTTCCCTGGTTTTTTATTAATTCCGCGTAGAATGCAGAAACAATGTATTTGTGCATGGGGACGTTCGCGAACAACGAGATTACCGTCAATTCGGGTCAGGTTGAAGGCTAACAACAATGTAGATAGCTGTGTAAGAAACTGTCACAACCTGATTTCAATTTCAATCGTTTTTTAATTATTGACGGGTTTTCAGCAGAGGTAAAAAACAGAGGGGGGGATGATTTTCCCATCCCACCCCCCGGACCCACACACACACAAATCGCACCCTGTGTATGTGTATATGTTAATGTACGTGTGTGTATGTGTGTGTGTGTAATAGGGCAGTGAGGGGTATATTATAAAATAGTTTACATAATACAGTCGATAAATGCAATTTAGTAGTGCATAATTGTGGCTACTCTGTTGTGTCTGTAGTGAGACAGCTTAAGGAGAAGTTCAAAGGTCAAGATCAAGCCAAGCAAGAAAAAGTGAAGAATCAAGTCAACAGTGACCAAAACTATATTTACAACCATCGGTGAGTGCTGTCTTCATCTTTATGTACCCTGCTAGGGTCTTGGTGGTAAGTATTTTATCGACCGCACATTTGCATTCCCTTACAATATTTTTGCGTTCTCTCGCAATACATTTTGTGTTCCCTCAAAATACTTTTGCGTTCCCTCACAATAACCTCAAGTTTCAAGTTCAAGTTTCAAGTTTACTGTTGCATCTCAAATTATATTTCCATATAACAAAAAGTAAAATTCTTAGGTTCTTGTCCCCTCACGAACCAATATGTGTAAAATAAATAGTTAAATATGATATAAAATGAATAGTTAAATAAATACTATAAGCATAAGAACTAGAAGCATAAAACTTTTGTGTTCTCTTGCAATACTGGCCACTGTATTTCAGGCTTCATTGATAGCCCAGCATGCAGGACCTGAATATATTACCTGAATATAAATCGCCATGACCGTAGCCGGGCTCTGTATTTATGTAAAGAAATTAAATTCAAGAAAAAAAAAACCTTTAGAAAGAAGGCTCATCTATGAAATCTGATTCTCTCAGTAGCAGGGGGAAATTATAGCGAGGCTAGCATCCCCTAGTGCTTCTGCTCAATATCACATTTCACTACAGCACAGTCAAAGATCTCTCCATTATCTTAGGTTTTCTTTGACAATTTTTTTTGGCTAGCCAGTCGGCAAACAGAGGGCTCTGGCATGCCCAATATTTTTAAAGTTCACAGAAATGCAACGAGGAAGGAAATGTAGGCCAATTGAGGGATTCCAGATGCTTTGCACAAAGTGAAACCATGTAAAAGCGTTTGATTCACCAGGCTACTACTGGCCGTTAGAACCAGCCCAACCGGTCAAAAAAAGGGCAGGAAGTTTGATCTGGAGTCGCTCCATTGAGAAGTTCAGTTACAGTAAAAAATGTCGGGGGCAGAAATGTATAGGTCTATCCATTGTGCCCAAATGCATGCAATGCATGCAGAGGCATTTCCCCCTGTATCAAATCTAAATTGCATGTTCCGATAGAATTCAAGTCTGACTATGCTAAGACAATTTGTTATAACATACATAATAAGTAATTGTTATTAAATTTATAATTACATATGTCATTCAAAGGATGACACCAGGGACACCTGGGATTGTTAAACTACGGAGCTCCCCCTATAGCTGTTTCTCTCCAATTCTCTCCAATTCTCTCCAATATGTAGGTTTGTTTACATTGAGGGAAATTGTCTTTAAATCCCGTCCACGAATTACTGACACACTCAGCACACAGTGAGGAAATGCACACACTATCTTGGAGCAGTGGGCAGTCTGCCGTGGTGCCTGTGGAGTAGTGAGAGGGGAGGTGCCTTTCTCAAGAGCATTTCAGCTGTGCTAGTGGGCATGGGAGAGCAGTGTTCAACCACACCCCCTGTCCACATTTTTTTTACTAGTTGGACATCAAACCATCCACCTTCAGTTGCTTTGGCCCATTTTGAGTTTTAGTTTCGGTTTAGTTTTTCTGCAGGGCACTGCGACTGAAGTTGCTCCACAAAGTTGGAGACGACCTGTACGATGTCTGGGGATAGAAGTGGTGTCAGTTGTTGAAGAATCTGGTTGCCCTTATCCTTCAGTGTGTCTGTGGTAAAGTGAACCTGTGGTCTACAGTTCACAACTCCACCCACAATCCAGAGATGTATCCCCTGGTTTTCCCCCACCAGGCCAGAACTGAAGAAGCCTTTTCAAAATCCAAAAAAGAAGTCCAAATGCATACAACTTAACACGTTTTTTAATTTGCAAACAAGTAGATTAAGGTACAAGGACAAAATGCAACAAACAAACAACAACACATGTACATGACACAGAACAGAGACACTAACAAAACATTAATATTAATGTTTAAGTTGAAAGTTAATGGATTGTCCAATGATATACAATCTTTTAACAGGTTTTTCCAATGGTACAGTGTTTCTTGATTTCCAGTTCATGAGGATTGTTTTTTTTGGCAATGGTTAGCATTACTAGCAGTATTTTATTGTTTGTGGTGCTTAGAGAGGTTGCAGATGTACCTCCTAGTATGCATAGATGGGACATGGGGTTGCTGGGATGTGACAGCCAAACATGGTAGTGAGTGATTCTGTGTAAGAACACAAGTCAGGGCCAAAACCCATTTTAGACAATTTCTGTGCAGTGAGGTAAAATCTGTGAAGTTCCTTGTACTGTATTAGTTGTGGATTGGTATTTTTAGTCATCACCTAGATGACTGAGAATCTTCACAGACATTAAAGTGGAGACAAACCTAAACTGGGTTTGTTTAACTTCCTCAGTGTGTTTCAACAGCATTGGTTTTTGACGACACGTCTTCCTGTGTGCAGAATCTACTCTGAGCAAGACAGAGACCTCCCCACATTTCCCTCCCACTTCCAGGTGGCCAAGTACTCAATTCACAACACTGTTTTTGGGGTAAGGTCTGTGGAAGAATAACAGTTTTTAAAAATCATTATTGTCGTGTCTTATAGTGTCATCTGAGAATTTACACAAGTGTATCTTCCCCTCTCTCTCTCTCTCTCTCTTTCTGTGTGTGTTAGCACCATTGGAGTGTTCTGGAGCTACAGAGTGCTATAGGAGAAGCCGGACGTGTGTTTCGGGTCGTATGCTCCATGAAAAGGGTCAGATTAAATCTCGCTACTGACCATCATCAGTGTCTTTACAGTCAATGGGCCTCATTTACCAACTAGTCTTACAAAGAAATCAGTTTTTTATTCTGTATTCACCTGTGCTTTCTAATCTGGTATTTTTTTCGTTAAAAATGAAATCTTCGCCCTCAAAAGTGCAAAATCTTTTAAAAGGGACCATAAGAATGTGTTTGAGATTATTAGAGGTTATTAGTGGATGAGGCCCATTGTGTCCTCTGCTATTGTTTGCTTTCTGGATTGAGGATATCTCAAGACTGAGAATATTCACTTCCTTATTAGGTTGCCATCATGCTATCTATCTATCTATCTATCTATCTATCTATCTATCTATCTATCTATCTATCTACCTATCTATCTTTCCTGTCAGCCTGCCTGCCTGTCTATTTATCTGTCTGTCTGTCTGTCTGTCTGTCTGTCTGACTGCCTGACTGCGTGTCTGCCATGTTTCTTTCTCAGAGGGTGCTGGATCGAGACAAGCTGGTGTTCTGCTCCTGCTCTGAAGATGCCCTGGAGGTGTTTCAGCAGCTGCAGGACCAACTCAGATCTCTGAAGTTCCGCTTGCATGAGGGTCTGCCTCCCCGTCTTGAAGACATGGCATCTCCCAGCCTGAAGCAGGTGAACTGCACTAAGAAAAAAAAATAGTTCTCCAGGCACTTTTATTTAGAGCAACATAGACTTGTGACAGGTTCATAAGTTGAAATCAGGATTGACTAAATGTCAGTCAACGATGTTGTGACTGCTGCTCTAATATGCTATCAGACCGTGGCCCTGGCTATCCTACCCTGAAAACCAGATTTTGAAAACGTTCATGATGTTTAGTCTATGAAGAAATGTACAAGCTGACACGGTTAGTTATCTTGTCTATAATCTCAAAATTTCTTCAGCATAGACCTTTCCTCATGGACTGGACTTAAATCCAGTATTTAAGTGTGTATGTGTACATCACTTTTTTCACTCATATCAACTTTTAGATATGCTTAAAGGAACAGATAGAAACGTTTGATCAAACTGTGTAAAGCTGTTAACAGGATGGTAGTTTACACCCACAAATAGAAACTGTCGGTTTGAACCCCAGGTTGTCCTTCCAGAAAACTCATGAAGATAAAACTTATATTAGCTTTTTGGCTCCTTTGGCAAAGATTGTATTTCATTTTTTCCAATTCAGACATGTTCTGAGGAGATGGTAAAAAAGAGGAGTGAGATCTTACACATTAACATGCTCCAAAATGTGACATACTGTAGAAGAATTTTGTCTTCATTTCATCCTCTGCTTCAAGGAGGGCAGTAAAATTTTGAAAATGTGAGTGCTCCGCATTCAAGAGGACCGTTTGGCTTTGGAAAAAAAGAATCTAGATTTATTTCAATGAATAAGACATCAGCAATGGGGTGAACTGTAATTCCAGTGTGATCTTAGACATCTGCACATGGTACTACCCCAGTGTACAAATTTTCAAAACGTCTTTGCCTTAAGAGAAGAGATGAGTATATTAAAAAAGCGGTCCTCATGAAAAACTGAAATTTCTGATTGAAAGGTACGTTTGAAGAAAACAAACAGTATATCAACCTGAAATTTTCACCTGATTCTAATAAGACATGGAGGAATGTCTGAACAAAAAATCTGTAAAAAATGAGGACCAGGGTGTCAAGCTCGATATGGAATTGCCCGTACAATACATGTCAGTATTAACAATACTGTGCAAATAACAAATGCAAATAACACCCCTACATCATACAGGTCACTGATTCTTGAGAATTTGACTAAAACAGGTTTTAATTTTGAAAAAAAAAAGTTGAAGTACAAAATATGAAAGTATATCATCATAGACCAAGGTTTCAGCTATTCAGCAATGTTCCGGTGCCAACTCCCCACTTTGTATTTTTTTCATAAAATAGGTGTTTTTCCAGTTCTTACTTTGTTTTTGTCAACACCGTCAGACACAATTAAAAGCAAATAAAATTTTATTTATTAGGTTTAATATGTATTTGGAATTTTTAAATCATTATCTGGCATCCTTAGTACACATATATGCATACTGTATATACTGCACTTGCTGCTCTTTGCACTTCTGATTAGATGCCAAACTGCATTTTGTTACCTGTATTTATACATGTGTAATGACAATAAAGTTGAATCTAATCTAATCTAATCTAAATGTTTCCATTTTTTATATTGTTTCCTGTGTACTCCTTTAAAAGATCTACAATCATACAATGTTTACTTTAAACCTACACAGAACAAATATTGTTTTTTATTTAACAAATATGCTTTTTGTATTAAAAGATACTATTACTTCAATAACTTAACAGCACTGAAGACACATATTGTAAGCATATTCATTTAAAACAAATAAAACACCCTCCGACGGTGGTGACTTCAGAACTGACGGTGGTGACACTAATCTGACGGTGGTGACAGTAGCATCATTACAACATATATTTCCAAAATATATGCCTCTTAAGTCAATGGCATCTTACATAACAACTTTGTTTAAGTCTTTGGTCATCACACAAACATCAACTTAAACGGTGTAATAATCTCTACTCATAAAATAACACTTAATAAATTGAAGAACAGATACAGAACAATTGTGATCACGCTTACCATTTTCCATAAACTGAAATTAAAAACTATAAAAACTATAAAACAAATCTGCTAGAAAAAACTCGTTTGTGACATCAAACAAAATAACTCGTTTGTGACATCAAACTTTTTAAAGAAAAAAGCACAACACTGCTGATTTATGGAGTCACCACTTTATTGACTGGTGTACTGATGTATTGAGTAATCATTCCAAAATTATGGAGAACTTCATTTATAGAGGCCTAGAATAAGCAAACCCCAGTTAAAACTAATAATTGAATTATTTTGATGTAAAAAGCATCCATCAGCAACTGAAATGGTGACTCCGTAAAGCAGCAGTGTTGCACTTTTTCTGTATTTCTAGAAATAACTCGGTAACACTTTATTTGACGGGGGATGCATAAGACTGACATGACATTGACATTGACATTAATGAATGTCAGTGACTGTGGTTAATTGACATGCGGTAAATTATGTCATTTTGTACTGTCAACCTGACATTGTTTGGGGTGTCTGTGTTATGAAAACTTGACATTTACCAAGATGACAGACTGTCCATGTCTTTGTCAATAACCAAGGCCACGTAGTCAGTAAATACCTTTGTCATGACAACTTGACATTAACCAAGACCACATAGCTGGGAAGTATCTTTGTCATGACAACTTGACATTGACCAGCATAACCTGCAGGTGACTTTCGACTCAACGTGTCTCCACCCCAATCCCAGGTGCTCACAGGTCCAAGCCTGGGCTAGTGCAAGGCTGAAGCGAGTCACCTGCAGCTCATGCTGGTTAATGTCAAGTTGTCATGACAAAGATACTTCCCAGCTATGTGATCTTGGTTCATGTCAAGTTGTGAAGACATGGACAGCCTATGTCATCTTGGTAAATGTCTAACCATAACTTCCTAAAATACATAAAGGCAAAGTTGAGTGTAATGACTATGAAATTGGAGGGAATTACAGTGAATGTTAGATTTGCTTAAATGTTGCTTTGCATTTTCATTTTTAGTTTAGTCATTGCAAATGCATAGCCTACAAACGATATTGGTAACAACAGTGAATTGTGAGAGAGGCAAGGCAAAGTTATATAGAGGACATAACATTTATACAAATATGAGAGGTTAATGAAACATTATATGATATAGTAGTATTTATTGTGATCAACAATTATAGTCTAGCCTCCACTGAGGACCATTAGGAGGTTTTTGTCACCACCGTCAGACTGTACGTCACCACCGTCAGACACAAAACCTGATGGTGGTGACATCTGACGGTGGTAACAAAAACCTACACTTTTCTATAATATGCATGAGTGGTTCACATTAGCCATATTGACTTCTGTTGTTAGGTACCTCACACCTCTTCTTAAAATGTATATATTTATGTTATTATCTAAACTAATATTTTTCAAACAAAAGAGACGTTGGTGACATGTTATGTTTGCAACAGTAGCAGTGTTAAAAAATAGTGACAAATTTAAGAGAAAATAGCAAACGTACAGGAGCTTGGGTGATGGTGCACCATGCAGTAGAGCTGAAGGTTCCAAAAGGGGGCCCTTAGGCCCTTTAGTTGACCTTGTACCTGCCTGATTTTATTGCTTTTTAAAAATATCTGACGGTGATGACGAATATGTGGGACACATTTTGAGTAATCAGAAAATAATAGTAAATGTTGTTTAAAACTCATTGTTTGTAGTTTTTTTTATATATACTTCAATGTATTTTTTCATGTGGTGAAGATATTATTTAATTCCATTATTATTTTTTTGTTTTTTAATCAAGTTGAAATGATTATCTCCTCGCTGAGGACAGCTGGTTTTATAGGCAGTGGGCAAGCATACAGTGATTAAATATATTAAAATTAGAAATAAACCTTTTAAAACAAACTTACATATGTGCAAAAGAGCCCTTGATTATAACCTGGATTCTTTTTATTCATAAAAATGTTATTGATTTTCAAATTCAATTTCTTTGTGATACAATCTTCAAAATGCATGTCTTTATGTTATTGACAGCTGCTGCTGGAGGAGAAGCTGAACTGCAGTACGTTGTCTCAGGAAGTGGGCGTGTTTGTGGAGCTGGTGTGGACTGAAGCTCTGGGGAGTCTGACCAATGTCCTCAGGGTGCCGGCATTGAGCATCAGCCCCAATGATGTAAGACTGACACCACAGTGTGTGTGTGTGTGTGTGTGTGTAGCCAGGCTTGAGCATCAGTCCCAATGATGTAAGACTCTACAAGGTGTGTGTGTGTGTGTGTTCTAACTTATAAAAAGATGTACAGGGTGTAGTGTTAGGGTGTGTGGGTTAGGGTGGGAGTGTGTATGCATTGTAAATCCTTCTATGTACTATATGTAGGCATATAGGAGTACAGTGTGTTTCTGTCACAGATGTCCGTTAGAGTTTAGTCACATACCAGTGTGCAGTCACACCTTTGGTCTGTATACCTGTCATGAATCAATCAGAACATGGAAGTCTCTATGGCAATGCCTATTTTTGCATTGTGTACACACAGTACTTCTGTGTTCATAAGGAATGCCATTGGATGAATTGTGTGTATGTGGGTGTGAGAGTAAGTGAAGGTGTGTGTGTAAATTTCCTACTTTACATCCAGTGTGTGTGTGTGTGTGTGTGTGTGTGTCTGTTAACTGTTGTGCTGTCTGTGCAGGTGAGTCGTGCGGAGGGTTTGCTGCTGCAGGTGAGAAGGTCAGTGGAGGAGTCTGAGAGGAAAACCCTGCTGGAGGAACTCCGCTCTGTGCTTCCCCACACACTGCCTGATAGTCTCCCTCCTGCCAAACTCACCTCACAACTACTGGACCTGTGTCAGGTACACACACACACACACATACACACACGCACACAAACAAACAATGCACACGCACATACACACACACACACACACACACACACACACACACACACACACACACACACACACACACTGCCTGATAGTTTCCCCCCTGCCAAACTCACCTCACAGCTACAGGACCTGTGTCAGGTACACATACACACACACACACACACACACACATATACGCACACTGCCTGATAGCCTCCATACTGTGTGCAGGTGCTGAGAGACACACTGTCTGTGAATGAGGCAGTGATGAGGAGCTCCAGTCCCTCCAGTCTGGGGAAGTACAGAGCCCTGGGCTGCAGCATTGAGAGACTCCACCCTCAGTGCCCTGACTACCACACCGCCACTCAGCTGCTGCAGGATGACGAGTACAGGTGTGTGTGTGTGTGTGTGTGTGTGTGTGTGTGTATGTTTGTGTTAGAGCTGGGACAATGTGACAAGGCAGTCTATTTAATCAACTAGAAAATATGTCAACATGAGTAAGAATGTGGTGTTGTGCAGACTTTGCAAACTGCGGTTGGGCTAGCCGTCACACCACAGGAAAGATTCACAAACCTATGAAGCTGAGTCAGGAGAGCTGCAAAGCACCTGTAAATTCTATTTACCACCCAAGCATGTTGGATTATCAACACATAGGATGGGATTTTAGTAATAACATTGCCTTAGTTGTCCGTTGATTTGTTTCCATTTTTTCCATCACCCCCATTGTGTTAAAGTCATGTCTGCACTGTTGTTTGATCTAGCATCACACATCACCTAATGCTAATATTCTATTGAAGGCCAGTGGGGCCAAAACATGTTTTCATCCATGTTATACATTTGTTTACTTACTCTGTCATGTGTGAGACAGACAGTGCCTTGATTGCTTATTGTTCCTTGCCTAACCAATGTAAAATAAACTTGCCAAGTTTTAAAATAAGTCTGTGTGCTAGCAGTTAACATGTATGCTCTATTGGCTTCGCCATAGTTTGTTATTCCTGTCCAAAGAAGAGAGATGGTGTGCTTTTATGTGTTGCATTTGCTTCAGAAACAGTTCACTACTTTACTCGATGTACAGTTAGAAAATTTTGTGTTTATGTATGAATATGTTGTATGTGTGTGCGTGTGTCTCTGACTGTCTTGTAGAGAGATTCAGATTCACCAGGTGTTCCATGTGCAGCGTGGGGTGGAGCTTCAGATGTTCAGGGAAGAGCTTGGGAACATTAAACCCCTCCTCCACTCTACCAGTCCTGCCAGTTTTGTTGGAATCCTCTCTCGGTTAGAAAACTCTGGAACACACACACATGCATGCACATGCAGACACTTTTACGCTCACATATATGCTTACTGTATCTAAATAAAAACATCAGACAAAAACTGAGGCTATGCATAACTTAACATACCTATTGCAACAGCCATATGAATATAACCGTGCCCTGCAAATGTGTTTGTGTATATCCACACTGTACTTGACAAAGTTTGACCAGCAGTCAGTATTCGCTAACTGTACATGTGTACAGTTAGTGTAGTTTGTAAATTATGTGCATCTCATTTCTCTTGAGTGCCCAAAAGAAGCATATCCAGGAAAATAATTTGCCTGTCTCTACAGAGGTCTCCTGCTGCCCCGGGTTGGAGTGGAGCATCATGGAGTCCAGCGCACAGATGTGGGTTTCCTGGGAGGAGGCATCTACTTTAGTGACTCCTTTAGGTCAGTGGGCTTTGGGATTTTATTTGGGGACTTAGCAAATAACAGCTTTCATTTGCCTCTCACTTCGAGTTTTGTCTTGGATGTGCAGGGAAAAAAATATGTGTTCTTTGTGGAAGTAATAATAGATTGGGCAATTTTTGGACAGTATTGGTGGGCAGCCACATAGCTGGTTCCATTTGACTTGATTGCATGAGCATGATAATTTGTGAAAGTTTTCCAGTATGGGTGCATGCCAGAGCAGCAAAACTTCTTAATTGCTCAAAGAGTTGCCTTGTTGTACACTGCACAGTTGTACACTGTTGTATCTGCTCACAAATCTTTCTACAATCATAGGCTCCACTATACCCAGTGTTGAAGGAGAAATAAAACACTTTTCTATGTTTTTAATCAATTTGATCCACTCTTGGCTCATGGCTCATCATTGAAATGCTTATGTGTCTGTTAAGTTTGTCCAGCAAAAAGACTCTACAAACCCAGACTGTTTTACCTCTCCTCTTCCTCTTGTCTGTGGATCAGTACCAGTGTGAAGTACTCCAGACCCGGAGTGACGGATGGCTCTCGACTGCTGCTGGTGTGTGAGGTGGCACTGGGTCACTGCAGAAAGTTCCGTAGGAAGGACACCGCCCTGACCCGTGCTCCTGAGGGCTACAACAGTGTGCATGGTGTCCGCGGCACCCCTAGACAGCACTCTGAGTTTGAGGTACTTGCGTTAATGGGAGAATCATGAGAACATTTTTGCAATATCAACCCCTTAGCAACAGTAGTTTGTAGAATAAAAGTATCTTTAAACTCTATATACATTTGAACATTTTCAACAGTATATTATTATTTTTCAACAGATTAGTTTATGTTTTTGTTGTTTTATGTTTGTTGATAGCTTTTGTCATCTAAAATCTCTCCTAGCCCAGGCTGTTGAAGTCTCTTGTGTTTGTCCTAGGATGATGAGTATGTGGTGTTCAGCCCTGAGCAGGTGAGGCTGAAGTATGTGGTCCAGTACTCTCTGCCAGACGAGCAGCTCAAGTACTTTTATCCTCCTGTGGACACATCTGAGGAAAACACCCCTCAGTCAGGAACCCCAGAAACCTGTGAGCATCCACTCATGACTTCTCTTGCCCCCTCATACAGCATTTTTAGGTCTTTAAGGTTGAAAATAAACTCCATACTGAGTGTGTGTACTTTAAACTAGTCAATGAATCACTGATGTTTCTTTATGTGAATTAATGGTGCTGTTGTTAATGTCAGTAGGCTTTGTGGGTTTGGTGTACCAACATGCTATACAATGGTTCTTTATAAATGTGTTACTATATGTTAATACATATTGTCTTGTTTTTTTGGGTGGCATAGAATTGTGCATGTTTGCATGCTTTGAATTGTTAGGGACACTGTATTATGTAATAAAGTCCAGTTATTATAATGTAACAAAGTTTTAATAATGTAAGAGAAGGTGTTCTATCATCAAATATTACAATTCATGAGGCTCTGAAGGTACTCTACTCATGTATGCTTAGTGGACAGTGACAGTGGGGAGTTTGAGGAAGTTAAGAAACCCCTGGACAGTGTTACTGCTGGTCTTCTGGACAGTGCTGGACAGACACTCCCTCTACAGGCCGTCCATGTGAAGTGCAAGCTGTTTGACCTGCTGTCTCAGGTGTGATATTAGACTTCACGATTCACACATGCATTCAAACACATACTCAGTTGCACTGAAACAGGAAGTTTAACCATGACCTAGATACGCGGGTGCAACGTTCCAACTGAAGCATCGGTCTGTGGTTCAGTGGTTTTGTTTGGTCTGCTATGCACTCGAATGATGAACAGAAACTTTAAATGATGTCAACCCAGTATTCTTCGGCTGCTGTCTGCTTTAATAATATTCTAAAATGCACTACACCAAACTAAGCATTATCAGCATGTATTAGTACATTATAGTGCATTATAGTGCAAGTATATAGCAAAAAGCCTAAATAATGTATTTCACAAAACAGAAAAAAGAAAACGAAATACTATTCTCAGTTCAGTTTCCCAGATTTGCCGTGAAAGAATTAATACACAGAATCTATAACTATTTGGTTGTGTAATGCTTAGTATTATTAGTTTAATAGTACAGTATCTTTTGCTGATATTTTTGCGTTGTCCTGTTTTGTTTCTCAGACATTTTTATAGCAAACATTTTTTTACTTACTGAGTATTACCTAGTGAATGCTGTTCTCTCCTGTGTGTCAGGTCATCATCTTCCAGACGTACTCCAACCCAAACCCTGCTCCCATTGAGGCCAAGTATGTTTTCCCCCTGGAGGAGTCTGCAGCTGTGTGTGGCTTTGAGGCCTTCATTAATGGGAAACACGTGATTGGACAGGTACAGTTCCTTGTGGCAGTCTGCCATCTTGGGGCCCTATTTCTTTCTCCACTTTGGATTTCTAGAATCCCTGGAAATTATGTTTCTCATGTGAGTTGTATAAAATATAACTGCATGTAGATGTAGGTGTAGCTCCATAGTTACTTCCGGCAAGGAGGTTATGTTTTCGCCAGCGTTTGTATGCTTCTCTGTCTGCTTGTCTGACTGTGAGCAAGATAACTCGAAAAGTACTGCACGGATTTGGATTTTTCAGACAACAGGGGTATTACGACAAGGAACAGATGATCACATTTTGGTTGTGATCCCTAACACCGTCTGGAATTTATATTGGCTCAGTGACCCTATATTGCCTTGGCAGAGGTCTGCACTTTTCTAGTTTGGAGTTGGCTTCCCTGAAATTCAATGTAATTTATTCATTTTGTTTTCACAAGCATATGGTATTAAGCTTAAGGATATCAGGATTTCCTATGGGATATATATCTATCTATCTATCTATCTATCTGTCTATCTATCTATCTGTCTGTCTGTCTGTCTGTCTGCCTGTCTGCCTGTCTGTCTGTCTGTCTATCTATCTGTCTGTCTGTCTGTCTGTCTGTCTATCTATCTATCTGCCTGACTCCTAACTCACAGTTCTGTCTGCTGTGTGTCCCTCAGGTGAAGGAGAAGGAGCAGGCCCGGAAGGAGTACAAGCAGGCCATGGAGAAGGGCCACGGGGCTTACCTCATGGACCAGGAGGCGCCTGTATGTCAACAAACTCACTACAATATCATACAATCCACACTGAGATGAATTCAGTATCCCTCATTATATATTCACATAGAGTCCACGTACCAATTAATATAGAAATGTTCCAAAATATCTAAGGGTGTAAAGATTTTCCAGACTGCCTGAATACAACATAATACTGTCAGTGTGATTGACCTTTTTTGATGATGTCATAACTGTGCACTCTATCAGGATGTTTTCACCATCAGTGTGGGCAACCTTCCTCCCGGTGCCACCGTCCTCATCAAGGTCACCTTCATCTCCGAGCTGCTGGTAAAGGATGACTCCATCTTCTTCCAGTTGCCTGGCAGTGTGGCACCTTGGCAACAGAGTGCTGCATTCAATGAGCAAACACAGGTAAGTGTCTTATCTTGACTGACAGTTGTCAGTTTAGTCAGTTCTTGTGGTCTGTAAATTGGTCTTTTTGGGATTGCAGTCCTGTGGACTTTTGTGATGTGTTTAACAGGGTACTGTGGAGAAGGTGTGTGTGAACGAACTCAGTGGGTAAGAGTCTTCGTCTGGTTCAGATATAACACCATAATGGTAAACTATAATGTAATTTGATATGCATCCCTTTGTCACTGGTTCCTCACAGGGAGTTCTCCCTCAGTCTCTCCATTGAGATGCCTTACGAGATAATCAGTCTGCACTGTAATACACACCACATTCAGACCAAGGTATAGGCCCATCCCACTCTTGCCAGCACCACATCTATTCAGTGGACCATTGTCTGCATGTGTTGAATAGCTGATGTTTTATTGACTAATGAAGGTGTTTTTGACTGATGAAGCTGATTGTTGAAGGTGATTAACTAATGAAGAAAGGGTTCCTCCTGGTGCTTTAGAGGACAGACTGTAAGGCGGTGGTGAACACATTGCCAGGGGAGACACTGGGTTCTGATGGGTTCCAGCTCTACATCAGACTGTCTAAGATGCATATGCCCCGCATGTGGGTGGAGAACCACCCTGATAAGGACAGCCAGGTTAGTGCACACACACACACACACACACACACATACACACACACACACACACACACACACACACAACAAGAACAGCCAGGTCAGAGCACACAGAAACACACCAGGCTTCACTCACTCACACTGCCCCTCTCTCCCCAGGCCTGTATGCTAGTGTTCTACCCTGACTTTGAGCCTGTCCAAGGAGCTGGGGAGGAGCCCAGTCCTGCCTCTGGTGGGGTGCAGGAGGTGCTGCTCCTGCTGGACTCTTCTGAGTCCATGAGGGGGGAGGCCCTGCTGAATGCCCGTCACATTGCCCTGCACATTCTCAGCAAACTGGACAAAAAACTAAAGATCAACATTGTGCAGTTTGGCACAGGTGGGCACTTGTGATCATGGGAACAAGCCACAGTTATACAGCGATAGAAGACTTGAAATATGTTTTTATTTTAATATTGTATTTTAATATTAAAGTAACACATATTTTTGTACAAATGATTGTTTTTCAAGTCTAATTTGTTCGTTTACAGATCATAAGACTGCTTTTAACGTCACCCATGTTCTTGCAAATTCCTCAAGGTGAGCAGTGGCATAGTGTCATCAAATGTCTTTCAGAGTTCAGATGAATCGTAATGGTTGTTTGTTATTTAACAACAGATAAAAAAAACGTAACATTGGTCTCAGTGAATCAGTGAATTTTCCGCTGCCGTTTTCAATAGTTCTCCCCACCAGTGGGGGGCAGCACTGAACTGTGGCGGCCCCTGCGCAGCCTGAGTCTGCTGCCTCCCTCCCAGGGCACCAGGAGCCTGGTGCTGCTGTCTGATGGACATGTGCAAAACCCTGCCCTCACCCTGCAGCTGGTTCGCAGCAACGCCGCACACACACGTCTCTTCACCTGTGGCCTCAGGTGAGCCTCAAATACCTGGGTGGGGGTATGTGTGTGAACTTGTGTGTGGTGTAACTGTGTGTGTGTATGTATGTGTGTGTGTGTATGTGTGTGTGTATGTGTGTGTGTGTGTGTTTATGTGTGTGTGTGTGTGTGTGTGTGTGTTTTCTGTGTTGGTTTGCATCTGTGGCTTAATTACCTGTTGGTGTGTGTGTATGCATGTGCCTCCACAGTAAAACGGCCAACAAACACATGTTACGAGCTATGGCCGAGGCAGGGGGTGGAGCCTATGAGTTCTTTGACACAAAGACTCTACACACATGGTCAGATAAGGTATAGTTTATCTCTCTGACATATGGTAACTCACTGTCACCAGGGATACAGGATCATGTATATTGCCTCTGTCAAAAAACAGCCTGTAGAGAGGAGTGTGGCCTGTGTCATACATCCTATGTCTAATGTCACCTGTGTCACTGAAGTATTTTTGTGTCACCTGGCAGGTGGCATCCCAGGTGAAGCGTTTGATGTCTCCAGGCTGCAGCTCAGTGTCAGTGAAGTGGCAGCTGTTCAACCCCACAGAGCCCCCTCCTGTTCAGGCCCCTGCACAGCTCCATGCTCTCTTCAGTAACTGCCACACCTTGGTCTATGGCTTTGTACCCCACTGCACTCAGGTAGAGTGGGGGTAGAGTGTTTCAGTGTTTCTGTTTGTTTGTGTTGTACTTGTTTGTATTGTAGGTGGTGAACTAAAGTTTCTACTAACTGATAATTGGAAGAGGAGCGTTCTCTGTCCTTCTGTCTAAATTATGAATCTGAGGAATACTCAGGATAAATGAATTGTTCCTGTCATGTTGACCAATGTTGGTCATGAATGTATATCACTACTGTAGGCTACTCTATATGGGGATCTGTGTGGCAAGAAGATTAAGACCATGGTGTCCACCACAGAACTGCAGAAGACCAAGGGCACGGTATGGACACTTACGACTCATGAATATAAGACACTACAGAACTGTACATTTATCTTAGACTGATTATCACTTTAATACACTACTGCCTTTGATACATCCTAAATCGTTTTACTTTGATGTTAGAGTTTTTGAATGTCAAAAGTTGCGTTGGGTTTTGATCATTATTCATCTCCCATGTATTTGTGTCTAAAAAAGAATAACTTTTTAAGACACATATGGCATGTTAAAAAGGTAATTGCATCAACAATCAAACAGAAAAATGCATAAAAGATCCAGAATAAGATATCGAAATCTGTAGGTTTGAGACTTTAAACAACTATTGACGACTATCCCTATCTATCCCTAAGTCTATCCCTCTCACACTGTGTGTGTGTGTGTGTGTGTGTGTGTGTGTGTGTGTGTGTGTGTGTGTGTGTGTGTTGGGGGGGGTCTCTAGTTCCTTCACAAACTCACAGCAAGAGCTGTCATCAGAGATTACGAGGATGGTATTCTTCACATGGATGAAGCCGAACATGAGGTGAGTGCTGTGTGTGTGTGTGTGCAGACTGTGTGTCATTTTCACTTTTATGGTGTGTTTAGTGTAGACATTAAGCAGGTTTTCATTCAAATTCACTGACACATTCTTTGTACATTCATGACAACTAAAGACAATGCACATATCTCTTTGTGTACATCCACTGTGTTATGATGCTTATTGAAAATGGAAGAGCCGCAGGATTAAAATATAATGTCATCATGGCAAAGGTTATGGAAGCACACTCTAAGACAAATGTGAATATAGGCAAATAAACTTTACATAGACTTTAATCACATTTTGCCCTGTGCGAATCAAGAGTTCATCCACCTTCGTCTGGTCAACTGAATAACTTAAATGTACATGAGCAAGTTTGATGAAACCCCACGTGATGAGTTCTGCTGTTGAATGGAGCTGTCTCTGTGCTAATTGTTTTAGGGGAAGAAAGCACAGATGAAATCCTTCATCATTGATCTCAGCAAAGAGTTCTCCATCCTTTCCCAGTTCACCAGCTTTGTGGCCATCGAAGAAAGGGTACGTTCACCTCTGACCACAGAGAAGGGTCAAGAGGTCAAAGGAAAAAGGTCATAAATAAGATTTCTAAGTAAGTGATGCTGATTACATGGGTGTCGTCATATACTGTAATTAATTGACGAGACAATGTCCTGACATACAAACATGATAAACCAACCAGAGAACAGTACTTCATGTAATTCACCTGTCATCTCCAAGTTTAATTGTCCTCCCACCTTCCAGGATGCCCAAAAGCCTGATGAGGACTTCACAGACATCCCCAAACTCATTGCAGAACAGGATGTGGACCTGCTGCCTTATCTGGGCTGGGAGGAAGAAGATGAGGATGAGGTGGAAGAGGTCACGAAAAAGAAGAAACGGATTAAGATACCCAGAGAGAGGGACAGTCTTGATGACTATTGGAGCTCAGAGAAAGACATTTTTGCTGTGGTAGGCCTGTTTTCCAAGCTTCTGAACACACAGTATAAAGAACCTATGTCAGGTATATATCAGTAGGGAACTATGGGAACAGTTCTTTGTTTGTCTACACCTATTATCCATTGTGAATTTGGTCATTTTTGATTCAGGTGATTATGATCTCCATTATTACTTACATATAGAGCTGTCACAATTAAAAAAAAAAATAGAAACATTGAATTAGGTTCATCTTGGTAAGGAACAACACAAAATTTCATGGATGACTGACATGCAAAATAAAGTTAGTTATAACATCAGCTTGATCAACTTGTGATTGAACTTCAGAATAAACCTGCAACATGTCCAGTTAAGTTATGTAGCCTGCATATGTGATGTGGTGCGAGTTTACTTTCACTTTTCCGGGTGAAATGTGTCCTGTGCTTGATGGCCAATGGGCTTTGTTCCTTGATGCACACGTCTGTCAGACACAGACAGGCGGAGGTAGCAGTACAAGTCAAACGGGGTTTAATAAGCCAACAAAACCAGGGAATAACAAAAGTCACGTCCGATACAATAACGGAGGATACAGGGATAACGCTCAGAAGTTAGACAAACAAGGGGTAACAAAAGTCACGTCCGCTACTTTAGAGGAGGTAATAAAAGTAAACACACAACACTACACACACCGGAGAATCAGGCGGCGAAACACAACTATACACAGGGCTAGAAAACACTGGAAAGAAAATACAAACTCGAAAGTCTAGGCTCGTGGGGAGAATGACACGGGAGATCGCGGGAGACGGAGGAAGCACAACACATACTTAGGAAGTCCAGGGTAACATTGACGAGACCAGACAACAGGTGATGCAGAGGGGAGGCTTAAATAGGGAGGACCAGGTGACACCAATTGATACACAGGTGAGTGCAACAGGGGAGACGAGCTGTGAGTCTGAGGAGTTGAGTGAGGGGGCGTGGCCGTGACCAGATCCGATGCCGACCTGACAACGTCAAACTACTTCCTCTTTGCTCTTCGAAGTGCAAGTGTAACTTGCAGTCAATACAGTTAAGCAAAAATATAGTCTTATTTCTCCAAATAGTATTTTGAACACAACACATGCCTAATAAATGTCTAAAATCATTATTTTGTAATGAATAGACGATATGCCTAGACCTAATAACCTAATGGTATGTATATACATATAGTGTAAAACTATCTGTCTTAGAGAAGATGATCCTAATTGACATGGAACATGGAAGCATAGGCTATATTTGATAAATTAAACTGCAATGCTGTAGATAAAGTCTGCTGTGATGATGTGAAAATTTTTATCATTTATCATTTCATTTTTTCATTTGTAATAAATATACATACACAGCATTGTCAACAAAAAAACAAACTTATCCTTACTGCATATTTATAGTCAATTCCTTCAGAGATTCAAATCTCCTTTTTTCTAGCGTGGGGGTGAGTTGAGTCATATGGAAAAAAACAGTGTTACAGAATGGGCCAGTCTATGGGCCTTTGAGCTTTGACGAGTCAATACCTGTGTATGATGTAGGTTTGATCATTGCACAGATCATTTTGTACCACAGGCCACTAGTCAGTAATCAGTGTGAAGGTGGCCTGTAAGGATCCATTTACCTTGGTTTTTAGTGCCCTCCTCCAGATTTCGATTTGTGCCCCCCGCCTCTGTCCATCCTCCTCCTGTCTTCCAGGGTTTCCCACCTCGTCAGAAGGCACCTGAGAACATCACTCTGGGTCTTGCTTATGGTGCTGCTCTTTCTTTAGCTTCAGTTCTTCAGGGATTCAAATATTTTTTATTTTTTTCAGGATTTGTATGAGTTGGCGGCTCCGCGTGGTCATATGAAGAGGACCAGTGTTACAGAAGGGGCCAGGACCCTACTGGTGGAGGAGGAGGAGGAGGAGGAGGAGCAGCTTGACTGTGGTTCTGTGAGCTGTGATGCGTCTGTATATGGTGTAAGTATTACTACAGTGAAATCTGACACAAATGTTTTCCGATTTCAGGTGACATTCTATGTGCAGTGCTTAAAGGGAAAATCCGATGTGAATCAATCCAAAGCCTTGTTATTGAAGGTAACCAAGTGCGGTTGGTAGGAAAAAGAACCAGAAACTTTGATACAACATAGACTGACTAAGGAACCAGCAGCTAACGTCAACTGATAGGCATAGGAAAACAAGACTGAAAGTACCATTAAGTTACTGTGCCTCATTCACTTAGTGTTAGCGGCTGGTTCACAATTCATTCGTTGTTGTATCAAATTTTCTTGTTCTTTTGCCTACCAACAGCAATCGGTGACCTTGAACAACAGATCTATGGATTGATTCACACCAGATTTCTCCTTTTATATGTATCAATGTCAACTCGTTTGGTCATTTTTGATTCCTATGTTGCCTTTTGACAGAATATAACAGTAACAGTGTGTTGGATGTGCTGGGCTGAGAGTGTTCAGAAATTCTTGTATGAAAATGTGTGTATCATTGCGCAGATCATTTTGTTCCAGAGCCCACTAGTCAGTAGTCAGTGAGAAGATAACCTGTAACGATCCATTTACCTTGTTTTTCAGTGCCCTCCAGATTTCGTTTTGAGGCGCCCCTCTCTCCGCTCTATGGAGCTTAGTTATGGTGGTGGTGGTCCTGAGCTTCCTGTTCTTCCACTACCTTTTCGTATTACTAGTCTTTTACAATCCTCTCCTTTGGAGGCTGGCATGGCAGGTGCCCCAGATTCTCTCGGCTACCCTGTCACTGCACCACCACATTTTGGTACACCACAGGTGCTTCAATCAGCGTCCAGGGTGACAGTGCCAGTTCTCCATTCAAAGAAAAAAATTAGAATGGCCCATCTTCAGTCTTCAGCCACTGATTCAAGGTAAAATAGTCAATGGACAAACACTATGTTAGAAAAACTTTCTATTCATTTACTTAATGTTAGAGTTTACCTTTGCACATCAAAACATGTGACAGGTGTTGGGCAGAACCCAGTAAGTAATGCTAAGTTCTCCATTGCAGCAAGGGTGAAAGCTTGTTGGATTTGACATCACCAGCCCAGCCTGGTGCATCATGGGAACAGCTGTCTTGTCTCCAGAGTCCAGTAAGACTCCTGTTTTTTGAACTTGTTCCACTGGTTACAAAGCAAACAAAAAGCATACCCATGACACAGTATGCCGATCACTCTATAGGTTGGCTCTTTCCGATTCCATGATGACAGGAGCTGTGTTTTCCAAATTTCTATCTGTCTGGACAAGTGTTGGTGTCTGTAAGAAAACAAAATGCCTGGGTTATTACCGATTACCGATATCTGATGATGATAATATATATAGGCAGTGATATATATAGGCAATGCCCAAGCTAATATTTTGTAAAAATAAAAAAAGTATAAAAAAGTAAAAACAAAACTGTTCAAAGCATACTGTACTACACTGTACACTGCATCCAGGAACATGATGTAGAAATGGATCTGTCGCTTAAATATGTCACAGAACAACATCATAACTTTGCTGACTAATACCAGCTACAATGCTATTCAGTACCAGTCACCACTGTGGAAGTACTGGTATGAATGCCTTTTATAAGAATGTTGTGTTTTGCTTGTTTGTTTGTTTGTTTTTGTTTTGTTTGTTTATGTTTTTTATGTTGGGCATGTATAGTCTGTGGGTTCTTTTGAATCCTGCGTCTGGCAAATAAAGATGATGATGATAACAATGATACTTTAAATTCCATTGTGCTCATTTCCCCAATAGGAGGGCTACTGGGAATGCACTGAGGAAGTGGGAAAGCTCCTCTGTGTGGACTTGAGCTTCTTTGCCAATGTTTTCCTGAAAGAAAGGGGCATCTCATCTCTGGGTGAGAAATGATTTGTCATGCTTTTATTCACACCACACTGGAAATGTTGCAGCTTTATGATCAAGTGTGTGTGTGTGTTATCCATCAGGCCCCAAAGCCCATGCTGACATCCTGAGGCTGGTGTCCACTGTGCTGGTCCTGCAGCTGGTGCGGGTCAAGAAGCTGGTCCAGGGCGGACCGCTGCAGTCTCTCTTCCGCCTCAGAGACCCTCAACGCAGGTGTGTGTGTGTGTGTGTGTGTGTGTGTGTGTGTGTGTGTGTGTGTGTCATTAATCTTTTATTATCACCTATTACTGTATATACAGTATATATAGGATGTACTGATATGTGTGTATTAATGGACTATGCAGTATGTATGTATGTACTGTATATTTTATTATTATTCTGTGTGCATGTCTGTCACAGCTCTTCAGAGTGGGAGGCCCTGAAGCGAGCGGTGGACTGGGTGTGCTGGGCAGACAGGCAGTACCCGTGTGTGTGCAGCTGACTGGAGTTCGGCCGTGACTGGGAGTCTTCCACCCGACAGCTCCTGGGATTTGACCGCCTGCACCCCCTCTCCCCCCTCAAACCTCTGCTGGAGAGGAACAGAGCCATACTGGCCTGCTAGAAACTCTCTCTCACACACACACACATATACATACACACAAACAGTCTGCCCCCATTATTGCCCTTTTTGGAACATACCTCATTTCCAATGCACCCTGTCCCTCTCCACTGTCATCTCCATTGTGTCGGTGCATTGCTGTCCTTTTGCTTTTCATGTTTTTTTACTTTTTTCACTAGCCTGATACAAACAGACCCCCGCCCCAACCGCCCCCCAACACACACCCACACACACACACACACACAGTCAGATACACACTCAGTACACACACATGCACACGCACACGCACACACTCACACACACACATGCACATGCACACAGACCTGCCATATGTCTTGCCATCTCTAGTCGATTATTTTGTTACAGTTGCTACATATTTGCAACCTAAAAACCACTGGATGTTGTCGACAATGTGCACAATGAGTGATAGAGTATTATTTTCTTCCATGTTTCAGACAGGTAAAATTGGCCAAAAGATAACTATAATTCTTTATATATGCAGCATATTTCTTATAATCCTTTATCTTGTCTTAAAATTGCTCAGACAGCAAGTAATGAAATCAGAGTGTATGTCTTATTGTTTTTGTAGTCATATGTAGGCTACAGTATGTCCTTATGTTTTAACTATGCTTGATAAAGTAAAATACTGAAAATACTGTATTCTACCTTGTTACAAATAGTTACTGCTTAGCAAATCTGAATAAAAGCATAATTAAGGTATTCGGTCTGCAGTGTTGTATTACAACCAAACAGAGACCAACTTGCTCTCAAGTGACATGATCTTTGTAACTATCAGGCTAATAATTGTGACATACCAAACAGACATTCTTGAAACTTTATATGTTATGCAGTGAGTCTGAGAAGTTGAATCTTGCTCTCATTGTTTGGTAAAGGAACTGCTTTCATTGTTTGTTCCTTCTTCGTCTTTTGTGCCTTTTTCTGCATGGCTGCTGTATGCACATGAATGTTCTACCTCTCACAAAATCATAGACATTGAACTTTCCAAAAAACATAGAGAGCAACTTGACAGACTGTATGATGTGTCAGTAAGACACATCAGTGCTCACCATCATCAAAAAATTACCTGCTCTAGTATACATTGATCCATCAATGTTTACACTGTTGTTGCAAGATTTAAAATATTTCACACAGATACATACTAGGAATTAGCCTATACACATTGGCCTACTGCTTCCAACAAATGTTTGAACTGAAGCACACTTTAATTTTTTTTTCTCTTGTATGCCTATCTAATACCTACATCCAATAAAATTTACAGCTAAGGAAATACTTCACTGATGCTCTGTTAATGTCACAGGAGATACATTCATGGCCGCTAGAGAGCAGTATTGTATCTCAATAAAGTTGACCTGAGCATTTAAAGACAGTTCGGCCCCCTCGAACTGGGCGCCATGTTATAACAAAAAATCCCCGAATATTGATCGCTCCGCCTCCATCTTAGGCTAAAAAATGCAATTTCGGAAAATAAGTACACGACTAAAACAGGAGCGGGGCAGCCTGGACGTCATATGGATTACAACATGGTGCCAATGAAACACGCAATGGCCTCTTGACCAATCAGAGGGCAGAACTGTTTAAACCGAGTTGGCAAAATTCTCTCACTCTACAGGTTTGGTAGTGATTGACAGTGTGAGGAGTGTCTTTGCCAGCAACAGGACCAGGAAGTTAAATAGGCTGTTTTATAAGGCTCTTGCGTTGGCTTCTCGCTTCTCTTGAATTTGAAGTTGACTTCTCTGAAGCAGTCGAGTTCTTCTTTTTTCTGGCAGTGCTGTTGTTTTGCATCGACTGAAAGCAGGTCTATTAATAAGATAGATAGAGAGAGAGAGAAGTATCCCCTGCTCTATTCTGCGTTGAGGAGATTGTTTGATCATGCGTTTTTGTTATTGAACACATGACTCTCTGAGTGACGAGTACGGACACAACATTCGTTTGTTTTGTTTTTTTCTAATCCGACTGATTGTGAATACTACATTGCTGCAGAACCATGTCTTTTTTCACGAACTGCAATGTGGTCTTAGATCTGAAGGATTTGCCTTTTCAAGAGAGGAAAAAAGTTCGGTTGGCTATTACAGATAATGGTGGCAGCATTTCCTATGTGGTCAACAAGCAGGTTTGATCTGGTCTTATTAACGTTATGACAGCATTCGACTTACTGCAGACTTACTGCATTGCATATCGTTTTTAAGAATGTCAGTTTGGCATGTCCCAGTTATTAGCCTGATAGTTACGTAAATCGTGTTTTGTATCATGTTCATTAAAGGCCTAGCCAGTTGTTTACAAAAGAAGACATTAAATTATTTGAAGACTGAAGCCACAGCTCCTGCAGAGCTGTTTGATAACTTAACATTAGCTTGTATAACACTTCAGGTTGCAATATTGCCAAGAAAGTTGTTGACAATTGAGTAGAAGAAATCAAACAGCAGTCATGTTGAGTTTAATGTTGAAATTTGTCACAATATCTTCACTGTCTGTTCATAAGCATAATTGCATCCCCAATGCCCCTCCTCACAGTGTAGTTTTATAGTGGTAAACAACCTGGGGAATCTGAGCAACAACCGTCAGCAAAGTGCCTTGAAGCACCAGGTTCCGGTGGTGGGGCTGGAGTATGTGCAGGCCTGCCTGGAGAAGAAGACCCTCCTGCCAGCCTCAGAGCACGTCCTGTTCCTTGTGACACCACCTCCCAGACCTGCATCCACCATCCAACCAGGTATGGAACATACAGGGTCTAACATATTCAGAGTTGTGTGTGCGTGTGTGTACCCACTCTTTGTAAGTCGCTTTGGATAAAAGCGTCTGCTAAATGTAATGTATTGTGTAGTTATCTTTGTAAATGGCATCATTTTTCTGTTGTTTAGATAAAGTGGTGTGTGTGTGTGTGTGTGTGTGTGAGAGAGAGAGAGAGAGAGAGAGAGAGAGCAGTTAATACTAGTATACAATATGGTAACCAACTCAAGTATTTGTTTGTATTTGGTTTATTTTTTGGTTTTGTTGTAGGAAGACAACTGAGTACTGAAAAGAAGCTGGAAGTTTCAGATCCATTCCAAAAGGCAAAAGTAGAAAACCAGGTCAAAAATGGCACCTATGTTTACAACCATCGGTGAGTGCTGCCTGAATTTGCCTCGATGTAATGTTAATAAGAATTTAAAAACTCTAATAAGTATTTAGCTTTGTGAATTTCTTTTTTTATGTTGAATGACTATGATTGAGTATTTGTGGGCTTCAAATACTGTAATTCCCCATTTCAATTGGAAATTAACCTGAAAGTAAACCATTTTTGTCCATAATTTCCCCTCACTCAGTGTTCACTGTGTTCATTTTTGTTCATCTGTCTGCAAATAACGTCTTCCTGTGTGCAGAATCTACTCTGAGCGAGACAGAGACCTCCCCACATTTCCCTCCCACTTCCAGGTGGCCAAGTACTCCATTCACAACACTGTTGTTGAGGTGAGTTGGGAGACACTTACAGAGTGTTACAAGGCTAAATAGAAGGTTGGACAGCTGTTTCAAATGTGTGAATTTGTATGTGTGTGTATGTCTGTGTGTGTAGATGTATGCACATGCTCTATCAGTCTGACAACTTTTACATTTTTGAATTATTAGTGTCATTACTATTGCACTAGAATTAGTGTTGAATTTCTCTCTCTCTCTTTACTTTCCTCTCTCTCTGTCTCTCTGCCTGTCTCCCCCTGTGATTTTGTGTGTGTGTGTGTGTGTGTGTGTGTGTGTGTGTGTGTGTGTGTGTGTGTGTTAGAGCTGCTGGAGTGTACTGGAGCTTCAGAGTGCTGTAGGGGAGAAGGATCGTGTGTTCCGGGTTGTACGCTACATGAAAAAGGTCTGATCAAAAGTCTTACTTGACTATGATGATTTTGATTGATGGCTAAACTTTGACTAAACAATGTTATCTAATAAAATATTACTTTCTATCTGCATATCTGCCTACCTATTTATTTGTGTGTGTGTCTGTCTGTCTGACTGCATGTCTGCCATGTTTCTTTCTCAGAGGGTGCTGGAGCGAGACCAGCTGGTGTTCTGCTCCTGCTCTGAAGATGCCCTGGAGGTGTTTCAGCAGCTGCAGGACCAACTCAGATCTGACAAGTTCCAGCTGCATGAGGGTCTGCCTCCCCATCTTGAAGACCTGGCATCTCCCAACCTAAAGCAGGTGGACTATACCTCAACCCCATGTGTGTGTGTGGAGAGAGTTCACTGTCAGATTGCAATGTGAATGTACAAGCAAGGTGTTTTGCCCATTGTGTTTGAACAAAGCTATGTGACCTCTTTTTCATTTAAACCTCTGCTCTGTACTGTAAAACTAAACTCTGTGCGTATGTATGATTGACAGCTGCTGCTGGAGGAGAAGCTGAACTGCAGTACGTTGTCTCAGGAAGTGGGCGTGTTTGTGGAGCTGGTGTGGACTGAAGCTCTGGGGAGTCTGACCAATGTCCTCAGGGTGCCGGCATTGAGCATCAGCCCCAATGATGTAAGACTGACACCACAGTGTGTGTGTGTGTGTGTGTGTGTAGCCAGGCTTGAGCATCAGTCCCAATGATGTAAGACTCTACAAGGTGTGTGTGTGTGTGTGTTCTAACTTATAAAAAGATGTACAGGGTGTAGTGTTAGGGTGTGTGGGTTAGGGTGGGAGTGTGTATGCATTGTAAATCCTTCTATGTACTATATGTAGGCATATAGGAGTACAGTGTGTTTCTGTCACAGATGTCCGTTAGAGTTTAGTCACATACCAGTGTGCAGTCACACCTTTGGTCTGTATACCTGTCATGAATCAATCAGAACATGGAAGTCTCTATGGCAATGCCTATTATTGCATTGTGTACACACAGTACTTCTGTGTTCATAAGGAATGCCATTGGATGAACTGTGTGTATGTGGGTGTGAGAGTAAGTGGAGATGTGTGTGTAAATTTCCTGCTTTACGTCCAGTGGATGTAGACTGACACCACAGTGTGTGTGTGTGTGTGTGTGTGTGTGTGTGTGTGTGTATGTGTATAAGATTGACATGCTGTGTGTGTAAGACAGAGACTGTGGGTATTCATTACCTGGTTAAGCACATATTAGTACACCACTGAGCACATTCTTGTCTACATTCTCATTTATCTTTACATTGTGAACATACTGAATGTTTGCTTTAGATTATGCACACAGGGTGTGTCATAGCAAAGTCCTTCTAAGACAAGTCCCTTCTGCCACCTTGGAATGCCTTCAGGCAGCTATTTGGAATTGACAAGACCAGACACTATCAAAATAAATAGGGAGATATCCAAAACTCCAGATCAGCAGGTCATACGGACTTAAAAAGTGTATTGTGTGAATCCTTGTTTAAGTCTGAATTGAACCATGTCAAAATCTACCTGTAGATTACTCAAATAAAGCTAAAAAGGCATTATGTAAAACGTCAATTTACTCACTATGCCTGCACCAACATTCACAGCATGGTTATCACCATGGTGACAGAGATAGAAAACTAAAGGTTAACGCAAGTCATACCGCGTCCAACAATCCATTGAAGGGGAGGGCTTCCAGCTTCTCAACTCCGTCATCCTTGCTGTAATACATTTCTATGGGAGGACTTTTTAAGTCATGTGTCTCCTTCTACATGTCTCTGGGCATAGTGCGTGTGTGTGTGTGTGTGTGTGTGTGTGTGTGTGTGTGTTTTTGTGTGTCTCCCCCTCACTACTGAGATGTCTGTGCAGGTGAGTCGTGCGGAGGGTTTGCTGCTGCAGGTGAGAAGGTCAGTGGAGGAGTCTGAGAGGAAAACCCTGCTGGAGGAACTCCGCTCTGTGCTTCCCCACACACTGCCTGATAGTCTCCCTCCTGCCAAACTCACCTCACAACTACTGGACCTGTGTCAGGTACACACACACACACACACACACACACACACACACAAAGTCCTGCCAAACTCACCTCACAACTAATGGACCTGTGTCAGGTACACACACACACAAACACGCACACACCACACACAAACACACACACACACACACACACACACTGCCTAATAGTTTCCCCCCTGCCAAACTCACCTCACAGCCACAGGACCTGTGTCAGGTACACACACACACACACACACGCACGCACACACACACATATATGCGCACTGCCTGATAGCCTCCATACTGTGTGCAGGTGCTGAGAGACACACTGTCTGTGAATGAGGCAGTGATGAGGAGCTCCAGTCCCTCCAGTCTGGGGAAGTACAGAGCCCTGGGCTGCAGCATTGAGAGACTCCACCCTCAGAGCCCTGACTACCACACCGCCACTCAGCTGCTGCAGGTTGACAAGTATAGGTGTGTGTGTATCTGTGTTTGTTCATACTGTATGTGCCCTTGTGTGTTTGTGTGTATACATCTTTTGAGTGCTATGCTCCTCTCTTGCAGAGACATTCAGATTCACCAGGTGTTCCATATAAGACGTGGGGCGGAGCTTCAGATCTTCAGGGAGGAGCTTGGTAACATTAAGCTCCTCCTCCACTCCACCAGTCCTGCCAGCTTTGTTGGAATCCTCTCTCGGTTAGAAGACTCTGGAACATACCCACATACACACAGAGTGCATACAGACACAAACTCATAAATTCTTAATAACTTCAGATTAATACGACAGAAATTTTTTTATTATAAATCAAAAAATGATAACAAAAAATAGTAAATTTATACAAAAGTTTTACTGTATCCCATTAATAATATGGCTGTAGATCCTCTGGGTAGTGTTGTCTATTGTGTATCTGCCCTGTCTCTACAGAGGTCTCCTGCTGCCCCGGGTTGGAGTGGAGCATCATGGAGTCCAGCGCACAGATGTGGGTTTCCTGGGAGGAGGCATCTACTTTAGTGACTCCTTTAGGTCAGTGGGCTTTGGGATTTTATTTGGGGAGTTACCAAATATCTACTTGATTTGCTTCTAACTCGACTGAAATTTTGATGAATGCCTCTGTTCCGAGAATTTTCGGTTGTTGCTGTAGCATCATAGGTGCGCCATAGGTGCACAGCTGCAATCTTCTAAAACCTCAACTACAACAACCAAAATTTCTCAGAACAGAGGCATTTGTCAAAATGTTAATCTTAACCATTGTATTTCATCATAACCGATCAGAAAACAAAGCTTTAAGTGTAAAAAAAACGCCCTTTAATAATAATAGATCGCTAAGCAAAACTGAATAAAACACATGTGAGATGATTTGTCTGATGATGTATTCATGTATATATCTATATATTCCATGGTTTCTTAATTCCAGCAACACTGACAGAAGTGTCACGAGTGGACTCAATCATTTAACTTCCTCCAGTGGCCATCCCTTAGCTCAGTTTAGCAAACTAAGTTAGTTATATTTACCCTGGTAATTAATGAAAATAGCGAGTTAGCAAGCTAACAGAGCAAACAACCAGAATTGTCCTCAATATTGTGTTTGGGGGTTTACCAAGCTGACAATGCACATAGGACATGAACAACATGAATAGCTCAAAACATTGTCCTCATAAATGAGCAAAGCTCCATCTAAATTGTGTTTGCTATTAACTATTAGCAGGGCACCTGATTGACCTGAAGCCAATATGAACAAGGTACCCACAAGGAGCTTTTTGTGGGCAAACTGGGGCGTTAACAAGACTTGCCATCTGTATCCATGATCCACTGATCTTCTCTCCTCCTTTCAGCACCAGTGTGAAGTACTCCAGACCCGGAGTGACGGATGGCTCTCGCTTGCTGGTGGTGTGTGAGGTGGCACTGGGTCACTGCAGAGAGTTCCGGAAAAAAGACACCACCTTGGCCCGTGCTCCTGAGGGCTACAACAGTGTGCATGGTGTCCGCAGCACCCCTAAACAGCACTCTGAGTTTGAGGTACTCGCATTAATGGGAGAATCAAAAATTAAAACTTATTTGTAAGACACAACACTACAGAAGATACAGAGAAGAACAGATGAATGTACACATTTTCTGCTCACTTTTTGCACTGCACAACTCTGCACAACTTTTTTTTTTTTTTTTTTTCACAGAGCATGTAAAGTACATACTTTTTTCTCATAGCCATCATAGTGTTGTTAGATTGTAACTCTCCCTCTCAGCCCAGGCTGTTGAAGTCTCTTGTGTTTGTCCTCCAGGATGATGAGTATGTGGTGTTCAGCCCTGAGCAGGTGAGGCTAAAGTATGTGGTTCAGTACTCTCTGCCAGACGAGCAGCTCAAGTGCTTTCAGCCTCATGTAGACACATCTGTGGAAAACATCTCTCAGGCAGGAACCTCAGACACCTGTGAGCATCCACTCATCACTCATCACTTAATAGATGACCCAGTGATTTTTCCTTGATCTACAAACTGAGAGTATTCTCACACCCTAGTTACACTCTCCATATTTATGCTGACTGGTGGATGAGTTGAACTAAACAGCACTGTGCTAAGATATGAAAAAGTTTATTCCAACATCTTTAATCTGTTGCTGGTTATGAATCAGGGCTAGGGTACAATAAGTATGTTTTATTGTGCTGTTTTGAAGTACTAAACAGTTATTACATTCTATTAAAGTTAGTATAATGTAATAAGGGTATTGCAAGTATGCTATCATCACATATTACAGCCCATTAAAAGCACTGAAGGAACTCTGCGCCTTTGTTCTTAGTGACCATTGAAGACGGTGGGGAGTTTGATGTTAAGAACCCCCTGGACAGTGTCACTGCTGGTCTCCTGGACAGCTCTGGACAGACACTCCCCCTACAGGCCGTCCATTTGAAGTGCAAGCTGGTAGACCTGCTGTCTCAGGTATGGCATTAAATTTAACAGGCTCAACAACTATGATGAAAGCGGTAACTATGTGTGTAAAGTGTAACTAAAGTGTAACTATGATCTAAATATTGAACCAGTATGTGAACCACTGAACCATTAGCTTTGCATGTGAGATAGATAGGTTCAGTGGTCTGAAATGGCACCTGGGGAGTTCAGTGGGTTCATACTACTGTCTGTATTGATATTGGCGCACATATGATAGCATTTCTTATCCCTCTATGTATTGTGAATGAATTTGAATTGCCTGTTAGTATAGCGTTTACCATCCCATGTCCAGACAATATCCCAGCTAATACTGAGCCAAGCAGATGCTAGCTAACACTGAGTAGATCCGTGTGAAGAGCATAACATTTCCTGTGTGTGTTTCTCTCCTGTGTGTCAGGTCATCATCTTCCAGACGTACTCCAACCCAAACCCTGCTCCCATTGAGGCCAAGTATGTTTTCCCCCTGGAGGAGTCTGCAGTTGTGTGCGGGTTTGAGGCCTTCATTAATGGGAAACACGTGATCGGACAGGTACAGTATCTCACCACAGCATCTATCAGACCCTATCGACATTGTATAAAATATGAGTAATGATGTATATATAATTTTTTTTTTTAAACAGTCTGCTCCAGCATTGTCCATGTAAAGGGACTGTATTGGATGTCCTAGCTGCTCGTATGCTGACTGCATTTGTCTTGCTATTGTGGTGTATCTGTCTGACTCCTAACTCACAGTTCTGTCTGCTGTGTGTCCCTCAGGTGAAGGAGAAGGAGCAGGCCCGGAAGGAGTACAAGCAGGCCATAGAGAAGGGCCACGGGGCTTACCTCATGGACCAGGAGGCGCCTGTATGTCAACAAACTCACTACAATATCATACAATCCACACTGAGATGAATTCAGTATCCCTCATTATATATTCACATAGAGTCCACGTACCAATCAATATAGAAATGTTCCAAAATATCTAAGGGTGTAAAGATTGCAGACTGCCTGAATACAACATAATACTGTCAGTGTGATTGACCTTTTTTGATGATGTCATAACTGTGCACTCTATCAGGATGTTTTCACCATCAGTGTGGGCAACCTTCCTCCCGGTGCCACCGTCCTCATCAAGGTCACCTTCATCTCCGAGCTGCTGGTAAAGGATGACTCCATCTTCTTCCAGTTGCCTGGCAGTGTGGCACCTTGGCAACAGAGTGCTGCATTCAATGAGCAAACACAGGTAAGTGTCTTATATTGACTGACAGTTGTCAGTTTAGTCAGTTCTTTGGTCTGTAAATTGTTTTTTTTGGGGATTGCAGTCCTGTGGACTTTTGTGATGTGTTTAACAGGGTACTGTGGAGAAGGTGTGTGTGAACGAACTCAGTGGGTAAGAGTCTTCGTCTGGTTCAGAAAAAACACCATAATGGTAAACTATAATGTAATTTGATATGCATCCCTTTGTCACTGGTTCCTCACAGGGAGTTCTCCCTCAGTCTCTCCATTGAGATGCCTTACGAGATAATCAGTCTGCACTGTAATACACACCACATTCAGACCAAGGTATAGGCCCATCCCACTCTTGCCAGCACCACATCTATTCAGTGGACCATTGTCTGCATGTGTTGAATAGCTGATGTTTTATTGACTAATGAAGGTGTTGTTGTTGACTGATGAAGCTGATTGATTGTTGGTGATGTTTTATGGCCCGTTGAAGGTGATTAACTAATGAAGAAAGGGTTCTTGACTGATACTAATGTTGTACTGACTGATGGGGATGTTTTGTATGGACTGAGTGAGTTAACCCATGTTCCTGCCGGTGCTTTAGAGGACAGACTGTAAGGCGGTGGTGAACACATTGCCAGGGGAGACACTGGGTTCTGATGGGTTCCAGCTCTACATCAGACTGTCTAAGATGCATATGCCCCGCATGTGGGTGGAGAACCACCCCGATAAGGACAGCCAGGTTAGTGCACACACACACACACACACACACACTCAACAAGAACAGCCAGGTCAGAGCAGACACCAGAGCACACACCAGGCTTCACTCACTCACACTGCCCCTCTCTCCCCAGGCCTGTATGCTGGTGTTCTACCCTGACTTTGAGCCTGTCCAAGGAGCTGGGGAGGAGCCCAGTCCTGCCTCTGGTGGGGTGCAGGAGGTGCTGCTCCTGCTGGACTCTTCTGAGTCCATGAGGGGGGAGGCCCTGCTGAATGCCCGTCACATTGCCCTGCACATTCTCAGCAAACTGGACAAAAAACTAAAGATCAACATTGTGCAGTTTGGCACAGGTGGGTGCTGGTGATCATGGGAACGAGCCACAGTTATACAGTAAAGAAAAAAGTTCAAATGTGACCCTTTTTGACTTTTGACATTAGATGAGTGTCCTTTTAACTTATTTTTCAGTGCATCTGCATGTGTTTCCATCAACTGTGTAATGTGGGGGAAAAAATGAATAGTAGGCTGATCAAGTGATGTGTACCAGCTTTGGGATTAACGTCTATTAACGCAAATTCAACTGTTTCCATTAACTTTTCACATAATGCTTTATTCACATCAAGAGTTAATCCACCCACCTTGAGCAAATTAAATTTTAATTTGCAACAGTCCCCTAATGCGAATTTGCAGGTGTTTCCAACTGAGGATTTCTTATTTGCATAATTTATATGCACATCAACTAGTTCAATGGAAACCCAGCTATTGAAGGCAAATCACTACTATGAAGCAACAGGATTAAAAACAAATCCATGTGGTTCTTGTTGTTTCTTTTTTACAGATTATAAAGATGCATTCATCTTCTCCAAAGTTCTTGGGAATGCATATAAACCAGCCAAGAAGTTCATTGAGGTGAGCACAGCCATGTCATCTAGCACAATTTAATATGGATAACCATAATCTGGATTGCTCTGATATTCTCTGATTGCTCTGATTGCTCTATTTTGCATATCCATAATCTGGATTGCTCTGATCTTTAAACTGGCTTCACTGGTTTGGGTGAATTTAAATTTTGCATAAGTTACTGCACAGTTGGGCTTGTAGCTACACTTGTGATGTTGTTGGCTTGTTGGCTCTAAAGTTGGCTCCTTCCTTTGTGTGTGTTGTGTTGAGTTTTGTTTCGATTATTTCTTTTTCTTGTGCTCTTGTCATTAGACCTTCCCACCAGTGGGGGGCAGCACTGAACTGTGGCGGCCCCTGCGCAGCCTGAGTCTGCTGCCTCCCTCCCAGGGCACCAGGAGCCTGGTGCTGCTGTCTGATGGACATGTGCAAAACCCTGCCCTCACCCTGCAGCTGGTTCGCAGCAACGCCGCACACACACGTCTCTTCACCTGTGGCCTCAGGTGAGCTCTCCTGTATTTGCTCTCTGTTGGCTCCACAACAGAAGCACAGCTGCAGAACTACCACCAGTTATATGGGCCTTAAGTGACAATTCAAACAATGCATTTGTTTGTGTATTTGAGCATTTCTTTTGGTGTGTGTGTGTGTGTGTGTGTGTGTGTGTGTTTGATTCCACAGTAAAACGGCCAACAAACACATGCTTCGAGCTATGGCCCAGGCAGGGGGTGGAGCCTATGAGTTCTTTGACACAAAGACCCGACACACTTGGTCAGATAAGGTAGAGTTAGTCTCTCAAATAACCAACACAAATAATATTCCAATCTTATGGGATAACACAACACTATAGCAAGTTGGATAAACACAGGTGTTATTCCCACCGGCCATCCAGGATATGTACTGCACAGCTCTGAGTGGAGGTTAGGAAATACCACAGAGTCAAAGAAAACATTTACAGCATGACGTTGCTGACTGGTCGGACAGTAGCTACTCCACTTGTTATACACTTAGACGCCATAGTGTTGCTGTAATACTGATGGAAGAGTGCACCAGATTGAAGCTAAATTGAAGGAAATACTGATGTGTCGACGAGTGTCTTTGGCCCTAATTTGAACGGTATGCACAGCTCTGTACAGTTCTGCATGCTGCTCAAGTGTGTCCACAGACACTCTTCAACGAACATAACACTATCAAACGTCAGATATTATGAACAGTTGCCCAATGTGTGCTCACTATAAACTGCTAGCACACCAGTAGAAAGAGCCATCAGCAGCAGCAGCTGTCACTATTAGGGCCTCCGCACACTGGTTCCAGCAAAGTGCCGAGCACATCGCTTATTCATTTAGATTCCATTGTTGTCAATGCCACCTGTTGTGTACGATTCAGGTCCATTTTGTCTGAATCATTCAAGAAAATCCATTGGTGATTCCACAGGCTACAGGGCCTGTAAGTTTGCTGTGTGCCATGCGCCACCGGTGTCCTGGGACAAATTAAATTGTCGAATTTGAAATAATGTCGTAGCCAGTTTGAAGTATCAGTGGTGCCATTAGAATATTGTTATATCATCTGGCAGGTGGCATCCCAGGTGAAGCGTTTGATGTCTCCAGGCTGCAGCTCAGTGTCAGTGAAGTGGCAGCTGTTCAACCCCACAGCGCCCCCTCCTGTTCAGGCCCCTGCACAGCTCCATGCTCTCTTCAGTAACTGCCACACCTTGGTCTATGGCTTTGTACCCCACTGCACTCAGGTATAGTAATTTGACAAAGTGGAAGTAGAGAGAGGGTGTGTCAGCATTTGTGTATGTACTGTATACCTGTATGTTTCTATTTAGATTCTTTTGGCATTTCATAGAGTTGTATCTTTATGCTTGATTTGAAATGAAATGTCTAAATGATCTGTTGAATACTCAGTATAAATGTATTGGTGCCACTTCACTTTACAGATGAGTAAAAGTACGGTAGTTTTGTGGTTATAAATTGTTAAAGTCATGCTATCAACTCATAACTTGTGTTGCTGAATTATAACTGAATACCTTAGCTGAAAATTTTCTGTGGTATTTCTAAGCAACTATTTGTTGTGCTAGTAAGTAATAAAATTGTGATGGTAAGGTATTACTTTGCTGTAATAGGGAGATTTGATGGCAGAGATGCAAGATGGCAGAGTTAAACCCTCATATACTGATACAAAAGATCTTTGAAAAGTTTATATTGTGACATAAAGTGACACATGTCTGCCAGTTTATGTTGCTCTATCTTGGTCAGTATTCAATGATCTTTGAAACTACCCTCCTATTACCAATCTCTGAAATGGTACCAGTGTTTTATTCCTGTTGACCAGTGTTGGTCATTAATGTATATCACCACTGTAGGCTACTCTGTATGGGGATCTGTGTGGCAAGGAGATTAAGACCATGGTGTCCACCACAGAACTGCAGAAGACCAAGGGCACGGTATGGACACTTACAACTGATGAACAGAGGTGTAGTGGTCTTAGGGAGGTATCTTATTAGTAGGAGTATGTGATTCTAATGATGTAGGCCTATCAGTAATTACTAAGAATGTCGCGTGTGCACACACACATTGTGTGTGTTGATGGATGAAATAATATTAGACACTGCGTCACAAGAACTAAATCAGATGAACTCAGTGTGCCATGCACCATTGCTTCATTTTGGCCTACAACAAATAAACCATGGCAATAATTAGAACTCAATAGAAAGCAAAGGAGGCCGCACAGGCGCGTTTCGGCGCGTGCCTTCTTCAGAGTGCGCAGTGTTCTTCAGGCACATTGAAGAAGGCACGCGCTGAAACGCGTCTGTGTAATAAAAGTAAAATATGCATAGTGCGGCCTCCTTTGCTTTCTATTGAGTTTATGACGTAGGCCTACACTTTAAAAGTATTTTGAATAGACACTGAGTGACGCTTGCTCTTATCTACACTTTACAGTAATTAGAACCCACACATAAATCACAAGCTCAATGAAATGCAAATGTAAATAGTAATGACAGAGTAATGATGCCCCCTCTTACTTGCTACTGGCCATAGCCTGTAATGCAGTTGGAAAACAGTTTATGATGGTGAAACTGTTAGTGTGCACTCAATAAACTAAATACTTTTTTTTCAAAGGAAAACTCTCAGGCAGGAGTGCTGTTCTTTTTACAATTGAAGCTAAATTTGTTTTATTGAGTGTGCACATCTTCTTTACATCTTCTGTGCAACATCTACTTTACTTTACTTCAGTTCCAAGTTGTTTCCAATGTTGTTTTGGGCACAGATTCACAGTTGGCCCATGCAAACCATTAAGAAATACTTGGTTTAGCGTATCATAATGGCTGTCATTTCAAAATAGACCCCAAAACAGACCAAGCACAGGAGACAGGGCACCCATGATTAAAAAAAAAAACACTAATTACCACTTAGTATTAATGTTTCATGTTGTTAATGTATCATTTTGAACACTAGAGTGCATGCTGGCTTTAAAAGAATCCAAGAAATTGCCATAGAGGGTTGTGAGGATCCTTCTCAGATTAGGCTGAAGGCAAGTGTAAAATCAATGTTTTTCCATGTGGAGCTGGAGCACAATAGTTGTCAAACGTTGATGGTGTCACTGCATGATTAGTCATCCTGTAAAGTTACGTTCCATTATGTAAATGGAGGGCTTATTGGAGAGGGTTGCTTGACACACCACTGGTAATAACCCCAAAGCAATACTTTAAATGAACTCTTAAGTAAAAATACCAAAAAGTAAAAATACAATGAAATACTCCAAGAAGTGGGGGGATGCCACACCTGCACGACCAGCAGCCACTACACCCCCTGCTCATGATTATAAAACAATAGAGAACTGAAGAGGCACTGTAGCAGTGATGCTGACATTAGCTGCTCTTCTGAATTATTTAGTTGCAATTCATCCTCTCTCTCCATCCTATTCTGTAGTTTCTTCACAAGATCACAGCAAGATCAGTCATCAGAGATTATGAGGATGGTATTCTTCACATGGATGAAGCCGAACATGAGGTGTGTGTGTGCGTGCGTGCGTTACTTTGGTGTACACATTCTTGTGACCTGCTGTTCTGTAGCGGTGTGTTGCTGTGTGACCTTCAAAGGGATTTGTTACACCAAGTCATTCTGATGACTGGTCTGTGTGTAAACTCTTTTAGGGGAAGAAAGCACAGATGAAGTCCTTCATCATTGAGCTCAGCAAAGAGTTCTCCATCCTTTCCCAGTTCACCAGCTTTGTGGCCATCGAGGAGAGAGTATGTTCACTTATGTCTCCATTTCAGGTCTAGTCCAGGGGTTGGTTTTTCAATATAATTGCTAACTAAGTTAGCAATGTTACTTTTTGGAATGCAATTGCACCAGTGCTAGTCAGCAACCAAAGTGTTTTAAAATTAACTCTTGTACAGTATACTAATAAATGATCTAAAAGCCACTTAAATAGATGTAGTTTCCCCAAATAGTGAAGTGTTCCTTTAACAGCAGAGGCGGTTAATTGCAGCAGTTAAATTATGTTTTGGTAATTGATAAATAATATGTAAATACTAACTTTAATTGTATGTATGTTTACATGAAGTCATACTGAAGACAATTGCAAAAGCAGTGTGTTCCAGTAAGGTCATTAATTCCTCTTTCTGCTTGCAGGATGCCGAGACGCCTGATGGCTTCACAGACATCCCCAAACTCATTGCAGAAGAGGACGTGGACCTGCTGCCTTATCTGGGCTGGGAGGAGGAAGAGAAGTTGGTTGGTCTTACTGGTTTTATGACATAACAGTGACATCAATCTGTCATAAACGTGACATGACACATATAATTAACATGTAATGACACTTCAAAATGTTGTCATTCAGTTTTTGTAATGTCTGATCCCCAAACAGTGTCAACTTTACATTACAAAAAACAAATAACATGTAATGACAACAGTCATAAACAACAAGTGTCATTACATGTTCATGTTACGTGTCGTGTCATGTCACTGATGTCGAAAACATCAAGTTAAGTGTGGTTTACATAAAATGAGGTGGTTAACATAAAATGTATCCAATATCTGTTATTATTCTTATAAATGAAATTATATTGTGGTAATTGATAAATAATATGTCCCTTCATGTAAGCAGGAATATGAATATAGTAGGTCAGAGAAGGATGCGGAGAAAGAGGATTTCTTTGAGGAAGACGTCTTTCACCATGCTGTTGATCTCGTCACGTGTAAAATCCTTAAAAAGGTCAGAAATGTTTTCTAAGTTGCTTCCTTCCTTTGTCTACATTATTGGTCTTGGCATTCTCACCATTATCACTGGGTACATTATTCCAGCTGCAGCTGCCCAGAGCTATTTTTTAGTGAATTTAATTGTCAATGTGCAAAACAGTCCTTTGGGCATGTCCTTCATTCATTCATTCCTCTGTCTCACATATCGGTGGTGGTTAGTGAGCCACACACACACACACAACACTGTAAAGTGCTGTGACTGTCTATAGAAGTACTATATACATGTAATGTGGTGGTGTTTTTTGTTGTTGTTTTTCAGTCAAACTATGAATCTGAGATTGAATTATTACAAATGTTCAGTGATTATGAGGCCATGCAACCACTTAAGACCTGTGTAATAGTAGTGAAATGTTTACAAGTTTAGAGATAAAAATGTTTTCCTGGTTTTATGCTTACTCTGGTGACCACATACAGTACTAAAGAGCATGTCAACAAGCAATGTTCAAGATAATAGTTTTGTTCACATTAATGCAGAAATATATATTATTTTTCTAAAGTTACACACAGTGAGTGTGTAACTTCAGAAACAGTACCAGAATTACTCAACAGTTTGTTCCCAATGAAGATTATTTTTTCTGTCATGCCATAATGGCATCTAGTCTCTATTCTCTCAGGACAAAAATGTTGGACCAGACTACACACATCATGGGCCAGAAATTCATGGCAGTCTATACCATGCAGGATATATTGTTGTCCACTTGAGTGTGGTGGTTTCCACAGGTGGTTGGGCACTAAGTAGCCTGGACGTGCCTTCCTAGCACTTCTGCTCGATTATCATTTCTCTACAAAGCCTGCTGCCTCCAATGGCATTTTTACCAGATCCGGTCAAGGAACAGGGAGAGGCATTGTGAATGCAGAGCGAGAATTCTGTCAGTCAAGGCAGGGTGTACCGTCTTCATGGCAGAAAGTTAATCTCCGCCTTACATCTCAACATCCTGTCAATCAATCAATTTGACCTGTAATCAGTCGGTTCTGAATCTATCCATGTACCTGTCATATAGAATGTGGACTGGCATTTCACAGTGAGTCTTGCTGTTATCTCTTTGATCAGTTATACCAAAGATCATTGAATACTGACCAAGATAGAGCAACATTATACATTACAATGGGAGCAAACATGAATAGTTCTGGTCTGCATAAGTGGGAGTGCCACATAATGTCACAATATAAACTTTTCAATGTATGAGGTCTCTGGTCTGCATAAGGGGGGATTTTCCCCCTTCCCCTTGGCGAAAATAGAACACAGAATATTTGTGCCTCTTGCTCTGCTTTTAGCCTCTCTGGTTATACCATACATCAGTTTGCCACAATTGACTTTACAAAGTACTTTTTTAAACCATTCCATTCAATTTCATTTCATATAAACTGAGCAGGGAGCAAATTTGTAAAGTGTGGCACAAATGATCTTGAACAGTCTGCTTTCTAGATTTCCTGTTTTTTTGCAGCACACAAAACATAACTGCAGAAATGCTACTCTTCTTTCTTTTTTCAGGAAGCTCTTGGCAAAATTGAAACAGAGGGAGGGAGAGGGATTGGCGCACAGGGATCATTTCCTAGTACAAATTGCACCAGACTGATGGGCATGTCATTTAATGCTAAATCTGAGGAAAAATACAGGGAGTCTGCTTTTGCTCTTCCTTTCCACTCTTTCTCGGGCCCTCCCCCTCCTCCTGTCTTCCATCATCTGCCCCCTGTCTTGGATCAACCCCTACAATTATCTGTAGGTAGCACGTTCGCTCCTGCCCCAGCCCCTCCCCCCTTTGCCTCTAATCTCTTTACTATTGGTGCTCCAGTCTTTGGTGATGTCATGGGTGCTGCTCCTGTCCCTGTACCCAAGCTTTCTGCTGATCTTGCCCCAGTGTCCTCTTTTCCACCCCTTGTCTGCAATCTCCTTACTCCTGACGCCATGTCGGGTCCTGTCCAAAGGAACTTCACTCCGACCACAAAGGACTTTTCCCATTGTGACACTCCTGCACCATCTTCTCTTCTATCACAACCTCCTCAAATGTCTCAGCATGCTTTTGCTGCTCCAGCTGCAATGAGAAGAAGGAGTGCTCGGGAACAAATAGGTTTTCTTGTTCCTCCTGCACCATCTCCTCCCCCTCCATTACTGCCTTGTCATGTCCATGCTTTAAACGGAGCTCAGTCCCTTGCTGCCTCAGAGGTGCTGTCTGTTTCTCCTCCTCTGCTTCCTCCTCATCCTAAGGCTTCTTTGGTCTTTGGGTCTGCTTCAGTGAGAGAGAGAGAGAGAGTGAAGTCAATTAAGTCAGGTTCAATGAAGATGGATGAACGCTGTCATCAGAACGCCTCAGTTTATCCCAGGTATGTGGATGTAAAACTAATTTTGAAGTGACAGACAGAAGTCACCCCACAATGAGAGGCTTACTTTGGATGATTTTATGAGGGCATGTTGTAATGTTTTGGGTGCACTAACACATGTAAGCTATGTCTGAACACTTCGGGTTTCCAACTCCGGTTACAGCTGGTGTAACAGTAAATTTATCATTAATTTAGTAACTTTAGTTATCTAAAATTTTAATTTCTTTACTGTTATGTACTGTTGTGTGGGAGCTTAGTAAAGTACCTGCCTGTATAGTACATGTCTATGAGAGTCTATGAAAGTGATTTGCAGATCTTCCATTGCAGGAAGAGTAAAAAAAAACGTTTGATATCATCATGTGAGCTTAAGCCCAGTGCATCATGGGAACAGCTGGCTTGTCTTCAGAACCCAGTAAGATTCCTGCTCTTTAAACATTTTCCACTGGTTACAAAGCAAATTGTGTATCTATGATATAATTTGCCCACCTTTCTGAATTTCAGTTCAATTCAGTTTCATGAGTTTTCCAAATAATAGAGCTACATTATCTTACTTCTCAAAAAATGGCAATTTATTATGATTTGTACATCTCTAATATTTGTGCTGTCTTCCATTTCTAATGTTTCTTCGTAGTTATTCACCAACTTGCTGTTTTTTACTCATTTCCCCAATAGGAGGGCTACTGGGAATGCACTGAGGAAGTGGGAAAGCTCCTCTGTGTGGACTTGAGCTTCTTTGCCAATGTTTTCCTGAAAGAAAGGGGCATCTCATCTCTGGGTGAGAAATGATTTGTCATGCTTTTATTCACACCACACTGGAAATGTTGCAGCTTTATGATCAAGTGTGTGTGTGTGTTATCCATCAGGCCCCAAAGCCCATGCTGACATCCTGAGGCTGGTGTCCACTGTGCTGGTCCTGCAGCTGGTGCGGGTCAAGAAGCTGGTCCAGGGCGGACCGCTGCAGTCTCTCTTCCGCCTCAGAGACCCTCAACGCAGGTGTGTGTGTGTGTGTGGCATTAATCTTTTATTATCACCTCTTACTATATACACAGTATATACAGTATGTACTGATATGTGTGTATTAATAGACTATGCAGTATGTATGTACTGTATATTTTATTATTATTCTGTGTGCATGTCTGTCACAGCTCTTCAGAGTGGGAGGCCCTGAAGCGAGCAGTGGACTGGGTGTGCTGGGCAGACAGGCAGTACCCGTGTGTGTGCAGCCGACTGGAGTTCGGCCGTGACTGGGAGTCTTCCACCCGACAGCTCCTGGGATTCGACTGCCTGCACCCCCTCTCCCCCCTCAAACCTCTGCTGGAGAGGAGCAGAGCTATACTGGCCTGCTAGAAACACACACAAACACAATCACATACCACTTTCTAGCACTGAAGTTTGTTTTCCAGCACCATAGTTGTTGGTTTTCTACTTTGCACCCAGCAAAGTTAGTAGCTTTAGTCTCAGACACAAATCTGTACAAAACGGCAATTCTCATTTGGGTTGTATGATTTTTATTCACATTCATTTTAATTTTTCACATGACTGGATGAAAATAAGTCTTACTGCTACTGTACTGGTTTTTAAAGTTTCTTTTCTGGTTTTGACACTAGTTGACACTAGCAACTCACTAGCAACTTTTACACTAGCAACTCACGTGCGAGCTTTATGAAATTGTATTACCTTGTCAGTCAACATTACTCTTCAATAAGTATAATTCAAAAGTATAATAGCCAGTGCCTATCTTTTAGTTTGTAAACAAATCCACGTTCACAGAGAATTCAGGACATTGGTGTAAGTTACAAAAACATCTGCAAGCATCGGGGAAGCATCGTAGGTAAAAAATCCCAGACTTGCATAGTATACCTTTAAATAGGTCATACACATACTGAATGCTGGTTGTGTTGTCTACATGCTATTTTCATTCATTCTAAGCTATTTTATTTAATGCTAAACACTTCCAATCCAAAACACATCCTTCCAATTGTGCTTTTCAAAACATCAATAAACTGAAATGCAACCTTCATACTGAAAAGATACTACAGAATATGGATTTTTAGTGTGTGCAGTTAGAACAAAAAAAATACATCCAACGAGACTTAAAAGCAAGAGAATAATGATAGTAATCCAACAGGCTGATCCAGATTCCTGCTTAACCTCGGGCACATTAGATTTATTGTGGTATAGGCCATCAGTGGAGTCTGTACTACCAGTGCAACATTCTGGTCCCAGAACTTGACACACATTACCTTGGCTTGCAAGCATATAGTCCAAAGCCAAATGTTGTTGTAAGGTTATTATATGATGTGACTGGGGAGCTCTGGACATGTCAGACAGAGCTTGAGCCGCATCAGTGTCAAACTGTAGAATAAAATGAGAGAGCTCACGAACTTCAGATGGTTTAGTTACACCATAGCTGGAAGTTAACATGCCCAGGGAACGGGACCAAACTGTTTGAGTACATGTGAAATTCTCAGTACAAGTGTTGTGTGTGGGTTGAATTGATAAAACAGGCCTCATTGCAGGATGTACATACACAAGAGCGCATCTACCATGAAAGTATGAGGGCAGTTCAGGAAATATCATGAAGCCGCAGAGCCAAAACGTGCCACTAGGGGCACTAATTTGGCACCGCCTGTTCACGTCAAACAGTTTAGCCCACATTTGAACTGAGGTGACACAGTCATCAGCAGTGTTAAAAGAGTGTAAACCATATCCACTGTCATCTGAGTGTTGTAATCCATTCATGACTTCATCTGCAGCATAAATGTGCTCACACTGAGCCCGAGGGATTTCACCTAGAAAGGTTGTATGTGTTTTTTGCTCCATACACCAGGGTAGCAGAATCAAGGCAAGGACATCAGTAATGACTGGAACTGGAGGTGATGTCACTTCACATGTCCCTTGGCCAGGAAGGCAACAGTTTGAAACAGAAGGTGGAGTCATGTTATGACATGAGGGGGTGGAGTTAATGTTTGATGCGTTCATGTGGAGAAGAGAACATGTATCACACTCAGATACGGGATGAGCTGCCCATGCGATGCCTGTACTGGTGTTAGACATATGAGGGATACAAACAGCCTGTCCCAGAAACAAAGTGGAGTGTGTGAGATTGAACAAGTAAGAGAACATGTTCTCTTTGGGTTTGTGAAGGGGTTGACTAAGTGGTGGCAGTGAAGCCTTTAAACTGTGAGATGGGAGTTTTTCTTGATCAACATGCAATGTCAAGGCACCACATCCATCATCCCTACCTGCGCAATGGCAGTTGTAGCGGCCTGCATCATGCACAGAAACACTATGGATCTGCCATGAACAGTGGAAGTTGTCAGACCAAACATGTAGTCGATCAGGGTCTTTGAATGTATTTTCGGTCTTGTTTGAGTAACAGATGCCAATAGAGGTTTTGGAGGAATCTGAATTTAGAGCCATGAAGTGTATGGAAGCACTATCAACAAACCTCCAGGGACAGGTGAGGTTACACACAGCAGTGGCCTGACAGTGGAAAATCACTGAGCATTTTAAAGGGAGTGGAGCTACGGCAAGACACAGAATCAAACAATAAAACATGATTATAATCAGCTAACATTAATTATTATTCCTATCTGTTTGGTTCTCATTTAGATCAATAATATAAGCTGTGCTCCTCTCACTCACATTACAGTAAAAGATTGTACTTCCCATGGGCAACAGATGTGTTTTGAAAGGTGAGGGAAAAAGCTGTGCTGTTGTTACAAAGGTAACTGGGTCTCAGCTGGCTCCCTGTTCTAATGAAATACCACCTGGAGTCCCAGTGGTGTGGGTGTTGTCAGATCACAGCTCATGAAGCCCTGGAGATGCAGGGGCACACATAAAGGGATCTATTTAACACAACTTTTATAGACAGAAGACAAAGGCACTCTAAAGAAAAAAAGCTTCTGTTTTAGCCTACATTTAGCATGCAGGATGAGATGCATTTTTGCCCTGACTTTAATAAGATCCAAATTCAAAGATGAAAGTGACCGCCATGCATTTTGGATGAGCAAAGTACAAAGGCACAGTACTGCACTCAACATGTTTGTTTGCATGAGACAGTAGGCATTCTAATCCAAAAGAAGACCTCAAACTGTGCAGGGTAATTGCATTATTGTTCAAACCTCATGGATTACTATTCCTGGGAAATTATACTTTGGAAGCTCAAAGAGAGATAAGTGTGTGCTTTACTGGGTCAAATTGTCAGCACTACCAGGTGCTCTTCAAGGAAAAGGACAAAAATATAAAAAATAAGACAATAATGGGCTGTCCTTTGTTAATAGTGTCTCCAACCCCAGGCACTCTGATACTAAATAATAATGGATAAGCCGCATATAGGCCATGTTTTGACTCACAAAGGAGTCTGCTTCAGGGCATACAGTACAACATAAGAGGAAGTGCACACAATGCAAAGTAGTAATGCAAAGTAGTCCAAGTGTGTGAGAGAGAAAGAGAAAGAAAATAACAGAAAAGATACTCTATTCTCTGTTTAACCAGATTTATAAATTCTCCTGTGGGAACTGAATGTATGCATATGTGAGCTACTAAACATGACAGTTGCAAATTGTGGGTTAATTCTTGTCAGCAATAGATTCTATTTAGTAAAAAAAAAAAACATAGATAAAATAATGTGCCTTTGTCAGTTTTAAGCTTCCAATCAACCATCATATTGCAAAAATAACCTGTTTGATGGTGGTTTAATCCCAGCTCACGTTTCCCAAGTTATATAACCCTAAGAACACCAAGAGAAAGATGTGGGTGAAGAGGAGAGGGGTACACAGGAAATCAGCACACTTTGATGTTTATCACATGCTATAAATGATATAACAACAGATCTGAATCACACAAGTTCTGTGAATAAGACAGAGATTACTGAAAATTACATGATATGATTAAGACAAGGCACTCTAAAGCAAAAAAGCTTCAGTTTTAGCCTACATATAGCATGCAAGATGAGATGCATCATACACATATGCCACTATGACTATATGCCATCCAAATAATATGGTACCAAAATGAACAGTCTGATAACAGGACACCTCAAACAGTAGTGAAAAGTCAGCCTCCATACAGATTTAAGAACTCTCCTATGGAAACTGAATGTATGCATATGTGAGCTACTAAACATGACTGTTGCGAATTGTGGGTTAATTTAAGTCTTCTCAGCAATAGATTCTATTTAGAAAAAAAATACATAAAAAAATAATGCACCTTTGCCAGTGTTAAGCTTCCAATCAACAAACACCATCATATTGCAAAACTAACCTGTTTGACGATGGTTTAATCCCAGCTCACGTTTCCCAAGGTACATAACTCAAAACTGGTGAATTCTCCTTTACAATGATGGGTAGGCTTACAAAGGATAATTGACAGGGCAAGTATCAGTCTCCTCTGAGCGGCACAATGGCGGTATCAGCTGGATCAGTCATTATACTGTCCTGTCTGTGCGTGGGGTTCTGTTTGGCGAGCTATGACTGTACGCAAAATTTCGTCAGAAAATGGCACCTTTATATTCATGAAACCCGGTGCACATCCATGAAACTACACTGGTTTCACTTTCTATATAAGACAGGTCTGCGCATGCCCATAACCCGAGGTTGCTTTTTTTTTTGTAGAATTTCGAGCTGAAACATTTGGCGAAATACAACATGCATCTATTATGCTGAGCAGCAACAGCATGTATTTGATTTTCTTAAGCCTAATTAAAGACCCGTATGCCTATTGGTTTCAATTTCATCTAGATGGATTAAATATCGTTATTAATATTTTCAACATTATTATTATGGAAATATAGATACAGCAATAAACATCTTGAATGTTCAGGTAAAAAATATTTTCACGACTGTCTGCGAGTGTCCCAGACCTGCGTGAAGTTGGCACCCCATATGTCGAAAATATGAATAAAAGTATTTTGATTCGTTTGCATCGTTTGTACACGAGTGTGCAGGCAAAATTCACGTTTGTGCACAAACCGTCTTTATGATTTTTAACGTTTAACAGGTTGGTGACCTGAGGTCACTCAGCACCCCATCAACATCCAAATGACTCGAAAATGGTTGGAATCGTTTGTGCTTCGTTTGTGCAGCATTAGCATTTGTGCACAAACCGTCTTTATGACATTCAACATTTAATCGTTTGACCTGGGGTCACCCACCACTCGAAAATGGTTGGAATCGTTTGTGCAAGCAAAATAAACATAAACAAACTCAGCCATGTGTCCACTTACCTTTCTTGTGTATTGACGAAATGTTTACCCATTACCCATACAACTACTTACTGACCAATGTTGGTATCGCAATATAAGGAGAACGCCGTTCCGGTTTAATCCATAGCCATGTTGATTGATGTTACCAATAATAACAAGAATATTGGCGCAATACTGACCGAGTAGGCCAGCCTATCAGAATGGCATGTAAAGCCAACCTATGGGGGCATGCCAAAAGTGAAAGTTAAAGTCAATATTGCGCCTAATTGTATCCGAGGTTCAGAGAGAAAAAGTCCAAATATCATAAAGACGGTTTGTGCACAAATGCTAAATTTGCCCGCACAAACGATTCCAATCATTTTTGAGTCATTTGGATGTTGATGGGGTGCTGGGTGACCCCAGGTCAAATAATATCATAAAATATCATAAAAATGGTTTGTGCACAAATGTTGCCTGCACAAACGAAGCACAAACGATTCCGACCGTTCTGATACCCTATAGACAGAGCCCCAACCATTGTGACAACAGCCACACATGTGGTCAGTGCTTCACTAACTAAGGGTATATTTCCCACCACCTTCCCAACAAGCCCAGGTAACACCGCTGCTCAAAAAACCTTCCCTCGCTCCCACTCAAGTGGAGAACTACTTCTTCCTTAACTTTCCAAAACCATTGAACGAGCCGTCTTCAAACAGCACAGTGTTTCTCTCTCAGCACAACCTCCTTTACTCCTACCAATCCGGCTTCAAAAGTAGCCTCTCCACTGAAATGGCGCTTCTGTCTGTGACGGAAGCATTAAAAGAGGCCAGAGCATCAGGTCAATCCTCAATCCTCCTACTGGACAAACTGACCAACATAGGCATCGATGGCAGTGTGCACTCCTGGTTTGAATCCTATCTTACTGGACGAGCGTTCAAAGTGTCATAGCTAGGACAAACATCGGTACTTCACCAACTCACCACAGGGGTTCCCCCAGGATCTGTGCTGGGCCCCTTCTCTTTCCGTTGTATACCACCTCACTGGCTCATCCACTCTCGTGGCTTCTCTTATCACTGCTATGCAGATGTTACCCAGCTCTATCTGTCCTTTCTTCCTGGCAACTCCACGGTGAAAACACGGATCTCGGACTGTCTTTCTGACATATCTGCATGGATGAAAGGGCATCATCTCCAACTAAACCTCCAAAACTGAACTGCTGGTCCACCCAACCAAACAAACCATACATCACAACATCAGCATCAAGATCGACACCCTATCTCTTGCTCCCCCCAAGGCAGCAAGAAACCTATGTCATGCCTCTGTAGCTCGGTCGTGTTGTTTTTCCCTATTCAACATAAGGAAGATTCGGCCATACCTAACCCAACATGCAACCCAGCTCCTGGTACATACCCTGGTTATCTCTCGCCTTGACTACTGCAATGCCCTCCTATCAGGTCCTCCAGCCTGTGTTGTGAGACCACTACAGATGATCCAGAATGCAGCTGCACGTCTGGTTTTGAACCAGCCAAAAAGGGCACGTCAGGCACCTGTTCATTGAACTCCACTGGCTACCCTTAGCCGCTCGCATCAAATTCAAGGCACTAATGCTGGCTTACAGGGTGATTGATGGTTCTGCTCCCATCTACCTGAATACTCTCTTGAAGTCCAATGTCACCTGCCGACCACTTCGCTCCTCCAAGTAGCACAGCCAGCACGGCCAACGCCCAGATAGGAAAAATTTTGGCTGTGGTTTGGCATACATCTGTCATTTTTTGGATTTATTTTGGCACAACATTAAGGCTTTGGCAAAACTTTGGCATGGTTGTATTTTACCAAAAAATACTAAAAGGCGCCAGTGATGCAGCTGAGTTATGGTATATGTCTGGTTTGCCAGAATCCTGGCATTTGGCTTCATTGTGGTGTAATTATGGCTTACCATAATACATCAAAAGGCGCCAGTGGTAAGTCATCATATGAATGAGTTAAGGCATGTCAAGTCAACCCGAAGATTCGGTAAAGAGTGGAACAGCATGGTGACGTACTCGGGTTGCATTTTGGCAAGCCAAAAGACTGATCAATGCCCGTGGATTTTCAACCTCACTACCGTGAGAAAAATGCCCTCCTACTTAAGTTTCTCCAGCGTAATCACTGAAGGTAAGTTCATTTTTGTCAAATGTCAAATGTTTGTCAAATGTTACCAGTAACTACACCACAACACACAAAACAGGGCAAGGTTTTCATGCGGATATTCGCTTAAACGTTAGTTGAGATTTTCCTTACAGTTTCGATGTGTATGCGCGGAAACATTTAAACTCCACACTTAAAGTTCAGGCAGTAGGCACGATGTCTTAACTGTATGCAACACTTCAACAGGTAGTACATAATTATTCAAACAAGTGGGGCATTGTAGCTTATATAACAAATGTATTAATTCTGTTTGTTTTTCTTTGTCTGCGTTGTCACTTTCAGATGCCGTGAGAAGAAACCCCACATGAGTCGCTATCAAGGACGCAGACTGTCAGGAAACAGACAGGGTGGACCACGGTTGCAGCAAGTTGCAGTAGTCTTTATTTAAGGATTGGGGGAAAGGGAGCTCCGTGAGAGCGCCCTCGGCGCGGGGGTGTAGGAGGCACGTAGAGCAGGGAAGGGCAGGCCGGAGCACTCGTGGTCAAACAGGCGTCGGATCGGGTTACTGGGGCAGAGGAGTAGAGCGTTGGTCGGGGACAGGCGGCGAGTCGGGAACCGGGGCAAGAGAGCGGGCGAGAGTCGCAGGCAGGCGGTGGGTCAGCCGGGGCTGGGGCGCAGATTACGGGTCGGAATCCAGGATAGGCGGGCAGAGCGTAGGTCGTGGGCAATCCGGGTTCGGCAACAGACAGACGATCTTTCAGGAGACGGAGACGAACAGAAATAGACCGGCGAACCAGACGGGAAAACAAACAAACAAATAAATAAGTAAGCCAGCCATCTTTTGGCATAGTTATGGTTTCATTCTGGGTAACATTTGGCAACTCTTTGGCTGGAATGTGGAATTTGGGAGTTTTTTGGGGCAGTTATGGCTACGTTTTGGAGTTCCATAGTGGGTTTTGAGCAGGTTTAGGGTTGATTTTGGCCTCCTTTGGTTATTATTTTGGCATTCCTATTGGCAAGCCAATTTTGGGCCAAATGTGGGCCATAAATATTTTGCTATCTGGGATCCAGACTCTTCTCGTGTAATTCCACGCTGGTGGAATGACCTTCCAAGTGCTACTAGATCAACAGATACCCCCTCCAACTTCAAGAAACTCTTGAGAACCCAGCTCTTCCAAGACTACTGGCTTCAATTACTGAATACCAGGAATGTACTTTGAATGAAGCTTTTATTCTTAATCGCTCTCTATACTGCACTTTTATTACACAATTGCGTAATAGTCTGCTAAATGTGTAAATGTAAATGTTAGATATTTTTACTATCCCTACTCTTCACAAGTAGTGATTAGGAATGAATAGTAATCACATACAAATAACAAAAAGTAATTTTACCCAGCAATCTAATAATTTTAGGCTGTAGGAATATATATCAGTTGAAAAACAGCAATGTTTTACTTTTTACAGTGTAAAGTTGAAATATCATGTCGACTTCAATCTCCACGTATCGACTTTAAACTCTAGCCTAAATGTCGAGAATAAAGCTGAAATTAGTTCAAACTAGTTTGGAGAGAGAGAGCAACCGCTCTATAGGACCTGAATCTGGAATCACACAACAATAGGCCGACGACCCAACAAAATTCCTTGTGTAGATGATTTGGTCAAATTGTACTTCATATTCGGGTTTAGTGTAAGGACACTGTAAAGGTTGTGCCTGTTCAGAAGGAGAAATCATACATACTTGGAAGAGGTGGCCACATTCTTGCAAACTGAAATTGCTGGAAATGGGCAGATGCAAGCATAATGATGGTTACATCTGCGTGCGATACAGAGAGATTATGTTGCATCGCAAAATACAATAAGACAATTGGTCAAGTTGCTTGACACTGCAAATGTGGAGCAAAGGCGTGCGCGGCGTCTGAGGCGCAGGCAGTATCGCAGCAAAAGTCCCAATGCGCTCTGCCATTTTTCTCACTTCCATACTCGACAGGCGAGTTTAGGACATAAGGAACACATAGTCCCCGCATGTCCATAATTAAGAGCCTTGCATTGTTCAGTGAATTACCAGACTGTTTTAGTTGTTTATCCCGGCGACAAACATCACATAATTCCCCATGTTTAGCAAATTAATGAATAAATGTTTCTCTTTGAGTACAATGATGTAGCCTAAATGCAATTTGGACTTAAACTGGCCTGTTCAATGTGTATGACAATTATAGGTATCTCAAGCCTCGTGCATTGAGCGTGAGACACATCCAATTGACAGATCTCACATGCTTCACATGCCTGTGTCCTCTCTTTCTCGGATGTAGAATATGATATGATTATAAATGAGAGTTCAGCAGATAGCGCTGGTGCCCATGACTTTCGTCGTCTAGCCTACATGTAAGCCTAGTTTAACTATTTGCGCGTCAGTGTGTGGCTGCCTTTTTTAATACCCAACGGCAAGTCTGAACTACTTTCAACTTTATCTTTTAGTCTTGTCATGGTAAAAAAAAAATGTTTCTTAAATCATAGTGCGATTTTATTATCGGAATATGGTCCAAAAAAGCTTTACTTTCACAATGCAATTTCTCCATCTAGTGGCCAGAAAAATAACGATCGGCTCAGATTCGGTGGTGTGACACCCACTTGCACGCGTTGTTGGAAACAGACCCGTAAATATGCTGCCGAACAAAATGTTTTCCATCGCTACCTTTTCATGCCAGTGGTAAGTGCTGGGTCATTAGCCAGACAAACAGTCACATTGCAATATGTTACACCGTAGTTTGTATGCATGTTGTATTTGCAGGTTTCAGTGAAAGTTGAAAAACTTTGACCTTCAATGTGCAAAAACGGTGCTATTTTGCATCAGGTTTAGCCTACGTTAACATTGGCTTACTAAAATATGGTACCGTTAATTATTGTGTTGTCAGTGTAAAAGCGTTAATTGTCTGCTATAGCTCGGCATCTTAACATTTTTGAAATAGAAATAGAATTTGCCTCTTGCAAATCACACATGCAAAGATATTCAGGTCTTAGATGAGTAGTAGTAACCAAATGTTTGCCATTTTAGCTATGTGTTTTTTTTGTCGCCCATGACGAAGTGATTATAGTCACGGTGGCCGAGAGGTTAAGGCGTTGGACTCGAAATCCAATGGGGTTTCCCCGCACAGGTTCGAATCCTGTTCGTGACGTGTTTTTGACGAGTGGTAGTCTCCTGTGGCAGACTCGCGCAGAACCCAGACATAATGAAGAAAAGTGTACTTGGACCAAAGATCGTAACACTTAGCTGAATCATAATGCATACACATCTCACTGAGCAAAGCTCTGCAAATAATTGACGTCGCTAAGTGTTAAGTTAAATCTGATAATTAAATGCACCGTTCAGTTCGAGATGTGCTTTGTAATGGGGTAGTTTCGCAGTCGGTGTTATAAACAATGATTTAGCCTAAAGTGGTATTCTGTCACTGAGTTAATGCGAGTATAACTAGCCTTTGGACGTCCATCATGCTGTCCCGAGACCCGAGTTTGTACATAGCTTACAGCAACATTTGTTTCAACACTAGAGAACTTTGACCTAATATTGAGAATTATGCTTCAAGCTGTAGGCTAATTGTGAAATATTTGCAATGTCTTTTTTATGGAAGGGATCATATAACGCTTTTCCATGTAGACAGACACAGACACCCATCCAATGGGGTGCTGATGTGATTGTAATTTGATCACTGTGAATGTGTCAAGGTACATTCTCAGAATTGACCCTATATGTTTTGCCACGTCGTGTAACCAAGGCATAAATAATGAACGTAGCAAATTTCCCAAACTGAACAACATTCTTATCATGTGGTATCTGAATTTATACGCCTGAACAGTCTTTTTTATTTAGAAGTGTTCCTATGCAACCCCCTCTTTCGAGAGAAAATGGACTAGTCTGTTCCATGTAAAAAGAGAGAACACACATCGTTGGCGTTATTCGGGGCATTAGGAGAGGGGGACAAGAAGTAGTGTGTGACAGCTGTAGGGCTTCGAGATAATAGCTATATGCAGAACATCCTGTAGAGCCGTCTCACATGTCGAGGGTCTTTTAAAAACGATTTCCATGACAGAAATAACAATTGGCAAACTACAAACGTATTAAACATTAGTGGCGTACATTGACAAAACTTAGATCCATCACAAAGAGGCACTAGGTCGCATTCGTCGTTTTTTAAAACCAAATAGATATTTTTAGACAGAATTGTCTTAACATTTACTGTAGTAATTTTCCAGCTAGATATACGATTGTTGAGTAGCGTTAGTCTTTGAAAGCCCACACAAGCTGTCTGCTGTTCGCTGGCTAGGGAAGCTCCCCGACCAAAATCAGAGCTAAATAGCTAACTGCTAAGTGGCAACGTAAGATACAAAACTCGGCCGGAAAATACTGGCTAACCAAAGATAGCAAGTTCGACACGTTAGCAATACCTTAGAGGGTAACACGTATAGTTTAAACCCACTGACTACCAGAGCAAAACCACGAGTCATTGTGTTAAGATTACTTCTAATCTTAAGTGCGACATGCCTCCGAGTATAGACAAGGGGCTTGCGATGGCAAGCAAGGTTAAAGTAGTTAGCTAGCGTTAATAACCGTACAAGGAAGCGAAACTACTACACTTGTGTGACTGTTAGCAAACGTTGCCGGTGTAATCATTTTTCTCGGCAATTGCTTTTGATAGGCTATCAGAGAGGCTGTAAAGTTGGTTCACTTCAGCCACAACGACACCGGGAACGTCCTGCACAACAGCAAATAGTTTTATTGTGTGTGTCTGTCAAAAAATTATTCTATTCCTCCCAATACTTTGGTCGCCCGACTCGTGCTATAGCTAGCTAGTTTGCTATAGCTAGCTATTGAATGCTGCTTTGTGTTTGACAAAGTCAGCCATACAGACGGCTAGCAACGCTAGCTTTTCCCTTGTTAATTTAAAAATGTCGACTATACCAAACGAAGCTGTGATACTGATAAAAGATGTTAAGCCTGGATCGAAAAATTTAAACATCGTCTTTATTGTTTTGGAGATAGGTAAGTTAAACACGACTCAAGCGTGTCTCTCATGACAAATTTACACGTTTCTTTTTTCTTAAAGAGGCAGTAGCTAAATTTATGGGCTGTCTGTCCTTTTTTCTGGCGTGTAACTAGCTAAACTATCGTTTTCCAATCTACACATTTGGATGTGTTATGCGTATGTTTTATCCATTCGCTAGTTTGTTTTGTTACTTTAATGTTGGTTCGAACTGTTGGTGAGCTGATGTATGATTCTTGGATTTATTAGGACGAGTCACCAAGACAAAAGATGGACACGAAGTGCGCTCCTGCAAGGTGGCAGACAAGAGTGGCAGTATTGCCATTTCTGTGTGGGATGAGCTGGGCAGCCTTATTCAACCCGGAGACATAATTCGCCTTACACGAGGGTTAGTGTCTTGACATTTTTCAACCACACAAATGTGAACTGTGTTCATTTTCCTTAGCCTGGAGCAATTCGCCAGATCGACCCAAATCCACTGTGTAGCATGTGCATTGAATTTGAGATTTTATGCATTGCCAGTAGTGAGTAAAGTCTGTACTGATACAGGAATGGGCCAAAGTTTATTATAATTAGTATATTTTTAATGTTTAGCTATGCCTCAATATGGAAAGGATGCCTAACCCTATACACTGGAAGAGGTGGAGATCTACAGAAGATTGGAGAGTAAGTGGTTACCTGCAAATGCATGTCTCTTGGTCATGATTAGGTGACTTGTATGGCTTTTGATAACACTAATTTGGAAAAGTTTATAATTAATTTGGAGCTTTTTGCTCAGTGATGAGGAAGACTAATGTTTATCCATTCATTTCAAGATCTATGCCTTAGTGCATTGTGATTAAAGATTCAGTGACATAGAAAATTTATCTTGAATGTCATTGATACAGGTATGAATTTCCATGATGGTGTTGAGATTGGTTTATATGTACAGTGATGCAACAGGATTACTCGGACTACTAATTGACCTTCTGGTGTTTGCCTCTTGAAACTTGACTTCTGTTTCTTTGGATATACAGGTTTTGCATGGTATATTCAGAGGTGCCTAACTTCAGTGAGCCAAATCCAGAGCTGCTAGCCCAAGCAAATATGCAAAACAAGACGGTATGTAGTACGCTTAATAACATCATTTTAGTTTTTTTTTTTTAGTTCATACAGTTGTCTGTGTTCTCATGTACATAAATTATCAGGAATAATGGGCCAAATTACCTGTATGTTCTGCCAGTAATCATGTGTGCCACTGTTCCTTAACAGGGTAAAGGGGAGCAGAGGGGAAACTCTCCGCCAAACCAGAATTCAGGTACACCTGCACAAACGGGTGAGTTGTGCAACCTGGAAGTTGTGAATTAACTGAGTTAAACTGTAGTATTCTTCCATATTACTGTTTTTGAACTAGTTTGACTGAAGAGATGGATGTGAACATTTTTGGAAATGCAAGTTGTACATTTGCATTTACATTTACGCATTTAGCAGATGCTTTTATCCAAAGCGACTTATAACTCATCAACTATCAAGTGTTCAGGGCCAGTCTCCCCTAGAGCAACTTAGGGTTAAGTGCCTACTTGCACGCTAGCCAGGTTCCTTAACCACTACGCTACCACCGCCCCATTTGCATTGATGAGCTGTTATGTGTGTCCATCCTCCAGGAAATGGTTCGTTGCAGACCTATTCCAATAACAATGCTGCTGTGTCCGGGCCTCGTGACCCCTCTTTCGGTGGCCCTGGCCGAGCCAATGGCCGCCCGCCTGGAAACGGGCCTCCACCAGTGACCATGGGAGGTCCTCCCGCTCCCCCCAAGCCCTCTGTGACCATCAGCAATGGCAGGGACCCTCGACGAGCTTCAAAAAGATGAGGAGGAACCACAGAAAGATCTGTTGTGCACACAATGCCTTTCCACTCTGTTCCCCTCACTGGCCTTGCACCTCACGTTTTTTGCTTTCAGGCTTGTCCCACACCCAAGTCTCTCAAATACATCACGTTACTGCCATTTTGAAAAGATTGGTCCATCTTGTCCTCAGTTGTCTTGTGCCAGATAGTTTTCACTAGTTGTGCCACATTCCTGTTCTCATCTGCTGAAGCATTGCACTGAGAAGGCCAAATCATGGTATTGACTTGTTCATATGAAGTTGCCTGTTCTTAGAACTTAACTGTTAACTAACCACACGCCCCCACACAGTGTTTTGACCAATTCAGTGCCAGTTTTATGTCCACCAATGTTTGCCCTTTCCCAAAAGTGTTGAATGAAACTATACACCCTACTTGAACACTTGATGCACTTTTTTAAGTTATAGAGGAGGCATTACTGACTTGTTATAAAGCAATGATTTGCCAATGTTGAGACAAGGTCATCAAAAGGGTCCCTCTGGCCAAAGGACACATTTTAAAGTAGGAGTGACTGTGTGAAAGGCGAGGTGATAGTTTGATTTTTAACATGTAGGCTTATTTAAGTAGAATAAAGACTTGTTCAGAAAGAATTAAGTGTTGTGGAGGAGAAGAACTCCATGGTGGTTTGTGAGTGTGTGTGTGTGTTTTAGTAAAAGGTACAACTGAATTCATAAATCATTCTGCAGTATATGTATTGAAATACTGTAATTCAGCCTCGATGCTAGCAGAGCATGTCACAGGACAACCCTGTCTCTGGCCATCATTTTTAGCTAATGCTAACCAGGAAGTACATAAGTGGCGATGCTATACAAAGTCTTAATCTTACTGTGTTTAAAACATTGCAAACATTTTTGCAATTGTTCTATGCAAAGATTCTTTCTCTCTTTCCACCCCCAATAAATGGCCAATGCAAACAGGTGTACAAACAATCCTGGACCGATTGCACAATATCAATGTCACAAGCACTGCCTCACACACACCATGGTATTTCCAGTCAACATCATTATTTAACAGAGGGCCTTGGGGAAAGCCCAAAACTTGTTTATGTGATGACACTGATTAGGCATCGTCTGAAGATCATCTGTGTCAAGTTTTGTGATGATCGGTCAAAATATGTGGCCACTAAATTATTAGTGCTCTAAAATAGCGATTGAATCCTAATGCTGCCTTGAAAAGTTGGTAATAACCACCACACAGTATGACCAGACATTGGAATTTTGTTCAAACACATCATGAGATGTGAGCTGAATTTTTGCCAAATATAGCACCCTGTATTGGCCAATCTACACCAAATTTGTTGTGTTCCCTTGAGATGGGGTCAGTAGTCTAGGTACCATATTTGGATGTCAAGATATGTCAAAGTATTGTTGAGTTGAATGAGATGAATTCCTGTTTGGCGATTTCACTGCCAAATTTGATTAATGGTGATGGGCTAATGGTGACTTTTGCTAAAATCCAATGTGTCAGAAATTGAGGTCATAGAGTGCGTTGGAATCGGCTTGGTCCAAGGATTCCAACAGTATCAAATAAATAATCGGCTGCACGGGTCAAAAGTTGCATACATGAATACACTTCCAACATCGGCCAGCTGGTGGCGCTAGAAGGTGCATGGCACTGACATGAAATTTTGTGAGAATGATCTGGGGAATGCACCCAATCCCTGTGGCAAATTTCATAACTTTTTACTATGCAGCTCTATGGGCTTCTATGCCCATAGACTTCAATGGCAGAAGTCTTCACTGCTTGGCCATCAAACATACAACACAACAGTCAAAAGAACAGGTTCTTTAAGAATATCATGATCAGAGAAGGACCCTTAGAAGCACCCTATTTGTTTGATTCGAGGTTAATCAGGTCTGGTCACTTCACAACCACATGGTAATTTTGAACAACTGAGAGAAAAGCATATGGAAAAAAATAATGATCAGTTCACTTAAGTTTTAAACACTGTATTATGCCATGTTTAATCTTCATTTTCTTGTCCACTGAGCCTTATCCACTTGAGCTATTACATTTTGGTCATTCCAGTGAACTGGGTCAAAACAATACAGTTTGTATGAGAACCCTGTTCATCTTCACATGTGCAGTTTTCTTTGTTCCTTCCAGAACTCACCAATGCCAAGAGACAAAGCCTGCACAGCAAAGCCATGGCACTCACGTGGGGTAAAGCCCACCAGGGCCGTCCCTATTGTGGCCACGCTGTCACGCCCCGCCAACTCTGCCACCCGTGTTGTGATGAGTGAGGCTGGTGCATGGCAGTAAACCTGCCCACCGATGTTGAAAGAGGGCCAGGGATTTCCTCCAACCACCCCAGAGGAAGAGAAGGGAGATACGCCTGCGACACTCTCCACGTTGCAGGCAATCTCCATGTTCCCTTCATGGGGTAAGGCAAGGACCTGAACACCTGGGATCCCACTGGGGCTGGACTCCCGAAGAGCAGCTGCCACCCGACGACCAAGTGCCAGGTCCTGAGTGCCAATGGTCACATTGCAGTTCATCACATAGGGGCTCACTCCAATACCTACAATAGGAAACCCCAGAGGCCTAGAGTTTGAAACTTAAACTTTTGTTTGTGTTTCAGTTTAATTTCGTGTTATGAGGTTGGGCACTGAAGCTACAAGCTAAGCATGTGCATTCAAGGAGGGCTTTTGAGAATCCTGGGTACAACAAATGGCCCATTTTCTCATGGCAGTTACCTGTATAATGTTTTGCTGCATACTGTGTAGGTAATAGGTTTGGTTTGTTTTCGACTGGTCACTGTCAGACAAAACGATCTGCAACATGGAGCAAGAATCCTTTTTGCCATCAGTATGGACTAATACCCTACATTTCTAATTAACTGAAGCATTAAAGGAAACCCATGAGCTAACCTGTGAGGCCATATCGTTTTTGAGGTGATGGTCCGATATCTGGTTGGATGATTGACATGTCTGGATTCTTCTTAAACCAGCCCATTTCCTTCCTTCGCTGAGCCAGACCCCGTTTCTGAGGCATGTCAGCCCAGCCAAAGAAAAAGGCACTAGTCCCATCTACTCGCTGGATAAACTCAGAGGCCAGGACTTCACATAGAGATAGGGATATAAAAGTTGTATTAACCCAATGATTGGAGATAACTATGTGCTATCTATCTATCTATCTATCTATCTATCTATCTATTCATTTTATTTTAATTTTATGCTTTAATTTTATTTTAAAGCTATGCTATGGAGCCAGGTCAGCTGATCTTGTAATGCATCCCATGCCAGTGTCATCCATCAGATGTTACTTTTACTGCAAAAATGTGCAATGCTGTACATGTTAATGTTATGTTAGTCTCTAGTAATATACTCACCCCTGGCCTCTTTAACACAATCTTCTAAGCCCACCTCCTCCCCAAGGGGATACAGTGGCACAAGATCAACTGCACCCATGCATGGATGAACTCCAGAGTGGGCATGCATGTCAATAAGGCCACAGGCCTGCTCACACGCAGATAATACAGCCTCCCCTAGGGTTGTAAGTTTACATTTACTAAGAATGGCTCTTGGAGAGTTACCCAGGTAAAATATAGACCACATTAATGTCTGACATTATTTCAAATGAAAGTGATACACTAACTTACAGAAGGGTCATTCCACATCAGTTCAACAGGGCCCATGCACTTGGGTCTCAAAGGTTCTGAAAAAAATTGTGTACCCATGTTAACCAGGAGACGCTGTAAAAAAAATAATGCAAGCTCAAGACTTTACAAGTTACAGGCACTTTACAGGGGGAGGAAGGTTCCAGTTTTGTACAGCCTCTTTTTTTTGTCAAAGCTCATAACCATTTTAGCAAAATGGTCATATTTGGTCTGGATCATCCTGCATGACCATACCAGTCCCTCAAGTTTTTGGCTGGGCTCCTTATTCAGGTAAGTAGAAACACTCTCACAAAAAGCAATGACCAGAAAAGAAATTCCATCAGTCTTCCACCCTAAACATGGCTAAAATGCATAATTGAGATCAATATGTTTTGTATAGCTTTGATTGAAAGAATAAATAGCCAAAGGCAAATTTTGCCCTGACGTGATCCTCTGAGTATTCTTGAGTAAGGGTGGGGATATCCTTTTTATTTCAGTGATTCCAGTGGCACCTTTTATCACTCTGGATAGTTGGTGCTGTGAACCTCACTAATCTTAACATGGCCACAAATCCTCCAAGCAGCTGAGATGCTACCATCTCTGATCACACTTATGCTGCATGAGCAGTGTCATCACATTAGACCAGTGTCATACTGCAATGTTGGGTGCATGCATGATGAAAAATGTTGCAATGGTATGATTCTTGACAAGAGTGAAGCAGAATCAGACATCCAACTATGCTTCACGCACCCAAATATCCGGCTCCATCTTTCCACTGGCCATCTAGAGAGGATATTTGTTGGATGCCATTATAGTGCGTCACTGCATTCCTTAGCGCACATACTGTCAGTGGGAAGCAGAACCATCTTGATATCAAAGACAAAGATCCTCTACACTTCAAATGAAACAGAAATTAAGCTAGTTACGATTATTTATTATAAGTGATCATGACAAATGAAGTAACATGTTTTGTGCTTCATGTGCCTCTGATTCATTTCTGATTATTTTTCTTTCTGTTATGATGTCAATATTGGAACAAAAGTACATTTTAACCATGTTTAGAGTAGAAAATAAAAATGAAAGATTTCCATAAAAGAAGTCAAATTGGTGTATTTTTTTTAAAAAAAATCTTAGGACATTCCCACAAGGTGCTAGGGTGCTCTTAAAATGAGATCCAAAATGATTTTTCAGACATGAGATCTGCTGTTCAAACACTGATAGTTTCCTGTATGTTTACTGTTTTGTGAAAGCGTTTCTACGTATCTCAATAAGGGGGAAACATCAAGAGCCTATGTTGGGAACAAATGTCTTCTGAGGGCCTAAACAGAGTTCTTTCAAAAACTCCAATACAATTTTTATCAACTTTGAGGGATGACTATTACCGTGCAGGGTCACTGAGACCCAATATGACTGTTGCTACATACTATTCCTATTTACGTACCAGCATGCAAAACTTCCTAGATGGTTCTAGATGGTTTAGTTCTTAAGCTATGGGCTAATGAACTTCGACAAAAAATAGGCTGAACAAAACCTTCCTCCCCCGTACAACTGTGAACTTGTAAACTATAGAGCTTACATAAAAATAATTTTACAAAGTGTCTCATGGGTAACAGATAGCCTTAACCTGATTTATGAACTGAATTATCTGAGACCGAAGTGCGTGGGCCATGGTTGAATTGACGCGGAATGACCCATGAGATATTTGCAAGTCTACTGATATAAAATTTTCCCCCTACTGGCTTGACACCACTCTGTAGGTAGTTTACACTCACTAATGTGTTCCAGGCTTGCAACAATTGTAATGACTGAACGGTTGTAGTCCAAATCATTGAAGATGTTGAGAACAGTGGTCCCCACTCGCCAATCTCCTATGTGGAGATAAAAGATTGAGAAAAATAGGATACATGTTGTCGAGATATAGTTCAACTTAAGTGGATTACTCACCACTGCTGTTTGTGATAGCCGCCTGGGCTACCTTTACAACCAAATCCTTTCTCCGGGCTTCAGACACGTTAAGCAGACAAGCAACCAGGCGCTTTCCCAACGTGGAAGCCATCCTGTGTCAAAAAGGTAAATGATAAGTTAAAGGCTAATTCTCAAGTTATGAAATATTGCATCACAAGTCAAGGCAATATGCTTTGTATTTAAACTTATATCACTTAATACATTTCTTAAAATGAGAGTAAAACAGCGTGCGACTTGGTATGAGTCTTTACTGGAAGACGTAACAAAATGTGAAAAGCACAATCCAGACTCTAGCAAGAGTCCAAAGGGGCGAAGACCAACAGGCAACATTGTCGTTCATGAACATTTCTCAACAATCGCCATATACTTCTTCGTGCAAAGTTAATACCAAATGATAAAGAACTGTACTTGCTTTAAGAATCATCCGCTGATCGACCCTGAAGTCACATGTGTGTTGCTGCTAATTATTTTATAAATGTCTGCATGATCGGTGGGCAGATGGGCCGCTCTGGTGTGCTTAAATCAGCTGCAGGAGGGGAAATCAGCTTTTAGAACTTTTTTGCGCCGATATGTCCAATACATTCAATTGGGATTTATGCTACACGGTCTTTCCCTTGTATTACAGATCAGCGCTTGTGTGCGCACTGTTTTTGACAAGTCTCATAGTCTGAGTTTGCGCATTTTCGTTAGAAGATAGACAGCGCCACCTTTTGGTAAAAAGAAGTCAAGAAAATGGTGGGATGACAAATCTCTTGATAAACATAAATATGCGTCGCGTGGGTAAAGATTGTCCGTGGAACTGCCGGATGTGAAAGGATAAAACACATCTTTCACAGTGAACACACTGTTTGAGACCATCACTTTGAGATAGGGGATAAACGTGAATTACAGAGAATTGTATGCGAAACGTCGAACATCTTAGCTAAATTTACAGGTAACGTAACGTTAATCCCGTTGTCGCCAAGTGCTCGTGTTTAGCATACATACTTGTAAAACGAACTAAACATTAATTGCAGCAGCAAGGGCAATGAGTGCCGCAGCAGGATCGTCGGAGCCACCAGGACTCTGTCTACCAGGGAATACAGTCGGTATACGCCCAGACAGTTCTCCTCGGCTGCTGAGACTGACCACCGTCCCAGGATACGAGGAGCACCGAGTGAACGATCTGTTACTGCATAGCCCTTCAACTGGATCTGTGCGTCGGTGCAGCAGCCCCGAGATGGCGGGGAGTGGCAATGCCCACGTTGTCTTCTTTCCCGGGGATATTCAGGTCAGCTGAAGCATCTCTACCCCCGAAGTATTAACGTTAAAAGTAATGTGTAATGTCTAACGTGGAATATTTGGCAAAGGAAAATGGCAACACACTGCGTGCTGTCGGACACTGCATTAATCGCATCTTGCACATTTTAATTTAGCGATAGACTACGGTCCGACTTTATACCAATATTTATTTGATTTTTAATGTTCTAATGTAATTATAAATTGGATAATTAGGTCACGTCTCCAGTTGTGTTTAGCAAAACTCTGTCTCTTCTGGTAAAAGTAAAGTTCTAGCTTGTTGTGGTACCAGGTAATGACGTTTATAGACCTGCGGGCCGACTTTGCCATGCATAACATCAGCTAATGTTGGCTGTACGGAACAACAAGTCAACAACTTAGTGGCTGTGCTATAACAACATATCTATGCTAACACAGTATCGAAAATTGTACAAAATGCGATTTAGCTTTTTGTTAGAGCTTATATTGAAGTCTGCAAACATTATGCCACATTATGTCAGTCGAGAGAAGTTTGATGGAATTGCTAGTAACGCAGTTTGCTAGCAGTAACTAGCTGACTAAGCTAAGTAAATTTGAAATGGCCTTGGTGTCAAACTCGCTGAAGTTATTACCCAAATGTTTTTGTAAGGTTATAAGGTTATGTAACGTGTGATAATTTACATGGACTTTAATATCGTACTAATGTAAATAATTTAAATAATTTGTGTCTACGAAAGAAATAATGGTGGGAGAATTGTGCTCTAACCTGGCTGTATTTTACCAGTAAAATGGAAGTGGGCATTCACTGAGCAAATAGTATTAGAATTGATCAGTGTGGATGTTGTATAGACTAACTTAGTCTGTCAATAAAACCATTTATAATTCAGTTTATTGTAACATTTTCCCTACCTGCTCTTGTCCTCACAGAATTTTCAGCAGGAAATGGCTTTGCACTCAGATGCTGTGCCATGGCAGAATTGGAGTCTTGAGAGGGTGGCTCTGATCTTGGGGCGCCGCTTCCCTAGCTACCATATCTGGATAGTCCGTGCATCACAAATGTACCTCCACAAGTTTAGCAGCTACCAGAATTTTGTAGAGAGCAACTTGTTTGGCGCTCCTGAGCATTCCTCTGACTATGGAGCTCTGCGCCATCTGAGAGCTTTGCTTGGCCATGGAATGGAACGTGCCAATCTTCCAGACCCTTTGCCCCCTCTTGGTAGTTCCATATCTCTTACACCTGACTTCTCACTCATTATCGTGGGCTTCAGCAAGGGCTGTGTAGTGCTCAACCAGATGGTCTACGAACTGCCAGTGGCAAAGACAGACCCAGAACTTGCACCCTTTTTGGAACGTGTGACGGACATGTACTGGTTGGATGGGGGCCATCCAGGTGGCAGTGAAACTTGGGTCACGGACAAAAGGGCACTGGCAGAGTTGGCAAGGAGCAGAGTGGCACTCCATGCTCATGTCACGCCCTATGAGGTTCGTGACCCAATGCGGGCCTGGGTAGGCCACGAACACGAGCGCTTTACACACACACTAGAGGAGCTTGGTGCACAGCTTACTCAAAAGTTGCACTTTGAGGATGAGCCAGCATCTATTGACAACCACTTCCGCATCATCCAAGAATTCTGAGGCCGGAATGAGCACAGACCGAAATTGCAGACCCTGGTTAAGCTGTCTGACAGCAAGTCATTGCCCTTCCCGATTCACATTGTGCTTGAAGTTTAATAGTCAGATTTTAATCAGTATGTAATACTTGGTGCATCAGTAAGTATGCAGTGCAAGATGCCTCAGCTCACTGCTCAGATACCAGAGTACTTGGTTGCTCTGCACATTTGGCCTCAATTAATTGCTTGTCAAAGTGGACAGCCCAATTGTGAGAAGACGTATTGTAAAGAGGCAACAAGCTTGAATGAAGCATGTGTGTTAGCAGCAAATAGATGAAATTACCTCATTCTGTCAACTATAAGGGCTTCATGATTTGCACAAATATTTGGAAAACAAGTGTAACAATTCCTGTTATGATCATTACTGCTTTACCTGTAAAGCTCTTATATATTGTTAGAATATGCTTATGAGTGACCTGTGCAATATTTGATCTGAAATTTCTTTAATCTTTCCAAGTGTATGACACTCATGAATGTAAATGGTCATTTCTCAAGTCCACATAGCAGCATAGTGGTTCATAATCCTACAAATACATCAAATGGCGTTACTAAAGTCTTAATGCAAAAATGTATGATGTGTACATTGTTAAGGTTCTAAGGTCATAATTTTGCTCATGGCATGGAGAGTGCTTCTCAGAGTGGGGGGTTATGTAAAGTTTTAAGGTGATGAACTTTGCAACTTTTTTTTAATCAATGTTGCTGGACAACCACATAATTGACTCCATGTCAGCTGATTGGTCAATCATGGCAGTCTGTCAGACAGAAAAAAAATGTGCCCAAAATCAATGGGATTGTACCTAAACAATAACACTAGCCTTGTAGCATTGCTTAAAAACATGCATTTTGCATCACTGCTTTTACATTTACATGGTAATGGCAAAGCGGTTACAGTTCAAAAGTTCTGATGGGCCTGTGTGAAAAAGCCTATTTGGAATGTACCATATGCTTCAGGTCCATATCATGGTATTTGTTTATGCTTTCCTATACAATAAAGAATGATAATCAGAACTCTACTAAGGTACATATAGTGTGTGAGATTTTGTTATCAACTAGATGTAAGAAAACATTTGTGAACTGACCCTTAAATACATAGATAAAACCATGCACAACATAATTCACAGTAAACAGTAAATGGACTCAACTACAGAAAATGGGAATGTGTCCAAATGATTGAACTACAGACCTCAAGGTTAAAGAAACAATACTAGAGTATTAGAAAGTACACAGGTTTATTTGTAAAGAATATAAGTTTTCTTTTACATCAGTGTACACATTAAACCATGGCACTTTTTCTGAAAATCCACATCCATACATTTTGATTATGATCTGTATTAGACTCATTCTTTTGAGTAGGGTCCGTGTAATCAATATTTTACAAATCAATTAAATATGTAAATCTCACTGTGTACATGAATTACAAAAGCTATAAAATTCTGGCAAGAAAACAAACAATAACAAGAACAGCTCTGTGCAGTTTGCCAACTAAACATCTTAAATTGAAAGTTATACTGGCCATAAATCATTATGAGAGAAAACCAACCCTAAGCTTACAAGTAAAATGACCAGAGCTCCAGCAATGCACCAAGTTGCAACAAAACCAACTGCAGTATAATCACAGCAGCGTGTCTCTGTAGGCTCAATGAATTCATACAGACGTTCTCCCTGGGTTTAAAATTTCACTCTCTTAACACCACACCACACTCCACAGCCTGTGAGCCTTCAGCTGACGCCATCTCCCTGGGCACAGACACGGACTCTGGTTCCCTTAAAATGACAGCATACAGTGAGAGCATAGCCGTAACAGGAGACAAAGGCTCCACTTGTGTGTGACAGCCGGTGCCATCGCTAGGAGACCCTGGGAGCGACTACACAGAGCAAACAAGTCAGCTCTTCACACCTCCCTGAAGATAGAGAACCATTTGGCATACAGCCTTACTGCGTATACAGCCTCATTTCCAGTTCTGAAATGCAGTCCATCAGTATGCAGCATTGCATGCTGAGTTGTAGAAAAGAAAACTCCCTTACCTAACACTTTATTGGTCCCATTTTGACCAGTATTTCCATGTTGGTTATGAGTGACTGAAACTGGTTACTTCCCTTTGGAATGGAAGAGTCCAATTTGGAATGTTACCTGATAAATACTTTAGACCAATACCATCTTCTCTTGCCTCCACTTGCACTAACTTCATAACTTCATTACAACTTTCCATCTTAACATATTTGATATTCATTCTCACAATATAACTTGGCAAACTTTCATGTCTTACCAGTACACTCTTGCAGCAGTCCCTACAAATCTCTAGCCATCTTCACAGTCCACACTACATACATGCTCAGTTTCAAACTCTCAAACCACACTGCCTTGGCAAAATGACAATACTTCACTTGCATATGTATCCAAACGTACCTTAACAATCTTTCCATGCAACTTCATTTCACCACCCCCCCACTCCATGTATTCGATTCTATGCTAACACCGCCCATCTAGTGCAAGTGATGACCAGCTATACACCGTTCTAATTAGTTACTCAATTACTGCATGATATACACACTTCTAGCACAAATACAACAAGGATATAATTCCCACATAAATATAAATTGCATAACTTATTGCGAGGAATCCCTACAACTCATACAGAGAGCATACAGAGGCACAGAGCTGACAGGCAGCCAGCAGATATCCATCCAGTCATTGGTTTACCCTGAGATAAGAAGGCTCGGAATGATAGAGAAAAGAATATAAAATTTTAAAACATTAAGATGTTCTATGCTATCACATTGGTAAGAAAAGTTCACTGATGCCAAAATACAGTACGAGGAGTAAATACTGACTGTAGACAGCATAAGGCAGACTCATACAGTGTTAAATAATTGTGGGGGGCTGAGGGACATCAATAGGCTAATTGGCAAAAAGTTTCACTGTACATTGCTTCCCTTTCCTGAGGTTTATGATAATGGTCAATTTCAATACGTTGCACTGTCCTACTACCAACCATATAATGCACACACAAAGTGACCAAAATTTCAAACACACTGCATGACGCAAATAGATTTTTCCCTTTTGTAAATAAGGGATACTGAAGAGTTAAGTGCTTTTGTGAGATTCAAAGTCACTGACTTAAAGGAAGTGGCATGCTGATCTCAAGAACATAATTGAGTAATCCAGGGAGTGGTGCTGAGTCACTCTTTTGTGAGGGGCCATCCAATGTTCTAATTGCCCTGGGATGGGCTGGAAATATTTTTGACAGAAAACATGCCTCGAATTGCACGCTTTCACTTCTGCCAAGAGAATTTTCAGTTAAGGCTAACTACAGGCCAGCCCCCTTCTTCAAGCTAAACTTTCCAGAAGTCTCCATAGCAGTTAAGACTGAATTAAAACGTGTCAGCAAGACTACCAAGCTGACCGTCACCTGCGACTGACTTTCTATCTAGTCACAATGAAAACATAAAGGGAGATTTTCTAAAAGGCTGCCTCTAAAAGTAATCTCTGGGGGACCCGTTTTTAAAGGGTGACTTTTATTTAGGAGAAACGGTTTTGAAGGGCACAGCTATGTATGCTGGTCCTTATAAATCTTAAGTACAAGAATGAAATGCATCTATGCAATATTTGTTTGGTTTACCTAAAGGGTAGAAAAATATAATTTAAGGGACTAAATATAATTTAAGGGACTAACAACAAAGAAATGTCTTTAAAACTTGGTACATGCCTGGAAGCGACAATTTCCAAATCTCCTCAAATGATTAGTTAAGATGATATTGCATAGGCAGTACTACAAAGATTCCCTCCAACACACTTAAAAACTGATCTTCCAAGCCTCATAAGAGGGGTAAAAATTCAGTTAGAGGTTTGAAATTAAAATGTATAGTTCATTGTGACTGCTCGCAACAAAGCTTACCAAATCATGAGACGAACAACGACTTAAGTGACATGTAGCGCAGAGTCACACAGCTGCAACTCATTGGATGCTATGCTTAATCATTTTGCATGGTGACTCTAGATGGTTGCCAACAGCATTGGCTTAAAGAGCTGTTGTTGGGAGAAGGCGGGAAGCCCAAACCCTGAAGTGAGATTTAAATTAATTTTTAAAAACATAAAGGGAGAAACACAGACATCAGCAGTGTCTCCTATTCGGGGTCCTCAGTGGTCAGGCTCTCCAAAGGTTGGCATATCCTCCTCAGAGCGGAACCGTTTGGCATGGGGCGAATCCAGGAAGTTCTCCTTGTCCTCTGGGTCTTCGGGTGGTGCTGCCCACTTGCCACCTCCACTCCTTTCCCGGGGTGTGCGGGGTGCAGAGGGCAGGGGCTCCGTGCCAGGGTAATGCTGCCACAGCCAAGGGTGGGTCATACAGTCAGCAGCACTTGGCCTATCTCTGCACAGGACAGAAGAGACAGCAGGACACTCAACTTATAGAGTTCCACAGGTCTCTAGAACCCAACTCTATCATCATAATTGCAGACGCTTCCTCAAGTATCCTCAGGGGAATTCCACATTAATGCAACAATGTCCAGAATTGCACTTAATTCTTAGGGTAGATTAAGTGATGTCCAAATTCAATTGAAAATGACAAACTCCCCCCAGCTGAAAGAATCTTTACATTTCTCTCCTTACTTCACATTATGACTAAATTGTAAACATGAGCATGCAGTTAATGATCGTGAATACCATTGGAAAAAATGTTAATGACAGTGACAATTTAACCTATAGTCGAGTTCAATCTATGTGCAAACAAGTTTCAAGGTTTTAACATGCAGTAGCTTGGCGAGTCATGTGAAAACTCCCATGTGTTGTGAGGGTGAGGTCTTCCACTCTTCAAACGTGGCTCACTGGCACTAACAGAGCTGTGGGCAAGAGTGTGGGCAATCCCACATTATGAATGTGACCCAACACCAGTAATCAGGTTTTATATGTTAACTCTAAAGCAGAATGCAGCATATGCTCAAATTTCATACAATCATTCACATCACCCAAATCTCTGGTGTTTAATTGGAGTTATGGCTGTGACTAAAAGGCCACTCTGCCTGAGTGGAAAGGTTATGTCTGTGGCCTGTGAGAAAGAAACCTACTCTGGGGCTTTCACCAGCAGCTTGCGGATGAAGTCCACGGACAGCTCAGACACCCTGGAAAAGGACTCGCGGCTGAAGTCCACGTTCACCTGTGACACGTTCAGGAATGTCTCCTGCTTATCATCTCCAGCAAAAGGGGACTCGCCCGTTACCAGCATGTAGGCGATGACCCCAACACTCCTAAAGAGAAGACACATGCACATGTACATGCACATGCACACACGCACAAGCACGCGCGCACACACACACGCACACGCAAATGTAAACAGAGAGGGCAATTAACAAAAGAGGCCAGGAATAATATAAACAGTTTATGCTGAAATGTAAACCTTTGGCAGAATTGTAGAGAAATGTCTATGCAACGAGCACAATGATAATTGCTATGTATATTTACTTTCACTTGTGACACAAGCAACTCCTACAGGCTGGGACATTTCCCTGCCTGTAAACTAGTCTATAACTGTGAAATGAACCAAAAGACTTACCAAAGGTCTGTGGCTGTTGTGATGGGTTCATAGTTAAGGATCTCTGGTGCTGTCAAACGAAAGTACCTGACCTCATTGTTTGATTACAGTAATATAAACTTAACAACCATCCAAGCCAAAGAAATGCTCAAGATTTCTTTTAGCTTTTAACACAATCTCAAATGCTTCTTACTACTTTAAAGTTACACCAGAAAAAAGTTTTTGGAATGATGTTTAGCCGACAACAGAAGGGAACCGGTCTTACCAACATACTCGGGAGTGCCCAAAATCTCTCTGAGTTCACCACATGTGCCAAGCCTGCGTGCCAGGCCAAAGTCCACAATCTTGATGTCACCCAGTGGATTCAAGCTAGTTAGGAGAATGTTCTGGGGCTGGGAAAGAGAAAGCAAAAGACTATGAGGGACTTTCAGAATTACACTCAAGAAACCATAAAGAAGTTGCTGTTGCTGTCACATTACCATGCAATATGAAATGTTTATTTGTGTCACAACACATGAGAAAAAGACATTATGACAGCACATCTGTAAGCTTGTTTCTGACTTGTAGCAAACGTGCATGAATGTCAGTTTTACATACAAGGAAGTGAGATGGGCTTTTTAGAAGATGAATGCTGTGTATCTAGTGAGTTTTGAGCTAACCTTGAGATCTAAGTGCACAACGCCACTCTGGTGCAAGAGATGAACCCCCTCCAGTGTCTGTCTGATGAGCCGAGTGATCTGGCCCTCTGGTAGCAGCTCTTCAGACACGCAGTGGTCAAAAATCTCCCCACCTGCCGCACTAAGGGTTGGAGGAAAAGACAGACATTGAGCAGCACACACAATGACAGTCTCTCATTCTTCTGGCTTACAGAGATTTATCTTCTCCAACATGCCTAGGCATGCCTCACACACAGCTTGGGGAAAAAAAATGCATCAGCACTGCTGTAACCCTAACTTGGCTTTATAATGCACATCTTTTATTTAGGGTTACCTCCAAAGTGGGGGAGTTTATGCAGAGCAAAGGCATTTAAACATAAGTTTCCTCAAGTTTTCCTGATAATGAGTCTGGACTTCCTTCCTTCGCTGCATCATCATGCTCCTATTTAACTTACTACTCAAGCAGCAGGACGATGTCGTGGTCCGTCTCGTAGGCAGCGTGTAGGTTGACAACACGCGGGTTGTTGCGCGCCACCTCAAGCACGGCCATCTCATGCACCACCTCTGCCCGGCAGTCCCGCCCCCGCCGGCGCTTCTTAAGAAATTTGGCAGCAAACACTTTGCCCGTGGCCTTCTCCACACATCGCTTCACCACAGCAAATTTGCCCCTGATATGCAAGGCAGCATTCAAGAAAAAGAAAATGAGACAGAGGGAGGAGAGAAGACAGTGAGAGAAAGAAATAAGGGAATTAAAGGGGGTGAAAATGTCAGAATTACATTAGCTTGCCTACTGAGTATGATTGTTGTAATGGTTAATCGCTCAATGCGATTTTGCCATCATGGAAATATTATATTCTCTTCTAACACGCATTCTCAATCTCTAGCCATCTCTGGGCTGTACATCCGGTTTTAAATATTAATATCCTGGATACATCATTTACTTGTCCCAGGCACCTGTGCTAAGTGACTTGTCAATCCTTTGAGACAGACACTTTTACTTTGTTCCTGTTTGAGTTCCATCCAAACCCCTCAGTCTTCTCCTGTTGCTGAGGCTTTGAACAGTGTTCTTTGAAGTAGATGATGCATTTTAATCAAGCAGTGTTTATGCAGATAGACGAGACCCGATACCTTTAAATTACACAGCCTCACATTTACTACAGGGGCAGTTCTCCAAATGGACACACAGGGAATGAGAAAGAGAATTTTTTTTTGAGGGGGGGGGCATAAAGACAAAGACAGTGATCAGTTTATTGTAACACACTCCTTGACACACATGGCTAAAGTAATACAGCAATTACAGGGCTTTCCTCTGAGATTTTACTGTCGGTTGATGACTCATTCCAAGTCATTTAGATAGTTTGCATGCCCATGAGGCATGATAGATAATTTCTCAAGCACAATTTCTCAATGGGGTCTCTCTGTTTCTCAGCATAGTAATAATCATTCTAATCTAGAGTGAAACAGCTGTGACAGAAAACAACCAATCTACAACATGGATGATCTCATTCACCCCCTGCACATAAAATCATCTGATCTGGCTATGAGTAAAATTATTTATCTGAATCAAACACATAGAAATTGTTCCATGTTTGAGTTATGTTTTTGAGAAGTGGCAAGGACATGCAAAATGTTCCCCCAACAACCTTCATGTCCCTTAGTTTTGAAATGCTCCCAAGCAAACACTGCCAAGTTGCATCTACCAAGTGTAATTGCCTCACAGCATATGCTGCTAGTAGACCCCCTTTTGTTTCATGAGCTTTAGTGTTTGCCCTGTAAACGGACTGTGAAATGAGCTTCCTGTTTGAGAAGTGGCAAAGACCAGTGCAGGTTGAAAAAAGGGGAAAGTTAATCAGACAGGCTTATGGCACATCTAATGTATGCATGGAAACACACACACACTCTTTTATACCCCGCCCCGCCTCAACCACCCTTGTTGCACAAAACACACTGCGTTAACATCAGAGCTGACAGAATTCTCACTGCCAGATCTAAAATGGCAAAATTTGTTTGCTTTCAATCAACTGGAACCAGGTTAAACTCACAGAATAGGGAAGTGGACAGGGTCACTTCCTCCGTCTTAGTGCAAGCACTACAGTTCCCACATGTCTGAATTTCCTTCCTCTTACCCCAGAACGAGTATGGGGTGGTGGTGGTGTGGTGTGGTTTTATGTGTGTGTGTGTGTGTGTGTGTGTTTGGGGTGGGGTGGGGAGGAGAGGCGGAGAGGGGTTTTAAATAAACACACATTGAAACATCTAATTGTCTCTTATATGTGATATAGTCTCTTATATATGATATAGCTTGGTAGCAGCAATAGGTCTCAATAATATCAAAAGTGCTCACAAGGCCAGTGGTTCTCCAATAATAAACTAATAAACTGAAATAAACACGCCAAAACGCAGTAGCTTACCCACTGACCTGCAGTGTTATTTCAAGGGTGATGAATGGATTCTGAATACAGTATGGTTAATCATTCCTTTGAGAATGCATAAAACGGCTTCCTTATCTCTTTACTTGTCCAAAGGGTGTTGCTATCAAACCAAGAATGAAAAGACCACTTGATTGAAACTTCACACGCACATGAAAGGCACGATGACCTACCTGCCCAACTCTCCTGTGATTTCATACAGGCTGTCCAAAGGATCTGTCAATATGTGTGTATGTATGTCACCCAGCAGTCCTGGGGCAGAGCTGCGGCTGTCTAGCCGTCTTCTAGACATTTTTTCCAGGCAACTTCTTCCGCTTCAGTTTTTGTTCAATCCGCCTTTAGATAAAATTGAGACTGTTATGTCTATGAAGTCAACACAGGACTCAAGCTACAAATCAACTCTCTAGTCGCTGCCTGCATTGTCCAGCGAGTAACATTTAGGTTAAAAGTTTTAAAAAGACAGGTAGGCAAAAGAGTAGCCTTCTCTACCACTTGACACCTGTACACTTGTAACAATTAGCTCCCGAGCTAGCTCAGGCAGTCTAAGTACTGAACAAAATTAAGTGCCTTAAGTTGAAATGACCTACCTGGACAAGACACTGTATGAACAGGTTCCCCAGTTTGTGACGTTGAAGTTGAAGAAAAGTTGGTGGACGTATTAACATTACCTATGAATAACTTATGCATGCTAGGGTACGATCCTAGCTGATAGTCTTGGAGACTATAAAATAAGGTGCGCTAAGACAACAAGCTGATTAGCCTTGTTAGCTAACGCAATTTTACACACAGACCCTTTGTGACTACAAACTATTACGTTATATATCCAGACAGTCGTTCGGTAGAGAGGAAACCATTCGACGAGTCATTGTTTTCAACACAGGCGACATCCTTCTTCCTTGGTGCGATGCGCCACTCCTCAAAAAACACACACCTACAGGACAAGTTAACGTCAGTTAACGTTACTAGTAGCTAGATTTTCAGTCGTGCCCGACCGGTTTCGTTTCTAGCGTCGCGATAGCTACATAACGCGAACGGCTTAAAAAACGACAAAGAGAGAAGAACGAAGTACTTCAAATCGTACGATTCTTTAACATCTAGAGCGAAAAGTTGCGACTTGTGGAGTTGACAACCTTTGTATTTCACACTGACGACTGGTGGGTACAGTGTTCCACTCCCGCCGATATTATCCCTGGGCAGTTTTGAAAAGCCAAGCCAGTGGCCAACATTTCAGATACACTGTATACGTCACACAGTTTCGATTAAAAGTAGCCATTCATCCTCGCCTTGAGCACTTGTAGCCAAACTGTAGCACGCCCTCTAGGTGCAACTGTCCGAACTTGCCGAACTGTGCAGCAATGCCAACTTGAGATTCCAATGACCAAATAAAAGGCCTCTAGTATTTTACTTGACACATTTTTAGAGGATTTTTTTGTAGGATGTGGGTCAACCTACTGTTAGTAAGACAAAACTTTCAAGGCCTGACTAATGTCTATGCCTACACTCAGGCATCCCAGGTGAAAATTAAATGCAGAAAAGTGCACTTTTTAGAATGTGCAGTCCAGAAATGTGCATTTTGTATGCTTTTGCAAGTACTGAGCGTATTTTGGAACAATTAAATGCATTAATTGTAGTTAATATTAATGCAATAATTTTAAAGACACTCAATGGAATATTTTCTAAAGACACTTAATGGGAACTCAAGACAATGTAGTTATATTTCTTAAGCCCTGAAAAAAGTGTTTTATCAGTGCATTAAAAAACATATCTGGCAAAACACAAACAAAGAACAAAAGTGCATGTAAGTAAAGTTCACTGTTGGACTTTTTTAACATTTAGGATACTTGAAATGTGCTACAAACACACATTAAAGTGCATGTCTTTTCCACTAGAGGCTTGTATTCAATTCTTTCTATTTAATTCCATATTGATCTCCTTCAATGTTATATTTTTTTTCTTGACTTCTTGGTGGGCTACAGATATATCTGTCTCTTCTGACACTAATGTCAAGCTGGCTGAGAAGAAAACACGACTAAAAAAATTGTACACTGTTCATTTAAGGAAACATTTCCCATTGGCTTATGGAGCAGTGCAGTTAAACATTCTCAGCACAGTGGGCTACGTTCCATCATGTCCAGTTATCACAAAAAAAGTGAGAGAGTTTTAAACTTTAAAACTTTTTTAAAGATAGCGTTGGGGAGAAGTGAAAGATGGACTCAGACAGACAAACAACAATTAGACTTTGCCCCAAACAGTTTGCTACATTCAGTGCAAAATATAATTTCGACACAGGACGGGACAGACATATGTATCATACAACTATATACAGATATGGACACACATCAATAATACAGAAAGTCTCTCAAATTCTCCCTTGCTTGTCAAGTGCTTGCCCTAACACGCTTTTGAGATGAGCCATGACCTGTGACCTGTGAATTCCAACCTACACAAATCAACTAGTAGATGAAAAAAGTAACAAAACAAAAACATGTGGACACGTGAAAGTGAAACAGACACATTTTCATCCCCGTTACATCCACCCTTACAGTGAATTCCTCATGCAAAAAAGATAATTTGGTCAGGTGTTGTTGCACTATTCCAGCATGCAATATCAAGCTATAACACAACGCCATCTAAGGGTCAGACTTTGCACAGAGTTACTATGCGGACCCTGCATGCAGAATTATTGAGCCAGGTTTGGATATATAGAGAAGTGGGGCTTTTTTCCTTCTTTTTCTTTTGTTTGTTACAGATTTGATCTGTATGCAAGAGTTCAGATCTAGCTGAATTGGTTATTGTAGCCAAAGTTGTTTTAGTGTCTCTTATGAATGTGTGATATTGAATGTATGCATCTTTATGTTTGAGTGTGTGTGTGTGTGTGTGTGTGTGTGTGTGTGTACGTGCATGTCTGTGTGTGTGTGTGTGAGAAAGAGAGAGTGTGTGTGTAAGTGTGGTGAATAGTGAGGTCATACAAAGAAAACATATTGCTGCACCTAAATTGACTCAGTTGAACTGCAGAGCTGCTGGAGAGCTGATTTTGGCACTATTTTAGTTTTCCACTAAGGCCACAACTACTGGAGTGACAAACCAAAGACAATACAAGTGCACGTAGGTCTGCATGCTGTGAATGTGCCCGAGGCCCACAGATTTACAAGGGGAGGAACATGCAAACAACGATGCACTCTTGTACTCAATCATTCCATTACTAGATATGCAGTAGAAATGTCATGTCATATGCTCGCTAGCATGCCTCAGTGCACCTGCACCAGAGGCCTATGTGACTGAGGAGCCACAGTCTGACATTAACAGTGGGGTGGCTGGTTTATCTTGCTCCTCATGCCACTGAGTTTCATAGCTTCCTGTATTGTGGTACCAGCAGGGTAGTCCCTTGAGGCCATCCAGTGTGGATGACTAGACTGAGTCACATGTTCACTATCTTCAGTAGTTAGGGACGCATGTCCCTATTTAATGTATTTATTTTGTAGGTTTACATCTTACATTCCCACTGTAGTGGAATTTAAAGACAGCTCTGGATGTTTGCCTGTTTATATATGTCTGGAGTGTCAAATATATTAAACCAGTTACAAATTTTATCCATTACATATGCACCCCTCTCAATTTTCCTTACAAATTCCCCTTGTTCTTTCTAATGAATCACATGATGCTGTATGAAATCTGTCTTTTTGGTACTCTCCTATGGGTGTTTTTCTACTCTTGTCCTGTCTCAGTCAAGCGGTCGGGTCTCAAGTGTTTAAAATTAAGCCAATTTCTGAACAGCGATTTTCAACCTTTAAACCACAGTAAGCATTAGAGGTTCATACAATAATCATGTTTTCTATATCTTGTAAGGATTGTGTGTGTTTGTGCGTGTATGTGTGTGTATGTATGTGAGAATGTGAGTGTGTGTGTGTGTGTTTGTGTGTATGTATATCAAGCATCAATTGCTTCACAATAAACAGTGTCTGGATGTGACATTAGTCAAGTCCACATGAGATCATTCCAGTGTGTATTGGTGGTGTTTTTTCAGGGCATGAATCTGGTAAAGACAGTTTTTTTTCCTTTTGCAACAGTAAGTAACCAAGGCCATAGATTGAAGGCAGGAGATTACTAGGGCACTAGGGGTAAAGATAAGAGCTGGGGGCTTGGAGGTATCGCAGAGTGACTCAAGAAGAGTGGAGAAACAAGCTTGTTGTGGAGGGAGTCGATGGGTTGTGATGTTACTCCAGGCCAAAGGTGCTGGTCTCCTCCACGGCTGTGAGCATCTTCTCATACAGCATGGAGAAGCACGGGTATGGCGGCAGATCCAGGCGGTTAAAGCAGGTGTGAGCTCTATGTGAACACACACACACACAGTATAGAGATGAACACACATATGCAGACACACAGTATATCAGAGGAGTGTAATTTCAAGCTGAAGCACTATTTGGATTGACTGAGGTAATTTCATAAATACTTTCAAAAAGATATTTAAAGGTAAGCATGGTCATTGACATGTCTGTGGTCACTGATCTCAGTATGCCACCATCCATGATTATATTACTTAGAATTGTGTTTTTGAAATCTCAAGTATTGTTTATGTCATGACTAGACAATTCTTGTTCTTTTTTCATATTTAGTATCAAAGAAAGATTTCTAGCAAGCTGTGAGCCTTCTTTGTCTGAGACAGAATCTAAAGTCTAACTAATGAATGAATAATAACATGGCGACATCTATTTGCTTATGCACAATCCTTCAATACGATCCTAAGCATCAGTGGGTCAGCCTAGTGCTCCCACACATTTACATGATGGCTTTAGTCCATACATGAGACGCCTTGCTCATAAAGTGATTTTGCTCTTTGCCTGTTGCTTAAATGGGGGCCAAAGAGTAATACTCTGGTGGAAGACGACTAAACAACATTAACGAGCAGTGTCAACAAGAGCAACAGTACCTCGGGAGTGAAGTGACCTTGCCCCACTTCTCCACACAGAAACGGCGTGGCCCATTGCTACCCCTCAGAGAGGCGAACCCTTCATACGGAATACTTGATGTGCCTGTTACAAACTACACACACACACACACACATCAAGTAAAGGAGTCTGTTACTATACACAAGCTTGAGAATCTAGAGTATTTACCATGGCATTCATTACAAAAGACACCTCAGCTGTGTTTGTTATATGAGAATAGTGGGTATGGTACAAGGACTGTCAATTGTTCCACCGGAATGGCTAGCGAGGACAAGGAACACCAAGTTGTCAGTTTTATGTGTGTGAATGTACTGTACGTATGTTTGTGTGTGTGTGTGTGTGTGTGTGTGTGTGTGTGCGCAATACCTGCAGCAGTCGCAGTCTCTGCTCATTATTGAACCTCTCCACTGCAGCCCAGAACCAGCGGATCACAATGTGGTTGTCATGGTAACCTGAGGGGAGAAAAAGAGAGAGAAGAGACAGAGGGAATGGGCAAGCGAGAGAAGGAAACATGACAGCGAGAGAGAAAGAGAGAGAGAGGGATGCTTCACCATGGCTAAATGATGCAACACTTTCTGAGAATACTTTTTTTCCCTCTCTCTTCACCACATCAGCTGTTCATATAGCAGCTGCAATCCCTGACAAGCATTTTAAAAGCAGGCACTGTTGCCTCTTCCTTCCTTGGTACCTCCTCTGTATTCGGTGTGGCTCCTCCAGTCTGCAAGGTCGATCTCCGCAGTACCAGCTATAACCAACTCCAGCTCCCGCGCATCAAACACAGACACCAGTCGCACGTCCACCACCTGGTGCACAGAAATGATGGTTAGCACTTTGCTAAGCTACTCTTTTTCCTCTCTGACCCAGTAGTCCAAACTGCCTGCTAAATTCCTGTTCGATCGATGATCATTTTGTACATTTTCTAATTTATGCAGATATTGTGTTTGTGATAAAGCTGTCATTGATACCTCGTAAAAGCCTCGCACTAGACTCTCCGTCTGCTGGGCCACGCCTCTCTCGATGCGCCACTTCACCATGCGCTCGATATACTCTTTCTTGTTCTTCTCAGACACAGTGATACTGGAACCACCAGGCTTTAACTCACGCTCAGTGATCTATAAATGACAAACAGGCACAAGGCAGACAAATGTGATATACTGCATACTATGGTATAATAATGTGATATACTGCATACTATTGTATGATAATGTGATATATTGCATAGTGCAGTAGAATAATGTAGCATATACAGAGACGTGTGCTTTGCCTGTCTGATGTGTAGTATCTTATGGTGAAACTGATAGGAACACAGTAGAAGAGCATGGAAATGAACTCTCACACACCAAAATGTTTGATGCTGCAAACTCACAACATCAAAGTTTTCACAGTATTCCAAATGTGCATAAAACATTTCAGTCTGTGATGAGTCTTTACACTGTTCAAAACTTTAATACTAAAGGGTGAAATGGGTACTGCTAAGGTTATAAAAAAAACTTAAAAGTTAAAATTACTGCTAATCTAGAGTTTTTGACTAAGGTTTAAAGGCCATCCTTATTGCTGTTGAACTAGTTGGTTTGGTGCAACAGATCATTAACTGATCTCAGGGGCAAAGTTTGATTAAGTCCAAACAGCCACGTGTTGCATATGTTATGCCTCTCATCTGACCTGTCCAAACACTTCCTCATTGACTGTGAAAGTGAGGTCCAAAGTGTCCTCGATGTCATTGTCCTTCATCCATTGCAGACTCTGGTGGAACTCCTCATCTAAGAATTCCAGATCACTGAGATCACAGGGGCTAAAGAGAGGTCAGATTTGAAAAAGTGTCATTACTTCCTGTTTGCTGACTGGATATACAATGTACCAATAGGCTAACACTACTGTTCACTGTCTTCAGTGATGTATACCACCATTGTACACCATTATTCTTACTTTTTGTTTTCAAGTATTACTACTTATCCATAATTTCATTCACACTCTGAGCTGATGAGTTAGTCTATAAATGGTAGAGCTATTATAAGCTTTCTGCATATTATATATTTTATATGAAAAGCACTTGTACTGTTTATTCTGGCACAGCCCAGTTTCTGTGGGTGTGTGCTTTTATGCTCACATGCGCAGCAGCCCCTTGTAGAAGGGTCGGGTGAAGAAAGCGTCCAAAAGGTACTGATGGATGAGAGCCAAGCCCAGGATACGGCCACTAAAGCGGAACCTGCATATCAACAGAGAAATGTCCTTTTTGGAAATCATCTATTCATCACATCATCACACCATCCATCCATCAGTATATCTTCTGAGATCAATCTTTCCATTCATCCATCAGTCAATCTGCTGAATTATCAATCCATCCATACAGCTGCAGGCCCATCAATTAACCACGCTGTCCTTTTGTCCACACTTGCTTCAGTAATCCATTTCCCCATAGCTTCTGCCTCATCCAGTCAGAAACTACATACCACCTTAAACTCACCAGTCATGGTGGTTGTCCACAAAGGCCGACATTGGGCTAATTTGCACAGTGTAAGTGTCATTAGCTGAGTATTCAAAGAGCCCATAGTAAGGGTTGAAGAGCTCTCGAGAGACCAGGAAGAAGAACTCCCTCGATGGTCCACTGTAGTCCAATCTAAAACAAACACATACAGCAAGTGCTTGCACTGTGTATTCAAACACAAAATTTATTTAAACACAACCAATATTTATGCTCAGATACACAGCACACCTTGTACGTATTAGACCAGATGATCCAGACAAACCTGTTAGTAGCAAAAACAAAACAATTGCTTTGCATGTTTGTCAGGAGTCGAGAATATTGCAGCCTGCTTCCAAAGCACCAAAACTCCTAATGCACAACCAGTGATGTAAACAGTACACAACCAGTGTCTGCATTACTGCATGGTTGTTAATGTGCTGCTGGAGTGGCCTAGAAATCTAGACGCACCCAAGTGGTAGCAAATGGTTTTGCTCCGCAGGTAAGTCTAGAAAAGAAACCATAGTAGCTGTTCTCCCAAGTTTTGTCGGACCAATCACATCGCTCTATCCTTGTAGAGAGTCGCCTAGACGTAGCCTAGTGGTAGCTTATCAGGCTGCTATTGCAGTGGCAGTCTGAAAGACAATCATAGATTCCACCCCTTGGATTGAGCCCAGTTTATCGGTCATAGCCAGACTATACATTTTGATGTTCTAGTCTGGCTTGTCAGGCTACTGCTGGAGAGCTCATTCAAAACAACCAAGAAGACTCACCCTTCCTCTCCTACAAAGCTGACATATAATTTGCTCCTCTGCAGATCTTTGCGCGAATAACACATGATCTGGTTGAAGGCGTCCTCCAGAAGGTGATCTCTGCGAATGATTAGTCTGGAAACATGGGAAATGGATTAAATAACAGATCAGAGTCACACTGGGTGTGTAAGCAGTTGCGGTGTATGGAAATATGTGTTCATTTTAATTAATGAAAACTTTGACATTTAGCAGGGGTTACCTGATCTTTAATCAAGAAAGTTACTTTTCAATTTACAATTACATTTATTAGTTCCTAAAGGGACTATGTTTGGTGCTAGGTCAGACTTTTTCTTCTGGAAACACTTATCCTGTGGTGCTTAAAGCACTTAAAAAGCCCATCCAGCACATCCTAAACTACAGATGGCTGCCACTTGGCAACAGAAATTAAATGGATTTGTTCAGAAGTCTTCGTTTGAGGCGTTGCCAAGTCAATCAGCTAAATGGAGAAGATTAGCAGGAAGAGGATCAAGAGGTGACTATCATCAACATTTCTTGGATTGCTTCTTCAGAACAGGTCTGATTACGTCACTCTAGGCATTGGTATGCACCATTATGCCCCAACTTTACACACTGTTCTCTTGTGGCAAGCAACACATGACCTCACCAGTCTTCTACTGCCAGCTATTTCAAGATACCACATGAGGAAGTTACAGACTAAATGTAGATGTAGAATAGTTTAGTGGTTGATATTCTTTATTTATAGCTATGGGAACATGCCATTGTTCTATTGTACTAGAACGAAATACACTTGAAAGCCTTCATCTGATTAGCAAATGTGCTGCCTGATGGCAGTAGGTAACTGAAGCCCTGAGGGAAGCTTCAAGGCTGTGGGCAGGGTAGGGACCCAAGACAAAAGGCCCCTAGAGGAACATTAAAGGGTTGTGGTGGATGACTTGTTGTTAGGGGGTCGCACTGAGGAGAATGGAGGGTATAATTTGAAAGAGAGGTATACTGTTCTCACTCCTCTTTTTGGAAACTTGATAGTGAAACATGGTAGGCTGTTGCTGAGCAGTGCTGCGACCCAGCTCTCGCATGCTACAGCATAGAGTATTGGGCTCCGACTGTTCTGAGAGCACAATCGCTGAGAACAATGCGTATTGTGCTGGCCTTGTTTTTCTTATGACATCAGTTAGTAGCAGACAGACTCACTTCACTTTCCCAGGGCCTTGGCCGTAGCCTTTAGTTTCCAGCTTGCGGTAGAAGTTTCTCAGCTTGGCCTCAAAGTCACGTTTGTAAGGAGCTGGAGCACGTGCATTCGCTCTTGGCGTACCTGAGTTAGAGGGAAAGAGAGAGATAGAGAGAGCAAGAGGGGGAAGGGGAGAGAGAGAGAGAGAGACAGAGAGAGAGACTGTAGTGTACAACACACCATCACCAGGATGAGTCATGTTAATAACTGAGACATGGAGTTGTTGTCTCATTGTTGTGAAATAACTTTGCAGATGTGGTTCTAAATGTACATGTGACTCAGCTCATTTTCTCTCACCAGGGGAACTTTGAGGAGAGGCATGACAGTAGCCTGCCTGCAGTAAGGCATGTGGTGGCACATATGACATCACTTCCTCTTCAAACAGACTGCAGGCAGAGACATCACAAAGATCATGTGGCCATCAGGGAGGCATATACATAATATGTAGCCATAAACCAAATTATGAGGGACCATCAGATTATGGGGTACATCAAGTAAGTATAGGTATGCATTAATGCATGTTAATATCTTGTATACTACTACTGTCTACTATCTACTGTATACTGTGCCTGTATACATTCAGATGTGTTGACATGCAAACACTTCAGCTCACATTCTTTCATGATCTCTTTCTCAGTCCCTCTTTCACGGTTCTATTTCACCACATATTCAGATGCACCTGATAAAAAGAAACCTACCACAGGGATACTATAGTGACGTGTTTGTTGTCTTGGTGTCTCACCTCAACAGCATAACAAGGTCAGCATCGCTGGACAGGCGAGCTAGCCCAGCAGAACCCTCATTGCGGATAAACTGCACCTTCTCTCTGCATAGAAGAGCAACAGTCTGAACATAAAGGGTCCAACCTAATACATTTGTGTCACTGGGCTTTGAGCAAGTTGTCACAGCATGGCACTGATAATTGCTTTTTTTTGTAATATATTGTGTGGGTATATTTAAGATAATTTGAAGGCTGAAAAAAAGAAGTGTCAACAGAGAGGCCCCTACTTGAGAGAGTGATTTCGCACAAGCTCCGGCTGCCTCTCCTGCAAAATCTCAAAGATGTTGGGTTGACGTAGAAAAGCCACAATCTTCTCATTATAGGCTGAAAAAGGATAGCATGTTTTCAGAACAAAAGATCTGAGAATCTTTTTCAGTGTTACATATCCCCTCACAAACATAATATTCCCCATGCTCCACACATGGTTAGAGATAGTTATGTGGTGAGGACTCACCCACAGGGACAAGGTCATGGTACTGACTGCGACTGGACCCGCTGAAGGTACTGGAGGGCCGTGGTAAGGGGGGGCTCAGGGACCGAGAATCATCAGCCACCTGTGACCCAGCAGAGTCCTGACTGTGAACCCCTACATGCGCCCAGCCTCTACACACTCACTTATGACAGTACTTCATCAGTGAGCATATTTATATTAGACTGGCAGAGAGTAGCCAGGAGAAGATACAGGGAAATAGCACAGGCGCCTGACTCACCTCCCCAGCGCTGTGGCTGCGCTGGCGGCTCAGGTGCTGCCGGTGGGCCAGGAGGCCACTGGAGCGGGAGCTCTGCAGGGGCAGCCGTGGGTCGATGAAGGTGGTGGTGCGACAGTTATGATCCACAAAGAAGGGCTGTGGAGAGAGGGCACATGTTAGATGCTCACAGATGGTCCATATGCATATTATGTGTCTTACGAATCTTGAAATTGTTAGTGTTATAAAAAATATACCATATATTTTTTAGTTTGTTGAGCATATGCTACAGTGGGACATCCTAAAAAAACCCCACAGCAATGTTACGCCAGTGTCTGTGTTCCGCGTTTGTCTTGCAGCTGCAATCTCTGTTTGGCTACTAAGTTGGCTACTCTGTCAAAAATGCTGAGAGCCACAGCTGCTATCTGCATCCACAAGCCTCTGGAGAGCCTCATGGAGCAAGGCCTACAGCATGTGTGCCTAGTTTGTCTCTGTTACATACTGAATGTAGAACTAAAGGTGCTACAGATGAGAATCTCTCACTAATGGATGCTGTGTTTACTACTTTGAAAAGGAGTCTATGTTCATATATATATATATCATTTAGAGTAAATACACGACAGCAAAAGATAGAAAATCAGGTATTAGTATAAAACTGAACAGAAGCTGAACAATTCCAAGAAAGCTCTAAGAAAGGTTCTAAGAAAACTATTAGTCTTCCAAAATGAATAGACCCAGTGAGGGTGAAAGGTATAATTGACATAATGGATGAGAGAGAGAGAGAGAAAGAGAAAGAGAAAGAGAAAGAGAAAGAAAGAGAGAGAACTGAAGACCCAGGAAGCTTGACAGGGGCAGACCTTGCCGGTATGGTCATGCTTCATCTCCCAGCCCCGGGGCAACTCCAGCTGCTTGTTGGCGAACAGGTTGAGAAAGGTGACCAGGTCGCGGTTGTGCTGGTAGCGCTCAAAGTGGTGCGCATCTCGCCGCACCTTGCTGATCATGTGCTTTAGGCAGGTGTTGCTCGTAAACATGCGGTAGGCACTCTGACGGGCAAAGCACAACCATGAGAAACAATTAATAAACCAACACCCAGTGACCTCAATATTTACAATATTCAGAACATCTGATCATTGACCACTACATAATGTACTTACGATATAGGCAATTCAGCCATTTCCCAAACATTAGTAGCATCATGGACAATGTTTTATGCAAATCTAAAAGACATGCACTGACTGCACCCATGTCTTAACCAAACCCATGTATTAATTGGATGCATTAAATATTACTTTATCATTACAATGAGCTCATGATTTAACAAGAAAGAAGAATAAAGAACAATGTATTCCCATGTATGGCCCATCCCTGTGCACTCATCACATAGCTAAAGAAATTTTCCAAAAGCAAAATATGAACCTCAGTTAATAAGTAGAAAATTACAATTCCCACTAAATGTGATGAATGTGATGATTCTCTGATCACAGGGACAGTTTCCTTAAGATATTAGCATGAGCTATAAGTGTCCCTGTGGCTGGACTGTGAGTGAAACAATCTGTGTAACAGAACCCTTCTTGTGTAGCCACCAGAGAGGACCTGTTGTAAACACGGCATGAATCACTCTCTTCCAGCGCAAGCATTATTATTCTATCCTGAGATCAGTCGTCAGGCAGCTAACTGATCTTGTCCTGTGAGACGGCTAGGCTGGAGGGCATCCTTCTCTGTGGCACTCACAGGGTTGGAATGCAGCACAGTGAAGAAGTCGGGGCTGGAGAGGAACTTGGCGCCGGGGGACTGGAGCAACAGAGCCAGGCGGGAGCGGGAGCTTGAGTGACTGTCCCTCCGGTACTCTGAGACCAGAAACACAAAGAGAAGAAAAATATTCCCATTGAATTTTATTGTCATTACTGAGACTTTAAGGTTGCAATTAGTTTTATTATGACTATTACTATGGCATTTAATTAGCAATATATTTTTAGTAGTGTTCATTTTCTTTTGTAAGTAATTTTGGACAAACCCTACCAAGTACAACATATATAAACATGAATGTTTTACATATTCTATTCTATTTAGACAATGCACTACAATTTGTGTAGTAGCATAAAATAGCACACTGATATTGAATGTAATTAGAGATGGACACTCAAGAGACAGAGTGTAGAAGTCGAGTAGTCTGTACTAAGTTCACCTTCTGGATAAGCTGATTGGCATTTTTTAATGAGGTGGCAAAGCTAATGAGCGCAGCATTTTCAGGGCAGAGACAAGTAACACCACTCAGGCATTGCAGACATGGCCTCTGAAGAACCAGTTTTGAAACTTGTGAGAGCAGCATACCTGAGATATTGTGGGGCAGCAGGTCTGTATCCTCTGGAGGGTCAACAGGCTGCTCCTCTGACCTCTCATTAGTCATTGTCCTACGGATACTCTGGTACCTAATATCACATGTGAGGTGCAGAGAGAGTGAAAGATGCATATCATATAGTATGGAAAAATGATTTACAGTCAGTGCACCTTTAAGCATGACAAAGTGTGATATATTTTATATAAAATGTGATGTATTTGTATACAATGCTATGTTTTTTTCTTTTCATTCCCCTTTCTGTTGGTCGAAGGAAGAGAACATCATCAACAGTAAATTACAAAAACAGGTCTGTGTGTTTTGAGAGAGATTGCTGCTTGTGTTTATTCCTGTGCGGTGTGTTATCATAGCGCCTGTCTTTATGTGTGCGTAGTGAAGTAAGTGTGTGGCAGTCTGTATGTGCCTGTGTGGCTGGGTGAGTGAGTGAGTGAGGGAGGGAGGGAGGCAGGGAGGATCTGACCTGCGGTTGAGCTGCTCCATCTGCTGGATGGAGCTGGACCGGGTCAGGCCCTGTGGGGCCGGCGGCCCGGTGGGTCGCTGCCAGGTTGTGGTGCGGTTCACATGGTCCACAAAGAAAATACGGCCATGACTGTCAATGCGAGCCTCCCAGTCTGAGATAGAAACATAGCCTTCAGTTAGTGAGGGTATTTCATTTTCATGCCGAAAACATGTCCAATACCCTGTACCTTCAACTGTTTAATAACAATTATTACTCCTCAAATATGTCAGTGTGAGACCTAGGTATACATATGGATGCAGAACATATACACATTACATGCAGAACATACAGTACATATTCAGGACCAAGTGTGTTGAAAATGTGCGACAAATAAATACCACAGGTAGAGTTTGTGATTCTAGCATTTAGGTCTATTTCTGGGTTCCTGAAGCAACACATTGGTTAGGTGGAATTGTTGGAATTGGAACAGCCAGGACACTGGACACAGAACAAACGTGAGGAATTATTCAGACGAGAATAAAAGGCTACAATTGCAAACTCTACACTGCACATAGACCCAGACCCACCCAAACGCACAAACACAGTTAACACACACACTCACTAGGAGGAAGGGGCTCGTCCACCCTCTGGTAGCGGTGGATGTCCTGTCTCACCGAGGGCAGTGAGCGGACGTGCTGGTGCCCATTCACTTGTGCTCTGGGAGCTTTGGATTATGGAAGAACATCATTTTATTTGACCAAATATCCAGAAAAAGGTTCACACACAAAGGTGCTACTGTATTTTTCTGTCTGTTTAAATGTTAATGTTTTTGTCCTGCTATGTATAAAATCCATCAAACATCAAAATAACTTATTACACAGTAAATATACAAGGAAAGAACATTTGACTCTATACTATTACAAAATAAAATCTGAATATATGTTTTTTACATCAGGAAGCCCAGGGATACAATGTACAGACAGTATGTCATTTGTGAGTCATAGTCTATGTGTGTATATTCTTACTCATCTCAGTGACTCTTACTTACATCCCTCTGTTTCTGTGTCAGTGACAAACGTCTCTGAATCCACAGAGCCGCCCTCGGCCGACGGTATGAGGTCCTCCTCCTCCTCCTCTCCTTGGGACACGCCCGCCGTGGCCTCCAGGCTCCACCTCCTCGACATGGTGTCCGGCTCCTCCTCTTCCTCTTCCTCCGCCTCATTGGCTGGAGGCTCCGACGGTGGTGGCGGTGGCGGCTCCTCTGCCTCGGTGGGAGGAGGCTCTCCTGCCTGATCGCTGGCATTGTCGGATGTGGGTGGTGCCTGATCAGATTCCCCTCCCCCAGGGTCAATTGCTGTCTCCGCCCCTTCCTCACTCTCCTGCATATCCTGTCAGAAGACCACCCCCCCAAACAAATATTCTTATCTCTGATGTTGTCATAAAGTAATTACAGTGTATCCTTGTTTGAATTTGAATTTAATGCAGCAAAAGTTCAGTCCACATATTACCACATGGAGGGACATACAGCATTAGTCTTCAGCATAAAAAACATAATCCTATCCTAAGGCTCTGTCACCTGACATATCCTCTATCTAACCCTTTTCAAAGCAATCAGTGTAATTATGATGATTTTTTAAAATTCAAGATGTAATGAGAGCTACTAATGAGAGCTGAGAAAACACATAGTGTAATGGGTGCCCAAGAACAGGACTAAATAGGAAATCCAGTAAGACCCACCTCATTCCCGGATGCACCCACTGGACAGCTGTCTGTGGCCATGGATGACACATCTACTTCAGTGCTCTGGTCCTCGCTAGGCACCTGTCCTTCTTCTTCTGCCTCCTCCGGTCTGGCTGTCCCCACCTCAGGGGCCAGGGAGCTAGGCCCCTCATCTCCTGGTGGAGGGCCCCCAGCTCCAGCCGGCATCACCTCTCCGACTGTCTCATCTGCCTCTCTGCAGGAGTCCACTTCCTCCTCCTCCTCTGTTTCCTCGGGGGGTGCAGATGGCACAGGCGGCAGCAGCCTGGGGCTCCCATGGTGGTGGTGGTGGTGGTAGTGGACGGTGGGCGGCGTGGTCTCGGTGGCGGCAGAACGCTCCTCGTCCTCATCCGAGTCGATGTGCAGCATGGCGCTGAGGCGCGTGTGTGTGGGGAAGCTGGAGCAAAGCTTGGGCGAAGATGCAGCGCCCAGCGGCCTCTCGCCAGGGCCCTTGGGGGCCTCGATGGCATCCAGCTGCTCGCTGAAGGAGCCCTGGAGTAGGTCGGGTGACGAGGGTGAGTCATCCTCCAGGGCGGCACTGCTGGGTAGGTAGTCACGGTCAGGGGGAGTGATGATGCCCCCGTTGCTGGTCCGCGGAGAACCCAGGGACCCGGTGGGCGAGTGAATGCCCGTGGTCATGGGTAGAGGGTGCGGGAGGTCCTCATCATCTGAGGGAGTCCCAGGGGCTCCATTCATGGCTGAAGCCACAAGGAGGGACTCTGCAGAAACTGTTGGCAATAAGGTGATAATAGACAAATGAGGACTTTTATTATTACCCAAAGTTCCCTCTGCTCCATGTCCAGCTGTGTGGTACGATAATACTCTGTGGTCCTATGGGGGCGCTGTGGAGCCCCTCAGACTCACCCTCATGCCCAGCAGATGTCACCTCCACTCTGAGCTGCAGCTGGCCGCTCACGTGATCCGTGGGCAAGCGACGGCACAGAGAAAAACTCAAGGGCTGCGAGCTGTGGACAGGGACACAACCACCAACCAACCAAACGCACACAAACACAGAAAAAAAACATCCAAACACACACACACCCACACACATAAACACACCAAACAGACCGACAGAGACACACACACACACACACAGATCACAGACTTTCTACATGGATCTCTGAGGAGAGTGAGCTCGAGTGCCTCAGTATGATGATGACACTCGGTGTAAGCAGGACAGGGGGAGGCGAGACGTTGCCATGTCACCCACCCAGACTGTCTCTCCAGCAGGATCTGCACAGGGATGTGCAGCTGACCCAGGAAGCGCTTGATGATGGGACGGCTCTTTGCAAACTTGTCCTTGACTTCGATCACCAGGACGTCTGTCATCAGTGCCACAAAGGTGTGTTTCTGTGGAGGAGCGCAGAAATGCATGCACAGCATAATATATCACTAAGAATGAGAAACTGAGCGAATGTGTGTCTGCGTGTGTGTGTGTGTCCATGCATGTATGTGTGACCGTGTGAAAAAGGACAGGGAGTGTGCGACCATGTGTGACCAAGAAAGCATTTGTGTGTATGTGTGTGTTACCTCTCCGCGCCACACAGGGTTGGTGGTGTTGGAGATGATGGAGGCTCGCCTCTCCTGTCCGTGGTGGGAGAGGCTGGGAAAACAACTCCTCTTGCCTGGCTGGATGGACATCTTCAGGTAGGGGTCAGGGTTAAAGAACATGCCCTTCTTCAGACCCACCGCACAAATATCTACAGGGGCATCAGTCAGAAAGAGACTTCAGTATGCATATCACAACATTTACAAACGTATATAATCAACCATTATCCCCACAGACAAGCACATCTAAACACACACACACACACACACACACACACACACACACACACACACACACATGATCACACACAACACACAAGCAAAGATACACAAGAATCTCACCTGACAGAGTGAAACTGACCAGTCTCCGACTGGCATCCTCCCGTCCCTCACCTTGACTTTCAGCCTGATGCAAACACACATTTCTCAATAAGACATCACACACAAAAACACACACACAAATGTGTGTATGCACGGAGCTACACACACCGACCTGTACTCCGGGGTTTTTGACTGTGATGCAGGGCGTGGTGGCTCTCAGGGCTCCACTGACTCCATGGTAGTACTTAAAGCACACCCTGGTCTCCACTGTGGAGAAATAAAAGAGTCACACAAGCCCACTTCACACACACACTCATCAGCACACCGGCAGTATGACTCAACAGACTAAAGAACCCAGCGGTGCCATCACTTACATCACAATTAGTCCAGAGCCACTTTAAGCTCATGACCATACCTCAGTGCATTACAACATGGGGCACAGGCTAAAAACATTGTGTATGTGTGTGTGTATGTGTATGTGTGTGTGACTACTCTAACAGAAGTCCATTATAGTAGAGCTGAGTGCAGGTTTCTCATCCGACTCTGCTCATGTGATATAATACTCCATTAGTTCTGTGGCCCATGAGCGAGTGATATATGACTTATCTTCCCCCCGACTCCATATTCCTTCATCCTCCCCTCCACCCCACATCACCCCATCCTTCCTGCTTTCCCACTCCCCCCTCTATCCCTCTGTCATTACTCACGCTCCATGAAGTAGGGGCCTGCCTCCAGCTTCCACACTATTTGCCCCTGCTGCGTCCCGTTCACACCACGGTTCTTGCAGTCCCACACATTTGATGGACAGGTTTCATCTAAGGACAGGATACTAGGATTAGTCTTTGGGAAGAGCACAATGCAAAGTCTAAACACCAGTATGTGTTCATGCTTTGCATTGAATACTTTTGCATTTGTTTCTGAATGTGTGTGCATGTGACTGTGTTTGTATATTGCTTATAGAGTATGCATGTGTATATGTATGAAGGCATGCGTGAGTGTGTGTGTCTTTGCTCTTTGCTCGTGTGCTCTTGCTCAGCGTGTGTGTGTGTGTGTGTGTGTGTGTGTTTGTGTCTGAGTGTGGCTATAAGTTATGATTCAAGGGAGACTGGACATCCAAGGACATTATTACCTTATTTGAGTTCCACCAAATGACTGCATATTTTAGGAGCCAGCTAATGCTGAAGCAGCAGCCATGCTCAAGAAGCTGTCACCATGCCCGGCAGCGCTTGCCCTCTGAATCTAATGTGTTCTGACACAGGCTAATAAAGAATTAACATAGGGCTTTTTAGGAACTCCAGAAAACCACCAAATCCCTAACTCCATGTAATTTCTTCTCCACACACAGAATAAGACCCCTCCATGTTGTTTTGTCTTTGTCTGTGACATGGAGAAGCTGTGCTGCTGCCCCATCATTAAATGTCTGCTTACTTGCTGAAACCATGGGGCCCTGGGGGAAGAGACCCTTATTGCTGGTAATGAAGTAGGCCAGAGCCCTCTTGATCGATTTAGCATGGCCTGGTGCCCAGATTGATTGCTTCCCCTTGTCTCAAATTTTTGCATGACAGAGGAGCTGGGACCAGCGGTCTTTAAGGAGGTGGGACCAGAATCATGGAAAGTTCCGGAAGGTCACAGGGCTCCTTTGATGAAATGCAGCTGATGAGGTGAGGTAATAAGTAGATGTTAGATTGTATGATGTATAGGTTGACTGGGCTGAATCCTAACCCAAAGCTTTCCATAAAGGATAATTGTAGAGTGTAGAACTCCCCTACCCAATCTCTATTTCCATAAAGGATAATTGTAGAGTGAGATGTGGGAGACCTCGTTAGAACAACGAGAGGCAGGAGCTTGCCGATGACTGAGAGCGGGCAGTAGTAGTCCTATTGACTCAGAGACATCTAGGCTTCCCTTGAGTCAGGCATGAAGGCTTATGTTTCCCCATTGATTCGAGACTCTCCAAACTAGAAAGCTTTCCTATTCCATGACAGAGGATGGAACAGGTCAGCATGCTCACCCTCCCCTGCAGAGTTGGCATAAATCAAAACCAGGGGAAGAAAGTGCCACAAACTCCTCTGCCCTCACTTTAAGCAGCAGTACTTCAAAGACCAGATCAATCATGCACAAAAGGTTGTACAATTGTGAAAAGCTATCAGCCAAAGAGACAGTAGGTATTCTTCTGACATCTGGACATTTCTGGGCTGAAAGACTAATGACAGCAGCACACCACTGGTGTGATCACAGGAGACTTCTCTCTGAAGGGCAGGGCTTATTGACACTGCTCAAAAGAAGCAAGACTAAAAAAGGGGACAGGTTCTTGCTCCTTGCAGCCCAGCGAGTACTGGGGAAAGGGAGCTGTTCATCATTCAGAGGTGCAATGAATCACTGACTCCAAACAAACTTCCATGACCAGATTTACAAATTCCATCTCCTCATTAAACTCTTCATTCAGTCTGGCTGACTTATAACATCTTGGCCGCTAGACTACTACTAGGCTGCTAGTTATTTTTTGTGTATTAATGTTGTATGCCAATTTAAAAAAAGGTTACTTAGAGAGAAATATTGAAAAAAAGAAAGAAAGAGGGACAGAAAGGCATTCCCATGTATAGCCCATCACCATGTATTGGCCACATATGTAAAGCAAAAATCACAACACAAAACCTCAGTTAGTTGTCAGGAAATGACAATATCTAAGAGCAGGTTCCTCATCTGGTGGACTTCTGTCTGTGGAAGTTGAATCAATTAACTCATTAGCTGAATATCTTGTCTAACTAGAATCCAGACCCCAACCAAATACAGTGCAATGAATACTAGATAGCTAAATAGCTACTTGGCTAGTTCAAGATTTACATTACACTATCACTGCAGACCAGGTCAGAGGAGAGTTGAAGAGGCTGAAACCAAAAGCTGCAGGGCCTTATGTAGATCTTGAACTTAATAGCCTGAAATAGCCTGTATTTTTATAATGTATGTATGTCTTGTATATGCCATGAAGCTTAAGGATACCAGAATCTCCTACAGGATAATAAAAGTATCTATCTATCTATCTATCTATCTATCTATCTATCTATCTATCTATCTATCTATCTATCTATCTATCTATCTATCTATCTAGAGGGAAAAAGAGGGAATTGACTGATTACCTATGTGGTAAAGGCCAATCCAGTCAGTGGCGTCCACCTCTTCTTTGATGTCCCAGGAGATGACTAAGTTCTGTCCCTTGCCCAGGGTGAAGTCCACTGTGTTTGCCGTGAGTGAAGAGCGGCCCTGTGAGCTCACCAGGTCTGTGTCGCTGTTGGCGCGTGGCAGGCCCACCAGACCGGCAACGCAGGTCCCCGTTGGGCCTGCATCACTGCTGCTGCGCTCTGAAAGGGTGCGCAGGTTCTCTGGGCTGAGCGTGTGGCGCAAGTGGGGGCTGCGCCGGCGCTGGGCCGTAGCAGGGTGATCCCGGGCCGGAGGTGCTAGATGCTGCTCACGCCCCTGAGGGGCCATGGTGGTGGTTCTTCCGCTGGTGCTGCCCCCCGTGCCACCATCGCCAGGCTGCGCCCCATGGGAGCGGGGCCGCGATGGTAGGACAGCTGTGGCTAGAGAGGGCCGAATGGTGGCTGATGGGTGTGGGGGCGGACAAACGTCAAAGATGGAGGCTTAGAGAGTGAAGTGAGTTTGGGTGGTGCAGTGGGAACACACAGAGAGTGAGTTCACAGACCCAAACCTACAGCTCTGGACCAAACCTACAGAGACTCAGAGGCTGAATAAAGGGGAGGTTTTGCCAGCTCTCAACCCACTAAGTCACTTGTCAGGTCTTGTCAAATTTTCTGATCCCGTCTTGGTGGATGGGCCCTTTGTGTCTCTTTCCACAAGAGCGCGGAGTGAAATACCTTCTCTGTCAGAAGCTGAAGCAGCTCTGCTCACAGTTAAGCCTGCCCTTTAAACAAGGTAGCGCATGGAAGAAGGCTCATAAATTCAATGAGAATATTGAATATCAGAGTTTCCAACCAGCAGATTAACCAAGGATCTGAGAAAGGGAGACAGAAGGAAAGAAAGTTGTGGGCAGGGGGAGAAGGGGATAGAGGGGACAGGAAATGAACACGTCAGGGTATTTTTCCCCCCTGAAGCATGCAATACAAGGGTAGTGTACAGATTAAGCCAAAAATGGAATCAAGGAATCCCTGAACCAGCACTCATCATTGGACCTTTACACTGTCCCCTAAAGACAGTTTGTGTAACACACACAGAGGCACATACAAACACACTCAGAAGACTCAGTTCACCTCTATAGACCACAATGCAGCAGGCTCTCTCCTTGAGGCAGAACTGTATTCAAACACAGGTAAATGCAATATCTTGTGTGGGCATTGCAGGGTTGTCACAGCCACTGTACACTCTTCTAGCTACATATAAATAGCCAACACCCAAACAAATTTTACTCTATGCCCCCACCAGCATCACCATCTCTCTCTCTTTCTTTCTCCACCCCCCAACCTTTCTTCCTCCATTCCCACCCCCTGTAGTCTCTTTCAGTCAGTGTCCAGGGGAGCTATATCACATGGGCTGCATGTGGTTGGTGGGTGAAGGGTGTGCCTGCCACCAGGACGAGCCCCCTTAAATCAGCGCTGTCAGTCGGTTCTGTCAGAGCCTGTCTCCGGGCCTGTCTTAACCACCTCTGCTCAGCACACGGACGTGACAGGATGATGCATGTTGCCCAGCCTTTCCCTCTCAGGCTCATCTCTCTCACGGGCATGTGGCAGTACCAGAGAAAGCACCCTCAGGGAGGGTTTGACAGAGCCTTAGCGCTTCTGTCTCACCACATCCACAGTGGGTTTTTTCCCCAAAGCTGGCCTCTGAGTCATGCTTATCTATTACCACAGATTCACTAGTATTTATTTAGGACTATAAGACTAGTAAAATTAGAACATACATTTAGTTCAAGTTGATTAAAAAGGAAAAAGGAACCATATTGGACATGGTACAAATACTATAATTTTACATAACCAATTTGTCAAGGTAACCAAATCTGATTTATTTATGATTTATGATCATCTGATTTATGAATAGTATTCTTTAAGGCATTCAACAATAGAAAGGCGTTCAATAAAGAGACAGCAAGCCTTAACCTAGCACTCACAGAATCTTCCATTGTGCTGCTGATTGCAAAGTGATCTGACTTTGGCCTCACACTCAGGTCTTTAAAGAGAACAGACGGAATCTGTGCCCTGGGCGGCTCAGTCTCAGGCTAATGAAATAATATGTCTGCTGCTCTGGTCTCTGTTCTCTGTCGGGAGACTTGCTTTGATATCTTGGGAGACTTGCTCTAAAGACAAGGCCTATTTTTTTTTTTTTTACAAAAGATCAAGTTTAATATTCAAGATTCCCCATCGATATTACATTCAGATCACTGTTTGTATCTGTTTCAGAGTTTGAACAGATTAGTTTGGGAACTGCCTTGAGAGAGAGAGAGAGAGAAAGAGAGAGAGAGAGAGAGGGAGAAAGAGAGAGAGAGAGAGAGAAAGAGAGAGTGGTATTGTTGTCAGCACAGGACCCCTCTGTACACCAGTGGAGGTGACTGCAGTACTTTACTGCTTGACAGAACGGGCACCTTGGGGAGCTGGCAGAGAGAATTGTACTGGTTTTATTTTGACACAGTCTCTCTCTCTCTCTCTCTCTCTGTCTCTGTTTCTCATATGTACGCACGCACACACACACACACACACAAAATCAAACCACACTAACATTCACCAAAGAACCTATCCCACTCAACTCTCTCTCTCACACACACACACACACACTCACACACCTATAAGCACATACATGTACATAGCATTACAGCCCATGTCATTCATTAGCACTAGGAGGCTGTAAAACAGAGGAGAGAATTTGTTCCTATACATGCCCATCAGATATCACTGCGGATGCCTTCTGGGCCCCTTTCCCAAGCTGCTTACTCATGGGAATTATCCCAGCGTGACCCACTGTGTGAGACACAGCATCCATCCCCACAGCTCATTACCCCTCCTCTATGGCTAACATAACCTGAGAGCAACTTTCTCGTCTCAGACGCAGCCTTACAGAGTATACAGCAGAAGCTAACAGTACTATGTAAGGCATCCTTTGCCCATTCAGTGGTGGATGAATCCTCTGAAGCATTTTTTTAAGTAGATGATGCCTCACAACAGATTCATTCATATTTGTTAGATGGTGTTTGCCTTTTTATCTGATGGTCAATAGGCTGTTGCAGAACACTTCCACTCTTTCTACAGTGGTAACTGAAGGTCTGCGCCTATGGATCATTTCAGAGATTTGGGCAGTGTCTTCCCAATAAAGCTTCATATACACTGCAGCACACATAGGCTAAAGATGGATATGTTTAATTATTTCAAACACCCAGTTGAAGTAGAACATCATGGTGGATGTTGGCTATAGAGTCACATCAGTTCTAAGTGGTAGGTTCTGGCTCTCACCTCTGTCCTCTGCTGTGGATAGACATCCCCCCTGACAGACTCCTGGGCACAGTTACATGTATACCCGTGCCAAAACAACCACATTTGTGCCAAAACAGTTGTGTTCATGCCAAAATTATATCCCTCCCTTTTCAAATTAGGTAATTTCGAGATGAGGAAATTTCAGGTTTAGGCCTATCGTTATTATTATTTTATTCATTATTTTATTTTTATTAATCATTCTTATCATCATCACAATCTCTGTGTTATTATTTTTTAACAAACATTACATCATTGTTATCTACAGCATTTTGCATAGCCTATACCACTGTGTAAGTGTGTCTCGCACATGTTCTCAACTCCATACGTGTATTGGTAGCCAATTGCTTGACTGGCTGACCAGCAAGCACGCTCTGACACGCAAGCATGCGGCTCAGTCATCGGCCGCTATTGAGTTACACTGGGAATTCCCTACGTCATGTATTTATGTTCATCATATCGGTAACACTATGCAGCATAACGCAGTATCAGCACTCTGATCAAAGCTTGCAATCGGACGAGCCATTTTATTACATTGCAAATGAATCGTAACGACACGTCATATGATATAGCCTACCGCAGTACAAGTCTCCTGGCAGTAATCGAAAGCGCAATGACAGACCATAGAATGTTACCTAACATAACTGATACATTTTTTAAATCAAAGCCATATTATGTAATATCCCGTCTTACGCAGGGACTCTCCAGAGCACTGCTATAGAAAAAAACATACATTCACAGGTGACAGATAAACATCATAATTACCTTTCATCTGTAATTGTCGTTCATTTGGAAAATAGCAATCCTTACGGGGTTCATCACCCCTGCTGCGGATCAGCGGAGCATCAGCGGGGCCTCCTGGAGCGAGAGACTGTCACCATCCGCGCTGAAAATCACGACTACAGCACTGACCAGCGTACCGTTACCTCTCTAGCCTGGTGACTGAATCTGTATCTCGAAAGCGTCGCATGCAAAATACTAGACGCCCTAGACCACTCACGAACTAGTCCAAAGAATTGTTTCAGTAGGACGTGCCCCAAGTCACCTGCATTACAATGTGCTAAATATGCGCTGAGGGTTTATTCCCCTGTTGACGTGACCAAATCCCGCTGCGTCTTTCCCCCATACTCTCATATCAAGAGGGACCGCGGTTCAACAACAACAAAAAAAAATACCAGATAACAATACCTCACCAGTTGTCCTAAGTTGCCATCTGTTAATTGGCTTGTTATAATAGCCAGTACTTCTGCATTCGTGCTCCTGATGTGGACGATGTGCGGCTGAGAGTGGGCGGCGACGTGAGGATAGACCAGGATAGACCTCAAGGCGTCATGCTATGATGGGAGGTGGGAGGCACCCTAGAGCCTATACATACACATTACAGATCTGTATTCAGGTATTTACCCTCAATAGAGATTTGATTCAATGGCTGTATTTCTGCCGAATGCTCTCCTCTGCCACATTACGTCTTCCCTAAAAATCCCCCTCCACTTATATCTGACTTTTTCCTCTGCTATTCTCCCCTCTTGCCCCTCGCTCTGTTCATCCCTCTCAGCACTTTATCAGTGCTCACGCTCAAGCTCTCCAGGGGCGGCAAAATTGCAATTCCTCACCAAGAGTCGAATACAGGTTTCTGAATTTCATTAACGGAGTTCTACCTTCTGTTCCTAGGGGCAAAAACTCTAAATAAAAAAAATTACCATAGTCAATCTACAGTGTTGCACACGCTATATGAAATTACAATTAATTTTATTCAGAAAAGAGGAGAAATATAAACCAAGGAGAGGTTAGGGGTGTGGTCTTTTTGTGACAAATCTATAATGAAAGATTCAAGTTAATATCCTGCATTGTGTATGATGTCAGGAAACAGCCAAAGTTAAAATATTGCATTTAATAAAATCTGAAATGTAAGTCATGCAGACCCACTCAGTGGTGCCATAAAAATATGAGATGAGTGAATTGAGGGACTATAGCATGAAGTTGTAACTTTGTAAGTTTTATGTATTAAACACAGATGGTGAATTAAGTTGGCACTATTTCACATATCTCGGTACAAAATCCAAAATGAAAACATTACATAAATGTAAAAACATTTTGTTCAGGCACATACAAAGAGGAGTCTCTTTACTACTCTATGCATCACATGTAAAATCCAGAAGTGGTGCAAGAAGAGTAGTTATTTTGTTAGAATTCAAGAATAACTAATGCAGACACAAACATTTTTTCTGTTTTTATTTTAACAGTAACAGTGCTCACAAATAGCACAACGTTCTGATAAATATAATATCTGTTTAAATCTGAACATCATATAAAACACAACACCAAGCAATCTCTTCCTCATGACAGTATTTCAACCTGAGAATTGAGAATGTCCTTTTGGGCAACTCAGTTATTATATAAAACCAGACAGTAACAATAGGCAGTAATGCTGGACCTGACCATTTCAACCACCAAGCTTCCATCTTAAAACATTGTAGTTAATGTCCATTTTGACAAATCAATCTTAAATGGATCACCATCCATTAAGGTATGTTGGCCTTGTAACACTGACATTGGCGTTGGCTATGTTTAGCATGATTTAAAAACAACCAAAATACTTTTGTTTTTATTAAAAATCCCTTCATTTGTGGAGCTTATAAACTGCCATGGCATTTCACATAATTTATGTCTCAATGCTTTCTGGGTAAAAAGTGAAATTACCTGGTTGAGTTGGACATTATGGTGTAATGAACACTTCTCCTGTTCTGCCTTTGTCATTTGAACCCAAGCGCACCGTAATTCAGGAGGACAACAAATCAGTACTCAAAATGTATGTGAAAAGGAAGACGATCAGAGAAGTGAGGAAAAAAAGAGTGGAACAATATCAATGGTGTCTATTAGGGGTGGGAAACGAGAACCGGAAATCGAATAGAACCTTCTAAACAGTAAGGAAAATATAATAGAATTGATAAAGAATTGGACCGATAAGCAGAATTGACAATGGCATTGATATTGATAAAATCCTATCAGTTCCCACCCCTATTGTCTATGTGCTGCAACAGCAGACTGGCAGAACCTTGTGATGTAAATTTTTACCCAGAAGGCATGAGATGAAAAAACAATGTCAGTTTACGAGTGAATGGATTTTCTAAAACTTCTAAAATAAACAAAAACATTACAAGTGTTTTCAGACCACATTTTATAACTGACGCCAACATTAATAATAGAAGGCCAACATGTCTTTCTAGCCGGGCATCCTTTTAAGACTAAAGTATACAGTGAAACAGATAGCTAGCCATAAACAGGTTTGATACAAAAAATCAATAATGCCAAGATTGTTTAAAACATATAGGCTATAGGATCAGAAACAAATGTTGAGCTACCAACATTGGATATGTTGGCTTTTGTAGTAATACGTATGTGTCAGTGGTACAGTCACCCACTGATGGTTGTGACACCTCGGGCCCAATTCCAGAACCTACCCATGCAAGGTGTATGATGCTTTGAATAAAAGTAAAATACCAGTCAACATTAAACTTAACTATAGCAAAACAAAGCAGCGTATGAAGCAGGCTAGTGTGTCTGAATCACGTGTTTAGGTCACACTAGATCAGTGAGAAACATAGGTACTGGTGGTGACGGCAGAACAAGCCTGTGTCAGGTCAGCCAAACCAACACGCTGTGCTCAGCAATGAAAATAAATCCCTCTTGAAGTACAGCAAAGAAACCTACAAAATACTAGACACAATTTCAGTACAAGATGTATTCCACATGATTAAAGGTTAAATGTTCCCTTTAGAGAGGCAGGTGATGTTTAAGCGAGTCACCATATATGATGATTACATATACGATCTGACATTACTAAATCAACTTTCATCACTGCACTTATACATCTTACAATGCCTTAATTTCAAGCACTTGTACTTTAAATCACCAAAGTAAAAATGTCACACACAAATTTGATCAACTGGTCACAATGTATTTACAAATTCACTTGACACCATCCTTTGTTGCTATGTTGTAATACTCAGAGCAGTATACTAGACAGTGACAGCAGTTTGTATAGTGCAAGGAAGTGTACTTGGAGCAAAAAGAAAGCATTCAGTTCAAGTCAAGTTGTAACCATGGTGATGTTGAGAAATAAGAAACAGTCGACGCAGTTTTCTAGTCAACGTGAGTGTGCAAAATGGTCAAATCTTCACAACTGCACAGCTGAACGATGACAGAATTTGCTTGTGTTACATTATGCTTTTAGACCTACATGACGTCCATTACCAAGGTGTCAAAGCGGAGTTAGAGGCCAGTACAGTCATAGTCCAAGAACAGCTCCAGCTGAAACAGCATATCTAGCACAGAGAAACATCTATTCTGTATTATTAGACATCGCTTAAGACTATTTCTTCCACAAAGCTCATCTCGTCTCAATGAGTCTCCCCTTGAAAGGGAAGCAAGATAAACACAGACAGTGCTGTCAAAAATTGCTCCTCAAAGATCACAACACATCACAGTGAACACCAATTGTTATAAAATCACAATCATGATTGATACAAAAAAGTATGTCCATTTCCCTATTACTTCCACCACAAATGTTATGCCTATAGCAAAGTGTGTGTTCTCTATAAATAATCACTTTAGGACTCAAAACGAGGCAAGAGTATGTGCACTTCAAAGCACGACAAAACAACTGCACCTCACAACAGGAGACAGACAATAACCACAAACACTCACTAGCCAGCTGACGCTACAGTCAGTAATATCATGTGCAATTAGTATCATTACACACACACACATGCATACACACACACGCATACACACACAGGTGCAGGTACAATCACAGTGCAGGTGACATGGGAGTGTCTCCTCAATGAGTGTGACAGCAGAGTTTGGTCCAGGGAGCAGGAAGGAGACCAGTGTGTTAAAGACGCCCAAGAGTTATTCTAGCTATACAAGATACTTCTGCACTTCAACCAACAGTACAATTAATGAAAGTATTGTAATACCAACAAAAGTATCTTTCCATTTATCATAAAAAATCATTGATTTCTCAATGTTTTTGACATGAGACTTTCAAAATGTTCTTAATTACTGTTTTTTTCTGGTTCTTTTCTGGTAGAAGAAATGTTACTTTAAAATTTATTCTCTAAAATGTATTTCTCATGGAACAACTTTTTTAGTGACACCATGAACATCAAAACTTTACTTAACCCAGGGCCAAGATTCCACTCACTGAAGATATACAAGCCTCTGCATGCCAATCCTGACCATGCATCATACTTGTAGGGTGACTAACACATCCCTTGTGCATACACTGGCCACTGTGTCTTCATATAGTTTGTGAATAAAGCAGTTGGGTGAGGCAGGGATGCTGGTCTGACTGACAATCGTAGGTCCCAGTATTTGTTTACCTTCAGACAATGGGCAGATGATGAGGAAGATTCTCACGCAAAACACCCGGGGGAATATTTGGAGCAAGGCACTATAGTTGTTTTGTGTAGGGAATCCCTGGTCAACTAACCGTGTGTGTTAACACATAATACATCATATTCGCCAGGGAGAAAACGGATAAAACCGTGGCTGTGGTTCAGGAGTTACATATGTACATATGTGTGGAGTGCAGATCCAATTGTGGCGGCAGGTAGTACTTGAAAGAAGTGCAGTAGACGTTTAAATAGACAATCTACTATTCTGTATTAATCAGAGCAAACCATTGCCCCCCTCATCTCCCTATAGACACTCAGACACTCAGCAGTGCTAAATGGGCATGGAAATTGTATGGATATAGAGGATGGAGGATTTCTGTTGTCGGTCATCACAACACTGAACAGCGGCCATGGCAGCACTCAGACACTCCTAACTGCTCATCAGCATGCTAACAATATTCAGACAGGGGCAGAATGGGCATTCCCTTACAGGTGTGAGAACTCCCCCCTCACAGGGCAGTTAGCACTGCAAGTAGTTCACCATTATTCATTACAGTAAGCCCACAACAAACCTGTGTCAGCTTGTCAAATGACTATCTTTACCCTTCATGATCTCTTTGTGGTCGTTTATCATTTTCAACACACAGTGACAGCTAGGCCACTAACAGTAACTGCAATGGACATAAATGTGGTTCACAGACATCTGCCCTGTATAAATGATGGGCCAATATATGGAGCTGAAAGAGTCTTTTAAGACCTCAGGCTTTCTACTGGCTCTTGGCTCAATGTTCTGGCAAACTATGGCACTTCTCAGAGAGGAGCTTCTCCAAGCTCATGGTCAATGCTGTGACGTTAGCATCCAGGACAGGACATACACTCCTCAAGAGTCAGACTGTCTCTCTGCCTGCCAATGACCGCCTGGCTAGTCTTTAGTTATGGGTAGAATAGTGAATATTGCACTCGCTTCCAAATGGGTTATACTCAATATACAGTATAAGTGTCAGTGCACTGTGGCATTATGAAGTCACATTGTCCCCTTTACAGTACATGGCTGTGATGTGGTAATAATGATTAATGATTAATATGATTTTGGCCATTAATTCACTAATGACGTAGGTAGAGTTATACAGTGTGAATGTGCTGCAGGGAAAAGAACAGCAGCAACACATAAGCTACGGATTTTCACCTCCATCTTAAAATGAGCTTTGTGTTAAGGCCTATGTGGGGGATGGAAAAGAAAGAACAAATTCACAAGAACATCAGATACAGACAGGCAGACAGAACACTGGGTTAGTTAAACAGAAATGGGAGTGTTATGTGGAGCCTAGACCCAATCATGAACATCAGTATGGCTAACTGTGAGACAGGAACACCCTGTTGAGATCCGATGAGTGAGATCGCATGGCATGGATCTTCTGAAATTGAGTCTCTGTCTCCCTCTTCAGGATGGGAGGAGTAACATGTTTGTAAGGCTGTCTGGGATGGGTTCTACCTGTGAATGGGTTTGGAGACAGGAGCCCATCGGGAGCTGTCAGAGGTAACAGGAAAGAGCCAGAAAGCTCAGAGCCACGGACAGGAAGTGTGTGACTCGGTACAGGTGGAGGGAGGAGAAGGTCACCATGGTAATGCACAGGGGCAACAACAGCTGGCAGGTCAGTCTGAGTACCTTACTAAAACACACATACACAAATAAACACAAACACACACACACACAAGTTATTAGTAAGAATGCTTGATCTTTAAGCAACAGACCTGTGTTACTTCATCCACTCATCATCTTTAGTGTTAGGCTCTGAGAGTGACTAAGTGAGACACAGCCAAGCTACCTGCGATGAAGTGTGGCAGTGTTGCTGTTGGTGAGCAGCACTGTGGCTGTGAGCAGGGGCAGCGTGTGAGGCCAGCATGGGTCAGGGTCCAGGTGGACTGAGTATCTGTGGACGCAGAGGACAAGAGTAGAGGAACACTCCAATCATAACAACATATAGCACAAGGAGGAAATGAGTCCAACACCCAATTCAGCATCAGGTATGATGCACTTGTCATACATATACATACATCATAATGTACAGTCCCAGTCCAGGTGGCATGTGGTGTTGAATGCTTGCAGATGACATTTACTTGTACATACTCCCTAATCTTATCAATTGCCCATAAATATCAATAACATCTGAACTACAAAAGAGACATTTATATCAAACACAGATCCTATGATGTGTACCACTTTACCATCAGATGTTACACTATAAACTGACTCAGTACCTGAGGTTACGGCACCAGTGTATGAGTGATGGGGTGCAAAGCATCATGGGTAGGGTGAGCAGAGCTGAGAGACTCAGGTGTAGCTGTAGATCATCTCTGACTTCCTGCAAAGCTGTCTGTGTTAGCAGTGGGCCACCGTTACACTCCTTAGGTCGGCTCTGACGAACACCAGCCCCATAACCATTCTCCGTCTCTGGGGCTACCTTCTGAGGAGCCTGGAGGGGTGGATGGAAAAGATGCAGATACTGTGTTATGTCTGCTGGGTAGAATATGGCTGGCACCTAGGAACATACAGGTGTGGTCTGTGGAGAATTATGCTGTGCTTTCATAACACTCACCAGATTCAGCACATGGCTCAATGACCGCTCAGTCATCTGTAACCTGAGCACCTACACAGAAACAAGGACAAAAGACAAGCAAAATTCTTAATATAACTTTGTGTTTCGAGTGAATATTAGAATACACATACCAGGTGGCTGAGACATACCAGGCTATATTATATATTAGATTAAGATGTTTTTTTAAAAAGATTAATACATTTTATAATAAATTTTTTATTGTAACAGCACAAATAATTCAGTTTTTATGATGACGGCTACTTGTCTGTTGTCTTCATGGAACTGCAATAATGCTGTAATTCAATAAACTAACTAAACTAATTAGAAGGTTTTTGTGCATTAGTATTGTTTCTTGTGATTGGGCTGATTCACCAAGTGAATAAAGTGCCCTCATCTCACCCTGTATAAGTGGAGCAAGAAGGCCAGGGTGGCTGACACAGCTCCGCAGGTCAGTCCACCTAAGGTGCCCAGAGCCAGGAGGAAGAACACCTGAGTTCGGAGGAGGAGAGTACCACAGTCTCGAGACACAGAGGGTCTGGCATGGCACAGAAATCACAAACACACACACACACAAACACAAAATCATGGAATTAGACCATAAAGACAGATTTGTACTATATATACTGTGATTTACTGTAATTAACAGATGTAACTGATTCATGTAATTAAGTCCCCCTTCACACCTGTGTAAAGGAGCGAGGAAGAGGGAGAACAGGCGCAGGCCAAGCCGCATCACCATGCTGCCCCAGAATGCAACAGTAGCCCCCAGCAGGCACAGGACGGGAGCCAGGAGACGAGGCCAGTCCTCAGTGGGAACCGTGTCATTCTGGACACTGTTCTCAGCCGGCGTGAGGGGCAGGGCATCCACAGCAGGAAGGCCCAGAGACACCCAGACCTCTTCAAACCAGCTCTGCCTACACAACCAAACACAAGACAGTTCATTCAGGATGGGACCAAGTGGTGGAATTTACAGGTTCAAACAGAGAGGCTGCTTTCGGATTGTGTTTTTTCCTTATCAAGGTTCTTATGTACCTTCTGACCTATGACCTTGTCTTGACCTTAAATCTTATAGATTTACCTTTTAATCTTTCCTTGACCCCATGATGCAGTGGATACTAAGCCAATCCAAAAGCAGCAAGAAGCAAAACTGGACTGACTGACTGGAATGTGTAAATGATTTCAATCTGATGAAGTTGACCTATGCACAAAGATCTAAACAGGTTTGTGATGAGTTGGCAACAAGTTTTTCTCAGGTGACTCACCTGAGGAGCAGGTGCAGCAGGTAGACGGGAATCTCCAGTTTGTGTGGGCGCAGGGCCCTGCTCATGGCCTCACCCATCCCCACCGGACACCCTGCCCGCCCAATGGAGTCCAGCTGCACCCCCAGCGACAAGAGCAGCGTCACAGCCATGTAGACAGGAAGCACTGGGCCACAGAAGCGCAACACCTACAGGCAAAAGTCATAGGCCTCCATCAGAAAGATGCACTTATATTTATTTCTTTAGTTAGTTATTTAACCAAATTTCTCCAAACAAATTGTTTATTGTTATGGTTTCTCTTTATGAAGTTGTGAGTTAATGTATGTATATTAATAGTGATTCTAGAACTATTTCAGTGTGGATTCCTTCAGTACTTTTTCTAGGGGCCTCACCTGTCCAAGTACTTTTGGGAAAGACGACCTGACTGATACCTGAAAATGGAAATCACTCAGTTAACAGACAGAAAATAAATGAATCCATTGCATGGCAATCTTAGAGGTACAGAATGTAAGAATGTTAGGTAAATTTTCATAGACGCCTTTATGACTAATTACTCATTACAGGGAGAATGAAGGCTCTCTGAAATCCCCCAATGGTCTCTTGGCCAATTTACTGCACTTGCAAGACACTACTGGTACCTTGCCAAACAACAAAAGCCAAAGTAACTCGTACGAGACGAATGAAATCATTTTTATTGCCTTAGCAGTCAACATAACTCTTCATAAATTATCATTACTGGTCCCTTTACTTTAGTTTGTGAACAAATCCACAAGTATTGCTTGCACAGGATACTACACAAGGGCAGTAATAACTCACATTGGCAAGAGTTGCAATACCTTATATTGACAGTTGGGGGCAGTGTGGAGCAATAAGAGGGCACTTGAGGTGTTGTCCAGACGACTTGAATGAAGCATCCCAGAAATCTCGGTTAAAGAGGGAATGCTTTGAGAGAGAATTAATGGAAACAGAAATAATAGAAAAAGAGACAAGAGAAAAAAAAATCAGACATGGAGTACTGACAGATTTCTGCTTCGCATTCTACCTGCGGTCTTAAAGTCATGACCAGAGACAGCGGGGAATACCAAAGTTCACACTGCTCACCTTGCAGTAGTGAAAGAGTCCTCTCTGAACCAAGGCACCTTCAATCTGTAAATACTAGGCAGTCGATCTGTAAAGCAGAAGGTGTACTGAACTGAATGCTTCTCCACCACAACCACAAATATATGAGTAATAATAATCAGCCTCAGATAAACACACAGCCCAGTCTATCTTCAGAACTCACCTTTGTTCACTTTGCACTGGCTCACAACTGTGATTCGGAAAGCCTGGTAGACCTAAAGACCAAGCAGCACAAATTCAACAGGCCTGACTGCATGGATGCATACATGAGCACACACACACACACACACACACACACACACACACACACAGACACACACGTACGTGCACGCACACACACACAGGTTAGGTTCATGATTAGCACCTGGTGGAAATGCTGCAGCTGTATTGTGTGGAGCAGCCCAGAGGAGTTGATGGTGACATCACTAACAGTCAGACCTGGAGGCAAAATAGAGCCAGTTCCCACTGGATTTAGACCTTTAATTACAGGCACTGGTGACTGCAGCATAAACAGCCCAGCTGACGCTTTTTTAGGAACAAAACACTCTTTTCTGTTCCCACTCACCAAAGGACAGCACATGGGGCACGGGCACCGGAAGGGTCTGAGATTCCTCCCTCTGCCACTCACACTCCATCATAAACTGAGACACACAAGGAAAGAGAGAATAGGCATTACATGACTTTGCCTATATAGTGCTTACATGTCTTTAATCAGACCTATTTTGTGAGTATTTATCTGTATATCTGGGTGGGCATGTGTCTGTGAGAGTATAATATACTGTATATCTGTGTGGACATGTGTATGTGAAAGTATACTGTACTGTATATCTGTGTGGACATGTGTCTGTGAAAGTATACTGTACTGTATATCTGGGTGGGCATGTGTTTGTGAGAGTATACTGTACTGTATATCTGTGTGGACATGTGTCTGTGAGAGTATAATATACTGTATATCTGTGTGGACATGTGTATGTGAAAGTATACTGTACTGTATATCTGTGTGGACATGTGTCTGTGAAAGTATACTGTACTGTATATCTGGGTGGGCATGTGTCTGTGAGAGTATACTGTACTGTATATCTGGGTGGGCATGTGTCTGTGAAAGTATACTGTACTGTATATCTGGGTGGACATGTGCCTGTGAAAGCATACTGTACTGTATATCTGTGTGGGCATGTGTCTGTGAGAGTATACTGTACTGTATATCTGGGTGGACATGTGTCTGTGAGAGTATACTGTACTGTATATCTGTGTGGACATGTGTATGTGAAAGTATACTGTACTGTATATCTGTGTGGACATGTGTCTGTGAAAGTATACTGTACTGTATATCTGTGTGGGCATGTGTCTGTGAGAGTATACTGTACTGTATATCTGTGTGGGCATGTGTCTGTGAGAGTATACTGTACTGTATATCTGGGTGGACATGTGTCTGTGAGAGTATACTGTACTGTATATCTGTGTGGGCATGTGTCTGTGAGAGTATACTGTACTGTATATCTGGGTGGACATGTGTCTGTGAGAGTATACTGTACTGTGAGTCTGTGTGTGGGCTTGTGTCTATATGGATAGAAATAAGGTAAGGTCTACCTGGTTGCCACTGGGATTGGAGGCAGCGATAACAAGATGGGAGACTGAGGACAGCTCACTCACTCGAACAGTCAGAGCCTGGAGTAATGGGCACAGTGGGAACGACAGCAGGGATCTCAGGTGTGCAAGGAATGTTAAGGTGTACCACAACACGTGGAGTACTCAGGGAATTGTGTGTTAATGCCTGTGTTTCAGCTCATGTGTGAGGCCACAAAAACAGACCAACATGAACTGTAAAAATAACTGTAGAGATTTAAAAATAAATCTTAATTTCTGTGATGCATTGGGAAAGGCTGAAGGAACAAAAGATTCACTTTGAGGCTCTTCCTTCATGTTCACTCTACTGTGAGGCAAGTGCCTTTATCAGGGATGTCTGCAGGTGGGGATGTGGAGTGTCAGTGTGCCTACATCAGAGGAGCCTACCTTGTAAGACGGGAGCAGCTCTGTTGCCCATGACAAATCCAGTGCCTGCACACTAAAATGGAGAGCAGACGGATTTATGTTTTTGACCCACACAAGGAGCCATTTATAGCAACAGAGGAAACAAAAAAAAGAGAGATAGAAAAAAAAAGACAAGAAAATGTCAAGAGAACAATTGCAGTGTTGCACTTACCACACAGAGCCATTCATTTGCATGCAGCCATAGAGCCAACTGGTCATCTCCTGTGGAAGGGGTTTGAACAGAGGAACCGTCTTTACTGCGTGTCTTTAGTGGAAATGTGCACATGAAGATATAAAGCAGAAGTGAACAAAGCAGAATCCCTTTGTGGTTTGTTTTCAACAACGCATGCAAGAAAGAAACCACAAGAGAAGGCTGGATTGTGTGAATACATTGTACAGTACCCTGTTGGTGTGCTTACCAAGTTGCTGCTTCGACAGTGGAAATGGCTGTAGGCTCTCCTGCGGCTGGACAGTGCAAACAGGAAATACTTCTCCTGCGGTTCCTGTCAGGAGAAATGAATGGATGGCAATCACAACATGGGTTGATCTCGAACATGACGAAGCCAGCATGCATTGCAAAGATTGTTCCTTCATGCTGTTTGTCGAGCTTCAAGATATAAAAAAAAAACATCATGTGCAGCAACTCACCTTAGGGGCACTGTAGAAGAGGCGGAGGGTGTTCACTTCACTCCAGGCCTCAGGTGGGGCTTCACAGAATAAAGAGGGAGATAAAAGTCAACTATACCCCTAATTCCTCTGCACATCTTACAGCATGGTAACTAATACAGGAGCTAATGCTCCCAGGTACCTGTGAAAGTGACTATGGGCTCTGGCTCCTCTCTGAGCACCTGCACCGGGTGTCTGATGAAGTGATAATTCAGCACAGAGATCCTCTTCTCTGTGTCATCTGTGAACTACATCGATCACATCAACTCAATGGATATCAAAAGACAGGATGAGAGGACAATGTATATGTCAACATGTCTCTAAAATGCAAACATAGTTTAGTTTGAGTAGTTGAGTTGAGTTTGTATGTCTCTCTATGTATATAAATGGTTGCCCATGGTGCCTACCTGGCCAGTCTCAGGTTCAATAAGGTCAAAGAAAGCCCTCACTGTTGCCAGGACCAGCTCCTTGCACCTGAACACAAAAGCCTCATGATTCACAGTGCTTACTGTGAGGTTAATGACCCATCTGTTTATTAAGGCTAACAGAGTCAGTTAACTGAGCATGTGTTAGAAGACATACCATGCAGTTTATCAAAAATGTGTAAAAACTACAACACTGCCACAACTGTGAGACAAATGACCAGAGTATCTTACCAGACTATAGACAGGTGGTCTGTAGATACCCAGGTCCGGGGCACTGCAGTGACCTTTAACAAAGAAGAGCGTAAATGTAAGGTAAATTCAGGAGGTCACACCAGAAATATCATTGTAGCTCCCAAGATACCCATATGTAAAAGTCCTGTTAAAAACATGATTCTTATCTGTCCTAACAGAATAAAGTCCACATCATTTGTATAATCCCAGGCAACTTTTCTATGTGAATAAAAGAATGACATGATAACTAAATAATACAAATGAATCAATAAAAATAAGTGTAAAAAAGTAAGTATATTGCATGCATACAAGTAGCAGAGTATGAGCATGTTATGGATAAATGGCACATGTAGGTCATGAAGAGAGGATGCCAAAGGGGAACTGCTCCATTTAAACCATCAGCAGCAGTATGCCACCTCTGTGGGCAGGTGCCAAGTGAGTCACGCCAGCTATGGAGACAGGCGCCATGCCTCTCAGTCTCTTACCACCAGGGACAGCTTGTTGGGGTCGGCCAGGGGGCACCGTAGCACTGTGAGGCCAGAGCGCACCTGGTAGTCACGGTAACCACCACCGACAGAGAGCACGGTCACGTTTCGTAGGTCCTGTGCTCCAGTGATCCATCGCCGTCTGACAGCAGAGTAGAACTCTAACACACAGAGAGAGAAAGTGTATCACATGGACTGGCCCACTAATGCAAAGAGGACTATTTAGCACTATCCTTGCATATTGCTCTGTTGTTTTCATATCACCACACAGGGTGCTTTGCTGAACAGATACCATCTACTTGTTTATGTACATGTCTGCCTTTAGAGTGTGCAGAGAATATAATCAAGCATGAGCCTGCGTGCTATGAACAGTCAGCTGTGGTATACATGTTATGGTTTGTGATGGAATGTGCCACTACTCTGAGTAGTGCTACATGTGGAGCAGACTGTGTAGAGTATAGGTCATACCTAGTAAATAGGGGTCTAGTGGGAGCACAGGAGCCTGGTGAGGGGACGCCTGTGTGATGATGAGACTGACCAGCCGGGGGTCGAATTTGGACAGGGTGAACAGAGCTCGGGCCACCACACCTCCCATGGAGTGTCCCACCAACACCACGCTAGTGGGGGGGTCTGGGTGCTCCTGCACAAGACACAGAAAACCTGTTAATTGTCCATATACAGAAGGCTGATCTGTGCTTATGGAATGGTTCAGGCAAACTCATTTACATTTACATTTAGGCATTTAGCAGATGCTTTTATCCGAAGCGACTTACAAAAGAGGATAACATTCAAGCTACAACACAATGAAAGAACAAACAAGGAGTGCATATTGCTAACATAGAAACTGCACCATTTTAAGTTGAAAGTGCAATAGTGCAGAGAAATTAAATTGTTAAGTGCATTCTCAAAGTTTACGCCAGGAGATATTCTTGGAAGAGCTGGGTCTTCACGAGTTTCTTTAAGGTGGAGAGGGTATATGTTGATCTGGTAGCACTTGGGAGGTCATTCCACCAGCGCGGAACCAGATATGAGAAGAGTCTGGATTGACCTGCACAAGGTGTTGGTCGTGCTAGAAAACGTTCCTTAGAGGAGCGAAGCGGTCGTCGGGTGACATAGGGCTTCAGGAGAGAATTCAGGTAGATGGGAGCAGAGCCATCATTCACCCTGAAGGCCACCATAAGTGCCTTGAATTTAATGCGAGCAGCCAAGGGTAACCAGTGAAGTTCATTGAACAGAGGTGTGACGTGTGCCCTTTTTGGCTGGTTAAAGACCAGACGTGCAGCTGCATTCTGGATCATCTGTAGCGGCTGGTAGGCCTGATAAGAGGACATTGCAGTAGTCAAGCTGAGAGATAACCAGGGTCTGTACCAGGAGCTGGGTTGATCTTCCTTATGTTGAATAGGGAAAAACGGCACGACCGAGCCACAGAGGCAACGTGATCTGCAAAGGTCAGTTGGTCATCAATCATGACTAGGATGCGGTGGTTGACCGTGTCAAATGCTGCTGACAGGTCCAGCAGGATGAGCACTGAGGATTGACCTGCCGCTCTGGCCTCTTTCAGTGCTTCCGTCACAGACAGAAGCGCTGTTTCAGTGGAGTGACCACTTCTGAAACCGAATTGGTTGGTCGAGAAGGCTGTTCTGGGTAAGAAATCCTGTGACCTGTTTAAAGACAGCTCGTTCAATGGCTTTGGAAAGGAAGGGAAGAAGAGAAACAGGCTGGTAGTTCTCCAATTGAGTGGGAGCAAGGGATGGTTTTTTGAGCAGCGGTGTTACCTGGGCTTGTTTGAAGGCAGTGGGAAATGTTCCCCTAGTTAGTGAAGCATTGACCACATGTGTGGTTGCTGTCACAATGGTGGGGGTTATGGCCTGAAGAAGGGTTGTTGGGATAGGGTCTAGAAGACAAGAGGTGGGCCGGCTGTCTGTGAGAAGCTTAGACACCTCTGCTTCGGAGAGGGGAGTGAAAGAAGAAAAGGAGGCAGTTGGTTTAGAGAGACTAGGAGAAGGAACCTCAGTGGATTGGTTTGAGAACTGACTACTAATAGCTGCAACTTTGTTAGTGAAGAATGCAGCAAAAGTGTCAGCTGTGAGGTTAGTTGGAGGGGGTGGAGTAGGTGGGTTTAGTAAAGATTTAATGGTGGAAAAGAGTTTCTTGGTGTCCGTGGCATTGTAAATTTTGTCGTGATAGAAAGCCATTTTCGCAGCAGTAACACTGGATGAGAAGGAGGATAGTAGTATTTGGAATTGTGTTAGATCGGCCAAATTCTTGGTTTTGTGCCATTTCCTCTCAGCAGCTCTGAGGTTAGTGCGCATTGACCGAAGTGAGTCATTAAGCCACACGTGAGACTGAGTGGGTCGTGCGGGTTTGGTAGACACACACGAGGACACACACGATCCAAGCAGGAGCTCAGCGGAGAACAGAGTGACTCTGTGGCATCATCAACCTCAAAAGAAGAGAAACTTCTAGATGGTGGTAGAGCAGACGCCACCAAGGAGGAAACGTGAGTGGGATAGCTTCCGGAGATTGCGACGGACCGAGACAGTGGGAGTAGGAGCACATGATTGCTGACAGAGGGAAACCTTGAACTGAATAAAGTAATTATCAGATAGATGTATCTGTTATTATGGTCAAAAGGTAGCTTTATTGTGCAATCCACTCATTCACTACAAAGTGAAAAAAAAAAATGTGAGCATCATGTGAGTTCAACCTCACAAATGAAGGCTGACACAATAATGAAATCATGTATGTTTATGTGTGTGCAGTGCACACTCACCTTGTAGAGTCGCAGGATGGCCTTGATGCTCTCGTGCAAGAAGCGGGTCTGTCTGAGCAGGCTTCCCCCGTACAGTGCTACCAGCTCCTCGTTGAAGTCGATGGTAAAGACGTTAAAGTGGACGTCCCCCTCTAGTCCCTCGGCCTTCCGCAAGGCCACTGAGCCCAGGGAGCGAGCTGCCGTGGACAGACAGCAGACAGACACAGGTCAGAGCTTATTTCGTTAGTTAAGCCGACAACACAGTCATGCTTATAGTGTGGCGTGGGTCTGTGTTCTAATTCCATACTACCTCAGTGACAGCAAAATTAAACAACATCCAGTTGCATCTGTGAACAAGGACGGGCTAGGGTTAGAGTTAGTGTTAGGGTTCAGGTTTGCACCACGAATGTACAGATTGCAGTGCGAATGAGGCATGAGTAAGATTAAAGACCAAACAAAAGAGGACACGTCACAGTTAATCACATCTGATTTCATAAGAAAAAGAGTGTTTTTTTTGCCCTAGACCTGATTTCTGCAGCTCAACTGGTAGGTGGCAACTTATGCTCCTCAAAATCTATTTATATCATGCAGCATTAAATTTGACTCTCCAGATGAGTAAGCAGTCCATAATAAAGGCACTACCGCACCCCCATACCATCATAGATGCTGCCTTTTGAACTGACCACTAAAACAAGTAGGATGATTTGTCTGCTCTGTAGCCTGGAGGATGCAAGACAAATTTTCACTTCCACAGGGCAGTTTTCCATGTTTTCTGCATCCATCTAAAATCAGCTTGGGCCATAATAAGACTGTTAAACCTCTGGATCATGCCCAGATATGAAGAATTCTTTGCATGGTTGAGTTTTCACCAGCTTTCGTGGTTGGAGTGTCAAAGACATTGGGCATTTTATGGTCTCATGAACCCATACAATGATGACAGAATTAGATGTCATGTCAGAACAGAATTAGATCTTATATACACACAATCTTGGTAATGCAATTTTGATGTAATAAATGAGTAATGAATGCCCCCACATCTTTAATTCTGAGAGACTCAGGCTCAGTCTGACTCAGTTAAAATGATTTGTTTCAGAATGTTCCTCCTTGTGTTATTTTCAGCATTATTCAACTTTTAGGTTTTAGGTTTAATGTATAAGGAATCACATAGTGGCTATTTGTACTGCCTATTCAATATGCAGATATGGTTATATCACAGACACATACACACACAAACACACACACACAAAGGTCATTAGTTAGTGCAATAGATTTGAATGTTGTGAATCACATACATCAGTCTTAAAACAACATGAATTCATCAGACCAGTGTTATTGCATACACCCACATATCAGTGTGTGTGTGTGTGTGTGTGTGTGTGTGTGTGTGTAGACCTACAGTAGTGAGTGGGTGTTTTCTACCTACTCATGGCCCTAAGAGAGACAAGTCCAACAAAAATTGAGTTGAGATACAGCAACAAATCCTTTGCTTTTATACAATGAAAATTAATCTATACATATTCTGAGGCAGACATTGGCACTTTTTTTCTCTCTGGTCTCTCCAGTCCCTCATCTCACATTGTGTAGTGGTTGAAACCCCATAGGTTGAGCTTCTCCAAATTATCTCTCATTAAATTAAGGTCAAGTTCACAGAGAATTGTATAATGGAGAAATCTATATTCCTGCACAGTTGGTTGACTTACAGAGGCCTCTAAGGAGATATGTCAGCATTAAGTTATGCTTTGCAGAGCATGTATGTAGGCCATACTATTAACAGTGAAGGGTACTGAAGGTTAAAAGGACCAGAGGTGTGAATCTTAAAGGTAGATGTGGGTAAGCTATGCACAGGTGGCGTACCTTGTTTGTAGCTGCCTGCATTCCCAGGCAGAAACAGCACTGGGGCTCCACTGAGCTTGAGGCCCCTCGTCTCCTGAGCATACACGCCCTCTCCGTACAAGTAGAGTCCATAGGCTGGGTACAGACGGGCCACTCGTCGAGGCAGCTGGACACGCTGAGCCCACAAACAGAACATAAAACCATCAGCCGCTGGTGCTTAGCTCAATAAAAGTAGCATCCTGATACAACACATCTGTTATGCAGTGTCCGGCCGTCAGCTTTCCATAGCTACTTCCATAGCATAATTGTATGAGGCTGGGTCACGTCCCTTATCGCAGTCATCAGGTGAGAAACAGCACCTAAAAGGTGAGCAGGTCAGCCACTCACGTGACATCTGGGGCAATCCAACACCTGCCCCATTCAAAATACAGGCTTCCTTTACAGAATACGATACGCATATGCTTGGTTGATTTTGCACAACCAAATTGGCGTGTCGGTGTCTATTGAGGTAAACGGAGGTGTCATTTCGACATGGTGTCAAGAGTGGGTTACTGACTGAAAACGATAGAGAAACTTTGCGAAGGGGGTAGAGTGACTATTCCCTTTAACGTTGAACTTTGCTTGCACAAACACTGGTGAAATATATGGCGTCCACAACAACAACAGGTTGTCAGATGTGCCGATATTTTGGTAAGGAAAGTATTAAGGCTAATAGATTACATTGTGGCTAAGCCACTGCCCTTCCAAACTAGCTCAGGGCTAACATAGCTGTGTAAAACCAAAACTCAAACGCTGATAATAGCTAAGCCTATTGGTAGAAATGTACTGGTAAGTAGAAAATTAACAATATACAATAGATATATTTTTTCACTTACCCGGTATTCGGGGTACTCGAACATGTATGTCATGCTACACCTGTTTTCCTCGTAACCAAGTAGCAACTCCCTGAGACCCAATCCTAGAAGTCCTAATGCACAACCGTAGAAAGCTAAAGTAGTTGCTTTCATGTTTTCCAATTTGTGTAGCGATGCTGCTAGAGGGAATGTGTTTCATGTCTCCATTTTCCCTTATACATATAAAACCACACCGCCTGTCTATTCCAAGTTCCAACCTATGGGGGCGTTTCAAGGAAGCCCTCTGTGATGTCGTCATTGGAACTGACAAAGTAATTGGCCAATAGAATCTATGAGTCAAGAATATTAACCAATGGGAATGATGAGACTACAAAATGGGCGAAACAACTACTTTAAAGTGACAGGTCTCTTTTGAACATACGAGTGGATTTGTAAATTTGCCAGAGTACTGTCTATGTGTCTTGCCTATCGTAGTAGTCGTCCAACCGAATAAGGGACCAGTCCTGCTCTGTCGATTAACAGCCTGGCAACACTGACAAATGTCAATGGCAACACTGACAAATGGATTTTTAAAATATATTTTATTATGAATATCTCAGTTTGATTTATTACAAAGACCAGTCAAAGTTCAGTGATGTCAAGCTGTCACAAAAAAAAAAAAACAAATCTCAGCTGCTGCATGGGCCATCATCACTCTAATCTCATCTGACACACTTTGGTACCATCTCATAAAAACACTCAGGTCTCCACAATTCAGAACTCCTAATCACGACAAACCTGACGAGATCAAAAAACACTGTATTATACAGCTCTCTGCATACTGCTTGTAATACATAACGAGTTGTATAGGATATACAGGGAATGAAAAGTACATCTTTGAGACAACCCCAAAATACAATCCTAAAACATAACCTTAATCCCTGTCCTTTCTATCAGCTGGACCAAACATAGAGATAGAAAACAAAAACAAACTCCACAGCTAAGACTGTAACTAAGCAGCTGACAGCTAAGACATGAACTGTACGTTTTCCCCATCTCTGACATTTTCTTAACTGTATATGTTGGTTGTTAACAGAAAACTTTAAACTGTCACACTAGTCCAGTTACAATGACACAGACAGCACAAAGGCAACTCTTCCCAGTGAGCTAAGCTTGGCAATAAACTCCCTTGCTGTTGTTCAAAGTGAGCCATGATTATCTCAGATTTCAACGTGTGTGTACTGGCAGACTTGTGTTATAGTTCTTCCAGCACTGCTCATAAGGAGACCATGAACTTAAGGGCTTTTCATATTCAAAAGTGAAAACAACCAAACATAATGAAAGGGAAACAACCCTGGTATACCATCAATCTTTTTGCTTTCACTGAACTTCAGTCAAGCAGCTTGGAGTGTTCTATTCGCGTGATGGTCCAATCAGGCACTACTCCCTGAGTAAATTCCCTCTGGAACCTGCCACAAGTGGTGAAAAAAGTGTCATTCACTTACAGTATGGCACTGACATTTTAAAACTATAAGACAAAGAAAAATGGCATATGACCAACAGCATTATAATGCCATTTCAATTGCACTTCTTAAAATCTAGTCACTGTCAGTGAGACTTTATGAGCAAGGTAGAAGGTACTTACTCATAATTAGCAGTGAGAAGGCGCTTGGTTTCAGTCTCACCCTCTCCACCAATGGACACCTGGAAGATCCGTGCCCCCTCCACTGTCTCGTCAGGAAGCCTGGCACTTGTTAAGTACCAGAAACGCATAAGAATACTCACAAATTTCCGCCCTGAGAGTGGGACAACAGAGGAAAACAATTTAGTGTGAAGTATAAAATCTGTCATTTCTAGAGAAGCTTTTTCAGACAAAATATGGATGATCATGCCTCATTAATCAACTGAATGTTCTTCACTAAGCAGCATTTTTTTATAGACTCAAACATGACTCTCACCGTTGTCATCATAGTAAATCCCGACGTCGCCAGGACTTGTGTACATTATATCATCTGGATCAGCACAGAGGGCCCTCTTGTGGCTTACTGGAAGAAGTTCACATTTTTCCTGAAGTTTGCCTACCAGCTAAAAAAAAAAAAAAACAAAACTGTTAAAACTTCAATTTTGCACACAAACAGAGCTTTGCTTGCATTCACTTCATATGTTGAAATATCAAATAAATTGTATCAGCATCATTTTTTCTACCTAATACAACTTAGGTTAGGCTTAATTTACACTAGCCGTAAGACCAGTGACAGCAAAATAAAAATGTGAACAGTCTGATCTCTAGTAGGCCATAAGCCCAGATAGTGTCACAGCATAACCTATAGTTTTTAGTACCGTATACCCTCTAGATGTGATTTAACATGCATTGAGACATGACCCAACTACCTCCATCCCATGGACTATGTATAGTTTTGTAATGTATGTCAATGGAATTAAATGGCTTTGACACACCAATAATCAATGGGAAGCTATTCAAGGTAGTCCTTTCCGAAGTATTCAGTATACACAAACTCACAATTCAGCATGGCCACAGCTTTCTGAGGTTTTTGATGTGTGTGTATGTGTGTGAGTGCGCACCTTGGCCCTGTCTGGCCTGTGGCCTATAATACAACACTATCAGGCATCACACATATCACACTCTACTTACGTCTTTTTCCACAAGTCCTTCGAGCGCCTCAAACTGACATCGAGAAAGGAGATTGGACACATGGGAAAACGCCTATATAGAAATGAAAAGGGAAATTTAGTATTAACCAGCTACAAGGGCCTACTGCCAAACAGTTCTTTAAAACTTCGTATTAATCTACTATACATCTTCTTTCAAGCATCCTGCATCATGGCAGTTTGTGGCATCCACTCTACAGTCTGTGGCTAACTTACTAGTATACTGTAACTGACCATGGGCTTAAAATGCTAAAGTTAAGACCAAATTCAGGCTGCCAGATCTACTATGAAGCATAACAACAGTGACGTGGTCCAAATGTCTGACCAGCAAGCATACTCTTTAAAGCTACCTTACTGTGACGTTAACTTAGCTTAGTTAGCTAGCCTTGAAGACGTGTATATAAGCAGTTAAAAGTTTGTTTTATGTTTGCACCCACCTGTTTTGCTCCTTCTGTGAAATCTTCGATGTTGAACTCCTTGTCAAAATATGTCCTAATCAAAAAGTAGTATATTCGTGTTCGGAACCATATGAAAGGGTTGGGAATACCGACTACAACAACCTTCTGATTTTGTTTTTGTCCACCGTGGTCCGAGCTGTAATTTCGGACCGTGGATACAACAGATGCCAAGGGAATGGCAACATTTCGTGTGACATTTATTCGGTTAAGCACTAGACAGCTGGGCTTAACAAGACGAGTAAAAACCAAGGGATGTCTGCTAACATTACAGCTACAACATCTCAACACGGGTAGCGCCATCATTTACTTCTCCGGAGGTTCGCATGTCCTGCGTTTGAACTCTTCCCACTAGAAACAATGTCATAAAGGTGTATGATGTTCCGACATGGCATGTTTAATATATTGTCAATATCCACACACATGCACATATATTTAAGTAATACAGCACAGAATTTGCACATCTACATATTCCACTATTTTCAAATTGCTTGAAAACATTTTACAGACAAACCCAACAAACACCTATCTGCTTGTTACCGGGGACAGTAATACAAGTGAACCAATGCACGAGAAAACCATGACAAGCTTACTGTGGATTCATGCCTGTCAAACATGGACACAAAATAATACATCGTAGAATATATTCTGAAATGGAACATCAGACAAAGATACCAGTGGACGTCTTCTCATCTGTGGACAAAGATGTCTTCACCCAGAAGATTTATCCACTGGTAAGAACTGAATGATTGCCAGTCAACCAATTTGTGGGCTCTACAGAAGCTAAGTTTACTTGTGTGTTGTGTGAATTGTCTGATTTGTCATCTGCTGTAGCGACGCCCCGCCGTTTTAAAGGGTGTGCATCTAGGACCATGCTTGGAGAAATGGACTGTGGATTACCTTTGCGAGAAAGGGAGTGACAAGGAGGTCAAGATTCATGTTGCCACGGTGCCACAAATGGACTTCCTCCATAAAAATTTTTTGTACAGGTGACTTGGAGTTTTCTCTGGAAATATCAGAATTCTTCTGAAATCCTAATTCTAAAAAAAAATTGAAATTCAGTGCTCTAGAACCAGGAGAACAGTACAGTACACTACTGTACAGTAGGTTGCTGTTGCACTCCCCTAACGTTACTGTTTTGTAGCACCTACCTGCCTGCTGTCCCAAAACACTGTCCTGCACTCCTGTGCCTCTCGTCTCTTGTCTTATACCACTGTCCAGTGCCATTTGTCTACTTTCTGACACTGTTCTGTGTCACTTGTCAGCTGTCCAAATCTAAGCTGAAACCTAACCCTAAAGCCAGTCAGGAACAGCTGGCAAGTGTTGCGGGACAACAGTGTTGCGGGAAGATAGACTAGTGTCATAAGATATATATAGGACAATAGCCTATCACTAGACAACAGACGAGTAGTGCAGGACTGTAAGTGATGAGACAGTAAGCATGGTCACTCAGGCACAGTTGAGGGACAGTAGTTGTGACACAATAGGTCAGTGCCAACAACAACCGTATCATACAGTTTTTACTGAAGTCTTTATAACTGGAGACAGTTCTGAGTGACCAATTTATGTTCAGGACTCTTCAGTTTGGAAAGTTTGTTCAAAGAGCATCTGAGATCAAGCATTCAGATTTCTTCATAAGTGAGGCAAGTATCCTACCCAAATGCTTAACAGTTTAAACTATAGTCGCCTAGTAATTCTTTGTCTGCAGGTATGTTAATTTAAATTTGAGCCTGTTTCCAACAGAATGAGAGTTATTACTTGCGTTCACTTGGAGAGGATGCTCGCAAGGTAGGTTTGGTTGGGAAACTTTACATCAAGTGGTCTCTTGATAAAATAATAAGATGATAAAATAAGATCAGACTGTTCCAACTTTACTAAAACCGAATCTTTTGACAGTTCAGTAATTTAATGCATGCAATATTTTAATAATTTGACCTCTTATTTTTGCTCTGTAAGCTATTGTTTTGTGTCCTCAGGAGCCTGCTGACCTCAGAAAGCAGTTTCCTGACCTTTCAGAGGATTTCCACATCCCTCCTTTTTTTGAGCCTGAACAGTTTTTCTCAAGTGTTTTCCGCATCAGCTCTTGTGGACTTCAACTCTGGACACACTATGATGTGAGGCAGACCCTGATTCGTCTAGCACACCATACATGCATTAATTTGACAGTTCTTAAAGTATGAGATAAACACACAGAATGTATTGTTATGCTAGTTGATCATAGCTAGCATATTTGGTGGCAGACCCCAAATCCCAAAAGGACACAGCATGGGTGAACTGCATGCTTCTCTTTCAGGTGATGGACAACCTGTTAGCTCAGGTGACTGGCAGGAAGCGAGTTGTTCTGTACAGCCCTCAGGATGCAGAATACCTATACCTATCTGGTACGGATTCACCACGGTTAAAGGTTTCTCTCGGTAGAATCTAACCGAACACCTCTTTGTGATGTGCCTTGTATGAAAGCATAGTTCAGCATATAACATATACTTGTCTCATTTAATCCCATCCTCATGTTGATGTTAGGAGACAAATCAGAAGTACTGGACATCGACAGTCCAGACCTTGAGAAGTACCCTAAGTTTTTGAAGGCCCAGCGCTATGAGTGCACACTGGAGCCAGGCGATCTGCTTTTCATACCAGGTTTGTATTAAATGGGAAACTTAGGGAAACAAATGGAGGAAATCTTTTTTGTAATTAATCTCCAAGATTTTTGTAGAGATGAATAAAATATAACATGGAGAGAATGCAGACAATTACAGTTACAGTTTTATTTAGTTTTTTATTTTATTTATTACAGCATTTATTCTTCAACATTTTATCCACAGCTCTATGGTTCCACAATACACTGGCTCTTCAATTTGGTATAGGTGTCAATGTGTTCTGGCGGCATCTTCCAGAAAACTCCTATGACAAGAAGGATCCCTATGGGAACAAAGACCCAGTGGCAGCTGCAAGAGCCCTCCAGTCCCTAGAGAGGGCGCTGGGTATACTGGATGAGCTGCCTGCAGACTACAGGGATTTCTATGCCCGAAGGATGGTGCTGCGTATCCAGAACCGTTCATACTCCACTCACCGTCAACCAGCAGAGGATAAGCAGAACTGCAGAGACACATGGAGCACTCCCACTTCCAAAGAGACAAAACTGGATCCTGTTCAGACTGAGACATAACTCAAAGGATCTCAGTGCATTGTTTGAGGTTTGATTCTTTTGCTATGGTAGCGACGGAACAGAAAACAGCGTCTTGTCTCATATTCACTTGTCTCATATTCATAACTTAAACCTAGTTAAGCTGTCACTGAATATGAGGTAACTATGGCAAATCACTAGTAGAGGAGGAGTCTGACAGTTGGACAGTTCTGTTTTGTCTTAAGGGGAAGTCAGTTGTCACATATTAGGGCAGATATATCAAGTGATGTACAAGCCACTGCATTAACATAAAATTAGGATTTCCAGCAGCTAAGTTGTTCCAACAATGTGTTATATTACATTACAGGACTAAATGACATCAATCCATACAATTGGTGATTTTTTTTTTAGAGAAGACATTTTATTGCACAAAAATACAATTCAGTAGGTTTCCTTCAGCCATTTTAAAGCTTTGTAAACAAGGTGGAGCAGCTTCTCACCCAGGCGAAGGTTATTATCATAGAGATTTTCTTACTCAGCGAAGGCTATTGAGCATCTCTAAATATTTCTGTGAACCTTAAAAATACAATCTTGCCTCAAAGCTGAATGTTTTACTGTTGCCAGAATGTCAGAGCACACTGAGAGATCCTGCCAGTCAGTTGTGTAAAGGTGACCACTCACGTCAAATCTCACCATACCATACAAACATTCTCTTACAACACCAGATGCCATGAGTAAGCAAAAGAGTTTATGACTCCATAGTGTATTAGTGGACATATCCTTTGTCCATATGTAGATTTGCATGTCATGCATGCCCAAATTCATCTTATCTTAAAGTGATATCGTAACGTAAATGTCTAGTCACCTTTCAGGATGGTGGCAGCCAACATTGTGCTTGGAATAACCTCAATTAATCACCAGTTACTCAAAACAAACTGATGAGCATCTTTCTTGGGGAAATATGCCTTCTCAATGTCAATAAAACAGCATGAACATTCATTTCATTCTTGTGAGAGTTATTAGAGTCTATTTCTAAAACAATAGGGAAAACACCTCCGCCCTGACACATAATCTGAAATATAAAGCTTGTGAAGTTGCAAGTGCAGATGAAGTATATTTCCTGATTGTGCAACACTATCTAATGTGTTTGTGTAAATATACACTGAAGTAATGCATTTTAAACTTCATGTCCAAAAGCTGAACATTTATCCTAAACGCCTTTGGTGTCAGACACGCAAACATAAGAAAAGTCCACACTCACATACTTGCATACATTCTAGAAAAAAAAATGTACACACTTTGGCTTTGGACAAGCATGAGAGAGAAAGATGCAAAGTTTGTATTGTCAACACTTCATGGGATAGAGAAAAAAAGAAAAAAAAAGTGAGATAGTAACACAAACATCCATAAACAAGTTAATAAAGCTGTAACACTCAAGACAACACTCCTCTAGATGTTTGTATGATGTAGTCTAAGTTGTCAGTCTACAGCCCATCTTAAAACCTGATGCATTACCTTTATCAGTCAATGATAAAGGGTATACATCAGAAATTGACATAATGTTTCACTACAATTACAGAATTATGTTGACGATGTTGTGCTCTTTTCTTGCAGAAACACACATACATTTTTTAAAATCTCCTCTTAAAGTCCTGTATGTGGTTTCAAGTGGAAATCAATCCATCCCAGTTCACCTAAACTGGCAGGGGGAGAAATTATAATATAGGCATAAATGGCACATTTGCATCTTGTGGTAGTTGCTTCTCCATTTTGGAACATTGTAGTGTTCTTCCAGGAGTGAGGCAGAGTGAAAAAGCGCTATGGGCCTTCCAGGCAACCAGCCAATGAGGGATAGAAAAGTGACATTCAGAATTTAGTAGATATGGTAACCTCTGTCCCTCCCTCACTGTGGACTCGTTGCGTTTCCACGGCCAGCTTTAATCTTCTCCAGCCGTTTGTTCAAGTGGCTGTTGCTTGCCTCCAGTTCATCCACTTTGTCCAATGCTGAGCGAAGCTGTCAAACCAGACATGTAAACCATAAGTTATGTGTGTTTGCAAGTGATCTACCTCTGAGAGCACTCACAAGTGTTATCGTTACCTCTCTCTGCAGCTTGCGTTTCTCAGCTTTAAGTTCATCCTCGATTTTCTCTGCATTCTCTGATGCTGATTTGTACCGTGTCACCTGACCTTCCAAGCGGGAGACCTATTCAGTGGAATTAAACACCAAAAGATTGATACCAAAACATAACACACATACATACACCTGCATAAGAAATAACAAATATGTGTCTTAAAAAGCACTTACATTTTGTTCCAAAGCAGTAACTTCTTGCTCTGATTTCACAAGCTTAAATTTGAGGTCACTGATGAGCCTGTTGGCATCTCCTGAAAATAGACAATAACCTCTAAACCTCTAGTAAACCACTTTATCCCACTTTAATCGCTTACATAATGTAGACTGAAGAGAAAAAGCATCTTAGTTTGTAGGCCTTACTTTGCATGTCAACAATATTTGGGTCACTGCCATTCTCCAAGACCTCTCCCTCAGGGCTAGACCCAACGTCTGTCCCATTTCTTGTTTTTTTCTGCTCTACTTGGGCTTTCAGGTTTTTCACCTGGGAATGAGAAAAAAGCAAATCACCTACAGTCCATTTCCACTGGTTGATGAGAAAACTAATTGCACACTGAGGAAACACAACACGAATATATTAATACGCCGTGTTTTCTGACCTGTTCAATGAGGTTCTCCCTTTCATCCACTAGCTTTCTCAAGCGGATCTCTGCAACAGAACAGATCAAACCAAAATGAGAAAATACTCAGGCCGTGATACCTTAACACAGCCATGACCTACTAAAGACCTACTTTTGGAGAGTAGGATGGTTTTCAGACACGATTGCAGCACACAAGACATACCGGTATATTGATTCATACTTCAGAGCTTCACTTAACTATTACACATGTGTATTACATAATTAATAGCAAAGAAGCAATGAACACTGATGAGAATGCAAAAGAGATGTTCACATACCGGGATGGTAGGAGCCTGAGGTATGGAGGGGAAGGAGGTGGGTCACAACATGCAAATAAGAATCTATCTTTTTGTGAGGAAAGGGATGGGCAGCTGGGGTATAAGGCTGGGATAAGTGTGGTAATTTGGGGGGGGGGCGGTCTACATGCACAGTCCAAAGTAAATTTGTAACAGCAACACAAAGAACACTCATGCACATTAAAGGACATAGTCATAAGGAGGTGAAATTACAGGAAAATGGGTTACATACAGGGAAAAGGTATTGTTGACTTATTATTCAGAAAGAAAACTGGGTCTTATCCTATGTGTGTTTTGTTCTCTACAAAAACATTACATTTCATTACTACAGTCATGTCACTGTTTTAGCAGTTAGTAGTTGTTTCAAAGGAAATAAAAAGACCCAGGAACAAATAAAATACAAGTCATGGGATTTTATTCAATATTAATATAAAAACAGATAAGCTCTTTGGTTGTAGCATGCCAAGTCTCCTAAGGGAAAAAACTTCCTTCCCTAATACTTTGCAGTCAGATGAAGGAACATTATGATAGAGATGGAATGTCAGAATGCTTATTTTTTATTTAAAATACAAATCTTCCAAACATTAAATCTGTGAAGCAGCCCGCAGATATAGAATCCCCACAATGACCAAACAGTATTTGACTTATTATATTTGTTTGAAAACATAAACTATGTAGCATATGACAAGTGTAGAATATGGAAAGTGCCATATATATGGAATCTGACTTTTTTTATTTTTTACGATAACTGCAACATATTGGGCCCTAAATATCTCTGATTGATTCTCATGAGTCATAATGTTATCTTTTCTCAACAGTTTCTAGTTCAGAATAGGCAAAATAAATAAGTTAATGGATCAGTATTTTTCTCCCATTTACATTCATCACTGAAACATTAACACAGTGCAGTAACATGACACAAATCAAAATAAGAGCAAGTCTCCTCTTGCTCAAAAAACACTGGTGGCTTAATGAATTTTAATGAAACAGAAATGGCATCAAACACTGAATAATTTAAGTTATTCAACTGTCATCAACTCAACTTATCCAAGTGAATAATTCAATTTTGGCCAAAACCACTAATATAATGAAAGCAATTTTCCAACTGTTCAAATAATGTGTATTGTATGTTGCATAACCATATATGTCTTCTATTTAAATTTCAAGTCATTAAGTAGATGTTCCCAGGTGGACACACACATTTTTCCAAGCAGGATAGAGACTAGGACATTTTACAGTCCTCTTTGCCCTTCCCCTTGTTTTTCTTTGATCCTTTTTTAGAGTCTTTTCTTGTTGGCCCTCCCTCTTGGCCTCCTGACTCTGTCTCTGCAACCTGACTGGCTCCCTCAGAATCCCCACTACCTGAAACAACCACTCCTCTTTCTGCAGTTTGAGTCTCAATCTCTGTACTACTTAATGTCTGCTCAGCCTCAATCTCTTTACTACTTGATGGTTGTTCTGTTGTTGCTGGGTTGTTATGCACCCCTGAAGTCTCCCTCTCTTCAGTCCCCTCTGTACTGGGTTCCTTTCCTGCACTGCCCTCCTCTGCTCCTGTAACCGTTGGGTCTTGTCTAGTGTCAAGTTTCTCACTAACAGTCTTCTCTCCTTCCTTTTGCTCTTCTACATTGTTTTGTTCTTCAATGCTACCTTGCTCTTGACTACTATTGTTTTCCTTGTCTTGTCCTTGATGACCTCCATGTTCTTCATTCTCTTCCTCTAGTGAACCAAGTTTCTCCTCATCAGTTCTCTCTGTGAGGGGTCTTTTAGGGCTATCGGGCAATGCTTCAAAATCCTGATCATCAAATTGAAATTCTTCTCCAGCTTCATCTTCTTCCTCATCTTCTGCTGTTATCTCGGGTGCAGGGTCATTTGTTTCAAGACTTCCTTCTCTAGGGTCTTCTTTGCAGTCATCAGATGGAGCAATGGCAGCAGGCTGGTCTTCGTTGGCCATATATCTTTCATCATCTGCTGAAGCCATGAGTTGAACAATTTCTTTACTCTGTAGGGATGCATCAGTTTCCTCTTCGGTTACATCTGGTTGAGTCTCAGTATCATTTCCTCGAACGTCTGATAGTGACTCTTCTATATCATCTTGATTTTTGGTATTTTCTTCTGAGTGTAATGTTAACTCTCCTTGACTTGTCTCAGTGGATTCAGAGCCATCAAACTGAGATGTTGCATCTACAGAATCGGTAAGCAATTCAGGGGAACCTTCAGGTGTCTGTTCACTCAACTTACTATCAAGACAATCATGTGTGGCATCTAGAAGGCCATCTGAAGTTTGATGCTCTACTTTCAGCTTTGATTCTGCTGACTGGGTTTCAAGGTCCACAGACAAATGTGCATTTATCTGAGTGTTACAAGGAAGATCATCCACTTTGACTTGTTGATCCTGACAATTCTCAGAGACATCTGTGTTTATAATGGACTCAGAAACATCCAAAGAGAATTCAGTATATCCTTGTTCATTTGTCTTTGTTGACTGAACAACAGTATGATTCTGATCATCTGTAGGCCCCACAGAGTCACAGCAATCCTTATCTTCACTGAGTGGGGTCTCTGTGCTGTCTATAGGCTCTTTGTTTAGGATGCATTCAGCATGACCTGAAACACTATCCATATCTGGTTTAGATTCTAGATCGCTTGTAGAATGTTCTCTGATATCACTTTCAGGATTAATTTCTGTGGGGCTGTCCCCACTAGTTACTGGAGCAGGTTCTTCTTGTCTGTCATCTTTGCTGTTTGAAGTTTGAAGGCAAGGTACATTTTCTGTTTCTTCTGAAGCTCCATCATTCTTTACACTGGTTTCAGGTCTTTCCTCTGCAATGCTATCAGCCTCAGCATCTACAGGAGATTCTTGGATAAAGTCCTCATAGCTGCCAGCAGCCTTTTCTTTGGAGTTCTCCTCCCTGGTTTTCTGTCCTGGATCTTCACTCAGTGGGTTTTCCACCTGAGGCTTTGGGTCTTTGTCTTGTTTGACATCACCTTGGGCTCCCCCTTTCTGCTTCTGTTTGCCCTTCTTCTTCTTTTTCTTCTTCTTTCCAGAGGCACTGCCCCCTTGAGGTTGCTGGGGTTGCTTAACAGGTGTCTGAGATGCTTCTGCTGTTTCCTCCTCACTGACTGGGACAGCCTCAGCTTCTGTTTTTGCTTGCTGTGATTCCTCCTTCTTTGCTGCTATGGCGTCTGAGGAAGATGACTCTACAGTGCCCCCTAGAAGCATCTCTGCTGATGTCTCCTCTGGCTTGGCCATGCTAATGATAATCTCAGGCACAGGTGCTGCACTCTTTCCAGCAGCAATAACATTACCACTCTCAGATTTATCTGTCTCATTTATTTGTTCTACTTCCTCACATGTGATTTCTGTTGCTAGCTCACCAGCACACACTGCCTCAACTTTGGGATCCTGCCCATCTGTTCCAGTGCTACCCATCTCCTCCTTCACCTCCTCAGAAGGTTTACTGTTCTCTAGATTACTACCTGAAGCTTCTAAAACTACCTTTTCTTCTATGGTGACTTCATCCTCAGAGCCTGCATTAACTAGAGCAGCTGACTGCACACTTTCTGTTGAGTCATTGTGCTGATTCTTCAGTTCTGTATCAGCTGTATTCCCTGACTCGATCTCTTCTTTGTTTCCTATAAATGGAGCCTCAGACTCCTCTGATTGGCAGGTCTCTACAACGCTTGCAGGGCCACTGGGGAGGGGTGGGGTCACATGGTTCTGGGGCACTGCCTCATCCAGCTGATTTGGCTTCGAGCCTTCAGCCGCTTCCACAACTCCAGGCTGCTTCTCCTCACTTCTGCCTGGGAGACCATTAGCAAGTCAGTGTCAGGTGGCCATGTCAAATGCATGTGGCTAAAGCGGTGCCAATTAGCGCATTGCGGAAGATCAAGAAGAAAAAAAAAAGAATTGGAAGATCACAAAGCCGGCAGAGGAGAAAAGGAAGAAGATTACAAAGAGGAATAGCTCTCGATCCCGGCTGAATGAGATGAGGAAAGTATTGTTCAATGCCGTATTTAGGCATGATGTAAATCAAACACCCAAAACATCCGCTGCAATATACAGGGCCAACTCTGGGACTACATGTGGCTGTAGTTTCTGCCACTTATTCTCAGTGGAATTTGCTGAGAGTTCCTTATGAAATACATGACATGAAGTATTTTGGACATTGCTGAGGACATAATGTAACCACAAGAAAAATATCCAGGGGGAGGACTGGTTAACACTACATAATGTCCAAGTACAATAATAATTACAGTGTCTGTAACTGTGTGCATTTGCACCAAATGCTGCATACCCTTTTAATCACTCTTGGTCATTTTGCTGTCATACATACTTACTTTCATGGCATGTTGTGCAATTTATTTGTAATTTGTTTTTGAGGTTAGTTCTTGGACACTATGTAGTGCACAGTTACAGACACTGTTCCAGCTGTGTAACATTACTCCAGCTAAATCAAGTGTATGAAATCATCCCAGCAAAATAGTACTAAATTCAGTTGAGGCAGATTTTAAATTATCAGAAAATTGTGATTAACACACTGATTCTGATGCACAGAAACACAGGGCACAGAAATACGCATTGCTGCATGCAGTTGATTGCATTTGAGGGCGATCAGCAGGTTTGCATAGGAGCATACAACAGAATTTGCTTGAAATGCGGCCAGAAATTTTTGTAGCAAGCTCATGCTGGGGAAGATGCGGATGCTTGCAGATTTGACAGTGCTATTTAAGCATGCCGCTCATGAAAAACAAAAACCCTTACCAAGTACACTACTTCCTTCTGTGGGTGACGTCTTGGTGTTCGAGTCTGCCAGACCAGATCCATCAAGAGACTCTCCTGTTTCTCCATTGGTGCTCCAGTCCGGTCCAAGAACAATACCATGTTTCTGGACAGAGAAAATGTGTGTTCAATCAAAGTGATGAAGTGAGTTAAAAACCCCAAAATACAACTTATAAATGAATTAAACTTCATAAAACAATACTAAAAGGATCACACACACACATACACACGTTTGTGGATATGGTGTTAATTTGTGATTTTTTTTATTTACTGACACACACCTTTGTAAGCACATCATTACTACGCTAGTACCTTCAATACATCTTTCAGTTGGACAACCTCATCCCTGAGCTCATCCCGCTCATTCCGGATCGCATCAGTAAACTCCTTCTGCCTCTCTAAGGCCTGAACAGCGCCCCCAACAGGTGAGGAAGAGGAAGGAAAGGAGAGAAAGGAACAGTGAAGCAGACAGAAAGGCATACATGACTGAAAGCCATGTAGATGTTGATGCTGACAGAGCAAATGGGAAACAGAGTAAAACGGAAGAAAATAAGGAAATCATGCAAGGCTATTCCACAGAACGGAAGAATATAAAACAAGAACTATATGATTTATGCCAAACAGCTAAGTCTAGCATAAAGTGCTGTAACAGTGAGGGGGACCTTGGAGCGTACCCCAATTTTTTTATCTTTCCACTCCAGAGTTTCCTGCAGGTCAGCGATCTCCCTAACATAGCCATCCCGCTGGAGATTCAGCTGACGGATCTCCTGCACGTTGGCACCACAGTGAGATGAAGACAAGAGGATGGGGTGAGGAGAGTAGAGAGGGAGATAAAGGATGAGAAAGACCACAGCCAAGGAGAGACAGCATGCCACAGAGGAAGATCAGAAGACAGTTCCTTCTGATACCCAGTAGGAGGACAGAACCAGAAATGTCTACTGAATGTATGCACATTTATGTTACCTATATCAGATGTTTGTTATTAGATACTTTAAACGCTTTAAGGTCATGTTTGATATTTAATCTAAGACTCATCACACATCTACCTAGTTACTCAATACACTATGTATAATAAACCTAACCTCAAGCCAACCACAAGCTTACCTTTGCAGGTTAAAGTTGGACATTACTTAATCCTATGTACTGAGACAATTTTAGCTAATAGCTCTTGTTTAGATTATAACTGACATATCACATAATATATAAACGACTATACTAATTATAAGGAAGGCTGTGAGTCTACATGTACTTCAATACTATTTTCAGAACACCACATAGTTGAAATATGACCTCATTTAGAGGCTACAATTGGAGGTAGCAGTGTGAATGATGCACTGTTCCAGTGTTTGGCCTTACAAGTCCCTGTCCAAGATGTCTATTCAGCAATTATAGTGTGTTCATAACATGCTGCAGTCATTATTGATCATAAGAGACTTAAAAGGTCTTCAGACTCACAGTCAGTAGTTCCTCACTCTGCTTCAGTGTCTGCTTGAGCTCACTGAACTGGAACTGTAAAATGCCATGGGCATATTTTTCCCGCTCCAGTTCCTGAATAGAGACATGGAATTAAAATGGAATACCAGCTTTTTTTTTTGCTTTTTTTCTGGTAAATACATTATAAGTCAATAATATTGGTAGAGATAACATTTAAACAAAAAAAAAAAAAAAAAAACTGTGGCCTTGAAAGGCTCAAAGGCGGGGTTAATCATTGTCTCTCTTTAAACACTCACGAATGTGTCTCAGGGACAAACCCTGAACACTGAAGATTGTATGTGAATAAGTTAACAGAGTTTCCAGGGGTCATGGAATTTCTGAAATACCAGGGAACTATAAAGTCTATTCCAGACATGGCTATTTTGGGCCTCATGGAAGAGCAGGGAATTTTGTCTACCATGTGGATAAGCTTCCCAGGTTAATTCACAAGCTTTGCATAATACTTTTTGAAAGATTATTGAAATTCTGGTTTTTTAGTTTGTGAAATATCATTAAATTTCCCATTTGACTCAAGAATGGGAACCCTGAGATATTGATCATTGGAGCATGGTCACCTCCCTAAATATGTCTCAACTCTCTCTGTCTCACCTTGGCCTTTTCCTCGTACTCCCGGCGTGTCTCAGACAACAGCTCCTCCAGCTCCATGAGTGAGTCCTTCTGAATATCTACCTGGTACATCAGGTTGCATTTCTCATTGTCCAGCTGGGCATTGGACACCATGGCCTTACGATACTTCTCCTCCATCTCTGCCAGAGTGTCCTATAGAGAGGGCCATGGTCAAATTCAAAGCGTATTGCCTCCATAACTCTGAGGCACACAGTCACACAAATGTACACAGACACATAAACATACATACATACAAAACAAACAGTCCAGAAATCTACTGTGCACACAGTCTGTAACTAAACATTCCCAAAACCAACTAATAACCAAACATAATTATGTGTTACAAACCTTCATACATACAGTATGTGTATACAATTTACAAAAGTCTGTAACATTCTTCCATAACATTATGATTAACATCATAATCCATGCCATATGCTGTACCAAAACCCTTTCATGGACAATGTGAAACGACCATGGGAGGGCGGGGGGAGAGAGTACAGTGATGAATGTCATGGATGAGTGCTGGAGAACAAAAAAACAGACCTCCAGAAAACAGGATGTGCTTGAAATGGACCAGGCACCATTTTCATAACACACTTCTGTGTCAGGTCAAGCAGAGGAAACATGCCACTGAGTTTCAGAACATCAAAAAGAAGGACTGAAGAATGGTAAGCAAGCTTCTCCAAGTAAATACACTACATCTGGGCTTTATTCAGTGCTCAAATACTAGTCCACATAACATCATGTCATAACGACAAAACAACTGAATGATGAATAGAGGGTCAAAGGCCAATTATTTATTCTGAACTTCAAAGGCTTGAATATGTTTATGGAAGATATCATGGTCCAAACTGAAGGGGAACTCACATTAGATCACAGACTCCTCAATTCTGTGCCTGTCTAAGGAAAACTTGTATTCATTTTTATTTTCTGACGTCTGCATTCCAACCATTCAATACTCTTCTGTGGTGACGCCAGAACTTCCTGTCAATATGCCACCACTCCATTTTGTTTCTCTCTCATCAAAAATATCTACCCTAATATACTCTATTAAAAACATTTGGCTCTGAGGTTTCAGAGTACCTTGAGTTCTTTGCTAGTTAGTGGACATTTGACTCTGAGGTTCTTCTGTGCTTTGCTAGTGGATGTTTGTCTCTGAGGTCCTTGAGTTCTTTAGTGCTAGTTAGTGGATATTTGGCTCTGAGGCTTCATAGTACCTTGAGTTCTTTGAGGCTCTGCATATACTTGGCCTCCACATCTTGGATTTGATCCTTAAGTTCATGGATCTCCTGGCGTGCAGAGCATGGAAGAGTGCAGAATGAGAGAAGGAGAGACACAGAGAGGTGAGGATGGGCAGGGTGATGCGACATGCGGCTCAGACATTAGTGCTGTGAGACTGTTGGAAGAGAGAAAGGTGACAGACCAGCTGTTTGGAGCAAACATGGAAGAGACAAGAGAAATAATTGGTGTCACACTGAAGTATGCATGAATCTAAACTTTCCACATACAGTAAAACTTATGACATGTATATATATATAATCTATCCATATTTGTCTAAATTTCTGTCTGGTATCAAACTATTTCCATGAAATTCATTACCAATGCTTTTTTTTCTAAAAATTTCCTTTATGGATCAGTAAAAGGAAAATCCTTGAACATTATATAAACAATCCTCAAAGGGCCTAAGTGGGCCACCATGCAATCTGCCCTCCTTGTGCTACCACAACCTACCGTGTGTGCAACAGCTAAACTACTCACAGTAGTGACCCATGTATTTTTCAGAATAAGTGAGACACAGCAGACAGGAAATGACAAAGCTAAGACAGGGGAAACCTGAGGACATGGCAGGACTTTACAATGTTACAAGGATAAAACACAAGGGTAAAAAGCAATAGGTGACATTGGGAATATATGTAATACACGAGCATTAAGTTGTTGGCATTAAAATTATGACTAGGTGGTGGGGCAGAGTTGGACCACTACTACCTTGATCTCTCGCATGGAGACCTCTGTGTCAGCGGTGATGGATGTGTCACCACTGCCTCTCCGAGAGGAAGCCCTGTCCAGAGACGCAAGAGTGGCAGAGGAAAGGGTGGAAACTCTGGAACCCTGAGAAGATACCATACTGGTCAGCTGAAATACACACTGGGTGTTTTAACACACAGTGTTTGTTTGAAACAACTTGAAACATTTACAAAATAATATATTTAAACATTTTACAAAATACAAAATATATTTAAACTTTTCAAACATATAATATATTTAAACATAACACATAATAATACAATATAATATATTTAAACATAACACATAATATATTTAAACATTTCAAACGTTTTTACCTTCTCCGAGTAGTCTCTGTCTAACCGATCATCCACCTGCAGAAAAAGATAAACAGGAAGTCAGTTTGCTGTTTGACTATTAAAAAGGGGAAACCAATACGATGTCCAGGACACAGCCACTTGAGCTCTCTGAAGCAGCACTCAGTTGCCATGACAAACACTGCATCATCCGAGCTGACCCATTGAGAGGATGCTGAAGTAATGGACATCCAAGAGCAACTTCTTCAATGGTCAGACAACAGAATACAGATCTCATCTATCAGTACCACAGAGCAGACAGAGCAAACACCCCGTTAAATTAGGCTAATGATAACTGAGTACCAAATTACTGAAATATAAACAGCTTACTGTAGGGTTAGTTACACATGTGTCCACTTGTGTCTGTACAAATAACATCATTCTCAAATGAGTAGATTTTTTATTAGTGTGATGAGGACATCATGAAACCACTTAGATCCAGCTCGTCGATGCATGCCTTATGTGAACAATCTCCTTCTTGTTAATCCTGAGGTTTGCGGATTCATTGATTTCAGACTTCTACAATGTCTAGACCAGCTGGTCAACAACTCTTCACACAGTATGTAAGTAAATACAATGAAAAAACAAACTAAAACAAAAACAGTTAGTACTCATAGTAGTTAGTATCATCATACCGGTGCCTCCAATCCACATAAGGACCTCATCAACTTGACAAGAAACAGCTGAATTCTCAAACAATAAGTGTACATGAGGCCACTGACCTCACCATGTGATCATTCAGTCACAACCCATCCAATAAGATCTGCCTCACACACACACACACACACACACACAGAGAGAGAGAGCTGACTCGCATCCATCAACCATGCAGTCACTCCAAGCCTCGCCTTCCCACTCACGTTGGACAGGTCGGGGATGGTCACATCGTCCAGGTCCCTCGGTAAGCGACTGCTGCTGGCTGCGCTGCGTAAGAAGCTGGCCACCGAGCTGCCGCAGTCCTCCTGTCAGCCAGCAGGGAGCGCCATTACAACACCACACACAATCACGGCAACAACCCAGAGTCTAAGCCACATAGTATATATAGGCCAGGACACCCTGGAGTAGCCTCTGACAGACAGAGCCCATTTAGCAGTGCATTCAGTGGCTAGAGCGCACTCAGTATCCATCTACAGTCTGTGACTGGATCGTATGACACTCTCACAGACCACTCTAACCCTGATCCATTTAAAAGTGAGCTGGCACTGAAAGGGGCCGTTAAAGAGAGTAGCGTCTCTTTTCACACGCACTAATACACAGGCATGCACTAGCACCTGCACAATGACACACACACACACACACAAAGAAGACCTTTGAATCAAAAGTCTGAGTGCCACCTCCGCATGTTAAACATTGTGTAATCTAAGCACTTAAGTGTTGGTGGGGGGATTGTCCAGGCTCAGAGAGAGAGAAAGAAAGAGAGAGAGAGAGAGAGACATAGACAGAGAGGTAGACAGATGGGGCTCACCACTGGGCTGGCACAGCGTGAGCTGGCCCTGGAAGACGTCCTGGAACTGGAGCCCAAGAAACCACTGTACTCAGATGGCTGGAGAGCACGCGCACACACACACACACACACGCACACACACACACACACACACCAACTCGTTAGAGATGATAAACAGCAGGCCACTCTCAAACTGCTAGGATGATCACAGACAGGCAGATGCCCAAAAATATATGATCCAACACCAGCAGAGAACCAGAAAACCACAAACCACTTTCAAAGCAAGCGCTAAACTCGCCCCGAGCTCACGGCACACTAACGGCATCCAGACCAGACAGGCCAGGCAAACAGGAACACAAGCTGATGGAAAACAACCTCTCCAACAACAATCTCACAGTTTGGTAAAATGCTTATTTTACATGTTACCACAGCCAATGCAAATGATGCAAATCAGATCTGATAACACAAACAGACATCAAGTTGGATGACCCAACAGGTTTGGGGGCATACTCATATGTACACACACAGGCTTACAACCATGCACACTGAATGTCTATTAGTCTGATTTGTTTTTAAACGTTAGTTTAGTACACTGTTCAGAACAAGGGGTTATGATATCAGTTGTAGTAAATGAATCTGCCTCAATCATGCAGTCACATGTCAGTGTAAGGCAAGTAGAGTGTAAGTCATTTCAACACTGGCACGTCTCAGGGTCCACTGGCCATGCCACAGTGCAACTCAATGCCACCATGCCAAGTAGAGGGGAGGGGGATGCTTACTACACGAGCGGCAGAACCGGCGTATCGGCGTGAGCTGGTGCTGCTGTAAATGCTGTCCTCGTACAGAGAACCCTGGGAATAGGACAGACGACTGAGAAACATCCGGAAACATGTATACACACATACACACGCACACACACATCCCACACACCTTTCTCCTCACTAACTTTTTTCTTCCTCATCCTCTCTCTCATTTTGTCTCTCCATCACACACACACACACACACACGCACACACACACACACACACACTTACCTCAGCTGCAGTCATGTGACTGCTCTCAAATGACAACTTTCCATGCCCACAATCAAGTAAGAGGCTCTTTTTAAGGCACAGTGACATGAACACTAAAGGTGCCAATAATGCATGTGCATGTAATACACAAAGCTGGGCATGCTCATTGGGCATCTTATGCAGGCATGGCGGCACCTTCAACAACTAATACAAGACCAGTTAAGAGGCTCTGTTATGCTCTCTATATGCAGCCTGTTGACATGGCCCAGGTAAGCAGTGTGTAGGGTGAATAACCAAGCCACCGACAGCTGCAAGCATTAACATTCTGTAAATGCACTTGGATTTAAATGGTGGTATGTCTTTGGGATCCAAGTGTCTCAGAGACAAGAGGGTTTGTGATTGGCATGTTGTGCCGAGAGGTGAAAGTGAGGGCCATTTCAGTGAGGTGACAGACCCAGACTGTAGGTGAGGTGAAAGGTGAAAAGTTAAGGGGCAAACTGAAGAGGACTCCACTAACCCTGCGCTTCCTCAAATAGTTTGTGGTGTCATGTAACAGTGAAAACTACAGGAGAACAAGTCATAGTTGGCTCATAAGCAACTTTTTTAGAGTTTAGATGTCTTATGAGAGTCATCAACAAAATATTGCTAATGCAGTTACACATGAATCAAACTATGGCTTGACTAATCAAACCTACAGACTCTAATGCAAGATGAAAGAACATAGAGATAAAGTGAGAAAAGTAATTGAAATGAATACAGAAATGATATACAATTAAAGATGGATAAATATAACAGTGCAAATATAATTCTCCATATAAGTCTCCATTAACCTTCCATTACAAGACCTCTGCTCTAGCAAAGAGGAAAGAGGGAAAGACCTGGAACAGACCTGGTGGCCATTGTAGATGGAGCTTTGCAGCCTAGAGGAATGAAGGCTACTGTTGCTGTATAGGTCAGAGGAGCGATAAGATGCCTAAAGCCAATACATTTAGAGGGACAGATTTAGATAGATAGTGAGACAATATAGCATGAAATACATAGAGATAAACTGGTGTGTGTGGTCGTAGTCTATGTTAATGTATTATAGTGTGTGTTAATCTGGAGACAGATTACCATATAAATGTGTTGCACATCTGAGAGACTCTGGCAAACCTAAGAGTCATTAAACAAACAACTAGGACTTTAGCATGCCATAATTCTGCTAACACTCTGGGAGCATGCCATAAATCTGTTGCCAAACCAATGCAACGTGCGGATGTTAACTCATAATGACTGCCAGATTTTAAAGATTTAAGGTGAAGAAATAATGGAAAAGTCTACTGTCAGTCTGTCATTATTATTACCAACATACTATAGTTGTTAGTTGTATCAACTGAAATTGTTGGCTTAAATCTCAACCAAGTTCAGAGCACATAATAAAGAGGACAGTGTCCAGACAGATTAGAGGGGAAAGAAGCAGGCAGAGGGAGGAGGAGACCCACCGGCTGCAGGTCCAGTCTGGAGGAGCGAGAGTGTCGACTCTCATCACTGAGCTTGGAGCTCTGATGGTACAGGACCAGATGGAACAGTCAGGGGACAGAAACAGTATGGGAATCAACAACACACACACTCAACACAACCACTCAACACAACCACTGCACAAACACACACACATACACACACAAATCTTTAGCTGTGAATATAGGTATGATCACTTCTGATCTAACCACTCTTAAATACATCTGACATACAGAGGCATGCGGATGAGAACCAGACAACACAACGTTAGCTTGCCCTAAATGAGGATCTCTCTCTCTCTCTCTCTCTCACACACACACACACACACACACACACACACACACACCACCAGGACTACTGACCCAGCCAGATACTGTACTGCAGTCATCATCATAACCATTGCTCTGTGGGAGGAGGACAGACATGCGTGGGTAAGACCGGTTTGTCTCAGTCACTTGAGGATAAAACAGGGCTGAATTGCAAATGCTTTATCTACATACAGCTTTTGAATGTTTCTTCTTCTTTTTCTTGGACTTCTTGTGTGAATGTGATGTAGAACCCTAACATTTTGGAAAACGAACAAGAAAAATATGTTTAGAACTGTATACAAAACTACTGAATTTACGGTCTCTCTTGTTAATAAAACACAAACAAATGGTGCTCAGAAAAGGGGTCACACTGAAGTATTTCAGATATCCTAGCAGCAAAAGTATTGTGCTAAACTTTCCTGTCAACTCTGTGACAATTCAGATTATGAGAAATGTTAAGAAAAGTCACACAGCATTGTGTTACACAGACTACAGTATTTGTTGATATGACAACAAAACACATAGTTCAGAAAGCCAAAATATCCTTAAATGGCCATGAGGTACATTTATCTTGGAGAAATCTGTACTCTAGATCAGCTTGTCCAAATGCTTTTTTTTTTATCTGTTGACAGTTGTTATTTTTCCTGACATCAGTATAAAATCAGCGCTGGTCTGGTCATTGTTTTCACAACCCATGGGGAACACAAAGTCAAGAGTTTGCATCAGAACTTAACTATCTCTCTTTCCTACTATTACTGCTACCCTTATTTAAGCATCAAAAACACTGACTCTTGGAAAAATCACTGAAAGGTTAACATCATTGATAGATTTAGACAGATAGAGTGTTTTATTTAGCCCCTTAGGGAGAAGTTCTGTGCCATAACTATGTCTCCTATCTGAGTTAGTTCCATACACAAACCACATCACACTGTAACCATGGTAATTAGGGTGAATGTTTTTACCCGTTCGCTCCCAAGTCCTCCGTATGCCCCGACAGCATCCAAGTCCGACTGCACACAGGGAATGGGGTGTCACAATGTGGGCTTTGTGCAAGCCCCTCACAATGACCAACCAACCAACCATCCAAACAACCAACCAACCAACCAGCCATCCACCCAACCAACCAACCAACCAACCATCCAACCAGCCATCCACCCAACCAACCAACATACCAACATACCTACCAAACAACCAAACAACCATCCAACCATCCATCAACATCCATCCAGTCATGCACCAATATCTCACACAAGGAGACCTCACATTCATCCTATTGAGATCACAAAGTCTCTGACACCAATACACTGTGAGTTGATTGCCAGTGCCAACCCTTATGTGAGTTACTGTTTCATCAAATTGCCATCTTGTGTCTACGATGGTTTCATAGCACAAAGCTGACCAAACACATGAATTCAAAGAGCATTTGCATGAAAACAAAGAGCATTTGCTCCTTTGTGGTCAGACTGAGAATGAGTTATGAAAATACATAAGGGAAACGTACCCGTACACTCCCTCGGCTACCAACGGACATCCGCTCCTCATCATCGGAGACCTGGAGAGACAGAAAAGAGGACAGGGGTGGGTATTATTATGACTGACCAGCCACTGCAGAACATAAAAACCACATAGTCAGATAGTCAAGAAGCTGAACTCTTACCTCTCCATACTATTAAAGCTACTTCTGCATATGTTTACACTCCACTACTGTTTGAGACTATGCTGGACACTGCTACAAAACATTTGAGAATATGATCACCAGCACTCCAAATAGTTGCATGCTCTACTCTAGTGATTTGGGGAATCCATCAAAAACATTAGTGTATATTGCAAATGGGATTGAGGCATCTGAGTCTAAAAACTGATTGAAGCAGAGTAATCACATCAGCAATCTAAAAAGCAAAGAGATCGCACAGGATAACAATCACACAGATTTACAGTGCAGGGGGAACATGGAGGACAAAAACATGTGGATGAAGAGGGGAAAAAAGGATGGATAAAATGTAGGTATACAGACCGAGGCATGTCTCCGCCCGTGGCGAGAGTACCTCTCGCTGTCCTCCTACAGCGATGGAGGGAGGAAAGGAAAAAGAGAGGTGGAAAGAGATAGGGAAAGAAAGAGGAAAAGATGAATGAAAGAGAGTGAATGAATGGTGGAGAAGAAGAAGGACACTTGGGCACTCAGCAGACATGCTCATATCCCAACAGAACACAGATAAGCACAAACACATGTTCCAACAGAACACACACACAAACACAAGCACATGTGCCAACAGAATGGTGTTACGCCATCATGAATTCTCTCACAGGGGCTACAGACTACAAACACATCCCTATCTCAGACATTGACATTGCATCATGACAATGAATAAATTGTGACTGTGCACCACTTACAACAATGACTTAGAAACATTGCCCTGGGGCACTAAGGGAGCCCTGTTGAGGATGTACCTGCCTGAATGGATTAATGGCAAGCTGTTGCCCTCACACTGATGTTTGTCATTCAGCAAGCAGCAAGGGTGGAATCTCTCTGACCAATGACAGCAGTGAAATCTGATTACATTCTAGAATGAGCTTACTGTACCTGTGCTGTCAGCACTCGTCATTGACTAAATGGCCAAAACAAAATGTGTGGTGCATGTGTTGGGCAGTAACAGTGCATTGATTACATCTGAGACTCATTCACTTTTCCAAGGGACAATCCAGCTTTGATGCTGCCTGACACAAATCATGAAAGCATGCAGGCTGTCCGACGCACTTCCTTGGTCTACGCACACCCACACCAAAACAAAGCACCAATCCAAAACCTAAGCTAACTAAAAATAGACAACACACAGATGCATGCACATGCTGAAACAAACCCCATGCATCAAGGCATGCTTTCTGCAAATCAAACCAACATAAAGTCTTTGTTTTCATGCGCTACATGTGACCAATGGGTATCAATGGCATATGGTAAGGGATATCTCTCAAGGGAACTTGACACTGCTTTGACACCAAACAAGTGGTATTGATGCAGTTCTACAGTACCATCCACTGCTCAATGTCCCCCCATTTGTTGTCCAACCCGTAGTACTTCTGAAGGAGGAGAAAGGGAATCGAGAGAGAGAAAAAAAGGCTACAGACTCAGGGAATACACCAACAGAACAGATGGCAGAACAAGAAAAAATGTAGCATGAGGAGAATGAGGTGAAATGGTAGGTGCTTAGATACTTGTGATTTAAGCAACTTATCATTCTCACCATCCCCCTTACATTTATACACAGCAAATTCAATTTAGAAAGAATAAAAAAAACAGCAAATGAAACCAAATAAAGAACAATAGCCACTTGAGGCAATGTGGTAGCAACAAATACAGGTTCATGTCATATATGACATGCTCCATAGCTGCCTCTGTTGAGGAAGGCTAATTAAATGTGAAATGGAGGCTAAGGGTTGCAGCATCAGTGTGAAAGTGGGGAAATGAACGGAAGGGGCCTACCTTCTGGACCTGATAGATCTACAGCACAGCAGCATGACAGCAGCAGGGGGGCAGCAGGATGGCAGAGGAAAACACACAGACACAAAGACACAGAGGAGGGAGAAACAGGAATGCAGAGAGGAATGAGGACTGAATGAAGGAGAGGAAACATTAATGAGGACTAATAATAATAATTCAGGGAAAACAAAGAGGACAGAAAACAGTAAAAACTGAAGAAAAAGGCAACTTCTGCTTTCTGTGGGGTGAACCGCGATACCGCACAGCGATAGTGTCAGCTACTGAGGCACAAGCGTAGTAAAGGAATGCACACCCACATAGCTGACTAGTAAAGTATCAGTTAGAGAAAGGAAGATAGGATTTACACTCTTAGCTATTATTTTATACATTTATTCATACTGTTTCAGTTACTGAAACATTGGTTGAATAAATAGTACAGAAACTAAAACACAAGTCATAATCAAAGGTCTCAGCAATGCACATGTGACCAGAAGACCAAGAGTCTTTCCTCGCTTGCCGGAGGGTTTCAGTCAGTGTGCTGGCAGCCATCGCCTGACCTCTGTCACCTGAGGTGGGCTGTGGCCATAGCCGGGGACCCCTCCCCCTACCCTTCTATGACAGCTGCCTGTCAGTTTATCTCTTTCCGGAAACTTCTAGAATTTTCTACCATGCTGCAGAGTAGTGTCGTGGAGCAGCTGTTCGCTAAGGAGCACTTCCTCCTGAGTCACGCTAGCTGCATTTTTACATGCAGCAGCCCACGGTCTCGACTGCATGCAGCAATGACTAAAAGCAAAACCCTTTCTCTGCTGTTACAAGTATACTGTACTGTCTGCAAAATGACTCAGTGTTAACGGCAATTCTGTTATTTACTGATTATGGCAGGTGGACAGAAAATAAATCAAGACCTGCGCATAAATAAGTAAGTAAATAGATCAATCAATAAATAACATGTGGTAACACAACCACCTGCTTTGAAAAATCTAATGTAAACCCCAACAACATAGCCACTTGGAAGCCTAACCTGTCTACACATTTAACTCATACAGGATATCAACCCCTGTTACTAACACACACACACACAAACACAGTCTCATCATGTATGGAAGCCACCAGCATTATCCACCTCAACAAGCTTCTTTATGTGACAGGGCAGGAAACCATATTACTGAGGATAAGCATTTTATTGAGATAGAATTTAAAATAATAATCCACTAATCCAAAATGGAGGAATACAATTCCACTCACCATGCACAAGTAGTGAATTGAGTTAAAGCGCTGATCCTATCATCTTCTTTCATGGGAGAGCTTACCTTGACCACACGTTATTAATTCAACTCATTTGGGGCTGTGCCCAGCTTGGCTAACCCTGTTGGCAACTCCTATGATTAGCCATGCACCCGAACTGGTGGCACTGGGCACTATGGAGTGCCACTAAGCCTGTCCATTTATTTAAGAGGGCTCACCATTAACAGTTTGCCAAGCTATTCTGGTCCACCGTACATACAAAACATCTAGAAGCATGAAGGCTGCAGGCAAATGAAAAGTCCTCTGTTTAATAGCTACTGTCTACTGTCTGCAAAATGACTATGTTGGCCTCTCTGACCATTTAAAAGTTACTATTCTCCCTTTCCCTTCTCAGGAAAAATGGAGCCAGACCACAACTATGCACAGCAGCCCTGATGTACAGACTTGCCTCTCCCTCAGCCTTCTGTGATGCACACAGACAGTGGGCTACAGCACAGTGCACATGATCAGGTGATCAACTCCAGGAGTCCTCTGGCCGCCCTTCCCTGCACCCTGCCTGTCTTGATTCATGCCCATGTTTCGCTCACAGCGCCACCCACTTCTGCCACCCCATCCGTCCTCATTCCATGTACCTCCATGCCATCTCCTGCACCAGCATATACTATCCACTGCTGATTGGCCCCTTCAGCTAGGCTGTAAAAGGGGCCTTGGCCCAACCTTGGCTGTCCAGGCACTCCTGCTCTCCACAGCACATTCTTTGGCTCTCCATCAAACCCCAATCCCAGAAACTGTCACACTCTTCTCCCAGTCAGCGCTACTGTTTGAAAACGCAGGCCGGATTTAGAATTGGCCTTGCCATCCCTTTTCCCTTGAGTCTTGCTGCCATTTTGGCTGGGCAAGTATGGCTTGACCACATGCCACATGCCACTTCAGACACAAACACATCCTAATTGCACTGCGGTGCTATCAGGAGATACGTAAACACAAACACATCCTAATGTGCACTGCTGTTCTATCAGGAGATACGTAAGCACAAACAAATCCTAATCCCATGAAAATCAACACAGCCGACAATACAGTGGATCAATAAATGTCACACTGTTTGCCATCTCATGACTGCATCTCCTCAAAGACAGAACACAAGTACTATGCTAGAAGTGCACCAACACCCACTCACAGCAGGAAGATCACCTCTGGTTAGTGCCTGCAGGTCACCCCTGGTTACTGCCTGCAGGGAAGCTAAACATGACCCTGATCACTGTGTGAATCTCCTCCGGATGAATTAACCAAACAGTCTGACTGGGCTGCCTCCAACATGCTACCTCCATTACTTCCCTCTCTACCTCCCCACCTGCCTCCCTGCCTAGTTATTTACCAACCTGCTGCTTATACTTTTGACCCACCTTTGAATACACTACCACTGCCACTACCTGCCACTCTCGTTAGCTTTTGACCCACCTTCCTCAACAGAGGGGTGCGTGGGCGACCACTCAGCGCCGCCCGCGTCCCTCGCCCCGCCAAGCGTCTGCCAGCCGTCCTGCCGAGCTTGCGGTGCCCTCCCTCCCCCGCCAGCTCCGGGCCATGCGCTGCACGGCAGCCGCGGTGTCAGTGTCACTGAGCCTCGGAAGCTGCCTGCGCCTGTCTGGCAGACGGGCAGACAAGAAGATCGGAAAACGGCAAGAATGAGACAGACGTCACAGAATCACAGTCTCTATCCCAGAAGCAGTAGTCTACAGAAGTCCCATGACTCAGGCAGAGGTAGGTCTTAGGGTGAAGTCAAATTCCTCATCATGGGATCTCTTTCTCCAACAGGTGGAACGTCACCAGTAGGTAAGTTAAGGGTTCTCCAGCGAACTGAAGCGAAAACACGCTGTGGGACAGCGCAAAGAGCACAGCCTGCTAATCTGCTTTAGGACTTGGCAGGAGGTTTAAAGCTGCACGCACATACACAAACACACACGCACGCACGCACGCACACACGCGCGCGCGCACACACACACACACACACACACACACACACACACACGTATTATGCACCCAAACACTGCCATACACCTCCTGACCACACTGGGCTTAACCCTCAGTGATGGATAATCCCTGGAGTGTGACCACGTATGTGTGTATATGTGTGCGTGTGTGTGTGTGTGTGTGTGTGTGTGTGTGTGTGTGTGTGTGCGCGTGTGTGTACACCAGCATTGCATAATGGTGTTTGGTGATTGTCCATTTGCATATGTTTGTGGTCGCGCAGTACACACATAAACAGCCTGGCCAATGGGCTTTCAGGGACCCAGAGATAGAAAGAAAGAGAGAGAGAGAGAGAGAGAGAGAGAGAGGGAGACAGAGAGTTGGGAAAGAGAGAGGCTCAGCAGCTCTAGTAATAATTGGGCTGAGTGACTGGGCCAGAGGCGTGTGGAAGGGACAGGTTGACAGAGTGAGGACTTGTGTGGTGTGGAATTTCGAGGGGCTGGGCTTTAGGGTGGAGACTCCTCCCCATAGTCTCGGTCCACCTGTGACCACAAGTAACCTCCGCTGGTCCTGGCAACAGGTGGCACAGGTCATGGTACTGATTCACTGACGGCCAGTGACCTCCTCTACTTATAGTACTTACACATTCATACAAGAGATATTCAATAGAATTTATCTAATGGAGTTTGAGTTCAAGGACATCAACATAGTTTCACCTACATGTTCACCTACATGAAGTAGCAGTGGAAGAATCTGGCCTGCAAAAAGCCATACCAGGACTGATCCTAGTACATCATTACTGGCTGTTGTATGAACATTCTTTTTCCAACCATCGGTCTGTGCAGTGACTCCCTCAGTAGCGCCAACCAATTCCTCAACTTGTTTATCTGACAAGGGGAGTCCACCAATGCTTTGGTACACACTCATCAGTCACTAAAGGCCCAGTGTTTGCCTATGCTACTCCACATTACATCACACACCACAACCCAGAGAGCCCTCAGCCTGGATGACGGAGATACACACTTGGCCTCCTCACACACACACACACACACACACACACACACCCAATAACATTCACGAAAGAGCAGGAGACAGGAGTGGTTACTGCAACACACTCCTCTCCGACCGACTTCATTCAGCCCACTTATACCTTCCAAGGAAAGCATGACTTAAACCATCCATTAAAAGGACCCTTTCAGCCTCTTTAATGTGCTGTCTATACTTGGGTCATGAAAACACTGAGAAACCCCCACTCTTGTCCATTAACCCACTCCTAACAGGAGGACGCCATAAAGTGACTGCTCTGAGATCTGAGGCCCTGGGGAGAAGAGGCATGTCCAGTTGGCCTCAGATTGTCCAGCTGTCTCTGTGCTATGAGACAGCAACCCAAACACAGACGGAGCTATAGTGACCGACCACCGGACCCCACACTGTCATCTAGGTGTGTAAGAATGCATTGTTGCTCATGATGCAACAACATGACAATATGCACTGTAGGCTCACAACAATGCTTTGTAGAATTCTATGCTTTAAAATATTACAAATGTCAAATTATGTAAGTGAAAACATCTAACTTTATGTAAACATCTAGCTTTGTGTAAACCTGGGGTGTTCAGGAGTGAAAGAGAGAGTGTAAAGGCATTGTTTACCTGTGATTTCAGACATTTTCCTATTTTTTCCTATCTTTTGAGAGGACAATTAATGTTTTGTTTTTTGCTTTTTGCCCAGGGAAGCATGAAGCATGAATCCTGAATAATCAGGATTAAAGAATTAGAATTAAATTAAAGAAAATCATGAGCTGACTATCATTATAGTCCTGACCCCATCCTACAGACAGCACTGCTCAGTGCAGCAAGAGAACCACACAGGGAGGGGAGTGCATCAATTTCGGTATCAACAAGATAATTACTATAATTGTCATGCGTGTGAGTGCTGGCCCCAGCAGTTGTGTTGGCAGAATTATGGTTATGGTGGAACCTTCAAAGGCTCAAAGGGTTTAAAAATCAAAAGAGAGGAGGGATCAAAGATGAATCCAGCATTGTGTGCAAACACTACAGTTGCCACTGTTGTTCCAACTCAGAAGACAGAGGTGGAGGGTTGTCCCACACAGGCTATAAGAAATCTGTTACAGTTTAGCCTCTGCTTTTTGTGAGCTAAATGTGATAACATCATGCAGGAAGAGTGTCCATATCCCCTAAGGCCAGAGGAAGGGATAAATTACATTGCTCTCTGACATCAGGCAATGGTGAATGGACTTGCATTTTGCAGCTGATGCTTGAAACCACATAAAAATGTATCACCCACTCTTAATAAAACTGCCAAGGACAAATTATTAAAAAAAATAGCAAATAATTGTGCAATCTACTGACTATACTAAGAAGATGCATTTAATAGACTGTTCACACTACTGTAGACTGTGTTCTATTCCAGTGTATAAGTGCGAGGGGCAGCTGTGTCTACACAGTAGGCCAAAGGACCATTGTTAACTACGTGCAACAGCACATTCAAAGGGAAAATTATCCACTCTTTATTTAGAGGTCCCAACCCTCCAACTATAAAGGTATCACATGATTTAAAGCACTACTATGTTATTTCATCAGATGCACCCATGGCTTATGTTTCTGTGTGTGGTCTTGTGGATCCAGTGTCCAGTGTGTGTGTGTGTGTGTGTGTGTGTGTGTGAATGTGTGTGATAATCACCTCTTTCTGTTGCCTCTCCAGCTCCTTCATGCGGATCTCTCTGGCTTCTGCCCGTGCTGCTCTCTTGGCTGCCAACCTGGCCTCCGCCTGAGATGGAGAGAGGGATAGAGAGAGAAAGAGAGAAAATGAGAAAGGTAGAAAAAAAATGAAGGGATAGGCAGACAAAAATGGAGAAATTGAGATGGTTGGTTAAATGCCATTCATGCTGAGCTGATTAAATAGAATTTATTTAGCAATGCACTAAAACCTCATGACTTTGGCATGGAATAGTAGCAATTACTCAGCCAGTAACACTCTAACATCTGGACATGTTCATGAATAATCCACTGAAAGCACACCGCTTTAATTTCACACCTGTTTGAAAGTAAGTACTAATGCCACAGTAAGAAATTCTTCAATCAGTTCCACAATCAACTACATCTACTTTCACTATGAAAATGATACCGGACTCTTCACTATGCAAATCAAGCCTCATCCATTTGGGGAGGTCAATCAGCATTACAAGTGTGCTTGTGTATGTGTGTGTGTGTGTGAGTGTGTGCTCTCTGTGTGTGCAAGCATATTCTAAGAGTGCTCAGTTACCTAGAGGTATAATTGCTTTACCACATGTCTGTGTGTGTTGCTGTGTGGGTCCGCACCGTGTTTACATGCTTATGGTATCCAACACATAGGGATATGTACATAAGTACTGTTTGGGTTTTTTTGAGTAATGGCTTTACTTGAGTGACAGATAGAGTTTATGTGTGTGTATCTCTCTCTCTCTCTCTCTCTCTGTGTGTGTGTGTGTGTGTGTGGGTGCAAGGCCAAGCATGTGTCTCTCAGCGTATGAGCATTTGATTTAGCTCCTGACGAGTAGGAGCAGCTCCTTTTAAGGAAAAGGCTCTGTCTGCAAGTGAGTGTGTGTGCGTGTGTTATGTGTTTGTGTGTGTGTGTGTGTGTGTGTGAGAGTGAGTGAGAGAACTTCCTTCCTGTTACTGACGGCAGCAGAATGTGGAGGGGGGCCAAGTGGCCTTGAGGCGGGGACACCAGTGCTCTTGTCCAATCAGGGATGGAGAACCGGCATGACCCTTCCCACCCCCTAACCACCAATTTCCTCATAACCTCTTGCCATAGTGGGACACTATATGTGTGCATCTGTATGCCCACAAACAAATCTCTTACAGTATTTACAATATTTACATATTTGTACACCTGAAATATTTTGGTGAAATTGAAAGAAAAATATTTTAATCAACTGCTTGCTAAGAGAAGCTATTTTTTTCTACTGAAAATAGTTTTATCTGTATCTTTTTGTATCTGGTACATTTCCATTTTTTCAGTTGTTCAACCACTTTTTCATCCTGACCCTGACATCACCAGATCCCAGAATGCACCTCTTCACCAGAGCATAAAATGTCAGAGTTTCAGGGACCTGCCCTTCCTGGCGTGGCTTTCTTACGGGCTTTCCCAAGGAAGCAGCTGCCCGGCTCCAGATATGTCACACGCTTGGGAGCTGTAAGGCCCCATGATGCTGTGTTGCACATCAGACACAAACGCGCTCCTGGCCCGTGCCATAGGGCTGCCTGATCAGTCACAAAGGAGCATTCTCCTCGTCCTTCTCTCTCAATAGTATTACTCATGCCTCTCTCTCTCTCTCTCTCTCTGCCAATGAAACAAACAAGCAACCCTTTGCATTTAATCAAGGGACTACAGACACTTTCTGCATTGTGGACATCCTGTACTGTCAAAAGAAATCTTGTTCACACAGTGCACTTCTAAGTTTGTACACAGAGTGCATCTTAACCCTGTGTGCAGTGCTATGTGAATTTATGGCTGAATCTCAAATAACTTCAAGCTTTGATCCCTCAAAACACAATGAGCCACTCATGGAGTCCATTTATGCAAGTTAAATCTTTAAAGGGGTTCAGGGCTTTGGGCTGGGGGGGGGCATTGGATTCATCCTATGTATGACGTAACACATCAACATAAGCCAAAATAGCAAACTAGTACTGTCTACTATTGTGAGTGGGCGTGGACATTCTCCCATATGGGTTGATGTGTACATACAGACTCTAATCCCCTTGTGGCCATAGCAGTGTGACTGTAAGGTGTTGTAAAGAGTTCACCTCAGCTAGTTTATGATCTGACAGGCAGCGGTCAGAGTCCACTTGGGGGGACAGCCAGTCACTGGGGCAGGAAGTGATGACATCCTGAGCAAGGCCTGTCCTCACCAGTGCCTCTGTCAGCACGGAGGGGTGTAGGGGACACTGAGGTGCAGCCACTAGAGAGCACCCTTTCCCACACCAGCCACAGGCACGGGAGAACCCGGCTTTGAGATGTGTCCAGTTTCATTGAAATTGGAAGATTTGATGTAAGAGGGCTTCATGAACTGAATATAACTACAACAATTTTCTGTTTGGGGTTGGGTGAAATCCCAAGAACTATTTTGAGAGGTGAGAAAAGTACTGAGGGAGGTCGACAACTGTCAGCCTGTTCAGGTCACAGAACCAGGTCATGTACAGTATACTTTAAGGTGGCTTCCAATATGCAACATCAAGTAGCTTATCTGACACTAGACTGGGAAAAATATTTCATCACTATGGTGTTCTTGATATTCTAAGCAGGTTTTATCAAATTTCCAAGGTTAAAGAAAGAACACTCTACAACACATTCAGCAAGGATCAGGCCCACTGCATTGAATTCAATTAGACATAATGGAAAGAGGGAATCAATATATTTCTCCAAAGTTGTCATGAGAGACATCTTGTGATCTTGGTGCCCTCTGTGTCCACTGTGCTGTCTGAAATGAGACCCCTGTATGGTAGCACTGACTTTCCTATGTTCCCACTCAAACCACATGAAGCCACCTCCAGGCAGCTCCATAGCTTCACATGAACACACACACACACACACACAGACACACGAACACACACACACACACACACATACTGGTGGTCCCTAGATGAAGAGCAACAATTTTTGGTCTGAGGCAGCATTGTACTTGTGGGAGGTCTCTAAAGCCCAGACAGACAGACAGACACACACACAGACAAGACCCTTCAAGTCAAACACAGCACACTCAACTACTGCCAGCCCCTGTATAGCATCTGTTACCATGAAACTTGACAAAACACAGCCGTTACCAGGAAATGCATAAAATGTCTGAACATGTCAAGAGTAAACAAATGCTACAACACTAATGTTTATATTAATCTGCAGTATACTGCGTCGGAATGACTCAGTGTCTGACAAGCTAAGCATGACGCTATAGCCCACCTGCCTAAAAACACACACAGAGTGTTAAGTTCATATTTCTTGTTTCTGGAGAAGTGAGAACAAAGATCTGTTTGCTCGTGTGCACTCTTTAGCCTCTCAGACAGTTGACTCATTCACAAGTCTGCCTCACACACCCTTTCCTGCTCCGCTTCTGGTCAGAGACCACAGCCACCAGAGAACACACTCAGACACACAATCTATACTGTATGCCCCTACCAGCAGAACTGCTCTTCTGCACATGCTCACTTAGGCTCACAACACTTTAGCACGAGACTGTTTATCTCTGGAGGCCAGCACACCTGCAGAAACATGTACATAGACACACACACACACACACACACACACACACACACACATACACAGACGGTGGCACACAGTGACACAGACGGTACCTTCCTGCAGTTCTCAAAATAGATCATGATGTCAGTGACAGTCAGCATGTGGAAGTCGGGGTCGTCCACGTTCCCACACATCCCTGAGGCTAGAGCACCTTCCCTGAAGCACACCTTCCCAGGGACTAATGGGGCCGGGGCAGGAGAGATGCTCACACCTCTCCCCCTCTCTCTCTCCTTGTCCTCCTCTTCCTTCTCTACCTCCTCTCGCTCATCCCCGCTCTCTCCTCTCCTCCCTCCTCCTCTTTTCTCTTCTCTTCTTCTCTCCTTCACAGCTATTTTTACTGACCTACATGGACTGGAGCTCTATCAATATCCACAAAATGCTCTAATTCAGCACCAGTTCTGTTCTGTTCCGTTATGTTCTCTGACTGGTCCTGCTGGGCCCTAGAGGCCTGGTTCAGTTCCCTTGCAATGAATACACACACACACACACACACACACACACACACACACACTCGCAGTGCTGCTGGATGTGCAGAGTGAGTCTGTCATGCAGTATCCTTCTTCAGAGGACATTATAAGTGGGGAGAGAGGACCATGTCTGTCTGGGACAGAAACAACAGACCACTGTCAGTGCGCCGAGGGCTGGTGGGCATGATGACACAGCGTGCAGCAGACTCCACACATTGGACACACACTGGCAGTCTTGTCTTTTCTCCTTCCTTCATGAGACCAGTCTAATGAAATAACACTGCTCTATGGGCAGCCCTGCAATTGATTAAGTAGGAACTGATTAGGAAACCTTTTCCCCAAGCATTGCACTGTGATGAGGAATGATTACACAGAGCACGCATACCAGTCATGTGACTGTAGGGTACAAGAACAATAAGGACAATAAAATGCTGCTTTACAACAGCAGACCTATACTGGACTCTATATAAAGCCTACCAATGCAATGTAGCCTATAATAACCTTATCAGGCATGGCATTCAGTAGACACCTAACACCTAAACACCTAAAAGAGTAAATATATGTTAATTATACATTAATTGTATGTAAATTGTCATTAAATGACTTAAGAACCTTGTTGTTGCAATCAAATATTTCAAATAAATAAATATGATTAGGGCACTGGCCTGATTATTCATCTCTAGATCTGTCCCTTACTGAAAGAGCCTGGAGCAGAACTCCAGCGTTGCTGAAAACAGTGTCAGACCATCATGAGTGCTATTCTCTCTGCTTCCTTGAATTCAGAGAGTTGTGGCATCTGCTGACAGCCAGGAGAGGTTTTTAGTCCCCCATCATGGCCACAGCTAACAAAAGGCACTCAGTGAAAAGCCAAGTCACCCAGCACTCCCCGCCTGCCATGCCCACATGCCCTGGACAAAGCCTGTCTGCCAGTCAGCCAGGCCCACCATCAGGCTCTCTAATCTTAGGGCACACACACAACACCAGACAATGGGCGGATGCTGGGAGAACTCCCCCCACATGGCACTGGACTGGAGCAGCACTAAACATTTTCACAGCCATGAATGTGCAAGGGTGAGGGAAAACACACACACACACACACACACATTCACACAAGCACAAACAATTCCAGGAGGGCCCATTTCCTTGGTGACTCGGCAAGCTCATGATTACTGGCTCATTTGCGACAAACTTCTCAACCCCTCGGCAATCAGGGAGCCAATTGTTCCAGCTCTTTTCAGGCTTTGTGTAGAGGCAGCCGACACCAGCGACAACAACAACATGCACACACACTCTTTTCATCGCACATTTGAAAAAGAGAATTTTATTTAATCTGATGAAGTAAAGTGAACTCTAAAAACGTCTCTGCCCCACCCTGTGACCGGCCTTGTTGGTCGGACATAAAAACAGTGACCTTACAAAGGCTCGAAAGACTTCGTTATGTCAGGCTGCCATGTCAAATAAACACAAGCCTGTCTTTGGATTGGAAATAGTGGATATATGGCCCATTAAAGAGAGCTTCTGGTTTCCCAAGACCAGTTTTTTCCCCCATGGCCAAAATTAGAACAGTGTTAAGGACATGGCCAGATAACTGAGCCAGACTGGAAATATTAGGCAGGCAGAAAAGAATGCACCAGGCACAGCACCCTGCTGCATACCGCACCCTACAACACCAAGGGTATCCATGAAATGCTAATCATGAGAGGCTGGGAAGTTGAGTCTCCTTTTTTAAGCAAAGCCACAAATTTTGTGAAGAGGACAGTGACTTTGCACAACCCATTCTTACGTTTCCCAGATTAAAAAATCTGAAGTTCCCTCAAGTCATTTCCATTGTTTACCCACAGACCGCATAACCTGCATGCATGGCTTTGTGAAAGAAGATGCATTGACAAAGAGGAGAAGAAAAGACGGTGAATTTTGTGTCGTTCCTACGTGGTGGGAGATGCCAAAAGCACAGCTGTTCAACAGAGATGGAAAGTCACACACAGGTCTTCTGAGGCCAAGCCTGAGTTGAGTGTCATTGTGAAGGAGGTGATGGGTTTTGTGAAATAGGAAAGGAAGAGCTTTTGGCACTTGACACTGGGGGTTGTCTGTGAGGTCAGGTCGCATCTTGCAGGCACAGGGATGGAATCTTAAAGTCACTCTGTGCAGTTAATGGTTTTTCTGCAGCTACTGAGCTCCACCATAAGTTGCTGATTAAATTCAACCCAGAGGATGTGGATTTATTTACAAACAGAAAAATAGGGACTGACAATGCTAATCTCTTGAAAAGCCATTTTATCTGGCAAGGTAATGAACACGATTTCATACAAAGGCTTCTACATGAGTTACATGGCTGCTTTCTCAGCACTATACTTTAATATGGGTGCAAACACTGCATCATTATCTCTATTAAAACTTAGTTTAGCATTAAAATGGCTTCAAAAGTAATGCATTATCTGATGTATTAAAACCTGTGTATAGGAAGCCTTTAAAAACTCTGTGAGCACAACTCATGACACTCACTCACTCCCTCCCTCTCTCACTCTGACTGACTCAAGGCCTTGCTTGCTTGGTTGAGTGACTCGAGGAAGTTGCTCAAGTGTGGTAAGGAGAACAGGATTAAAAACAGGCGATTACTCAGATGTGGGGACGTGAGAAGGGCAGGGCACCACTGCATTTCCTCTTTTGTTTGTTTCCTTCCCAACTGTGGTCTTACTACTGATGCATTATGGGTCACAGAAGGCTTTGATTTCCCACACACACGCCAATGAAGTTTCAACAGCATGATCACAAATTACTTGTTTTCGCTAAAACAACTGTAAAATAAATCTTACAAAAAAACAAGCTCTTAAAATTAATTAAAAGACATATCACATGTTTCATCACTTCAAAATTTCATAACTTGCCAAATTTCAGTACTATTACATGTAGCATCCAACATGACTTACAGCTAATTAGATATACTTTTAACTGGGTCTAATCTCAGTTATGAGAATGTTAAAACACTAGGCCATAAAGGCAGGCCACAGGCTACTCTAAAAAGAACATGATGGCATGACATCATGCTATGAGGTGTGAGATGCTATCCTTGGGTCACAATGCTGTGAAATAAAGACATGGGGTGTGACAGCTTGTTTTTCTGGAACAATTCAAACATTTGCTGTGTGCAAACACACTATTGTCAAGCGTTATGGTCCAAGGTCACAGACGCAGCCCTCAAACTCTGCCAGGCATTCCATTCTTGTCAGCAAAGAACCTTATCACATAACCACCAATAATGTGACCCTGCACACTGTCTCAGAGTTTCTCTATCTTTGCACTCCGTTTAAGTTCAATTACAGAATGCCCCTATCAGCATAATTTACAGCAGGCACATTCCACCAAAACAGAACCCTTGAACTTGATGTACACTTTTATAATGTGCTCTGCTGAAGAAATCAGACAAAGGGTCAACAACAATCTAAGCAGTCATAACTGCCCAATGTTGAGAAGTCATGGCTCACACTCAAGTGCGCTTGAAAGCCCAGCCGGTCAGGCACGCTCCATTGATTTGGTAGAAGCTCCCATAAGTGAGGCATAAACAGGAAGAGGCTCATGATAACAATCAGCGTTTGAGCAACGTCACAAAGAGGAAGAGAACCCTGAGGGTGCCCACATCCTTATATGGTGAGTTCCCACTCTGTGTGCTCAGCTCAACCACACAACATACAGTACTATGAGAGTTTGGGTAGGGAGAGGAGGGGAGACGAAAGGGGACAGGGGGGGCAGGCTGGGGTGTTTTTTTTCCCCAAATAAGTGGTCTATGTTGTAGTGTCGTGTGGTGTGTTGTGTTCTGTGTGTACATATTGGGAAATTTACAGACATTACGCCTCTGAAACACAGGCAGGGTAACAAATTCATCTTCTTTCAAAAACAGACTTAGGCAAATATTTTAGACATTCAAAATGAGCTGCAACAGACAGTCGATGTTCTCACTCTGAAGAAGGCCAAACAAAGAGTTAATCTATACATGTTCAGAAAAGTTATTCACTGTGTCACTATAACTATGATTACTATACCACCTACACCTATTTGTTTAGTAAAGAGGGCAAGTAGATATATCCTAGAGCCTGCATAGCACTAGGCACTGAGTTATCACATGGCATTAAAAACATACTGTATGTTCAGTATAGACTGCACATGTTACCCTTCAAAGTGCCTCTCCATCTCCACAGGGGAAGAATGTTTTCCACATGATAAGAGGGTCACTGATCCCCTGCCCCTAATTCTCCTGTCCAGACTAATCCGTCTTAAAAACACCATGAAGCGGCTCTATAACAGCACAGCAACTGAGTCGAGCTCCTCCACCTAATCCAGCCATCCCCAAAGAGTGCCAAAGAGACACCTCAATCTACAGACAGGAAAAGAGCAACCTCACCAGTAGGTCTTCACCCAGATTGCAACTTATGCAACTATGACAGTATAACAAAATTAAAGCATTAAGAGTTTGCTGTGTGATGTCATATATTATAGTATGTAATATCATATTATGATAATGCCAATGACGGGCAATTCCATATTCCATATTCTCAGGGCAAGCTCCTGGATTGCATTGGATGAAGATTCTGCTTATTAGAGGGGGTGGATAAGCAATCCATCTGCCCAAGGGCTTCATCAACATCCTCATCCCATTACAGGGGGTTCATTCAGAGCCATTCAGCCTGTTTGATTCAATCCTTAAGTCTAAGTACTATGAACCAGACCAGATTCCACTTTGCATGAGGACTGATAGACACATCGCTGTCCTCAAAACTGAACAGACTTAAAGAAAATGCATCATTAATTGTCAGAGGTGTTCAGTACTAGGGCACAATGATCAGCATGGTGATTATTCAACAGTAAAACAATTAACTGTCCATTCTAAACCTGCTTATCCCTAAAACCATTTAACAAGTGTGCACAGAGGTCCTTGGACAGGAAGTTAAAAACTGCTGTGCTCTGTGGAATACCTTTTCCACAAATGGGAAAGACAACCCTGCCATTTCTATTATTCTTCTATTTCATACTGGTCAGCTTCTAAGAAACACTGAATTGTTTCCAAGTTTTTCTGAAAAGCACAGGAAGAATGTTGCTGTTGGTTACGTCTACTGCAGGATAGTCCCCCCCCCCCCCATTCAAATGAAACAAACATTCTATACTATGCATATGCAAATAAAACATATTTACTTTTGGACAATATTTATTTGTGTATCTGATTTTACGTTTAGCAGACAGGGCAGTAATTACACCGACAACTTGACTAACTTTGTATGGCACTAAAGTAACAATCCCGTAAAGGAAAAATCTGGTGTGAATCCATCCATATCCCTGTTGTTTGAGGTCCCGTCCCCGACTACTGTCAATAGGAAAAAGAATGTAAAAAATTTATATAACATACACCAAACAGCTATCACTAACTGAATGGGGCAAAGAGATTCACTTTCAGTTTCATTTTGCTATGCCCCATTAAGTTAACATTAGTTATTGGTTCTCTACTCAGTCAATGTTGTATCAAATTTTCTGGTTCTTTTTCCTACAGACAGCACTTGGTGGTCCAGAACAACAGTTCTATTGACTGATTCACACCGGATTTCTCCTTTATTGTCACTTGTACATTGTCCAGTGCAAATACAGTGACAGGGTTTCAGATTAAACAGAACGCATTATTAATCTATGCCTGTACATTCCATTTAACACCTATCTCATAAACCAGAAACACGATAGTGACAGGATTTCAGATTAAATAGAATACATCATTCTACGCCTGCATATTCCCTTTAAACCAGAGGAAATCCTATGACTTGAGACATGCTATATGATCACTGTGAGCATAAACCTCACCACAACATTCTTTTCTGGTCTACATGACGAACACACCTACTAACTTTCTCTTCTCGACAGCCTACAAGATCATTGCCCTGAAGACAGACACAGCAGGTGTAGTCAGACAGGTTGCGCTATAAAAACAGCCTAAACCTGCAACATGATGATAAAATCACAACATGGACATGCTGAACCCACTCAGTTGGGAGACAGCTGTGTGTGTCTCAAACACTCCCAGTTGACCCTATTCCCTACATTCTCTTGTGATAAGCACCATCAACTCCTGCTCAGCCTAGTCAAATAGTGCAGCACTCCAACAGCTGATCTTTAAGGGCCCTTCTATTTTTGAACCCCTTGTTACAGAATCAGCCAGCTCATCAGGACTGACATACCAGGCTGTCAAGCACACTACCAGTGTGGGACTCTGTGCTGCTGCTTAAAGGCACAGCCATGTTGACTGCACAAAATGCCCTCACATAAGATGCAAATCTAACATGTTGCAATGGCAACGGCAACCTGTGATGCAGCAGTGATCTTTTCAGGAAGTGGCAGGAGCCAAACTGACAACGGAAAGCATGTCATGGACACATGCAGCCATGGCTGTAGCATACTTTCACCACAGACGTGTTTTAGAGTTTTTGGTTTATCATACAAAAGAGTGAAACTGTGTAACCAATGACTAAATGTTCTCAAGGGAAATCTTTTGTGTCTTGCTCTGTTACTGTGTGCACTGCAGCAACTAGAAATGAACAGTTGACAAGATAAACAATACTAATCTGCAGTTCTGTGGTGCAAGTGATATGTTAAGATTAAAGACAGACAATGTGCAATTATTGCGACATTTCTAGGCATATTTCCCCATAACACACAAATGTGTAACATCATTCTGATTGGGTGCATCTGACAGCAGATGAAATTATATTTGATATGAGTTAAATCACATTTAGTTGAATCTGCTTTTAGCCACTGATCTTTTCACTCGTCACTTCACACTTAATGCATTGCACTGGAACACAACCTGCACTGTGTGCCCTTGGCTCCAACAGGAGAGTACTTAGAGGTCTGTTTGAGTGCATGTAAAAGCACAGGCACACATGTGAAACATTTTAATACTCATCTTTGTGAGTGGTCAGTCAACCTCTAATTAATATAATAATCATGATCACATACATGTTTCCCTCTAGCCTTTGCACTATGAGGACATCTATGAGTCATAGACATAATGTTTCATCTGGCATGGCATGGCAGTAAGGGTTACTTGGATTTAAATAAGGTTTGAGACTGCTAATTGCATCAAAGGTAGCCTCAGCAGTATGGATTTCAGTTGAAACTCGGAAGTCTATAAGGCCAGAGGCTTAATAGTGCTGTTTGAGTTAGGGCCTTTCCTCTCCCCCTCTTCTGGGCAGGAGCTCCCTAACAGTTGCTGTATGGCCCACAGCACGCTATTAATAAAGTGGCTGCCATTTGCTCCAGCCTAGTCATTTTGGGCACATTTCTCATGAATGATATTGCGTGCAATAGGGATGGAGGGATAGGGCTTTCACAGCGCTTTTATATGGTGATACTGCAGAATGGCTGCTTCTGCCCATAGGCCACACTAGCAACATGGCCACATGGACACCTGTCAGATCGACCACCTGTGGCAGTTTGTCAACATGGACAGAGCTGAACTTTGGTGAGGGATTATAACAGGTTAGCACAGGGCATTAGACTTCACGATATGATTTTAGGCGCTGTCCTACAATTGCTATCTTCACACCTTAAACGTCATACGTCTACCATGCAACTTCACAGCTTTCGTAGGTACAAAATGGCTCTCCAGCGATATGGCTTTTAATTAGAAACTTGTTTCCCTTTTACTTGTTCTTCATTATACCTGATAAAAAAATTATATTGATTGGAAATACGCTCCTCATATAAGAATGGCTTGATGTAGAAACTACAAAGGAAGAGTAGCCTAGGCTAATGTTCTATTATCGTGTTGCTTACCTCTTTGGCAATTACATTCAGAGCATCATCTTCTGCTGTCAATCGTTCTTTATTTGGAATTCTCTTTCGTCCTGGTCCTTGTGTCCCCATGGTAGTTTACTCCTTTTAAATTTTTTCTACTCCAACGCGATAAATAAAAATATCCTGTTTTACTTCGTCGTCCTAAATGTTTCATAAATTCCTCTAAAAGACAAGGTCAGCATAAAAATATAGGACGCATTTTCCAAGTTGCCAAAACAATCGTGAACTCTATACCAATTAGTTCAGTTACAAAAATCACCAGAAACTATGCTGTGAAGCATACAAGGATGAGCATTGTGGTACATCCGTCTTAGGTCCTCTTCCTTGATTCTTTTTCAGTCACTGAAAATGTCATTGTAATCTTAGAAGATCCAGTGTTCCGTCCACTGGTTTTATGCTGCGCTCGTGTTTTTCCTTGTTGAAATACTGTCTAAATATCCACACACCAATTATTACTCCTTCGTCCAGATTTAGACTTCAGTTATTGCTTTACTTTTTCCGGTTGAAGGCAACTTCGTTTCCAACTCACATAAGATATTGTATTCTACTCAGAGAATAAATTACTTTAAACGAAAAGTATTTGTAAGTTTATAGATCCGATAGCAACTTATTTTCGTGAATTCTCGTTCTCGGTTTAGCCTGCTTGTTGTATAGTCAGCACTGAACTGTCAAAGTTAGACATGGCAAGCTGTAGCCTAGTCCAAGTCCGGATAAAGTCTAGAATGAAATGAATACACGTTCCGGGGTACCGCTCTCAGTTTGCGACCGCGCAGCTGAAGGGGAAGGCTATCGCACTCTCTCACACCCTCTATGCTATTTTTAATGAGAGGCAAGCACTAAAAACAGAACCCTTGTCTTTTAGCCGAGTTCTTAAAGGCACACTCGATTCGGACCCCTGTCTAGGCTATTATAGCAACCTCAGACCTGGTAGCCTAATGTCTAATTTCATTACATAGGCTTTGTATTCTGTTAGGCTCAACATGCAATTGCTTTCCTGCATAGCCTACAACACACAACTAAAACATTTTAGCCTAATCTATTTATTGTGAGCCTAATATCAATTTGATAAATATACTATTAGAGTAAATAAAAACGGAATCCAAGGTGCAGTAATAGCTTATCCTAAAGAACAACCTATGGTTTTGTGTGTCTGTGTGTGGCGGGGGGTTGGGGGTGCTTATCTAGTGCTTTATCTACACGTCTAGGTTTTCATATTATTCTGTCATTGTTTTACTCTGAAGTGCAATAAACTGCCCTTCACCTAAAAAGTTAGTTCGTTACCACAATTTTACCACAGATCTGGCGACCTCTATTGGTGTGTGAAAAGTTTATTTTGTTCAATAATGAGGAGAAATTCCATGTCGAACAGAAGAGACCGTACTGATCAGATGGCCTACGACACAACAGCTACTTGAAATCACACAGCTGTCCCCCTTCTGTAGCATCCTGTAAAATGCCGTTAGTTCTTTTCACCGTATTCACAAGACTATCAGCTATCAGGTGTCTTCAGGTGAAGTTAACAATAAAGATCCCGATTATTACACGTGTCATCAATTGACAAGGCTCTGTCATCAGTAAGCTAATTAATTATTTGGCGCCTTTGGTTTGTTTTTATTAATAGCCTAGAAGTGCGACTGAAAGGGCTGTTAGGTTCTCTTCACTAGCATTTTATGACAAAATGGGTAAATGGATTCTTGAATTTAAACAATATTTCGAGTTTTAATGCTAGTTGTCTTTGTGAGGTAGGCTATCCTATTGTAGCAACTTGGAATGACATGTTTACTTTTTTCCCCACACTTAAGCAGGTAAGAACGTCTTTATTGTTTATGCGCATCAAAGCGCTGGGTCATTCAATGCGGCTGCCAAGGATGTGGCAGTGGAGATTCTAACGGCACAGGGCTGCAATGTGGTGGTGTCTGACTTGTATGCCATGAACTTTAAAGCCACTGCTACTCAGGAGGACATTACAGGTGTGCTCAGGTCACACGTTGTCTTTACGTGTTCTCTAATCGGAACGACACAAATTGTCCTAAAGTCCTGTGCTGACCTACACTGAGTTTTAATTCACCACCTGCTTATTGTAGGTGAAGTGAAGAATCCAGAACACTTCCAGTATGGAGAGGAGACCATGCTGGCATGGCGGGAGAATCGACTGAATGCTGATATTGTGGAAGAACATAAGAAAGTGACTGATGCTGATCTTATCATTTTCCAGGTATCCTGCATATTTCTGTTCAGTGTGACAAATTTCACTTGATGTGGAAATATGTAGCCTATGGAGTATTTGCCACCACATATTCATTTATAAAGACTGGCCTGCTGAAAGAATGGTAGCAACAGCTCTTGATTTAAGGTAAATCTACTTCTGTTGTAGTTCCCCATGTACTGGTTCTCTGTACCTGCCATCATGAAGGGATGGATTGATCGTGTTTTCACACAAGGGTTTGCCTTCACGTCTGAGAATCGATACAGTCAAGGGTTTTTCAAGGTCTGGGTTTCTTCTCTACATAAAAAAAATCCTTAATTCCTTAAGTACAATCATGATTTTTAAAATCTTTAGCAGTAATTTTTTTATTTGGTTGCTATATGCAATATGCAGTGCTATATGCAGTGTCAGTGACTGTGTTCATCTTTCCTGGTAGGACAAGCGTGCCATGCTGTCTTTCACCACTGGTTCCCATGAGTCCATGTTCAGCTCCAGTGGCATCAATGGAGACATGAATATCTCCCTGTGGCCCATACAGGTCCTTGGGATGTCTACCATGTCTATAAAACCCATAACCTGTGTATCAATCGTTGGTGTTATTGGATGTGACCCAAAATCCCCTTTGAGTTATCATGCTCTCTTCTCTCCCTATGCAGAATGGAATTCTCTACTACTGTGGTTTCCAAGTCCTTGCTCCACAGATCTTCTGGGCTCCGCCACACATCCCATCTGAGGCACGTAGTGCCATGCTGGAAGACTGGCGTCAGCGTCTGCAGGGCCTCCTGAGCGAGGCTCCACTCACCTTTCCCTCCTCAGACAGCTTTGACGCCAGCAGTGGCTTCCAACTCAAGGCTGACGTGAAGGAGAAGCAGGCCAAGGCTCTGTTTGGAATGACTGTTGGCCACCATCTGGGCATGCCCATCCCTCCCAACAGTCAGATCAAGGCTGGAGTGTGAAAACTCGGCTCAGCATGAACCCATGTTGCCTCTACTTCAATAAAAGGAGTTTTGAATGCATATATCCTTAATGGTGTCAAATATATCTAATGTAATCACAATTACAGGCATGTAATATTTGACTTTATTAGTGCAAGATTGCTGCCATAAAACTACAGTGCATTTGTAAGATGGTTTAAGAAAAAACACAGCAGCTTCTCTTGATCAAGTGCTTTTGGACAGTAAATTCTTAGCTTATTAAGGAAAGATTTTGGATAACATAAATTTGACTCCTCAAAGCATTCATAATTACAGGCTCTTTAACTTTAAATCAGCAAAGGCTTTACTTCACCCGTGCTTTTAGCAGCACCGTTTTGGAACATGTGGCTTGGCAGAAAGCTGAGGGGGCATTTGAATCTGTGATCATGCTGACATATGTCTGGGTTAACTGCCACTTGTGTTAGGAACAGACATTTGCTATTTATGTGGATTTATTTTGTTTTGGCTGTGTTTTCAGTGAAGAACTATTGGTATTTTTAGAACCTTGATCCCATAAGTAATTTTTATTTTTGGTCCTGTTTATTGCACTTCTATTTTGAGTATTTATGAATAGGGAGAGCTAACAAATTTTCCAGGAAAGGCCAGATCAGATGTCACAAATGACATCCAATAAGGTACTGATTCAGCGTAGCACATGTAAGCTTTGAAGGTTAAAAGCAGGATATGGACAGGATTGGTACCCAGAAGACAAATTTGGAATGGCTGGCAGGCTCCCTTATAGCAATGCATGCTGGGCTTGATTTTGTCTCACTCACTGGACAAAAGTCTATGATGTTCATATAAGTAATATAAGTCCCATTGTGTTAGTCAGCCAGCCATCCCATCTCAAATTATATAAATGTACAGTATGACCTCTGGCTGTAGAGTTTTGAATGTAGGCCTACTGAAACATTTGAGACAATAATGATACAATATTTGGTATAAATAGACAGCAGCAGAACACTAACTTATAAAGGCAAGGAAACTCTTTTTCAGTTTGTTTCCTGTGTTCCATTCATTTAACATTAGCTATTGGTTCACAAATTTGGTCTATTCATCTATTCTCATTCCTCCTTCATACCGACAGCACTGTGACCTTGAACAACAGGGCTATGGGTTGATTTGGCCTGGCCCTTTCCTTTAAGTGCATAAACTATGGATATCTTACTACAGAAAGCAGTTTTCTTTTAAAGTGGTTTACAATTCTGACAGCAGGTAAATCAGATCAGTATTAATATCATGGATATAAATATATGGCAAGATTTCTGCTCTCTGTGGTGTGCTTCCTTGCTCAACTTTTATGAGGAACATTTATACGCGGGAAAGTCATTGGCTCATAAGAGCACAAGACATGTTAATGTCCTGTTTAATGGTCCAATTCCATTTTCAGTTTTCTGGCCAGTTTATGTATATAACACATTTCATACACAGCGACAGTCTAATGTGCTTTGCAAAAATAAAGGCAAAGAACAGTAATTAATAGAAAATAAAAGTGACTGGGGAAAAAATAAAACAAAGTAAGTAAACTGAATAAAATGAATGAAATATAAAAACATAATAGTAGTAGAAATAAAGTAATAAAATGAACTAAAAGTGAAGTCATAAATGATTAAAGTTTTAAAAAGATACAGCAATTAGCAAAAAGCATCTGAGAACTGCCAACATAAAGAGCTTTTTTGATGTCCCCAGGGAGTTGGTTCCATAGCTGAACTGTATAGTAGCTAAAGGGTTCTTCACCACACTTTGTTCTAATGATGGGTTTTACCAGCAAATTTTTTGTTGTGATCTGAGAGATCTATTAGGGTTATATTGCTGAAACATCAGAAAGGTAATTAGGTCCTTTCACATTTTGAGACTTCAGCAGTGCTTTAAAGTCAATTCTATAGCTTACTGGGAGCCAGTGAAGGAACCTTAGAATTGGAGTAATGTGCTCTGTTCTTTTTGTTCTTGTGAGGACCCTAGCCGCCACATTTTGTGTCAGCTAAAGCTGTTTGATAATCTTATTTGGCAGGCATGTGAAAAGGCAATTGCAGTAGTCAACCCTACTGGAAATAAAGGCATGGATTAGTTTTTCCAAATAATTTTTTGACATAAGTCCTCTTAGTTTGACAATGTTTTTTAGGTGATAAAATGCTGACTTACTGATTACTTTCATGTGTCAAAGTTTAGCTCACTGTCAATGAAAACACCAAGATTTTTAATCCCCTTTGTGTCAAGACTAGTGGAAAGATAGTGGTCTTTTCCCCAAATAGAATTAGAAAAAAGAAAAATTTGAAAATTTTGTGACATCCACTTGTTGATTTGGTCAATACACTGATAAAGACATTCAAGGGAGGCAGGTGATAGAGCAAAGTAGATTTGGGTGTCATTAGCATAGCAGTGATAGGAGATTGAGTTGTTCTTGATCATTTGTCCAAGTGGAAGCATATATAGGTTTAATAGTAATGGTCAAGGATCGACACCATTGATCAAGGACATTGATGTTGAGGTACAATTTCCCATGGCAAAATAGAAACTTCTGTCTTATAAATAGGATTTTAACCAATTGATAACTGTACCAGTGAACCCAACCCAGTGTCAAATCTATGTAGCAGTATGTTGTGATCAGCTGTGTCAAAAGCTGCACTGAGGTCTAGTAGCACGAGGACAGATGTTTTGCCTGCATCAGTATTAAGACGTATGTCATTTAAAATCTTTATCAGCGCTGTTTTGGTGCTGTGACTGGCACAAATTCCTGACTGAAAATAATCAAAGCAGCTATATGATATCAAGAAGGCAATTGATTGATGATTTTAAGATTTTGGCATAGATAAGAAATTGGCCTGTAGTTGTTCAGTACTGAGGCATCCAGGTTATTCTTTTTAAGTAGGGACTTTACAACAAAATGCCAGTATCTAAGGAAGCATTTATGGTCTGAAGCTGAGATGCTATATTCTGTCTTATTTTATAAATTTTGCCCTTGAAGAAAGATGCAAACTCATTGCATGTGTTAACGGAGGAGTTCAGGTGTTTATTGTGCCAAGGGATTTGTTAGCTTCTCAACTGTTGTAAATAGTACACAAGCATTGTTCATATTCCTTGATGATGTTGGAGAAGAAAGACTGTCTAACTTTACCAATTTCATAAATATATTTACAGAGCATCTTTGTGGACTTTGTAATGGATATGAAGTTTAGATTTGCGCTATTTTCTATCAGTCTTCCTAAATTATCTTTTTAGCAGTTTAACAGTTGGATATTGTTTCCATGGTGCTTTCCTGTTTGCCAGTGACTCTTGAAAACACAGAAATCTTCAGATAAGGCCGAGTCAACAACAGTTGTAGAGGATTTTACCAAAAAATTTAACACAAGAAAATGATCCTGCACTAAATCTTTTAGGCTCTGTGTAGGGTTATTGTTACAATACACACAAAATGTATGCTTAAAATGTATTTATTGGATTAATGAATGAATGAATGAATGAATTAGAAAACATTTTGAATTCATTGTCATGCACAACCATCTCGCTTTCGATTCTAGTCTCTTTTCTGACTTTTCCACAAGGGGGCGCCCCTGACTGTACTCTGCCCGAGCTGCCAGAACAAGCATGACAGATTCATGAGCATTGAGCAATGAGCATTGTGCAGCGGACACACCGAAAGTGCATAACCGCGTCTTTGCACCTGGGGTTTATAGTTAATTTTTGCCACAGACTTAACGAGCTGGATGAGAACAACTATATGGGAATTCTGGGACAGAAAGAGGATTGATGGGTTTTTCATAGGACTCTGTGGCTTATTTCATCTGTGACAGGGTTAACGCCGGGGCAGTCGTTTAAAATGAAGAACCTCAGCAGGAGACCTGAGGCCATGCTGATTTGCACCAGCCCAAGTGTTTCTGTCTCACTTGGCAGAAACATCTCAGAAAAGAGAAGGCATCTCCAGACAATCCGCCTCTCTTTTGGCAACATATGTCAAAGCTGTCTTCATACAAATGTCTTCTACACATGTGGGTGAGCACAATGAATATGTGTCTTCAACTGTAAAGTTGACAGTCTTGACTGCAACTGAGAATAAGTGTTTATAAATCTGAAACAAGAGCTGGTGGTAGGTGACTTGGCTCAGTTGTTTTCATATGGGCTCTAGGCGTAAATGATTAACCATTCTGGCAAATGTATCTTGGTAATACAACCTGTTGAATTCTGCATTCTGTTCGCAGGTCACGTGACCCTAGCACCTACCACACACATCCCCTAGTGCGTCTCTTCAAAGACATTCCAGAGTGCCGCCTGAAGTTCACTCAGCAGAGCAGCGATTAGAGCCACTGTGCTGCTGCGACCGATGCTTTATAGACTCCTATGTTTCCTCGTGTCAAACACCCCGGAGCGGAGGAGCGCGCAGCGGGACAAATGGCTCTCAGCTCAGGGCCCACAAATCTCCCTTTCACTCTCAGTCACTCCTCAGCCACGCGTGAAACAGTGACACACAGCACACACACAATGCAATGCACACACCCATGATACACACAGTACACACACTCACAGGGCTCTCTTGTGAGTTGAGAGGATGTCAGGCTGAGAGCCTGCTGTTGCCAAGAAGAATGGCTTGTAAGCATGGTCGGATACACAGCGGAGCTGTGATAGAGCTGATGAGTGGATTCAGTGTTGCGTGATGTGGAAATTGCATCTCCCACACGGCAAGACATACTGTAGGAGGTAATAATTGTTTAGGGAGGATATTATCATCCTTGGTTGAAATTCTCTGTCTAGCTGTAAAATGAAATCATGACATGATCACAAAGGACTGGCCATTGTGAATAATAAAAAGAGAATGAAATCTTTTTATCTCACCAGGTAAACCTGCCGTGTCTTGAGGGGCACAACTTTCCACATGCAAATGCAAATTAACAAATGTCTGGTAAACCAGTTGCGAAAGGATTGACCAGCCAGTAAATTATTTCAATTTGAGAATCTGGTGGCCCCCTGGGGATGTTACCGAATCACCTCATCTGCAGCAGGCCAGCAGCCGTATATTTTTCACCATTGGGCGTTAGAATGAGCAAAGCCACCTGGAGGATTAACTGCATTAACCGTGCATGTGTGTGTGTGTGTCTGTACATGTGTGTGGCCTTCAGTAGAGGCGGCTCTTTTGCTACATTTCCAACAGGGGCTTTGCACGACTCCTGGGCTTGGTGACAGATTGGTGTGTGTCCTGGGTCCTTGCCATGCCTTCTCCACTGCTTCATCACCCGCCACCCCTGCCCCTAACATCCTGGGGCTCGTGCAGCTCTTAGCTTCGACGGAGAGCCACCCTGATGCAAAGCAGCCCCGTTTTTTGATGGCACCCGAGCTGGCTCCACAGAAGCCACTGAAGCTGTATTCCCAGCGAACGCGCCACTGGTGCACCCCCAGATCCTTTTTCTTCATTTTGATATTGACTTTTCACTGATCTGCTCGTACAGAGGGCATTTATTTAGAATGTCATCACCTCCAGCTAGAAACCAATCAGAGTGCTTTCCAAAAAAAAAAAAAAAAAAAAAAAAACTTTTGTGCTGTGCGCTCTGATTTGTGGCATTTCAAAGGAGTCCCCTCTATAATAACACTGTCCTTGAGGGGAAAGCCTCTTGTGTTTTTGGCACCGCTTTGTTTTCCCGGCTGCCGGCCCTTGCCAGCTGAAGTCACTTAAGTCCGTCACCCCACATGCAAGCATGCAGACTCAATAAGCAGAGCTTTTACGAAGCGTGCTGCTCCAGCTCTTCTCTGGTTCTCCCGTTTCCCAGCCGGAGATGCTTCAGTGCCACGTTACTGCTGCCTTGAGGCCCGCTGCTGACTGAAGGGTGTGTGTTATTAGAGGTGTGGGGCTGGGAACTCAAACACCAGACAGGAGGGTAACTGGTTCAGCAACACATTCATGAACCCCACATCACACTCACACCACAGTACGAGCCTTCAGTTGTTTCTGACAGAGGCAAGGCAAGTTTATTTATATAGTGCATTTCATACACAGGCAGTTCAATGTGCTTTACAAGATAACGGCAAAGAATCAGAGTCTCTACTTTTTGGGCTTAATTAATCAGAAGACATCATGTGCTATGGTGATGTTGCATGCTTGTTGATGTTGCACAATATGAGTCAGAGCAGGGGAGGTCTAAGGGCATATCCCTATAGTTTATTGCTGGTCTTCCAAACAGACTGGGATTTGTCATCCTCTCCGGCACGTTGTGTGAGAGGCAGGCTGATTGGATGGCGTCTGATGGTACAATGTGTCCTGTCTGGCCTTAGCCTGGGGGCTGCCGTGCTTTGACTGAGCATCACAAGGAAACCACTAATATAAACCACCTGCAGGAGGCTGGCCGGCTGGTGTATGGCATGACTTGAGGACTCCTCCTGCTCCGTGATGCCACTTGCCACATGTTTATGTTTGACTGTCACATTGCTTCCCCCGCCAGATTACAGGCTGTTTTTATTTTGTTTACCTTCTCATCCGGTACTGTGTGCCTTTTCCTCATTAGCGTTGGGTCCCTTGCCTGTGTGCTCTCTCTCTCTCTCTCTCTCTCTCTCTCTCTCTCTCTCTCTCTCTCTCTGTTGATACAGTTGGTATGTTTTCCACTGTACCACCCACGACACTATGGTCACGTACTCATAAGAAAACACCAGTGAGACTTTTTGTCTGATGGCATCAGACAGACCATTTCAGTTCATTCAAGTCTAATAGGCAAGGAAGGTTTTCATGCTAAGCGTTTCAAACAGTCTGAGTGCATATAGTGTTAGTCTAAGTAGATCTTCCTATAGTGTCATAAATAATGTGCTATATATTATCTTGCCCTACACTAAGGCCTTTTAAAATTTCTCTGAGTCAGTCTCTCTCTCCTCCATCACTGCGCTAGTCAGAATGTAAACTGTTTTGAGAGGTTTATAATTCTGTATCTGATTCTGTATCCACTTTTTTACACAAAAAAATGGTTTGGTTCACAGTTTATTTGAGCATGGCCCTGACACATGTATATGTGTGTATATGTCTTCTTTCTTTAACCTTCCGTGTGTGTTTCCCACCCTGGAGTGCCTACCATGTGACTACTGTCGCTCTGTTCTGTGTGCGTTCCGAAAAAATCCAAAGATTTTTGGAGTGTCTAAACTTCAAGGCGTAATCACATCCAGACTTCCACACAGTACACTAACCAGGCTCGTTTTGGCACGGAACCCCTTTGACAGCTCAGTTACTTACGATATCGTCATCAACTGCCTCGCATGTGTGGCGGCTCTAAGCTAAGGATTCTTCAAAGTGTCCCACTGTGTCCCTCTTCTAAATTCATGTTTTGGCCGTAGGAAACATCTATATGTGCAAACATAAACAGACTAGGGAATGAAAGGGTTTAATGTTCCAAAACAGGCCTTTTGTGTTTCATAAACAAAATGAGGAGGTCAGGCATTCTCTGGGTTTCTCTACAGGGTTTAACAAGAACCATTTGAAAGAGAAACTGTTTAAGTACTGTTGAAGAGGAAAGCTTGTAGACTTGGCCAGGGGTGCTAGTTTTCTGTGCGTGCAGACAAGTCAGGAATGGGCTGGCAGCTTCTCCAAAATTAACAACCATTCCACAAACACAGTTAAGCACTGCTTGGAACAGCACCTGCCCCCTCAAATGGGTACAGGGAAACCAGTTTGTGGGAGAGCTGTGTGTGTGTGTGTGTGTGTGTGTGTGTGTGTTTGTTTGTGTGTGTGTGTGTGTGTGTGTGTGTGTGTGTTGAGACTCGCGGGAATACACATATAATACATACACACACACCGAGGAAATACAGTATGGCAGGCAGGGGAGTCATAAGAAATGGAAAAGCTATTGTTCCCATGAGGCTCGCTGCTGGCCTGTCCCCGGCCACCAGCTGAGTTGCATTATACCAATTGAAAACGGCAGACCACTGTGAGCCGCTGAGGTAAGCTTACAGAAATAAACTGACCGCAGGGCCAGAGAAAAGTGTGTGTGGGTGTGTTTGGGGAGCAAGGGGGGTGTCTGTAGGATGTTTTGTTTAGCAGAAACACCCATGGTCATTCGTCTGGCTTATATACTGCGAAATCTGTCAGCGTTGCTGACAACGTGAGGTTTCACTTCTCACATCAAATGCAGAAGAGCAGGTGTGGTGATTGCTGTAGCTAAGATGGATGGTTCGGACAGGAGCACATAAGAAACACAGTGAGGATATAGACTAATTGATCACTAGAGTACAGTTCACTGTGCAGGACTGTAGGAATAAGCATGAAATCAAATAAAAAGAAATTTAAGTAAATCCCAGAGTAAGATAATGGAAAGAGACAAAGGAAACCATCAAAGAGTTTTATATGTCGTTTTGAATACATTTGCATTATGCATTGTACTGTCCAGCCTCCTGACTTTCACAACTTAATTGTAATTTATTTGCCATAATCACAAGATGTTTTACAGTGTTCTATATTTTGGCCATCTTGAATTTTGAGCTTTTCAAGGGTTTTCTGCATTCAAATTGTAGAGGTCTGAACAAAAGAAGTCCAAATGAGCTTTGAATGGACAGTATCCTATTTATTTAAAATATAACACTTGTTGCAGCATGAAGTCAGTTTATTCAACCCTTCACAACAGTAAAAGGTGGGTTGCTACATGTCCCACAAACCGTTCTGTGGTTTGGTGAAGCAGGCAGACAAGACAGAGTCTTGAAGGAAATGGAAGTTCTTTGAGACATCGCCCAGTAACTGTAAGTTGAGAGGAAAATATTGAACCCCACCTGCATACACCAGTGTTACTCTAGACACCTTTCCAGACACCGGATTCTCTCACACAACAGCCACTGACATTTTTGACAGGCTTTGAATTGGGCTGCTTCTCCAAACAGAAGTCTACAAGAAAAGGTCTATTCAGACCCAGGCTTGTTGTGAATCAAAATGGCATAGTTTCTTTCCCTCCTCCACACTGCCAGATATCCACCTGCATGAGTTGTTGGTGAGTCACAACAGGGTATTTCGTTTCTCTCCTCACACGAAACACAAACACGGTTCACTTGCACAGCCCTGGCCATCAGCTGTGAAGAGATGTAATACAATGAGACTGATGAAAAACAGCTGGGAAACAACATCATGAATGAGGGAAGAAGAAGAAAAAGAAGAGAATGGAACTATTTACAAGGAAAGATTCATGAGACTGTAAAGATTTAAAGATGTGGTTCATAATTTGAGTCATTTTTCAAAGAGCATTGCTACTGAAAAGCCTCCTGGGGCTGCTGACAGTATCTGGAACACCCATTCTGCTGTGCTGGAAGCCTCATCCAACCTCACACTTTTGAGATGCATGAACACATGATTGCAGGGAGAAATGCCAAAAACCAGAGAAGTTGTAAAACGATTAATTTCAGAAACAGTGCAACAGAATGCTCAGTTGATATTGAAGTCCTTCTGTTTCACCCTTCCTAAATCAGACACTTCAGATAAATCCACCCCAGATTTTACCCATCCCCAAATGAAGTCACACCACCAGCACCACACTTTACTTTACGTCTCTTTCGTCTTCAGGAGCTCTTCATCACCCTCATCGCTCAGACACCTACATATTCAAACATGTACACCCAGTGAGTGCTGTGACACTAAGCCACTTCAGTTTATGATATATGTTTTAAAGCCTATGGCTGGCAATCACAGATGTGACCTTGGGCCACCCAGAGCGCTGTTTAATGTATGGAAACCACAAGATGGCCAATATTTATGTCTGCCTGAAAAATGTCAATGGAGAGGCTGATAAAGAAGATGAACTTCATCTGTTTCCTTGGGAGTAACATGAGTTCATCTGGCCATGTTGAGGCAAGCTGCTATCTCTGGGGTTGATTGTCTTGTGGCAATGGAGGGGAGAGTTCATGTCCTCTGTGAACCTATTCTTGTGCTCTCCCCGGGAAGGAGTTGCACCATGCCTGGCCATAATCCTGACCCACAAGGACAGCACATTCCACTTCAGATTACACGGGTGAATTAAAAATGGATTTCCATTGTATTTTCTCAAATGTACTCTCAGTCTTATTCTCTGAAGACCAATACCCAGAGGTTGTCCTTGTGTACTGTATATGGGACATATACTGCTGGTGATTTTTTTTCCCCTGAAAGTGTTTTAGTGTGTTTTCTATATTAACAATCACTGACTCAACTGTTGGACATAATCAAGATTTCTAAATAAAGTCAGAATGTAAGTGCACATCTGAAATGTCGTTCATGCTAAATATTTAGGTGAGCCTGTCAGTCACCGTCTGATCTAACAGCACAGAACTAAGAGTTTAACACTTTTCAACCTCTGTCTGTCTCTAAATAGTAAAGTGGAAATATTTTAAAATAGAATCAGAATCAGCATGCAGAAATGTTTTCTCTGTATCATGTATACAAAATTATTCCTTTTAAAAATATGTGTTATAATGCATGTGTTTTATCTGCATCCTGCTTCGGACAGAGGACCTGTCATCAGACCAAGATTGTGTGACAAGATTGAGACATTAATAAAGTTGTCCAACTGACAGACATGACCTGTGACTTCCAGGGCTTGACCAGCTAAGAGCAAGACCTCGTGACCCAGGGTGTCATTCTAAGACAACTTTATCTACAGAATCCCTTCCCCCCTCCGCCTTTCACACTTGCAGCTGTCCTGGCAAATGCAGTCATGTCAAAAACATTTTTTTTCAAGAAGTAGCAGCCTCAGCAGTTGAATTGAATGATGTTGGGATTAAGCTACAGCACATCATCAACTGTGTGTGTGTGTGTGTGTCTGTTACTATATGTGTATCTGCTAGGCGAGATGTAACACTGTCCTTACACCTCTGCAGGTGTGCAGCCTGTTCGTTCCCCTTCCTCCCAGCCTCAAAGCTTCCTTCAAGAGGAACTCCACTCTCTGTCTCTGGATGAAGAAAGGTTGAAAGAAAGATGCTGGCAAGAGTTTTAAGGCACAGTGATGTTTATCTGTGGGCCTTTGAAGTCAGTGCTGATGCATTTGATATAGCAGGACAATGGACATCCGTATGTACTGAAACTGTTCTTTCAACTTTTTTTTGATAGTGGAAGTTATTGTTACTCTCAATTCCTGACTTTTATTAGGGCTACTGTTCATAAGAATTGTGGAAAGCCCAACATGTAATACAATCCCCTTTAAATCAATAAATAATTACCTAATGTAACCTGTGTTGTTTTGCATTTGTACTTGACAATTCATTTTTAAAAAGCCATAATACTTCAGATGACTAGCCGATGTAAACTTTCCATCCTTTTTTTGTGTCACACATTTAAAATGACAGGAAAGAAAGGAGAAGACTGGATGGTGTTCTTTGGAAACCTGCCGTTCAGGTTCCGTTCCCCTTCAATGTTTGAGCTCAGTCCAAATGGATATTACTTCCTGTGTGAAGGGGAAATTAATGTCTTCTCCTGCCAAATATGAATAGCCACATAAGTATTTGTATTGTGTTGTGTGTTTGAGTGTGACACAAAGTCGAGCTTGATGGATTATCCAGGTGTAGACTAATTAGACCTTTGGCTTCAGTCATCAGCAGCAACACCGCAGTCACGTCAGCCGTCATATTTACATGTTGGCATTTAGACGTTGAGGTTAGACGGTTATGGGTTGGTCCACTTTCATATTTGCTTGTTTCGTTGCCCGTTGCCCGTTACGGGTTTTAGGGATGGGCGTGAGCCAATCGTGTGGCCACTAAAAGGAGTTTCTTGTGCACACTTGTCATGCAAAAACTGTAACTTGATTCAAACTGCTTCAGCAACAAAAATAACAACAAAATATACAGAATGCCGCTTTCATTACAGAAATGAGAGGTCTACACATCTCTGGAAGCATGACATGCACTGAGTCTGCCTTCGCACAAAGTAACCATTCCATTTTAAGCAGTGGTTGAAACAGGCTTGAATGGAAGTGTGTCTGTTCACCACGGGAGGCGTTCCTGCTTGCAGGCGAGGCTATATCAAGCGTGTGCAACTGCTATGTACAGGCTTGTTGATAGTGGAGGAAGAGGTGTATGCACACTCGTCTCCGCTGTCCCACACGAGAGTCCGAGAGGATAGCAGGTCGCAATCTACTCATCCAGGAAAGACTGGCGTCCAAGAAATCTTTCAGGATTAAATTTGGTATGCACTCGTCTACATTTTGAAAACTAGTTTATTCTAACCTGCTTGAGTGAATGAAACACACTTTTGTTTCTTAGAGTGAAGGTATGAGTGAGGAATTACAGTGTGAAAGTTGCATCAATTTTAACGCTTGGCTCGTTTCCAAAGGCTTGTGAGTGATCACGAGTCAGCAAACGAAGTCCACTTTATTCTGGTACGCGTTTTACATAATCTGGCAACATCTCGAGAGGGATAATGGACCTTCACCATTGGAGGCGCACAGGCGGTCCGTCCTCGATTCAGTCCGCAAGATCTCTTCTGTCTTTCTACAGGGCAGTTTGAGCCCACATAATGGGGACAAACAAATATGATAAACTAAAAGACATGTTGTCGAGACTATATTAGTACACCGTGGATGCTGCTGAGAAAGTTTTCATGTGATTAATCCATTCAAAATTGTCAGGTTATGCCACCTTATCACAATTGGCTTATATCAAAGTGCTAGAAATATAGCTTAAATCTACTGTATACGTGAACTGATTTCTTGATATCATTAATAAGCAGCCGGGAGATTCGCTTTCTTTTGCAACACCTGCGAGCGTCCCTATTTAACATATGAAATGTTCTTTTAAATAACCAATTAACATAATTATTTTTAAGTCTTTGGCGATAGCAACGTTTCTCTTACCCAAACGCAGCGAAAGGAATAGTTGTATCATTTGTTATCGGACAGTAGTAGCCTAAATTTCCACAATCTTTTCCCCGCGTGTACAGAGAGGACCTGAATGCAATAATAATAAGAATAAACTCAGGTTTTTTTTAAAAAAACGACCGATTGGAAAATGCCGTATAAAGTAAGCCATTTCACACAATTATTTTGCAAACACGCCTTTCGAATGCGGTCAGTTTCATTTACAGACATACACCATTAAACACATAGACTATATTAGTTTACATGTGGTCCTGTGTGGGAAATATTTTAAGGCAATATGCGGATATGCACTGCTGCGATACTTATAGTGTTTTAGGCCATTTAGACATCGTCGATTTTGCGAGATTCTCGGTGGTCAGTGTCAGTCAGGAATCATTTTTAAAAAACAATTCCAATAAAATAAAGTCATACAAACAGTATAATCAAGCATAAGTGTTGAGGTATTTAGGGACATCCATGGCATGTTTTGAACATATGTGATATATCAGCTTAATCTGTTTGTGCATTCGTGTAGAACACTGAAATTTGCAGTGTAAGCCATATGTGGTCCATTTGTCATGCAAAGCTATGTCTGTTTTAAAACCCATCAGTTTTTCCTCAATATGCTGATGCATTCTAGCATATGGAATGTTGTGCATGAAGAGAGGTACACAGCTGCTCTAAATGTAATGTTTTTTATTGCCCCCATTCTTGTGGTCAGTGACCCAACTTTGACACTGTCCAGACCGTGTCCGAAGTCCACTCATTGTCTTCAATTGGATTGAGTCACGTTCCCCTGCTCCCTCAAGCTCCCTAAGGTGTCAGTTTTCTTAAATCCGTTGACCTTTAACCCCAGGCACCCCATTTGTAAACTGCCATTGACAAGTTATGGCTGGACCAACCGGAGGTGTTGGACATTTACCACGGTGGCCACGGTTAAGGTTATTTTCTCTCTGAGGTCTCCAGACACAGACACACACACACATGCATGCACACACTAACACTTTCTCAAACACAATACACAATCTCTCTCACATACAAACACACACTGAGAGGTATTTCTCTATGTTTGCTGACACCTATGTAGCAAAGCAATTTGAAATTCTTTGGCACCTCGTCCTGTTGTTTTAACATACTGTAAGCATAATGAACCACAGAGGAAAGAGCCAAGATCCAGGGCTGACTCCGACGGCCCAGAGATCTGGGGCCAGACCGTAACTAAGGGACTGCCTCAGATATTTAGGACAGATCAGAAGCCAAACTATCTCAGCACTGCGATCCTCAGTCACTAACGGCCGTCACAGCAGTTCTTGCTTTGTTTTGGGAAAAACTTGGGAAGCGTGGGAGACATTTTTGCACATCCAGCACAAAAGGCAGAAGAATTCCTTCATACAGCATCAGGTTTCTTGCTTTGACTCAGGAATGTGCCTGATAATTGCACAAATATACACTTTTGGTTCCATATTATTCACTGCCATGATCTCGCCATAGGAAGACTCACTGCAGTAGATTTTCAGCCCCTTGAAACAGAAAGAACTTCAGGCATTTATCTCTGCCACTGTGACCAGAAAGTCATTTGTGTTTGTGTTTTCCCCTTCTCTATAGCCAGCCAGAGAGATGAGCCTCGACATATCAGAAATCTTTCCCTTCCTGGAGGACATGAACCTGACGGAGGAGAACAACACCCACTGGGAGATTTGCCCCCCGGCGTTTGACCGCAGTGTGCTCCTGCAGGCCATTTGCACGCTTTACGTGTTCATCTTCGTGGTGGGCCTGGCGGCCAACGCACTGGTGGTTTGGGTGAACGTGCGAGCCGAGCACCACCGCCACCGTCACGAGACACACCTCTACATCCTCAACATGGCCGTGGCTGACCTGTGTGTGGTGGCCACGCTGCCCGTGTGGGTGAGCTCACTGGCGCAGGGTGGACACTGGCCATTCGGCGAAGCTGCCTGCAAGCTCACGCACCTGCTTTTCAGTGTCAACCTCTTCGCCAGCATCTTCTTCCTGGCATGCATGAGCCTGGACCGCTACCTGACGGTGGTGCGTTTTGGCGATGCCACGTCATCATCCTCATCGGGCAGGCGTAAGAGGCTGGCACGACGCTTGGTCTGTGCCGGGGCCTGGCTCCTGGCGCTGGCCGCCTCCGTGCCCGATGCCTACTTCCTGCGGGCTGTGCGCATACCACATGCCGACGTCACTCACTGCTGCCCTGTTTACCCAGAGGAGAGCCAACAAGAGTGGATGGCAGCCGTGCAGCTCAGCTTTGTGGTGCTGGGCTTCGTCGTTCCCTTCCCCATCATCGCTGTTTCCTACGCCCTGCTGGCTAGTGCCTTAGCTGTGCCTGCCTCCTCCTCCTCCTCCTCTCCCGGGGACCACGAGCGCAGGCTCAGCCGCAAGGTCATCCTCACATACATTGTGGTGTTCCTGGTGTGCTGGGCGCCCTACCACCTGGTGCTGCTGATGGATGCCCTGATGCTGCTGGGCTCACTGCCGCCCGTCTGTGCCATGGAGAACGCGCTCTACGTGGGAATGCACCTGACCCAGTGCCTGTCGCTGCTCCACTGCTGCGTCAACCCGGTGGTGTACAGCTTCATCCACCGCCACTACCGCTACGACCTCATGAAGGCCTTCATCTTCAAGTACTCCACGCGGACCGGCATCGCCCGCCTCATGGACAACTCCAACGGCGGCGAGACGGAATACTCCGCTGTTGAGAACCCCTCACAGCTGTGAGCCTACAGGCAGGGAAGCTCAGAGTTTTTTTTGTGTGTGTGTAACTCACATGTCCTCTCTTACTTATGCCTTAATGCATTCTGGACAAAGATGCTGCTAAGTGGCTTCAATTCAGGGGGCTCACAGTCAGTGGAGGCGTCTCAAAGCAGTATTGAGTCTTTAGAGTGAAGAGACTGAGACATTCACAAATAATGCATGTGTATGCATTCATGTAAGAGTTATGAACTGCTGTTACTGGTTGACTTTGAAGAAAGGCGAAATATCTTTACAAATGCACTTATTGTAAAGCTTCTTTGTGTAAAGTGTTCTTTGTATAAATGTCTTAGCGATTTTTTTCTATTAAAAGCAAAATGGAAAAGTGATTTCAACATCAAATTAGTTGGTCAAGCCAGCCTTGATTCTTCTGAGGAAATGGTTTGTTCTCACTTACAGTCTGACTTTTGGGACTTTTAGGAATTCCACAACTTATTTGTAAAAGCTGCCCATTGAATGGATTTGGAAAACAAAGGCCATGTATTGGCAAATTAACATAGACTTTTTTTGTATATTGAGTATGCATGTGAATGTTGCTGTATGCTTGTTTGATAATGTGTGGACAGTTCATTGACATTTGAAAGTGAGGTTTTAGTGGAGGACACAATTACAGGAAACCTCTATGAATATATTGGCATTTATGTTACTTTTAGATGTATATATTTTAGATTTTATATGTAATTTAAGTATTTTGTTATATTTATGTATGCTCTTGTCTTATGTATGTCATGTCTTATTGAGCATTAAGTTCTCTTCAACATATTTTGACTTATGGCATCATACAAGAGAACTGTATGATTTGTCACTTTGAATTAAAATGAAATAACCATTAAAAAAAGCAATCGCTTTGAAGCTGATTTCTGTTTGAAAGACCCTTTGCTTTTCTATGTGTGTACTTGCCTCTTGCTCTAACATGGAAGCCATTAGCTAAGAAAACTTTTGGGTATTGCCAGGGCCGAGCCAATCCATTGTTATGTTTGACAACCACAAAACAGCATCACATCATTCATTTCATTTATTTATTTATTAGAGCGCTCCCCACATGACAGTTGTTTAATGGTGCTCACAACTATGCACAAATCCTCTGCCAGTTTTCTAGGAGTTGTCTACACTGTTTACCTTTCAAGCATCATTTGTTGGTATTGTATTGGCTGTTTAATAGTGAATTTAAAATTCGACTGGTTTGGTTTTTGTCATAGCAATAATTTTACCCTAATGAACCCTTTTCTGTGGCATGGTAATTCTTATTAAATTACTGAATCTTTAGCTTAGTTCACTCTGGAAAAGAAATTATGTTCTGTTCTTAGTTATGTACCTGAAGCAGGAGATGCCTAATATATTAATAATATATGCCTAATACATGTAGCATATATATTTTACACCAATGCCAAGAAATATTACAGCAGTTCACTTTATAATATTACTCTCTAATAACATTAGAAATATATTGAGCTGCCACACACCATAGTGTGGATAATGACTGGGTCCATAGTCATTCTTTAGATACTAGGACAGTCACAACTTGAGGGATTTAAACTACTTTTCCATTCCATCCCAGTCAAATGTTTCTTCACCAGCCCAGATAATCCTCATTAACATCAGTAATCTAAACACATCCACTGCTGCATAACAACACACAAAACCACTGCAATTATTTTCATTCAATTCCTAAAACTAGCAAATCAAATAGAGTTGCTTATACTCAATGCATAACATCAGTCATTACTCAAACAGTAGTGTGCACCAGTGCTTCGTTTACCCAATAGACAACGCTTGCACAACTGCATATGATGTGTAAAACTTGAAACGGACAAAATGTATGCTAGAAGGATAAGACTGATATCAGGTTTAAGATTTCATTCTAAATCAATGGCTTAAGTGTGCATGCTGCCGGAAGTAGAGGGGGTAAAAATAGTTGCAGATAGATTTTATTCAGATACTGCATAGAATGTGAGATCTACTGTAGCTGATGGAAAACAGAGCTTAGGGAAGCACTACTCCTGAGCACACATACATAAACACGCTGATAAAGTTGTAAACTTTACTGACAACGTCTCACATACATCCACTTAATGTACTCTGAAGTCCAATAAGCATGCATGCACTGGTACAGGTTTGGATTTTTTTTTTACTGCATTTGTCACAGATGATGAATTATCTCACTGTGTGTGTGTGTGTGTGTGTGTGTATATGTGTGTGTGTGTGTTTGGGGGGGGGGTAGCCTCCTAGCATGTGAGCTAATGTTTTGGTTCAGTCACACAAGGTTTAATGTTGGCCAGCTTCCCAACACATTCAATCAGGCATTCTGTGTGCTTCAGTGCTTCTAAAATTAATTGCAGATGAGCTTGTGCATTCTGAGTAGGCTCCACTGAAGTTTTAGGTAACAGCTGTTGTTAGTCAGCATGAGGTTTTTTAGTTTGAACTTAAACTGCTTTACCAAAAAAAAGTTTCTAATAAAGAGATTTGTAACACAATCAAACAATCAAAAATCTTTCTGCATATTTTCAGAAACTTTCTCCGATTTCACAGACAAGACTACGTTCGAAATTTAGATCAAAACAATATAGTTAAAAGGTAAAATGCTGTTGATGTAAATGGTGAAGTTTTACTGAGACGGAAGAATTAACAGCAGACCAGACCAGTGTTGGGCTGAGATTAATTCTGTGCTTTGGGCTCTCCTTTCACAACACATGTGTTGCAGATGTCTGATGTTTGAACTTCCAACTGGAAATCATAGTGCACTAATAGTGTAAGGAATCAAATGTACAGCTACAAAGGCATCGGCCCCTGCATCCATCACCATGCCGATGGCTCATTTAACTACAAAAATATGTAATGTGATGATGTATAATCATGTATATCAGGAGCAGAATGTCTCATCCTACCCCAGCTTAGTGCTTAAGTAAATAATTGAGGTTGTAGTTCTTTGCAGCTAAGTGTTTTGTCGTCCTCTTTGAAATTCTATACATATGAGATTATCCCTCAAAACAAACTCTGCCTATTTAGTCTTGAGTACATTCTGGTCCACAGGATATAGCAATGACAACACTGGACAACAAGGCGCTCAGGAAGCATATCTTTCCCTTTTATGATACTCTATACCTCTCAAAATCACCACATGGGTCCTGGCAGGCTGGAGATGTGAATTGTCCACATCAAAGGCCGATGAGGCAAAGGGGGGCCATATCGTTGGTGAAGACCGTGTCTTGGCCAAGTGATTTATGCTGTGGTGGTGGTCCCGGCATGGATCCGCTCCCTAAATTGTGTTAAATGTACTCAACGCCTTCCTCATGCCGGAAAACACCCCTCTGGGTCAACGCAAACCACCTCGTTTTCACAACCATTGGCAGCCTTAATGCTAGTGGGCTCCTCCAGAGGTGGGAAAGGTATACAGCTGTTCAAACGGTCCGCGAAGAAGCAGTCGTTTCACGCCGTGTTGTTTTAACCCAGTCATTAGTGTTTTTTTCCACGCACACTCTTCAGAGTTGAGAATAATGTATTACGATGCACCTCTAAAGTGACTCCTTTGACTTTCAGCACTGGGGCCTCTTCTCCCCCACTTATCTTGACTTTGGCTCTTTCTTCTCAAGTGTATGAAAACAGAACTGAAAATTCTCTTGCAGACAGTGAAACTGTTCTCACACATGAATGGTTTCTAGAAGGTTTAAGGTTTTGAATGACTGATATGACGATTAATGACAAGCTAATTGTTTTGCTTTGCCCTCACTAGGCTCATAGCAACAACACCTCATACTATGACCGGCAGACAATCTTAACGACCACTGCTATTCATTTGCATATGCGTCAGACTACCTAATAGGCTGCAGTAGTTGAAGTTACATTGTGAACATTCCAAGGCCACCAAAACCCACCAAATCAGACAGGAAGTACTCATGAAGCTCCTTACTCTGGTCCAAAGTAGAACTCATCATGGCAACAAACAGAACACAAAGTGAAAGTAAAAACCACTCTGCTTGGTGCACTCTTTTCACCCTCAAAAAGTGGATTGGGCCCTAGACTCTAGACCCTAGGGGCCCCATTTTAATTGTGCAAATGCCCACAAACACACAGAGGAACAATAGCAGTGCTCCTGTTGTTTCTATAGTGTTAAACATTGGGGACGGCAAAGAAGCTTTGGTGCCAGTAAATGTGTTTCATCTGTTTTACCCCACTCCTTTCTTACACCCACGGGCTGAAAGTCCCCACCAGTGTGTGTGTGTGTGTGTGTGTGTGTGTCAGTGTGCATCGACTCTGTTTGAACTCCCTTTATGATCAAGACAGGAATTTCAAACAGTCTAATCACAGTCACCACTCAAAAGTGTTTCTAGAACTATTTCTGGTGGGGCAAAATAAATATTTATTCTGAAATTAAGTTGCGGATATTCAAAATTGCAGTCTGGGTCAGATGAGGGGTAAAATTGTGTTTGTTAGTTCCAGACCATCATCACATTCGGATGACATTCTTTTCTCTTTACACAAAACTTTTACTTCACACCATGAATGAGTGAATCATGTCTTGAAAATCTTGAAAATTTGCACTAAATATGTACACTGTCATATACCTTGACCATAAAGCTTTCTTGCCTTCTTCTTGCTGTCTTGTTTGTAAGGCTGACTCAATTAATGGTGACAGTTCAAGAAAAGCACTGCTCGAGGTAATCCCCCTGACTCCAAGGACTTTATCCCTCTCTGCCGTCGAAACAACATCCCTAAATTCCTCCTGTTCACATTACTCCCCACCATTCTCTCTGCTTATCCCGTCTATTGTGTCTTCCATGCTAACACATGCAGCTAGTTGTAGTCATACAAATGGACTGTAAACAAAACCTCAAAAAGACTCATCAGTTGAGAGGCCTGTTAGCGCTGGGTGTGTCCTGGCCAACAAGCATATCAAATGATAAAGATTGCCATGTCATATGAAAAGGACAACATTTAGATGAAGTGTCATCAGACTTCAAAGCCATACTGTAATTAAAAACGTGCATCACAGGACTCTTGCTGTCAGCAGTCGTCCCACTGATCCCAAGGTCCCGAGGTCCAGATGTCTTGCCCGATTTGGGCTAATTAGCTCCGGGTCCATCTGGAGGGCTGTGCTTGGTGCGTGGCTGAAGGGCTGGGGGTGGGGGAATGTTTGGGCCCCGTGGGTCACAAACCAAACCAACCCCCGCTTTAATCATGCCTTAAGGCCGGGAGCTAATGGCATGAATTACTATCTTTTTAAGTACAGCACAACTGTTACAGTCAGTGATGTTTTATTATTAAACATACAGTCATATTTTTTAATCATCGGGCTCTCTAAGCATTTTGTTAAACACATCTGTCACAGTGAAATAGAGAGTAGTTTCTGCTATCTCTATAGTATCTCCATTTTGTTAAGGCAGACTCCCAAAAATGTTGCGGAGGGGTATGTACTTTTAAATGATTGCAGGGGACTATGAGGTTAAGTGCTGACATAAGATTAGTTGTAGATTGGTTTGAATCCATAACAATTGTAATTGGGTTAAAAAGTTATTTTTGCCCCTATCTATAGACTTACTCTGAAACAATTTATATACATTAACTCACCCGATGGACATTAGGATATCTAGAAACTGTATCACATCCTGCAGTCTATATATGGAAAAGTTGATCTCATTCTGTGTTTTGTTTGATTTAGAAGAGGGGTTAACCAAATGAGTCCATTATGCTCCACTTAATTTCTGAGGAGCTGTCTCCTCTCGAGGCTTTTGACCTGAAAGATGTTTGATAAAACCAAATTAAATTTCAGCAAATGCAACTCTCTGCCATGGAAGCAGGGACCTGTGGTCTTCTGGGAGGATCTACACACACACACACACGCACACACACGTGTTCAGACCTGGTATGTGTTTCATGCTGAGGCTGATGGCTCTGTGTTGCAGTGGGTCTGACGGGGGTCTGAGGCTGAAGCCTAGAAACTGTCTATCTTCCTTGTATGCAGGTCTGTGATGACAGTTAGCGTAAGAGCTATCCCAGCCCAAAGTATCCGAGGGATGTTCACTATCACGGCATGTCAAAGACTGAATTATTGTCCTCTTTGGGATGGGAGGTCATGGATGATACAGTTTGCATAGATAGATTTGCATCATGATGTAAACTATAAATTCTCCTGAAAAAAAAAATAAAGAAACACAGATCACTGCACAAAATGACACATGGTTTAGTGATTAATCATAGCCGCTGCTAGTGATGGAGATCAAGACAGTGTTCTCACAGTATTTCACAGGGCTTTCATGATACAACCTTATCTGCTACATGATACATTAAAGCTCCCCACATATGGCTGTGGACCATCCGCATGTTTAATGAATGCTGTGATACTAGAGCACTAATTCAGTGTATGGACCAAGGCTGGTTGACAGGTTGCTGTCTGGCTGCCAGAACTGTATTGAATATAGACTGTGACAGTACTGTATGTTATTTGCATAGCGCAGTCTAACATCTTTGACATATGATAATTTGAAACACAGACTGCTGGAACCTTCTGTCCATGCTCACAATGCCAAGGGCAAATAGGGGTACTGTGTCTCAGGGGTATATATTTTTTCCCTTGGGTGTGGTGCATGTATCTACTGACTGTATTTGAAACAGTCTCTCAGAGGTGTGGTTGCAATGTTTTTCTCGTCTTCTTCTTTTAACCACTCCCTTACATTCAGTAAAAGGAAGAGAGTTGCCTTCAACTTCAGTCCTGAGAAGGAGAAAAAAAAAGCCTTGGCTAACTGACAGAAATCACTATTAACAACAGGAGTTTGTTGTATCGAGCCCAAGGGAGTAAAAGTTGCACAAAGAGAGGTGAAATGTCACACCATCAGCAGGCCTCAATAAAACAAATGCCAGCTTTGTGGAGCTCCGAAAGCTGGTGGGGTGAAACTGCCCGGCCCCCACCCTGTGCTGTTTCTGAATGTCGGAGCATGTAACCCCAGGTACAGTTGCCACCGTTTGTTTCCGTCTCACTGGCAGAGATGGGGATCACGTTTCCATTGTGTCATCAGTGATTTATTGGCTTCTGATTGGCAGCCAGAAGCTGAGGCTATTATGACACTCAGTAGATCGCCACACAATGGAAACTTTCTTGAAATGGAGACCGTTCTTTTAACCACAGTGGTTTTCTCTCATCATTCAACACATATTTGAAAAAAATTGTGAACTCTCACTTGTATTTACAAAACAGACCTTTCAGCATGTCGTAGAAACATAAAAAAAATATCTATATAAGAATATAAGAATCTAAATTCTAAAAAATGTATCTAAAATATTTTCATCCCAATTAATCAGTTTGGAAAGGTTGTGTTTGCATGTCAAGCCTTTTTTTGTGTGAACGGTTCTGAGGCTATGCATGTCTTGGTTATCTCACTGTTCATACCTGCATATTTGTGTGTGTGTGTGTGTGTGCGTGTGTGTATATGTGTGTTTTGTTTTGCCTTTTCTTTTTAGGTGGTGGTGTGGCATGTCCACACTGGCTCGGTTACGCCATTATGGCCTGATAAGTCTCAATTAAGACAGACAAGTACTAATACAGTGCTTGAACTGTGGTTGAACCCAGGCTCTGCTGATGGAGGAAGCCTGAAACTCACAACAGCTCAAGCCCAGAATCATGCAGCCATTATGGCTGTCATCCATCTTCATGGAAACACATTTGAGGGTTTCCACTAGATTTTCTACAGCGCCATGAACTGGTTTGATGTTGCAAAGTTTCAGACATACCCTAACATTCCAAGTGGAGCTGAACTGGTTTACAACCCAATATCAGATGGAACTTTTTAATGAACCAGTGCTTTGCTTTTCAGGCTATTTGTTTAGACTGAAAAATGTTTTGGCTGACAGAGTGAATAATAGAGATTCATTTAGAGACCGAAAACCAAGTGGGACATGTTTGAATGCTGTTAAATGAAGTGTGCAAAAAACAACACAAACCAAGACAACAGCCAGCGGGGAGAAGCAAACGTCAAACATGCTCTTTCTTTTTGCATCCAGTGTAGTCTGGCATTTCTTCATGTCCTTTTATTGTTGGTTGGAGAGCCCAAAATGTGTTGGGGGGCTGCTTGCTCTATATGTGTATTAAATGTGACATGTCCTTGGCCTGTAAAATCAGCGGCCATGCCGAGACAAAGATGCTGGTGTCGGAGCCAATATGTTTCACACAGGATCACAGGGCAGAGTGCACAGATCATTCACTCTACAAGCTAATTACCCAATAACTCGAGCTCTTTTGGAATAATTGTTTTATGATGACAGATGGGAATAAACAATGTCCAAATGAATGTATCAGTAGCTAGGTTGTAACTACAGGAGTGATTAGGAGAGGGGAGCATTTAAAGGACAACTTTGTTCATTGAGAAAATATCAAGTGTAGGAGGGAGATGCAGTATTTTGAATGCTCTTGGATTTTGCTCATTTTCATATAGCATCTCCACAATATTACTTTTCCTCTATTCTCTTTCCACTACAAGATAGACTGACTCAGAACTGTGGATGAACAGCTAAATTTCACCCATTGAATGAATGCTGGAGAAGTCTTTTTTAGACCCTCCACCCTGTCTACAATTAGAATGAATGCCTGCCAAGCATGTGACATGAGGAAGAGGTGAGTTAATGGCTTTGGCTTAGAAGCTTGTGAGGATGAAAGAAACCCAGTGGATGCACTTCCTTACTCTAAGTCTTCTTCCTTCTTCCTGCCCTTCTTCCTCCTCAGGATTGTGTTGTCTATACTTTATTAACCTCAGTGATAATAGCTTCCATATGGTCATTCAGTACTTCGTTGTCTAACAACACAGTTCATAGTGACTATGCTGGTATTATGCAGGTGTCCTTCAACAGCGCCCACCCCCATCTTTAATATGGATGATGATAGCAGCATCTGTTTTTGATCAGCTTAGCAGCATTTCCTTTGTTCTGACTGATATGGCCTTGATGAATAATAACAACTGGTGGAACATATTTGACACAATCATGTTGAACACATGTTGATCCTGACACTTTTTTTTTCATCACTGATGTCATCATCACAGTCACTCCAAATAATTTCTATTAGGAGATTATACCAGAATTAGTCACAGGAAACAATTTTATAAAATAAAAATAATAAAAAAAAATACATAAATCTGTTTGGAGTGTGACCTTAAAATATTTAGTTTTGACATACTAATTCCTTTTCATTTCAGGTCCAGAGAATAGCACAAAGCTTCTTGACACTTTTTATAACACTTCAAAAGAAGCTTTAAATAATGTTGTCCTTCGTTCACAACTAAACAACAAAATAGAAAAAGAGTGAGTTAAACAGAAATATATAAATCTCACCATTTTGTTTCAAAGTCCAACTTCTTAGTTTAAATTTTTTATGTACACCAGGATAGGTTTATTACAAGAAATTATACAAGATCATATCATAAACCATCTTCATATGAAAGAGTTTGGAAAAGGCACAAGCATAAATCCGTTGAAGGTTATACTGGCAGCAATGTCTACACAATACGAAAACATTCTTGGATTTTGGCAGTAGATCTGTCCAACACACACATGCACACAGACACAGACACAGACACATACACACACACACACACAAGGAATCTTACACCATGCACAACCAAGTACAGCCAGTGTCCAAAGCCTATTTGTGACACAAAGGTGAAGTATAGCGGATACGTGACCGGAGAGGTCTCACCCTCTCATCTTGCCAGTGGCTACACGCTGTCAGTCCCAGGCCGTGACACGGTGTGTCTCTGGGAGAAGGCGGCGAGGTGAAGGGCTGATCTGGCATCAGCTGCATTACTGGCCTTTGGCACTCCCATCCCACTCCACATCAAATTCTTGGCACCTGCCTCTTAGAATGTAAGGAGTCCAAAATACCTCAGAGGTTGAGTTTCACTCACTGTTCCCAAGTCTGTCAATGGGAACGAGAGGAATCTTCCACGATGCTCTTCTCGATACCCCATCCCACTGGTTAATGAGGCCCATAATCACCCCCTCCAGGCACCAAGTGACACCGCGTACCCCCGTAAAGAGGATTTCCTGTGAAAGCTGTCAAAGCACAAAGACCATGAAGAGAGCAATGTCCACAGCTCTCATGTGGCGCCTCTCTCTTCTGCAGAGGGATGAAATCCTGACTAGTCATTATCATGAAAATAATTATACAAACACCTCTTACATCTCCTTAATGTAGCATTACATATACTGTAGATTATGCATCATAGATGATATGAGGTAATACTAAATGTTTTTTCTTAAATAAAGAGAAGCTCACTTCTTCCATACTGTAAATCCATTTGGAGTCATTGGCAGATGTGAAAAATTTTAGAAGCTCCAGCAAATTGTTCTCAAGTGTTCTTGTGCAATTATTTACACATTCAATTCAGTGGTCAAGAGAACAAAGAGAAATTGCTGTCTCCATGCAACATGTGGTAGCACTAGAGTGGCTTGCCATGAACAGTCGAAAAGACCACCCCGTTTCCTAATCAGATTGAGATGTGTTTGACCATATGAGAAAAAAAAAGCATTGCTATAAAAATTGTCATTCTCCTTTCAAATTTTATGCATGATGCATTTGTGGTTTCAGTAGTTAAGGCTGGGCTTTAACATCATTTTACCAAATCTTGTTGCTGGAAGCATAAAATCTCAAAGCATGTTAAATTCATGAAAATAACCAAAAAGTCTGTTCAGTATAACTATCAGATACATTCAGGATGTTCTAGTATCCCCCAAAGTCATTTGATGTATGTAAGTGCTAGCCTCAGATCTGTGAGTTTCTGAAGAGCTATCACTTGTAAAAAAAAGAATCTTTCTCGCTGGAAGGGAAATCAGGCTTCAGCTAGATTGATGTCTTCATAAAGAGGGTCATGGTCACTGCTGGCAGACAGAACCCAGTCTTCTACAACACATACTTCACACACATTCTACTGGGGCTGTATGGAATCCCACCTCCATGTGCCTAAATGTAATGAATGGAGGGGTGTACATGTAGTCATTCATCATGGTCATAGTCTGAATGAAAGAGAAATAGCACTGTTGAGCTTTATACATGGGCCCAGTACATTGGATTTGTCCTATTGATTGTGCTCAGAGGCATTGGTGCCTATTTGTCATTTTCTTTTAACTTTGCAGCCTTTCATGACATGGGGTCCCAGAAACACTCTCCTACATGGGACATGTTACACTCCTGTGAGCTCTAGTCGCACAGCAGCATCTAGTATGCAGCTGCAAGACACTCACATTTGGAGTTATTTATTACAACACAAGTTAGCAGTTGTACTGCTGCCACATTCCAAACTTGCTCATATTCCTGTTCTGTTTCTCTATGCAGAGGGGGCCATAGGCTCCATATGGAATATCTTCAAGGGGAGAATGTAAGGGTGCCTAACGCCCCAGCCACACATGGGAGAGATTACGTGTGCGTCATAATTGAAACTGACATGACTTAACATGCCTGACAGCATGGGGGCCCATGAATGTGGCCTCACTCCATCGCCATCTCCACCATTCCTCTCCCTCCTCCCCATAACACCCTACCCCCACCACCCAGTCCCCTAAAAAGTGCACCCGCTCTGATCAGACTCCGATAAGAGGAGAATCACCGGAGCGCAGAGCAAAAGCCATAAATCCAGAGCTCAAAAATCTAAGCCTGAAAGCTTCTCTCTGTATCCTTCTCTCTCTCTCTGTCTCTCTCTCCCTCTTTTTTTCCTCCTTCAAATCACTGTCACTCTCTCCACCCCTTTGTCCGAGGCACCCAGTGCCTTGCGCGGTGGAGGAGACACCACCCCGTCCAGCACTGCACTCACAGTGTAAATAGATGTGTAATTACGATAACCCCAAGCATTGCAGCGTTGACAGGAACCAGGGCCCTGTCATGGATCAAAAGCCACGCTTGGGCAAGAAGCCAAGACTATGCCACAGAAAGGGAGAAAGAAAGAGAGAGAGAGAGAAAGAGAGAGAGAGAGAGGTGAAGAGGGAGAAGGTTAGGAAAAAAAAAGAGAAAGGGCAGAAGATCTCATCCCATGTGCTGAGCAGATACCCTGCAGAGCAGAGAAAAATGCAGTGAGAGAGAGTGTGAGAGAGAAAGAGAAGAAAACAAGGAAAGAGAAGGGGAGAGGAGGTAAGAAAGGGAGAGAGCGGGTCAGAGAGGGAAAGAGGAGTGACGGAGGAGCGGTGACTACTGGAAAACACCTCCGGCAGTGAGCTCATTAATGTCGGCGTCGGCGGCGTCAGCATCAGTGGCGGTTATGTGCTTTGGCCCCACTACACGCTTGCACTCCTGATTAGAGCCGGCAGCCGGCAGAGGGGCAGTGCAGTGCTGCAGCATGTTGAGTTGATTTTCACCGCCCCCCCCCGCCATCATGACCCCAGAGAGAGAGAGAGAGAGAGAAAGAGGCATGGAGTCCTCACAGAGGCAGTCTGAGGATGAAAGACAAAAGAGAAAGGGAGAGAGGGGATGGAGGGGGCAGACAGGGAGAGGTGATTTCCTGTATAAAGTTTGGACTAAGGCACAAGATGTATTATGTATTGAGGAACAGTACTGGGAACTTGGCAAACACCACCAAATTACTTTTGAGAGTGAGCGTGTGGAGGTAAAGGAAATAGCTGACGTCAGACGCCGAGCCATCAATCAAAATGCACACAGGAGTTTGCATCAGTAGCACATGAAGTAGAAAATCTTGCGCAATCAGTCTGACTCTAATACTCTCATCTTTAAGGCAAAGAGTGGTGGTGGGGTTACCTTGTTCAACACTTGATTCATTATTCCATTATGAACTGTGTTTGAGCAAAGCTTATGGAACAAGGCAGAATGAACTGACTCTGCTCTATATTATTCAGAGAAAGAGGACTTGGGCTGTATTATTCAGAGAGAGAGGACTTGGTGTTCATGGGTGGTATGGAAATACTGAGCTTACTGGCAGGAGGTGGGCTTCTAACAGTTTAATATGTTTAATCCATTTGATGCTTGAGCTCAAACAGCATTCAGGCTGTTAGGCTGTTTTGATTGTTTTGATCACAGTTGCTGTTTTGATTGCAGTTTGCCATAGTGGAACATGAAGGAAAGTTCCTGGATACTATGATCATAAACACACACATACACACACACACACACACACACACACACAAGGAATCTTACACCATGCACAACCAAGTACAAGTGTCCAAAGCCACACACACACACTTGTTGTAGTAACAGCGAATACAACTAAACACTGAGACCACTCACTCGAGAGTGGGGAGCGGAAAAAGGGCATAATCACAAGACCCAAATAAAAATGGCCAGAATCCAGATGGTTTCCTCTCAAGGTGTGTCAACAGCTTCCTGGAATTCAGGGAACAAACTATCAGTATGTCTGCACGTTGGCCTTTTGCTTTCCTATGTTAATATGAACTTGAGACTGATCCATTTTGTTCTTCCTCACCCACTGACTAAACATCCTTACAATCAGTTCACAGAGCAGTTATGAATAGCTATGAGGCCCTTAGAATGAAGGCCCTTATCTCACTAATGAAGCACAGTAGCCGGCTCCTGGACCCAAGGGCTCCCTCTCTCTCTCTGGACAGGACGGCCCTCTGTCTGGGGCCACACCTATAAACAAACAGTGTGCTCCACGCACCCCCCAGGGATCATTCATCATCACAGCTGCAGAGGCGGCACGGCACACCGCCACGGAACCCGATATGCCTGCCGCCGCTGGGGGAACCTGAGCTAACAGTGGTAGCAGCCCTTTCTCTCTGTCTCTCTGTTTCTCTTTCTCTTTCTCTCTCTGTCTCCTTCGTTCTCTCTCTCAACCACTCTGCCCATTGCACACCACTCCTGATCCCAGCGGAGCCATCTGTGGCTTGTGGTTCCTCCAGTCTATGACTATTAGGAGCCTATGGGTCACCTGCAAGAGTCTGAGATCAAGCATTACTTCATCAATCCAAACTCACCCAATACTGTTGATCCTACCACAACAGAAATTATGATCTGCTTTCATATGAATTGCATCCTGCGGGTAGAAAAGACATTTTAAAATGCATTTTAAGACCCCTAACCATTGAGCTGTACAATCTTATAGGGGGAACAGAAATGATTATTTTCATAGCATTCATTAAGCTCTCCTCTCAGAACCTCATGTGATGGATTGCTCCATTCTTTAAAAAATTAATCTGGTGGTCAGGGAGGTCTGCATTTCAGATGAGCGTACTCTAAAAGTCTGATAAAGCGCTAACCCCTAACCTCCATCTGACGGAGTCAAACTGAGTTCAAGTGAAGCAGTTCAGCAGCTCTCAGTCTTCAGGAGGCCCTTGCTTGGCTCTCTCCAGCTCCTCTCTGTGGGTGGCGTTGCCATGGTGTAAATGCCTCCACCCTCCCTCCACAAAGCCTCTTTTCATGCCCCCCTCACCCCCACACAACACCACGACCACCACCACCACCACCACCACCACACATACGGTGCTGGGAGTGGAGGGTCCAGCTATCTCCAGGGTTTCCCCTTTAAACGTCCATCAGCGGGCCAGTCAGTCACTCCGCAGACCCCTGGGGTCACAGCGGGTGGGCACGAGTGAGTCAAGTGAACCTGGGCAGTGTCGTTAACTGCTCTGACGCTTTTGGCTTTTTTTCATTTGAACAAATCACAGAGGGACTATTTGGCGAGCGTTCCTGCTACCTCCAACCAACATGACTGACAGAAGGCAGAAGAGATCTTGAATATAATGTTTCGTTTAGAGCTCACCGAGGGGTCGACTCAGGTTCCACACTGACACAGTGGACGGGTGAGCTTTCAAATCAATGGTAGCTTGTTTGTGAACCCATGGGTCATATTATGTCTCCTAAATGGTATTTCCATGCCCAGTAATTATAGAAATTTCAGACATGTGCAGATCTGATAGAGTTAAGTTCAACAATACGTTCATTCACTTTGTGTTGTCCATCAGGTTATTGGAATTGGCTTAAAAATATATTAAATGAGACATCGTATGGACTGTCACTGACATGCAGTGAAATTGAATAGCCAAACTCACAGAACATGGCACCTGGGGTAGAGCCCTGTGTGTGCTATGTTAAATATTGCCAAAGCTGTAGTTTATGTTAAGCTTTCCTCTGGTGGAAACTCCATCTATGTGTTGGGTGATGGACATCTCATGGCCTCTGCTCTGCTCTGTACCTGATGGGCACTCACTGCCGCTATGAAATGGAACCTTGTAATTCATCCTGACACAAAAGCTTGTAACTGGTTGTTGTTTCTCATAGAATGGCTCAGACCATTAAAATATACACACGCACACCGATAAGTAACATATTGGCACGAATTTGTATTTTTGTAGGAACCAGCCGCATCTCTTACTCCTACAATGGCCACACATAATTGAGAGGTAAGAGATTGTTTTGATTTGTTTGGTGGCCCTGTCCAAATTTTTAAGGTCACTAAATCCCTGCACAGACCATGTTTGAGATTTCCCTACCAACAGACAAGGCCAACACAGACGACTAGTGGTAACACTAGCAGTTAGCCATGGGTATCTTTCATACCATGTGGTGTTAAACACACTGACCTTACCATTCGGTTTTTCAATGTCCATTTTTGGAATTGGTCTTCCCTCTGTTTTGATTTTCACCTTCTCATCGTCTTCCAGTGTGTGAAATGGGGTATTTAACATCATGAATACAATGTCTCGTTTTTCCGTCCTTTTTTTATTGACACCACAAAGCAAAACTCTACAAAGGTTCAAACTCTCCGCCGTCCGCACCTTCACGAATAACAGGTCTGTCAATAATGACAGTAGTACAAGACCTCGCGTTTTGCATTTTGAACTGCCTTGCCCAAAGGGAGGACGTTCCTCTCTTTTTGCCATTCACTTAATGTTAAAAGAGGAGCCCGCGAATCGCCCGGGTTCGTAGTGCTTATAATGGAAGACAATGAGGGAGTAAGGGAGAACAATATTTTGATGACTTTTTTCTGTTTTCGAAGTCATAAAATAACAGCTGTTTTGATATGTTTTTGCATATTTATCTATTAAATATCTGATTTTTTATAAATTTCTCCTGGAAGTTCTTTCTTAAAAAATTTAAGGGAAGATCTTCCTCCCTTTTCTCAATGGAGGCGTCACCTCTGATATATATATAGGGCTAAACAGAGAAAAGCAGAGATAAACCCATAAGAAAAGCAGGTGCATGTTGACACGGATCACTCATTGTCTAATATGATAATGGGCAGTCTTCTCTTGCAATCGCTTAAGACAAATCTGGCTTTCAACTGAGACATAATTCATCATGTATGCCTTTCAGCACATTGTAAAATATGGTGTTGAAGACTGCACCATCACCTTTGCAGAGCTTACAAGCTTCTCTGGATGCATATGGCAGCCCAGTGGCGTGTTCTAGCACCTAACATGCATGCTTCCCTCTGATCGGCCTCCCTTTGAAGATGATGGAATAGAAAAATATGTCCCATAGGTTTCGGCTGGCACTTGAAGCCTGGATTATAAATAACTGTAGGACTAAACCGAAATGCATGTTCTCCTCCATATGACTCACTGATATTCTCTGCCCCTAGCAAGCTGTGAGACTGTATGTGTTGGTTATGTGCTCTGTGGTGGTAGTAGGGGGTTTGAAATCAGCGGTGTTCATCCATCTTTGACTCCTACAGGGATGTAATATCTCCCACAGGGGCCTGGACAAAAACACAAGCAACAGTGTGGCACGACTCCACCGTCGGCAGCGACACACACATCTCCTTCTTTAAGTTTCCTCCAGCAGAGTGGTGATCCATGAGACTTGTCAAACTGGTTGTGGACCGCTGCAGAATCCGATACTCCCTGAGGTCGACTCATAGAGGGGTCGAGAATACCCAGGCCGAGGCAGTCAAGTTTAACCCCTGGCCTGAAGGTCACTCTCTCTCTCTCATACACCAAGGCTTGCTGCCAAAGGCCTAACTTTGTTCAGGTCAGTAATGGCATTAGCACAATATCAATGTCTTGGGTTTGTGTGATGAATAGATTGGCTTAATGCGTGAGACGTGAGATGTTTACTCAAGTGTATTCAACTGGGAGCAAATCCCATGGTGTACACATACCATATTCTCTCTCTTTCTCTCTCTCTCATTCACTCACTCAAACACACATACACACATATACACATACTGTACACACACACACACACAGGCCCTTTATACTCTACATTGTAAACGTTCACTCTCCCATAAACACATTCACATGTACATACAAACACAAACATCCTTCTAGAGAGACGTCTCTTGAAGAAGAAATCTCCTCTATTGGATTACAGATTACGTCTAGTTGACCTCGGCCTCAACTTGGGAAAATGGGAAAATTCCTGCTGATGTTCCAGAGGTTGTCTTTCGGTAATACCAGAGGAATTCAAGTGCTAAGTCCGTAAGGGCCATGGCAACTGTATCCATGCCGCTTACACCACCCAATAAGCATTTAGAGCCGACCACAGGCTTTACAAAAGTGTTCAGTCACAAACTGTGATTTTGTAAAATATTTTTGCACACACTGACATAAAAGTTCACTGATAATGAAATGCTGTTTATGAGACACTCCCTCTGCTGTTTTATACACTCTTACCCTACAGACCCACAGATTCTTTCAAATTTATACTCTCCAAGTAAACAGAGAGGAGAACAGAAATTCTAAGTTAAACAAGTCCAGACTTTATATGGTAAACATATTTCTGAATGAAATACAACCATTTGTTGTTCCACTTTGTTGTTGTACTGCAGATAAAAAAGTCAAGAGTCAAGACAATATGTAATGTATTACACAGCATAAGGGATAAAGAGGGTCTGTTCTGAACCGTATACCATAAATTTGGTACTGAAATGTGAATTTATGTGTGTGTTGTGTGGTTGGGTGTTTTACATCAAAAGTCATGTGCTTGAGGATTGGCTGCAGGCTGGCGATGATAGTGCTGCAAACACACCATTCACAGTCCCTTAAGAAACACTGACAATGATCCACTGACATCAGTGTCTCTGATTGTTTGGGCCTGTCATCTCCAATTCATCTCATATTCACAAGAGACTCTTTACAAATGTCAAATGAAAACTGTGTTGCAAATGCAACCAGTGGCCACATGTCATCAGTGCCTTGACAAACATAAGCTCAGCTGAGAAATGTCATGTCAGTGATGACCACATAACCTGTGAATACCTATTAAAGCCTTTCCCTTCTGTTTGACAAGGGTGTGTTTTTACTAAAGTTATGCGCCATCTGAGCCTTTTATTCACTCTTTTATATCAAGATAGTGCCCAGGTTCCCTTGAGCAATGCATAAACAAACTGTGGCCACAGCCGCAGCAGATCCACATAAAGCCCATAAACTCCAAAGCTGCACCTGCAGAGACACATCACAGAGATGAGCTTAACTTGGGTTTGGGGAGTAAACATTCTTTTGCATTTTTCATGCAGAGCTCCTGATGCTGCCTTAATCTCTGTGTGTTTGGGCCCAGCTGTGCTCCTGTGTGGGCGTGCACAGCGGTAAGTGCAGTGCACCGTGGCATAGCTAGCTCAGACAATCTGGAGGTCTTGCTGGGAAAGGGGCTCCCAGCATATGAAACTTCAGAGAGGGCTATTAGCAACTGGGTCTGACATTAAATGGCAGTGTGAGTACTTACAGTGATACATACTGCAATAACAATGTGGTTCAAATCACCAGTAAAGTTAATTTACAGCCCTACCAAACCATTTTTGCTGTTGGTTTTGACAAACATTTGATTGATCTCCCCTCCAAGGGAGAACATAATTTAACCTCAGTCTAGGTTTATGCTTCCACTAAGTTCATTTATCTGTAGGCTGTCCCAATTATAACATACTTTCCATTCAAAAAATGATGAAATTGTTTTTAATGAAAGAAAGCAATGTCAGGATTGAGATTAATGACAGGTGGTGGTAGGCCTGTATTTACAAAGCTGTTCTACTAGTTGGATCCAACCACTCAACTCAGCTTCTGTCTCCACACAGACTAGTCAGACCTGAAGCTTCCCTATGGGAGCAAAGATGTCAGGAGTCCCTTTGCCTTGACTGTCAAAACTTAATCAAATGATAACAAAACTTAATTGACCCCCTACATACTTTCAGCGGCTTCATGTTTTTTTAAAAATAGATACCCTGACACTTCTTGCACTGCTTATGAAATGACATCAACTCCTTGGGCAACACAAATCACTTTTAGACCTTGGATGTGTTTCTGCACCTCATATGCTGACGGTCATTTGGAGCGCCTTTACCTCACATTAATTGGAATTCACCAGCGACTCTGGCTCTGTTGGATGCATTACCCTTCTCGAGAGGGGATGGGGGGTCTGTGCCTCTGTTTTACGAGTGATTTCCTGTGATAACAGGGGTCAGGTAGTCCACGCCAAGAAGGCGCAGCTGAGAAAGTGTTTCCTTCTCTGGAGGCCACAGGGGCCACGGGCTGCTCCTCAGGGGACCTCACATGCACACAGGCCCTGTGGCCCTCCTCACAACCACACCAGAAAACAGACACAAGGAAATGTTCATTTTGGATACTCTCAATCCATTTGCATGGTAGTATTACATATGGCGTGAAGGCTTTAACATACGTCTTTGAGAAAATGAGTTTAGGTGTCTTATTTTCAGGATTTCAGTAGCAGCTAGCTGTTTTGGTACAAATCTCCAGGGACTCAAAATCAAAAACCTGATTGGCTGAGAGTACAAATATACAAGCAATTGTTCATAGTTTGTTTAACTGTTTATAGACATTGGTTCACCCAATTAGATCAAGTTTATTATGGTTAGCACTATCTGTCTGTCTGAATCCCAACCAGTGCAGATAAGTCGATTAGTCCATTATTGGTTCTACTGCATGTGACTCCCAGTAAATTAGAAACATGGCGTGTTGGAGGAGGGTTTGCGTGTCGGCAGTAGAATAACACGGTCACAATGAGCAGATACATCTGTGGCTGCACTGGGGGACGCATGGAGCTAGAAGGCATGAACTCCACTGGGAGATGGGATTAAAAACAGACCGTGGCAAAAACGAAATGGCAGAAAGCTCTCAAACCATGCAGTCAGAGCAGGGCATTGGCTGAAAGGAACAGCAGCATTGCTCTTGGCCAATAGCACAACTACTAATACACGGATTAAGGCAGCATGAGGTAACACATTAGTAATACAATAGTGAAGACAATGTGGGGATTTGTATGTCTACTGTCTACTGCCTACTGTAGTTCACATCTCATGGTGTGTTTTTAAATATCTTTCATCAATTTGTTCTTTGTTTACTGGTTTCATTGTACACTGGGTTTTGCTGCTTTTTATAGAAATGTCTTTCACCTGCTTTGGATAAACTTGTTTTTACACACAATATTTTTTCCCACATGTGCCCTGGCTGTACCCAGTTTATGACATATTTCATTAAAGAGGTGACTCTATACACCATAAGGTTTCCAGGACTCAACTGCTCTGAAACTGTAAAAGATGCGTACTTTAATGGCCGCCATAAAGGAGCCCCTGGCGTGTGCAGTGAAATACCGCAGCCAGTTCACCTTCTAGCAGGACCAGGTGTGAACAGCCCCGCAGGACGCCTGGCCCAACCGAACCACATGTGCATCCAATCAGTCCATCACATCATAATTGACCTGACGGATGGCCTGGAGATGCGATCTGCCAGGAGAAAAGAAGAAAACAATTGGGACCAGGTCCGGGCTGGAGCCTCCCACATCCCGCCTGCCTGATGCCGTGAATGTAAACAAAAGAGAGTGTAGGAGGGTTACGTCGTGTGTCGAGACCTCCGGTGCTAGACCAACCACCATGCATCAGCAGAGTCCGTTGTGGATCTGAGGGGAGTGATCTGCCAAAGCGGTGATGTGTAATGTGTAATGTGTGAGATTATGAATTGTGATTGAATTTAGTTTCTACACTGGAGAGTAGAACATTGAAAGTGCAATGCATCTACAGAGTACCTATAGAAGCAAAAAAATATGTGTAAATAAGTGAAAGCATATGTGGGAATGTAAAAGTGGATAGAACCAATCAATAATGTTACATTTTACAGGTAATATGTTGGAAAAGGAATGGACAACATTGTACTGTGAACCATGGATATACAGCATGTGTGTGTGTTGGTGTGAGTGTGGGTGTGGGTGTGGGTGTGGGTGTGGGTGTGTGTGTGACACTCTTATCTATCTGGCAAAGCTGCAGTTTCCTCTCCCATGGACGGAAATCCATCACTATGGACACACACACACACACACACACACACACACACACACACACACACACACAAACACTTCAAACATATCCTAGCCAAAGCAAGGTGCTCAAGACACTGTCCTCTCTTGGGACACCAACACAATGGAAAGACAAAAGACAATAAAGGCATGGAGGAACCTCTGTTCACAGAAATGGCCATTTTGTAACGGGCTAATCTGCCTAAGTGTTGCCCATATGGTGCAGTGCTGTACTTGCGTTAAAGTGTATTTCACTTGGGTTCTCCTCAATTGGGGGTTTCTTTTAAGTGATAGGGGAGGTCTCCTGTAACTCTGACTCTGACTAAATATATATATCTTTGTCTCACTTTTCAAAAATGTGAGCTAACACTAAGATATTATTACTTCAAAGGATGTTACATAAACTGTTGAATCGACAAAACGAATGCAAACTTGATCAGTTGTGGCCTGGGCAAACCAGAGTTTTGGACAGCTGGAATCACCAGGAGAGTGGGTTTATTTTTTAATTCTTTGTGATCTTTTTACAAAAGATGGATGCAATGTCATGGAGGGGTTTACAGATGTTTAATGTTTTCTTATGGTCAGCAAGTAGATGTAAAAGGGGATAATTTGGCAATATTTTGAAACCCTCAAGAGTTGTTGACCACAGGTCTCACAGCTGCAAAGGCACAGCTGTTTTGTGGAGCCTCATGCTGTTATTGCCATTAGATTATCCAAGGCGCCACAAGGCTAATGTTTTGCTATCGAGTCCTACTGCATAATTGTCAAAACCCAACTGCGGTCAAAATATTTGTGAGCATTTGTAGACCATATGCTTTTTAAATCATACCATTCTTAGTGTTTTATAAAGGCTTGCTGGTCAAAATATTTGTGGGAAAATAGTCCATGAGTGTGATTTAAAACTAGGTGACAATGGGCTGTTGAGATGACAACATAACCTGCATTCATGTCCACTCAGTCATGAAGGAATGAAGTTCACAGTTCAAGTCGTACAGAAGCACTGTTGCAAGTTTTGCCAGCGCTCTCCCCATGTCTTGACGTTTGATTCTCTTTTCTATTGTACCAACAAAGAAATGGAGCCCTTACAAAGAGCCCTCTATGTTTGGAAAGGAAATAGCAAAAGTTAGAATTGGGTTTAGGGTTAGGGCTTGGAGTTTGAGGTGGGTGTAGGGTTAGTGACATACTGGTTAATAACAATCATAGATCAAAGCAAACCATGTGATCACAGCTGGTGAAACAGATTTTATAATGTTTCACTACTAAAAATGCACTTTTGTTCTGTTTGTTTTGTTCTTTACAGAAAATTTCTAGATAAAACATGATATTTCCTGTGTCCTTCCTCGCATAACTGTCTCTGTAGCAGTTATCTTCATGTGACATCTTAGCAATGGATATTCTGATGTACTGTGTTTTTTTATTTTCCTATCCATTATGTAAACTTTCTGCCTTGTTATCTGTGAAGAAGGAGCACTAATAACTCACTGCTGGCATTAAGGGCTTTCCATCGGAGGCTTGGCAGTCTTGGGAAGCCCCACCACCACCACCACCACCTCCTGACCCACTCTACCCACCACCACCCCTGCTGGGTTCACTCTCTTCCCTCTCCCTGCAGCAGCACCATCTGTCCTGCCTGTCTGTGGCGGGCCAGTAAAGCCGCAGGTGGACGCAAATGAAACTCTATGTTCCCTGTGTGATGCCTGCGCTCAGAGGCCTGCATCCTGTAAAAATTGAAAAGCCCTTTTCACCTGGATTGGCACTCCTTAGATCAGCCATTCGTGTTCCCAAGGACTAATTAGTCAGTGACAGGAGCGCATGGGTTGCACAGTTATAGACAATAAGACAACAACTCATATTTTCTATAGATGCTAGTAATATACAGATTGAATTTAAGCATCCCCTAAGATAGCATACATATTAATAATCTTTAACTTTTATTTGATACTGCTGAAGCTGCATAACCATGTTTGTTTTGGACAAAGACATCTGCTAAATAAAATATCTGTAAACTAAACCACATTGTCTCACATTGTCTCACATTGACACAAACAAGCAGCTTCTCCTTCTCTTGGCCGGAAATGTAGGCTGCGTTCCCATTACCGGCCTGATATTTGTTGAGGATATCCCTATCATCAAGCCACCTTGTGATAAGTATGTTCAAGGGCGGGCGCTGTGCCGGAATAAAAACATCTTCAGAGATAATCAGGAGCTGCCACTGTTGCGCAATACAGCGCTGCTCCATATCTCCTGCTGGGCTGGGCAGAGCAGGGCTGCAGGGGGAGAGATGGCAGATAGGGGAGGTGAAGGTGAAGAGGAAAGGGGAGTCCTTCTCCTCCTCCTCCTCCTCCAGGTCCGTCTGGCCTCAAAGATCAACCTGACACAAAGCAGAGGAAGGGAGGATGTAGTGATACACACACACGTGCACACACACACACACACACACATGCACACACACACACACACACACACACACACACACACACTCATACACACACACTCACACACACAAACACACAGACACACATGCCTCTCTGCTGGAGATAATGAGGTGGAGCACAAAACAAGTGAAGGCTTCTGAGCCAAGTCTCCAGGAATGGTCTTGATGATAAAGAGCAGTCCTTTTTTGTTCTGTGAACAATGGAATCTCTCCTTCTATCTATTTCTATCTGTCTATTCACTCAGGAAATCCTCCTAATGGTGACAACAGCAGTATTAGTAATGTGATAACTGTCATTATTTTATGACTTTCCAAAGAGACGTACATAAAAGAGTGCTGTGGCCGCTAAATATTGGGAAAAGAAATAGCATTGAATTAAGCAACAGAAGCAAAAATGATTTCTCCAATGCCACTGGTGTCACTGATGTCCGCATAAAGTGCAATATTTCTCTCTTTCAAACAGTTGCAGTTCAGTCAATGCCTCCATCGTTTGGTCAGTCTGGAAAATGACTTTATGGCTTTGGGGAACTGCCCTTTAACCTGGTCTTCATGACTTGACTTACACTTTGTGCTTCTTCAGACAGATCGCCTCTGTGCTTCTGCCCACGGGGACCCAACATAGCTGAGCAGTAAAAGTGTTTCTAAAGGACTTGAAAGGCCACACAGATTCTTTCGATCCAATTTGACTCACTCTGTTTACATGGGGGGCTTTTAACCCTTCAGGCTTGCATGGAACACACACACACACACACACACACACACACACACACTGCTGTGTTTCATGGACCACACATTTGGAGTGACACACAAGCAGAATTAGATTAATATGCTTATAAACAATGTGCCTTGGAAGCATGTAAAACTACTTCAAAACTTCAACAAACCTGTTGAGAATGATGTATTAATTAGCCACCTGTACCAAGTTAGAAAGGCTGAAGTGATTAAAAAAAGCTGCTGGCAAGCGAAACAAACAGGAAGTCCATTTGAGGAAACACTTCAAAAAACGACCAGAGTGCAGGGAGTTTCACACAATTGGCATCACTGTGGCTCTCAGCATTAAAATATTTCTTTTGTCCCCTGCTGAGCCTGCAGGCCACAGTGTGTACAGCTTTCATAGCCTTATTTCCATTATTATTATTATAATTATTACTATGTTATTATATTATTATATACTAGTAGGCCTATTATTATTATTGTATTATTGTCAAAAATCAAAGTTGCTTTTATTGTCAATTTCTTCACGTGTACTTGACATGCAAAGAAATCAAAATTACATTTCCCACTATCCCATGCGTGTACATGGACAACAGTAAAGTGCAGATGCACAACAAGACAATTCTAGTCCTAAGTTTGTATAAATAAATAAGTGCAAGTAGCTTAAGGCTACTTTTGCCTAGTACTACTACCTAACATAACAGGTATGACAAGACAAGACATAGAGTACCCTAAGTACACTACTAATGTAGCAGGGCATGACAAGACAGACAAGGCATGAGGTGAAGTTCACTGAGTGTTCCTTGTAATAACCTATTGTAATAACATATGTAGTAGCAACATATGAAATATATGTATGGAGTCATCACCATACTGTATGTAAAAAGCATATTATTCATTATATTATTAATATCTTATGTTCTATTTTTATAATTTACTGCCTGAGGTACATTTTATGTCCTCCCAAGCCTAAAACATAATATAATTTCACTTTTCTTTCAGGAGTTCACATCAACAGTTCTTTGCCATCATGAATGTGACTCACATACACAAAATGTATTAAAGGTCTTATTATTCTATTATCATAATGAAGCACAATGACAGGAACAGCAGTTTAAGGCTACACAGAGGTCACATTGCTAGGGCAGTACTTTGCCCTTCCTCACATCCCCATTGTATTTCAGCATCTAAATATGAGATGTGAAATATGAATGTGAAATAAGTTATTGCTACACAAATACTGGGAACAATAAAGACTTCTTCTTTCTCCCCGGGCACAGAAAATAGCACAGGCAGTTACCCATTGAAAATTAACCTCTCTGATGGAGAGGTGAATCGTGTCCATTTTCTACACACGCACAGTGGCAGATTTAAGGCCATCTTGAAGAACACTTAGAGTCCGTCATGGCCTAATGTTCCTCACACCATGAGAGCTCTTGTCTAATGAATGCACAGGAGGTCTTCATTGCTTCAAGGCCTGACCTTTAGCCTGTCCCTTCAGGACTTCCCTTGTTGTATTGCCTGACCTCACACACTCACCAGTTCCATCACACACACATGGCCTGGATACCGTCTACTTGTTAGAATATCTGACAACCTTAAATTGGCCTATTTCACAGTAGCAATTTTCCCAAAAAGTTCCAGGGTAAGCACAGGTGTTATTAATGAGGTTCTGATTCTACTACACTGAATCGGAGTGTTATTGGCTGTCATTAATAACATCTGAACTTACTCTGCGACTTCTTGGAAAAATGGCTGCTGTGAAGGTCCATTGAACATGGAACATGGCTGCCGCAGTATTCTTGAGAGCCTTGGCTTGAGAGACTTGGCAAATTTGTTTGGTATTCATGTATTTTTAGATGATGGCTGTTTTGCAGAAATGTGAGGTTGCCCAACAAAGAATGTGGTCTATGCTTCCTCCCTGTATCAGTGAATTAGGCCTCATCTACAGAGCAACATAACAGACGTATGGTAACAGCCAGACTCTCTGTTACTTTGTCCTGGCGCCATCTACTGGTTCCCGCTTTGGCACAGTGCATACATGTGCGAAAATAATATCATAATAGTAGCCTAAATGACAGAAACCGGACAGTAATTAAGTATAGTAATAGTAAATTATAGTCGTTTAGATATTTAAAAATAAACATTTATGTATGAATGTATTAGTGTCCTACCTTGTCGGATTTGTTGTGAATCTGTGCGGCCTGCGCTTTTATTTTGACATGCGAACGAATAAGGAAGTCATAATATTTTGTTAGGTCGGTGTCATCGAGCTGGCTAGAGGCAGGAGTCAAGCATGTCTTATTCTGCAAAAATAGGTCCTTCAATTTTGAGTAGCGATCTCGCACAACTTGGAGATGAATGCAAACGGATGATGGAATGTGGTGCCGATTACCTTCACCTTGATGTGATGGATGGGTAAGTGTTTAACACTTTTAACAGTGTCACAACAGCTAACAATGTAAATTACTTGCAAAAGTATTCTGCAGAACAGTCAAAATAGATAATTGGTCGAGTCTAGTGTATAGTCAGTGGAAGCATCTGTGTACACGATGCTTGTTTTCTGTGCAATATTGACAGACTTAGATGAAGATCCTAAGCGAATCACGTGTCAGAAGTTAAGCCCGAGGCCGCAGCTAGTTGGCTAAGCTTAGCCTAAGACTATCGAGGCTTGTAAGAGTCAAAGTCTGCATTTCTTAACATTTATTCTTTATAGCCATTTTGTCCCGAACATTACGTTTGGTCACCCGATGGTAGAATGTCTACGGAATGCTGTGGGTCCGGATCCTTTTTTTGGTAAGTTGTAACCCATGTTGTAACTTAGTTGCACAGATTGCAACATTGTTGCTGTCACAATGTGAGTCGATACGAAATGAAAACATCTATACAGTGATTGTATTGTATTCCTCCTCTGATACTTCAGTTCTCTGGCTCACTCCTGTGTTGATATTCTTGTGCCATATTCATGCGTTATTTCTCCTAACGTTAAGTGTTGCTGCTGGTTTGTACTTAATCACTAGTTTTCATGAGTTCATGAGCACTGTGAGCTCTGTGTGTATATTTTATAAAGATTTTTTATAGATTGAGTAAGCTTATTATATTTTGTTGCCTCTGACAGACATGCACATGATGGTGTCCAGGCCGGAGCAGTGGGTGAAGCCTATGGCTGCAGCCGGAGCCAACCAGTACACTTTCCACTTGGAGGCCACAACCAGCCCCGGCAACCTCATCAAGGAGATCAGAGAGAGTGGCATGAAGGTCTGTTCCAATTCCAGCTATTTTCATTATTCAGTGTAGTTGATGTGACTGTGATTGTTGAATTTGACCCAATCACATTTCTTATCTCTACCCCTACACCACCCCAATCTTAACACAGGAATATAAGCAAAAGAGTATTTACATCAAGTAACTGGAATCGATGGAATCATACTCCAGATGCATTGTGCATTAGATGCATTAATTAGACATTTCATGCACATACTAATTGTAAATAGTGAAAGAATTTGTTTGTGTACTTTGACAGGTGGGCCTTGCTATCAAGCCTGGAACCACAGTGGAGGAGCTTGCCCCATGGGCCGGGCAGATTGATATGGCTCTTGTCATGACTGTAGAACCTGGCTTTGGTGGCCAAAAATTTATGGAGGACATGATGCCAAAGGTAAGGCTTCTTTTACGCAGAATAATAGTCTGTCAAAACTCTTTAATTGTTGGAACACTACATTTATATTTATGCATTTAGCTTATATATGTATCCAAAGCGACTCAACCTTCAATTGCTTCAGGGCCAGTCTCCCCTAGAGCAACTTAGGGTGAGGTGCCTTGCTCATGGGCACAATGGTGGCAGCCTGGATTCAAACCCATAATTTTTAGGCTACAAATCTGTGTATTTGAATGTATTGCAGCTATTTTTATATGTCTGTACTTTTAAGAGATCATTTTTTTCCAATCCAATAACATTTTTTAAACATTTGTCATGTGTTTTTTTTTTTTAGGTTAGTTGGCTTCGAAGTCAGTTTCCCTCCCTAGACATTGAGGTTGATGGGGGAGTGGGCCCAAACAGCATTCACAAATGTGCCGAGGTCAGTGTCTGATGCCACATATTGGCATCTTAATTCAGACATTTCTCTCAGATCCTGCAGTATGTGTCTTCCTTGACTGCTGTCAGTTTAACAAATTTAAATGAAATGACCTAAGGATCACAGTCTCACATAGACTTTTTGAACTTGACCTATGGTTTTCAAGTTGAGTGTTGGAACACAATGAAAAAATAACCCTGACCTGACTCTACCCAGGCAGGGGCCAACATGATTGTCTCTGGCAGCGCCGTCGTCAGCAGTGATGATCCCCGCTCTGTCATCGCCCTCCTCAAGAATGTCGTCATGGAGGCCATCCAGAAGCGTTCTCTTGATCGCTGATTGAACCACTCCATTAGATGACACCCCCTATAGCCGATGGCCTCAAGCACCTGTGATTTTTTTTTTTTCCAAATATTGATTCTCTGGTGTCTCCGGATAGCGAGTTGCATTCATTTTGATATGTAATGGTTGTCACAGTGGAGGGGACGCCCCTTACACCCCTCTGGTGCTTGAGAGGCTTTGGGATGGGGAAAGGCCAACTGGTCTGTAATCAGCCTCAAGGGTTATTGAACTTTACAGTCCACGAGAGCCAACCGCTGAATTCATTTTTGTTAGGAAAAAAAACTGAAAACCTAATTTGACCGGTTTTGCGGGAATTAGCACCCCCGTGTGGTTAACCAACTGAAGAGTTCACTTCTCTGTTCAGTCCATGTTTTTGCTGAACGTTTCTGTCAGACCCCAAACCCATCAACTACATTCCCAGTGCATTAGCAGCTATCCTGTCACACCTCTTCTGAGGGGCTACACTACAGGAGATGTTTGACATCCACACAGGTGCTCTGGTGCTGGCTCTCTCATTCTGCCTTGGCAACAGATCACTCTGTTCACCATTACACTGTTTTGTTTATTGATGTGAAATGATTACATTCCCTCTGATAAGACTACTGCTGAATAATGTTTCAAGATAAAACAACAGTTTATAGAATCCTTTGCTTCCTTATCCTTCAGCCTCAGTGGTCTCAAGTTTTTATTTTGACCTTTAAAAGTATCTAGATTTTGAGGTTAAGAGGAGGGTTTGTTAGGCTGTGTTCATCAGGCCCACTAACATTAAAGACAAATCCGGTGTGATTCAATCCATAACCCTGTTGTTTGAGGTCACAGTGCTGTTTGTAGGAACAAGAACGAGACAATTTGACACAACATAAACCGAAGACGAAGCCGTCAGCTGACATTAAATGACTAGGGCATAAATGAAACTGAAAGTGAGTTTCTGTGCCCCACTCAGTTAGTGCTTATATTTACTTATATACTTATGTGATATCACTGTTAGTTAGTTAGTTAATTAATTAGTTAATCTCAAGGTGAATGAAGAGTCTCCTGCATCTGTGTGTGTAGTGCAGTGGATGTGGCACAGATTAGGTCTTAAACAGCATTTCCACTAATGAACACTTTTTAATTAACATTTTAATACGGAACCATTTTAAACAGCAGTTAATATTTAACTGAATTTACATACATTTGTGATTTCTGACAGTGTGGAAACGGGTGGTCTTCAGCTCAACATGAAGACTGTTAACAGTCAATCTGATAACATTATTCATTGGTTGAAAGCTTTGGACCTCTTTTGGTGACATTTCAATTTAAGATATTAAATGCAAGAAGCACTGCTAAGCAATATTAATGAGACATTTACTTAATTAACTTTGAATTGGCAGTGGATTGAATGATGTATTCTAAACAGTCATTTAAGGGTGCATTAGCTTTTCCTTATAACAGAATGCATTAAGCTGGTCTCTGTCTTCTTTGTGAGGGGCCATTTTGGTGATCACCACACTTGCTTTTTGATTCAGATGTGTCTTTGATGTTTGGCTAGGGGCAGAAAGAAGAATAAAACTGCATGCAACAAACAAAAATGGGAAAACCTCCATACAAATATGTTCAAGATAAAAGGGACTATCTGTAAAATCTGGTGTTGAGAATGGATTTGTGGAGCAGGGTGCTGCAGGGAGTGACACTTTGCATGTAGTTATGGAGCAGAACTCGCACAGAGAGCTGTGGGCAAGTTGTGCTGTGGATCTCACCTGAATCTGCTCATAATCTGGAGAGATGTTTGATAAGTTCAGGGTTGCATACGGGGCATTCTCTTGGGTCCTCAAAGTCTTCTTCAGGTATAAAATGACATTTTGTTTCACAACCAAATAAATGTAAACCATATTTACATGCATAACGCAATTTCAACAGGAGACAATGTTGTTATTGCCACCATATTTTGTAGATTTTAGAGTTATTTTATACACATGCTCTGCATACCATAACCACGATTTGTGTGTGAGGATAAAACTAGAAATGCATACTTAAAGTCAGCCTTTTTGCCGAATGTGTGTTAGATCAGGCCATCGTAGGTCAGAAAATAAAAGATTAGAATTTCAAAGTAAACTCATACATGTCTTACTTGTTCCAAAGCCCTTGGCAGGAGATCCATATTCTTATAGGAAACAGGATAACTGAGGGAATATAATCTATGCAGGTTTTAGGTACATTACTTTAAGAAATGGTCAAAAATCTTATATGGGCTTTGGTACTGGTAAGGTGGGGTGATTTAATGAACTTCACATTTTAGGATAAAGCCTCAAATTAGTTGAGCCTTGCACTGACACAAACTGACAGAAGTTGTTAAAGATACAACATCCCGTGATAACAATGTAACGGAGTGTGTCTTAAACCGGCTGTTAGACTGGGACTAGGTGTTTGGATGGCTGTACCTTTTGTATCTGTAGACATCCACCACCGTGAGGACATACAGACCAGCCAGGACTCCACATACAATATATGTCACCGCAGAACACTGCTGGCCTGTATGGTTATAAGGCGGAATTATAACTGTTGAACATGGATACCACAAGACAGAAATGAACATATATTGCTGTTATCAATGGTAACTGAATCACCAACATGACCTTCAAAAATGTGACCAGCTACATAACTGTACATTTCAGTGTTGTGGTAGGTACCCAAAGGTGCCATTTCCAGCGAAAAGACTCATTCCAAAGACCTACCTTCACTGCGATCTTCAACCTCCAGTGCAACGACACCAGACTTTTCCATTCCCTGTGGGCTGATGGCCTCACAGATGTACAGACCCTTGTTAGCAGAGGTGACCAAGAGAGACATCTCTTGGCCTGTGGCCCTCAGAACCTGCTGCCCAGAGTTGCTAATGGCATACCAGTTGTAGGCGGTCACTGGGGGATTGGAGTCACTGAGGCAGCGCAGTATCACATGCCTGCCCACTGGGACTGGACTCGCAGGGCTCATCATCACCCTTGTGTTGTGTGGAGCATCTGGAAAGAAACAGGGCTCAGTAATAACAAACAGAGGACCCAGAATTTCTGCCATCACCCATGTATAATGATGATCTTTTCCTATCATGTATTTTTAGAATGTGCAAAAAATCTGGCTGCATTCAGCCAAACCATTTCATCCAGCCTGCAGAAGTTCAGGGATTAGAATGTATGAGATGGGGCAATGTTCTCTCAGTCACTAAAAATAGTAACTTATTTTCACCAGTGCTATAGATTACATACTGATTGTTTACTTTAACTTTACACTATACATGAACATTTCTGGCCCTTGGACAAATGTAACTGATGACTCCGGCCATAAACCACCCATCAAATAAAAAAATACACTGACTACACATTTCTTGAATGTGTGGAAACAAATTCATAAACAGCCTAAATGGTGAATCACATACATTGTAACCTAGGAAATGGAATAAACAGGACTACTAGTCAAAATAACACCTCAACCAACAAGCGTCTCTTTGAAGACTGGTAGGTGACATTTAGGCCACTTCCGCTTTCGAACTGAGGGGAAGTTTGAAGGCACTTAGGGGGAACAGTACATAGTAAACAGCACAAACCTGCTACAAAAAAGTCTTCCTGAGAGGTGTTGTTTAAGTATAAGTATTGTGTTAAGAATTGTGTGAATCTAAATATTTCAGTTAGTGTCTTGTACTGAAACTTGTTTGTGAACAATTCTAAAGACTGCAACAAACAACTCTCAACTTTAGAATGTTGGAGTTTGTTGGTGTTTGTTGGTTGTTGGGGCAGTGTGGAAGTAGCCTAAGTGGTACTGCACATAAACTGTAACATCGGAATTGGAATTGGCCCACTGGGTCAAAATAACCACCCAACCAATCAACAACCCACAGTGTTTGGTGAAAACAGTATAATAGCATGATCCATGATCACAGATACTACGCACTGGTGTCTACAATTCAGCACTTTTAATTGCAATCCTGACGCTATATAAATAACTAAGCTATAAGTATAACTGTATAAATATACTAAATAACACACTTATATAGGTCATGATAAATACCACACTGTATAGATCATATTGATTGACTGATTGATTGATCACAAGTCTAACCAAACAGCGGCAGGGAAACATCCAATAGTCTTCGGATATTTCATTTTCTTGAGAAAAGAAAAAATAACTCAACAGTGTACAGTCATGGGCTAAATCTTTCTGATTCCTGTTATGTCAGTGTCAGGTCAAGGCTTGTTTCAGGGCATGTGAAGGAAAAGGCTGTCACTGAGGGAAGTATATGAATAAAACATGCTTATCATTAGTTTGATTTTGTAACACAAGAGAGAATTGGAATATGCATTGACTTCAGCTGTACATCCACACACATTAGCACCCTGTGTTGTTCATTTGAATAATTCATAATTGTTCTTGTATAATTCACAGGAGTGCTCTGCTCTTCAAACACTTTCTTGCTCAAGTCTAATATTTACTGACTCACTTCCCCTCTCTCTCTTTCACAAACACACAGACACACACGTACACAGAATGTTAAGGGTTTGCCTGTCCACTCCTTTGCTTTTATCCCCATATCTCCAGGGATATAGGGCTTCACAGGTGACATTATGACCATGATGAGTGGGCAACACAATTAAACTCATGGTGGCCACTAAGAACATCACCCCCTGCTCAGAATTCACCTTCAAATATCAACAAAGATTAACAGACAATCATCATGAGCTATTTCAATCTACAGGTACTTTTCAATTACAAGCATACTTTTATGAAAGTGCCTGCAAAATGTATAAATGTAATGTTGTTGTAGTGTTTACAATAATGAGTAAGAAAAACAATATAGCCTGGCATTATTTATGCTATAGCCTATTTACTATCCATAACACATTGCTGGGAGCCTGGCAATGCCTTCCTATGCACTTCATCTCCCTACAGTGCTAGTCTGGATTTGATTCCATTTAGCTTGTTGTCTCAGGAGGCATTTTAACCTGTCCGACCAGCGAGCAGAGGGAGGGGTTGTGAATGCAGAGCTAGAATGTTATCAGTCAAAGCAGGCAATCACTCAAGAGCTGATCCAGTTTTTTTAAACTTAAACACCTCTAGCAAGCAATTGATTCTCAGTACCAAATGTCCAGACCCTCTGTGCGAAATGAAGTGGAGAACGAAGGGCTGGTTTTATTACCAGGCTACATTGCTGGGGGGTCATACAATAAAAATGTCATGTCACTGTGGGTATTACAAGTACTAATTATCCCCTGAGGATCTAAAATGGAGTCTTCCTGCAGGCTACCAGGCTGAGTACCTGCACAGAGCCCTGCTGTTGTCCTTCTCCAATACAATTTGCACCTCTGGTAGAACAGACGGGCAGGGGACAGTGGCACGGCAGGTGAGAGTCAGTATCCTCCCTGCTTGCACTTCACCTGGGGGGCTAAAGCTCAGCACAGGGAGAGGGGGGTGATCTGGTGGTGGGAGCAGGGATAGAGGAGGGGGGTGGAGGTGTGGTGAGGGTTTGACGAATGAAAACTAGATTGTCAGTTGTCTAAGTGAGCACCTGTGCATGGCTTTAGGTTTGGGTTTGTAGACAATGGGTACCAGTGGTTTGTGTAGAGAAACTTTGGTAACACTTTCTATGAACCGAGTATTCATATTCATTCATAACACATTCATAAAGGGTTATAATGCATTAATAAAGCTTTATAACTGATGACATGTGTTCATAACTGTTTATATATTCTAATGACTGTACTCATAAGGCATGCTGTTCTCATATAAGCCTTTAGTTAAAGTCTCACAAAGCATCATGAAGCTTCGTTTGTTAATTGTCCTTTTATATGTCCAATTCCTTGTGTCAAACAATGAAGAGATGCAAGCAGTCAATGCATACTCTATGTAAATTGAGATGAACACATAAATACGCATGAAAATCAATAAGGCACCATTACAGACAGCAAGTAAATTCATACATTTCCCTTTTTTTCAAAAGGCCAAAGAAGCTTATAAGGCTTTGTGCCTTATAAGTACAGTCATGAGAATGTATAAACAGTTATGAAGGACTATAATCCTTTATCAATGCATTTATAATTCTTTATGAATACTGGGTTCATAGAAAGTTTTACCACTTTTACTGTATAAATAAGCAACCAGTGAAGAGAGAAAAAAATTACTATGAATTATAGCTGGACCCAATAATCCATTACCATATACTGCATTAGCCCAAAAGCAGTATATTACCATGTACTGTATTAGACTAAAAGCAGAATCTTTCTTTTACAAGAGAACCACAAGCAATGATAGATAACAGATAGATAATAGGCAAAACATTATTTTTCATCCTCAAGATGAGGTATAGCCTAGACAACTGTTAAATACTTGACTCTTAACTCCATAAATAAAGAATAAGACAAGAAAAACTCTTAACCTAACCTCTTTTAAAGTTAATGAACAGCTTTTTGTTGTATGAGTATCTCAACTCAATTGGCCCCTCCACTCTGAAGAATAATGGCTCACTGAATCCCAGAGGGAGTTTTGTGAAGCTGGTGGTGCAATTTCTGTTCTTGAAGTCTCCCAAAATCTCCCCCTCAAAGCCAGTGGCGTGGCTCTTATCATACCTAAGCACCATGGGGCCACCAATCATACCCCTTTGCCACAACACTGTTGAATTATTGAACTCTGCATTGTACTTGTCAGGGAATGAAAAAGAGCAAGGGATCACAATACAAGAACCATTGATGGCAGTGATGTTCTCAGGGATCTGGATGGACCATTCTGTGCAAAGGCAACCTACAGAAGGGAAAATTGAGTTGCCTCAGTAGCTTTTCATAGCCTATGGCTTTTTCCAATAGTCTTTGAGTTATATATATGTAGGTCTGACCTTGCAACATTAAGCCACAAAAAGCCAATAATTGATGATGCCAGTATTCCAAACATATTTTCTTCCTGTCATGAAAACAAGAAAATATAGGCCTGGAAAGTAAAGCTTAGGTGGAGCATTACTGCAATTGAAAATCATTATGGAGGTATTGGCTCTGAAAAGACTGATAGAATGAATTGTGTGTTAATCCATCATGACACCATGTGCATTTTCTCACTAATGCAATGTCCCAGCACTGAAATACTTCCTCTTATGCAGCCTATTTCCGATTTCTTAAATACTTTGCTTTGATTCTGCTAACTTCCAGTTTTCTTGATCCCAAATTTTATAGTGAAATATGACTTATTTCAAAATGTGATTATTCACTTATTTTAAAAAAAAAAGTGTCAAAATATGAATGTCCTGCCATGAGAAAGGTATTAAGACAGTGATTACAAATCCAGTGGGCTATACTGCTAAAAGGAAAAAGTCAATTTAGGATAAGCATGAAATGGCATAGGCCTACATCTGCTTTTATTGATCTTTTATCAATGCTTTATTATTAATCAATTTTATATGTTTTGTTATTCAGATTTGTAACACTGGATTTGTTACATATTTGTTACATTGGATTTTCCCCACTGTAGCATAATATTACAGTTTAAATCCCAGTGGTGAAATTAGTACAGATGATTATGACGGAAAATTGCCAGATTCACCATCAGCTATTACATTGCTACTAGCTTATGTGGAACATGGAAAAGAGGAGCACCCTACCTGAGTGAGCTGCGTTAGTGTGGTATCTGTTCAGTGTAGACTGTCGTCTTCAACTGACACTATAAAAAAGGGGGAACTTGGGGACAAACACTATCAGTGCCATGTGATATCCCATTAGTAGTACAGAATGTAATACATTTACTCATCACACAGACAGCTGCTTCCAGCCCAACAGACTCAGTGCAATAGTGTATTCAGTGCTAATTCACACACTAATTAGCACATGCTTGCCCAGAGTACCTGCATGCAGCAATAGACCTACACTAAACATTTGCCAGCTCTCAGTGTAAAAGGATAACGAGCAGAAATTTCATTCTGTTAACCACCACCACCAACAAATGCATATACCATGGTGTAGAGGAAGTTGAGACATGTCTCAGTGCATGTTAAATCACATCGACAGATTATTGGGTATGGGACAAATTGCATAGCCTGTCCATTGCATTCAGCGACTGTACATTCAATACAAGCCTTTACTGGGCAAGGTACAGAAGATGGGAATGGTAGTTAATGTTATATAACATCTAAAGGGTATAGGTCTTCATAAAAGATATATTGATAGTATAAGTTGTTTAATCAGCTTTCAGTGTTAGCGGCCGATGATATTAATGTACCTTATAACATTCATTCATAACATACATTCTGGGCCGTACCCTTAAATGTCAAACAGATCAAACTGCATATTTTCCAGATGTGATTTGATATACACTGATATGTCTCAACTTCCCCCATGTATAGTGTATTTGCAGTGTGAATTTTCAATGGACGGCTCGTGGGGCTGAAATGTTTGGCTAGTCTAGCCCAAAAACTCAGCATTCAGCATAGCCAGACGTTTCCAAAAAAGTTGGTTTTGTTGGGACATGGGGATGGGAACTGGAAGACTATCTGGCCTGTGGCCTATGGCAAAGGTTTGTCTTTAAAGACAGTAAAGACGGTTTGTGCACAAATGTTAATTTTGCGTGCACAAACGATTCCGACCAGTTTGGAGTCATTTGGATGTTGATGGGGTGCTGGGTGACCCCAGGTCAGACAATTAAATGTTGAATATCATGAAGACGGTTTGTGCACAAATGCTAGTTTTGCCTGCACAATCGTGCACAAACAAAGCACACACGATTCCAACCATTTTCGAGTCATTTGGATGTTGATGGGGTGCTCAGTGACCTCAGGTCACCAATCTTTTAAAAGTTAAATATCATAAAAAGTTAAATATCACGGTTTGTGCACAAATATTAATTTTGCGTTCACAAACTATGCACAAACGAATCAAAATACTTTTATTAATGTTTTCAACATATGGGGCGCCAACTTCACGCAGGTCCTTTGAGCCCCTACCTGCAATTGCATACAGTTTCAAGTTCATGGGTGCTTGTCACTGACAGGCGAGGATGTCTTATGTGCAATGGACTATGACTTCTTGCCTGAAGAACCAATCAGGAACATTTAACATGAAACAGGAAGAATACAACTCAGCAAAGTAGACGTCGTTTCATGTTGCAGTGTCTCTTACTGTTTAGTGACGTCTCCTTTAGGCACGTTTTTTACTTTTTAAAAGTTCCTGAAATATGGCAGGTAAGATAAACATTAAATTTATTCCTTTGTCTTACAACTTTTTAAGTGCATTACTAACTTCCTAGACACCACCCTATGTTCCGATTTCTGGGAACCAAATCTATATTTGCGCTTTGTTTAGGCTAATGTTCTTGCTGTTATATGCCAAACCTTGCATCCCTCAATGCGTTTAACATACGCCTTTACATAAAGCCTATGCCTACTATTGCCAACAGCAGATTGCAACCATTACCAAAGACAAAATTGCCTACTTTCACTTTGCGCTCACGTTCGCGATGTGGTTTGCATTAGGGCATGAGGTGTGAAACAATTCGAGTCTGTTGCGGTTATTAAAGACTTCACTTGATGTTTTATGATGAGCATACTGTTAGGCTCTTCATTCTTGTTTCTTTATTAACTTTTTCTTGTTTATTAATTATTTACTAGCCAAGGTGCTATCCGATGTTCGCACGAAGTTCGTGGAGAGAGTGACTTTAGCCGTACTCAAGCAACTGCTGGACGACCTCAACGGGGACCGCGTCTTGAATGAAGAGGAGATGGAATGGGTAGTTGAGGAGTACAAGGCGAGGACGGACAAAGCTCGTTGTCTTATTGACATGGTTCGGAAAAAGGGTGACAAAGCATCGGAGAAGCTGATAAAGCGAATCCAGGAGAGAGATGAAAATCTATACGACGAGCTAGGTGTGGCCTCCAGAATGAGTGAGTAGGCTAACCTCTGGAACAGGTTATGGGAACTATGGGAACAGTTCCTGGTGAGAGGTTATCATCTTGAGAGGGGAGCATTTTTCTAAAAAGCATAAATGAAAACATGAAAACTGTTATTAGACAGGCTGTATCATTGTAGCCACACAATGTAAAGATCAAAAGAATATATACACCTAACTTTGAGCTTGAGTGAATAAATTGCATTAATGAATTGCAGCCACACTGTCTGCACTATTCTTTTCTATTCTTTTCTGTTTGTGGAGCAGTATTGTTTTGTGGGCATAACAGAATGCCACAGTGTCCCACTAAATGGCATATTTATGTTCTAGATGCCCCAGTCCAAGCCCCAGCCCCTGCTCCTCTGACCGAGGGCTCAAAACCTGATGAGCCCACTGTGTCAGAGGTCCTTTTGCTCAGCACAGTGCAGTTCAGATCAGAGAAATTTAAGGAGGAAGACAGGGTAATGTTTTTTTTGTTTTTGTTGCTGTTAATGAAAAATGCCCATGGAAATCAAATATCTCCTATAATTAAGTCTTGTAAATTCCTAAAGGGTGAGATTTGTGATTCCACACCATTTTAGATCTACAAGCCACTGGACAAGCCTGGAAGAACGCGTTTGGCATTGCTTATTAACAATGTTAAGTTTGACTGTGAGTGGATGATGAGACGAGGGGCAGAGAGAGATGAAGAGAGAATGGAAATTCTGCTTAAGGGCCTCGGATATGAAGTAGTGAAACACACAAACCTCTCTGGTGAGGTAGGGACCATAAACACAGACCCACATAATGTTCACCTGGGTGGGATGCAATTACTTGCACATTAAATCTGTATGGATAGGTAGGTATGGATAAAATGCATGCTTAATTGTTCTATATCCAAAGTCACCAGTTGCAGAAATGGTAATATTGTACTTATAGAAACTACTTCTATTTTACCACAAAGAATTGCATATAACCAACAGATTCTATTAGGAAGGCATTACATCTCAGCTAACAAAGTCTATCCTCTGCAGCAGATGGAAAGCGCTGTCAAACAATTCGCAGAGCGCCCAGAGCATGCTGAATCTGACAGCACCTTTGTTGTGATAATGTCACATGGAATCAGGGATGCCATCTTGGGTGTTCATTGGGATAAATGCAACCCCAAACCTGATGTTTTCCACACTGATAAGATTTACAGCTACCTGAACACTAAAGGCTGTCCTGCATTACGCAACAAACCAAAGGTCATTCTTATTCAGGCCTGCAGAGGAGGTAGTATAGCTTACTGATATACTCACTTACTGTTATTCTTGAGTGTTGTATGGTCTCATTCAGAGGGATGCAATCAGTTTAGTATCCTGTTTCAGGTGAGGATGGATGTGTGTGGATGTCAGATGGCATGCAGGATGACAGTTTCGCCATTCAGAGTGACGACCACATGGAACACAAGGAGAAGGACTTTATCTCCCTCCTGTCCTGCACACCTGGTTAGTAGATTTCTATTTACATGTGTCAATTAATGAGCAAATACACACAGCAAACTACAGTATATACACTGACAAGGTCACACTCTCTCTCCTCAGACACAAAATCATATAGGCATGTGGAGAAAGGGACTTTTTTTGTTCAGTACCTTGTGGAGGAGTTCAACACTCATGCCTGTCACGACCATGTAGAGGAATTGTTCACAAGGGTAATTCTAATATTGTAAAAAATTTTCATCAATATGTAGGCAGTGATGCCTTAACTTTATTGTTTATCCAGTGTAACTGTACACATTTACATAATCAACTTAACATAACTGACATTGAAGCCTTTGAGATTCCGTATACATTTTTCTTTTGTAATTGTGAAACATTTAATAGTTCTCATAAAATGTAGTAATCAAATTAGATTTTATACTGTCTTAGTTTTAGGGATAAGCAGTTTCTGTTTTCTTAAACTAGGTTATGAGACGTTTTGAGAAGTTTCCTAGACAAATGGTGTGCAAAGACAGGACCACCCTCTCAAGACACTTCTACCTGTTTCCAGGGCTGTAAAAGAAGAGCATGCTCTTGTATCAAATCTGAGAATAATATTTTAAACTGACAAAGGTATTGCCTTCATTGCCTCTGCTACCTGGTGCTGCTTTATTGGCAACTATTACAGTGTATCAACACCTTTACATTATTATTATTATTATTATTAACATTACTTGATGGTTATGTATGGATTCATGCATGAAACAGAATTAAGCATAAATAAAACTATGCAGATCACCAATGTAGCATGCATATATTTAATTTTGAATGTCAAACAAAATAAATATATAATAACTTATATATTTTTGTAACTCTTTGAATAAACATCTTTGTTTCTTTGAATAAAACACATATTTTTGTGCAGATATGGATATGGCATGAATTAAAAACATGTTTATGACTTGCTCTTTTTAAGGTAACGTATAATGATATTAAATTTGAAGCTGATAATAAATCATTGTCATAAGTATGCTTTCTCTTAAAGTTGCCCTATGCAAGGCATGGATGTGGTTTTTATTCTGTTTCTCTTTATGTATTTAGCCATACCTTTTCAAAATCCTGCTGGATGCTCCTTTAAAGAACATGTAGCCGAGGTATGATTTCATAATTCACTGTCATCTATGTTGTAATTGACAGTTGGAATTTATACTATTCTACTTCTAATTTCTATTAATGGCCTTACATGACACAAACATCTGTAGCTGGCTGACTGCAATTAGACCTCTCCCCAAACATTGCTGTCAATTCATAGCCTACTCCTCCACAAGATGTCACTGTTTTACTGACACAGAACGGTTTGAGTACGTTTTGTAACAACACTATTGTTGGTGATGTAACACGGTGCAGTGCACACTCAGTAAACTGTAGCATTTTAGCCTGTAGTGAGTGACATAATGTGGCATTTCTTTATAGTATCACTGGCCTTACTTGCCACAATACTTTGTAGCGATAGCTACACAATAAGGAATCCCGTCTCGTGGGCTGTCACGAACGATATCCTTGAAGAAGAGCTTGGAGCAGCGTCCGACGAAGAGGTCGCACCAGCACTTTTGGTGGATAATGTTGGAATTTGGAAACAGGCTTATCCACCGACCGTATTTGGCGAGAGAGCAGAAAAGCCCCAGCCAAAATCCGAAAAAGATGTCACTCATGTTTCGTCAGCAGCCCGTGTCTTCTCATATAGAATGGAAGAGGTGAACCCTCCTGCTAAATCTCCTTCACCTCCACCGCACGAGGAGACGGCGAAGACCGCTAGGTACATGGCACACTACAGTGACTGGGGACACCTTGCCACAATATCCACGCAAGAAAAGGTAAAATGTTGTTTTCAGCTGTTTGAAAACCGAGAAAGTAATTTTGTCCAGCTGACAATTTCATTAATGTTTCTCACAAAGCATAGGCCTAATAAAGAGCCAGAAGAGCCAGAACACGAAGGAGAACAAATACTAAGTCAAACACAACACACGCATGAATGAGAATTATGGTCAAGAGTAGCTTTTGCTAGCCAAGAACTATAGACTACATACAATTTTGTGTCTGTGAACATACATTCAGGTAGGACTAGCTTTGTGTTATCAGTAGGCCTAGGCCTATCTATGTCTCTCAAAATGTGTTTTAGAATATGCTTGATTTGTATGTGACTGTATACACAGATCAGAGGTCTGCCATTTGGGAACATTTTTTCCGTCAGTGATGGTCCGATGGACAACAGCACAGGAGTTCCATATTTCTATGTCACACCAATGGACTACACTGTGTCAGACCTAAGAAATTTTCCCTTTGCGTCTCTCACGTTCTCTGAGGCGGAAGGAGACTTTTGTAGGTATGAGAGTCAAACATCATAACTGAAGTAACCTACAAGCTTTAATCCTATTAAATTGAGGCATCAACATCCAACTTTTATTACCACCGTGTACACATAGGTTGGAGTTTATACTGGAGTTTATATATTATGTATATATTTACTTAATGACCTAGTTTCCTCATTTAAATGATCTAATGTTTCCACACGTTAGTGTTGGTAGCTTTGCAGACTGATGTATGTGCAGATGGGTGATCTATACTACATGATGTTTGTAGGGAGATGGTGTATGACCCAGAGGATCCCAGGTGTGCTCGCCTCACCTTGACTGGCAGAATGGTGGAAGTGGGGCCAGAGGAGCTTGACTTTGCCAGGCAGGCCATGTTTTCCAGGTGCATTATGAGTGCTTGGAATTTACTAGAGTGATCCGGTAACATGTCTCAACAATGCAACAGATGTCAGTAAAGCAAAGACAACCAAAGTAGACAACCACGTACATAAAGATTTCACAAACTGTCACACAGTGCTTTCTGCATGTTCTAATGGCAAAACCAGAGTGCTTGAAAATGTTTGCATGCCAGGTACCAAAACCAGATCAGTAGGGCAGTAAAGGGACTCTCCTCTTGCTCTTTTCTGCAGACATCCTGTGATGAAGAAGTGGCCCGTGGGACACAAGTGGTTTTTCATGAAGCTGGTTATAGAACAAGTGTGGCTGCAGGACTGGGTGGGCGGAGTGTCATTCATACCACTAGACGAGTACTTTAAGGCCTCTCCATTCTGAGACGACAAACGACAGAGGAAAAAAAAAACAGAACAAGATTTAGATGGCCTCTTATGGAGATTTTCAAAAAGGAAATGGTTACATCAAGTTACAGCTTGAAACACCATGGAGTATAACATGTATACGTATCAGGACTAAATCAGTGGTTTAATTGTGAATGCAACTTGTGTTGAACATGCAGCACCCTACACATTTCCATGATCCATTTCACATGATGTAGTGTAGTGTTATTTACAGACCACTTCTTTCATATGATACTGAAGCACTGATTTTGGTCAGCTCAACATTTGACTGCTGAGCTATCAATTGATAGACTTATTGATTGTCCATATTGGATGGCAGAAAGTCTGGTGGTCATGGGGTTGTCGTCGTCCATATTGCTACAACATAAATGCCTTTTGCACAGAATAAGATTATTTGATTGTTGACTGAGATTTTCAGGTTTTGGTGAACTCTACTAAATAAATACAATAATGAATGTATTTGCTTTGAACAATTCTATTAAATTCACTTGAGTTGTAAGAAATATGTAGAATCTGTTGACGAGCCATAGATTTACCATATCCAAGGGGTGGTATCAACAAACGCATTTAAAAATGCCTGGATAGAGTAACAACAGATCAGAGCTATGAACAAGCAAAACAGTATATACATTTTCCTCACATGGTCATTATCAGACAGATTGATGACTGATTGTTACCTGGTATTCAGGGACATAGCTAATGAGCTCCAATGGCTCATGACCAGACAGACCTGAAGAGCACAATAGTTTTTGCTAGCAGCATGTTGCCTGATTCCAGGCAAGAACTGAGTTATATCTTTTGAAAATAAAAATAAACATTCAATTATTTAAGTTTTGTTTTCTTCTTTAAATCTTTAGTGAAGTCAGTTGAAATATGCTGAAGGTTTGTTTTCTTTCCAGTGACAATGAAGCTAACAATTAATTTGATCATTTTGCAGCACAGGCTGAAAACCTAAGTGGATGCCATTTTCAAATTTCCATGACATTGCTGAATCAGGCATCAGGGCATCAAGTCATAAATATTCAAATATTCAACCCCTTATGCCAGGCAGTGTTTGTTTTTAATTTTGTATAGTTGTTCATGTTGCCTCTGCATCTGAATAGTGGCCAGGCAGCTCAATATTGCATTTTGCTACAGTAGCCTACTAGTCTGGGTAGGCCTGCTCAACTGAATTTCTTTAGATACAATTAGCAAACCAATAGGTTTCAAGTTGAAAGTGTGCACCCACCACAAAATAAACATAGGCCTAGATCAAAAGTGTCCAGACTCTGAAGCAAAGTGAAAGAGTCCAGTCCACCAGGATAGCTGAATACAGTAAATCCTCCAATTAATAATTCCCATCATACAAATACACCGTGGCAATGTGATGCACAAAATGTATTTTTTTTCTGCTCAAATGAAGCATAAACAAATCCACCTTTGTTTTGACTAATTATGGGGTGATGGGTAACCTTAGGTTACCAGCTGAGTTCTATGGTTCTATGGTACCAACTTCGCACATATCGAGTTTGTCCCCTACCTGCCCTACTCAAATGAACTGTTTCTCCAAACTGACACAAGATGGCGCACTCTCACGATCCTTTTCAGACTTTTTGATGCAAATTGCCTATTCTTTTCTAAGGATTTCCCATACGCAACGATCTGACCAAGGTCTGCTTCAGTGTATAGGGACAAAGCAACTTCTCAGTGTAGTCTACCCCCCTTTATAGCTGAAGAACACATCACTGGCGAAATAAGATGTAGGCATTCAGTAGACAGTTTTAATAGATAAATCATAACAGAACACTTCAGGAGAGAAAAAGAGAACTGGGCTGTTTCAGCCCTATGGCTTAACGTAACATAACATTTCAACAAAATAGCAGTTGAGAAAACTTTTTTCACAAAATAGTTTAACCACGCCGTAGCCCAGTTCTTCATGTCCTTATCAAGAAAGACGAAACTGCACTGCGTATTGAACCATAGATTTCACCAAGAAACACAGTAACCAATAGTGTTCTCCTCTGGGCGGCGGTAGCGTGAAGGTTGATTGAGAGCTCGCTAGACCTAAAATTGTTTTGGGTGGCAGAAGCGTCAAGCAAAAGACGTAAGCGAAAGCCAAGTAATTACTCTGTAAATGGAACTCGTTCTCTCTGGCGGATATGTGGAATCGGAGGAAAAATTCAAGATGCTAATGTAAGATTTTTCAAGTGCTTGTCCAATCTCTCTCAAAACGGCATTTCTTGTGTAAACGTTTACGTTAGTTTCCCCCGTGCGACAGGTACTGACGTTATTAAGCCGCAGTTTTAAACCCAGTGGTTAGTTAGCTGGCTAGCTCTCAATAACTTATTATTTCTAGGTAACGTTAACGCTGGCAAAGTGAATGGTAATACCACGGAATTAGGTTACGATACATCTTTCAAGTGTGGGTTGCTGCTTCAGATGGGTAACTGTGTATTTGTTATTATCGGAGTCGGAAATACCGCTAACATTAACGTTATTCTGCAATGAGCTTGTATGTCAACACTAGGATGACAAGCAAATTATTGTTAACGTTAGTTATAATATTAGGTACATGCAGATGTTTGGTGAAAGGCAGACTAGCTTAACCTTGACAAAATTACCTCTGCAGACAACTTAAGCATAGCGTTAGCTAACATGTGCATTCGCAGGGGAAACCCAATTAAGCTAGCCGTGTAGCTATCAAACTAAAATCCAACATATCTAGCCTAACGTTAGTATTTAACATTAAGAATAAGACGCCAAAGGTAACCTTATTTACCTGCCCTTAACGTATTGTCACTTACAGATGGTTGTTTTTTCCATTTCCTTTAACGTTACACGTTTTCCTTCTCGTGTTTTACAGAAGTTGATCACGGATGTGGAAGATTTCACTGTCCCAAGGAGCCTACAGAGTAACCTAAATTACGGTGACGTTAATTGTGCGGACACCATGCCCTTGTTATCAAAACAAAATTGTGAAAAGCTCAATACAGACCAGCTTCTTGACTGACCAATACAGTCTTCATCTATTCATTCTTGGAAGAACAAAATTTCACTGTTTCGGGGAAAACTAACGAGGTGGACATAAGCCCGGAGACCCCCGACGCCTCGTCTGTCCTGTTGCCAGATGCTTTGCTAATGAACTATCAAGATCTCCAGGCAAACGTGACCACGGCCAACAAGACCCGAGTAAAATCGGTGCAATGAGATGAGGCTCAGAAATGGAACGGTTGCCACTGCGATTATCTTCTTCACGTCTTTCCTTAGCCTGTCTTGGTACACGGCTTGGCAGAATGGCAAAGGTATACCGACTATGGCTTAGCTGTTCTATGTTTTTTGTTGTTCAGAGTTGTTCAGTCTCAGTAGTCCTACATGCTTGTTACTGTCTGCATCAAATGTGGGTGAATTTTTAAATTGTGTTGGCTTGCTTTTCATGGATGGGATATTGATTGCAGATGAACCCGTCTACCTGACTGTAACTGTTTTGTAACTATTATTGCCTGTAGTCTATGGATCCAAAGATCATCAGTGTCATTTTGGAGGATCGCAGATTCTTCTGCTGATTAGGTCCACTACTTGAGGTGTTGAGGTGCCAAATGTTAGCCAAGCCTCCAAGACTAGAAGAATGGTCAGTGAAAAGCAGACACTTCAAAAGTGTTTTAAGAAGTAGTCTTTTCTCAGGTTCCAATCAAGGTTAAGTGTGCCTCTTCAGACCTCATTCTGCATGTTGTCTTCAGGGTAGGGATGATGAATGGCTTATTTCATTGTCTATCGTGAAGATTGACTTTTTAGGTTAATCTGTCAAGTAACTTCACTGGGGCAAGTAAGGGAAAGGACAAACTAATGTCCACTAACCTATTAACAATGGTGTTTGGCGCACATAAGTGGAAATGTCAGGCAGCTACATACGTCTTGTGAGGTACATGTGTGTTGTGAGTTCACTGTGAAGGATGCACTTGTGACCCCCCCCTCCAGTCCAGCCCAGGCCAGCACCAGTGAATGGATCCAAGGCCTGCAAGTAGTGCAGTGCTATCAGTGTTACTGCACACCCATTCAAGTCACATGTTGTGTCCTCATGTCAATATTGTGACATTCTTATATATTTTCAAATGTTTTTGGATCACTTTATAGATGGTACTTTTACATGCCTCGACTTAAAACGGCATGAAACTCAGAACCGAATAAAACTCAGCACCACAGACCATCAAGCATGCTAGCAAGTTGAAACCCTATAGTGCTAGTTTCACTTCTCAACACAACTCTTTATAAGGATGGAGGTTTACTAATGTCCACCATACAGCTATTGTGCAACTCAACCAGCTAGCTACCATTACTTTATTCATCCCAGTGGTAATCAAGGCATCCAGTAGCTTAACAAGGACTAGTGCTGTCTGTAGGAAATATGGGACATTTGATACAACATTGACCAACAGGACACAGTAGCTCACTTTCAGCTTTATTTATCTTGTGTTCAATTATTGTTATCTGCCAGTTCACTTTTTCAGCCTATGGCTTGGAATTGTGCTGGGATATCCAGTTAATGAATTGATGGATCAGTGAAATTTGCTTAAAGCAAGTAACCGGCAGAGAGTTGTGCTTAACAAGCTAGGCACTGTTGGTATGATTTGAATGTTTACAGAGAGAGTTTGAATCTTATTCATGAAATTAATTATTGTGTTAATTTGTGTGTTGACTGGTATCTTTTCTTGGTATGGCTTTACAGAAATGTTTGTGTAGAGGATCCTTTATTTGTTCTCTCTCTGTCCCCTTCTCTTCATGAGTTTGGTTGTGTGTGTGATGCTAGGGAGCTGGCAGAGGACAGTGAATGCTCTGTGCCACAGCTATTGAGTAATCCTGTGGTCTCTCCTGTTCTTGCACTGGACAATAAGAGGCACAGGGGAAAAGGAAGAAAATGGCCTGAATTGAAAATGTCATTGACCATCAAGAGTGAATCTTTCTCTGAGCTGATCTCAAGTGGTGCTCTGGGAAACAAGGCTTAAATAGACCAGTGATACAGTAGTTCCCTTAGCAATTATCCCATAGGCCTGGTAGAGTCCTTCTTACCCAGGGCCCAGGTGGTCCTGAGATGCTCAAACTCACAGTGGTATGTCGCACAAAAGCAGGAAGCTTTTTGCTCTCAGGTTTCCTCAAAGCTTTTTCCCTCTGTGGATCTCATGAAGATGCTTGCATGAAGGGATATGGTTTGCATGCGTTAATTTCCAGTGTGGCCTGGGCCATAGCTGACCCCTTCCTTACCACAGAGAAGGAACACAAGGAAATGTGCCTGTAGTTAAGCTTTTGTGTTCTGTAGACAGACAAACATTTTAACACAGACCTTGACCACACATTATTTCACGAAAGTATATCTTTAAAAGGGAATTATGAGATTATGCAGGATTTTGTTAGAACTACGGAGTTTCCCCTACAGTGACTGAATTTTAATTTTGCACCAATTAAATGTTTTTGCACAGATTTAGTGGTGCAAAGCTGAATTCTCCATGTCAGGAAGGTTGCTTACCATCCTAATGATTCCAGAGCCATTACACTCACATAGTAGTGTTTTAAGGGTGGGTGTGTGTGTTTGATTTACTCCACAAGACTGTAAGATTAGACTGCTCCTTGTGGTGTGGTGCCTGGCAGACTGTCTCCCTGCACTTATTGGAAAGCGTAGCTGGCATACCACTGCAGTTGCCAGTGAGAGAGGAGACGGCTAATTTGTCCGTGGCGTCCTAACAAGACAGCATCTTGAGCCGAGTCCAGACAACAACTGTCTTGTCTTTTTGTGACACTGTAGGAGCTCGCTAGCGTTTCTGCCTATTTGCTCAGGCACAGCGTGCAAGGTGATCGGCGTCAAATCCAGGCCAAACGTTATATTAAATACCTGCCGGTTATTCTCCAATTGAACCTTAAAAGGTTCTTGCATTAACAGTATCTCAACACCCCCCCCCTCCCCCAACCTCCAAACACCCTCACTCACACGCACCCACACACTCACAGTCTCTCCACTTAACAATTCTGCATTGAGCCTCTTCTCTGTATGGGAACACACACACAGTCACACACTCCCCCACACAATGGGCCAAAAATAGCTCGTGAGAGGCATGAGCAGGCCATCCGCTCTGGGAGAGTGGAAGAGTGAGGGAGAGATGGGTGCTGTGCTTTGCTCTCTGAGTGCGCCCCAGGAGGAGGAGGAGGAGGTAGAGGAAGAGAGGAAATCAATAGCCCATTTATTTAAGTAGAGGAAGGGGGGGTGGGTTCAACTTTGCGTGCGTGGTGTAAGTGACCCAAGCCTGCCCTCAGGCTGGAGAGTGGCCTCAGATAAAGGCAAAACAATGCCAGGCAGGAAGACAACATAAACCTTAGAACGGGTATTTATGAAGGGGAGGATGGGAAATGAAGTGGAAGGTTCCGGATCACCCTGTTCCCTGGAAGACCACAGAAAGTGGCACCTTCCCACTGGCCGCTTGTGCTGGACTGAGCCCAAGCAGCTCGCTCTGAACAGGCCGCTGATTCAGGCTGACGTCCCTTCTGCATGGCCATTAAGCCCGCATTCCGGCATTCTTCCTCCTTATTAGGCAGGAAAACTGGTCCATTGTCGCACCGGTGTTTGCAGGCTGTAGACACACAGCTCTGCCCTCCCCACCTTCCATCTGCTCTCTTGGGCCCTCTGCCCTTCTGCCTGCCTGTGTGTGTACACACACACATACACACACACACGCACACACACACGCACACACACACACATGCACACACCTCCCCCATCAGATGTGGCCATGCTTGCCCTGAGACTTGTCACATGGTGCTGCCTCAACATGTCACTCCCTGTGGATTGTCACTTGTCACCTCTTCCTCACTCTGACACTCGCTATTTTTCTTTCTGTCTTTCTTTGGTTCTTAATATCTCTCCTGCTGTTCCTCTCCTCTTCATCTCCCTTTCTCCCAGTGGCCCCATCCCACCACAGCCACAACCTGTATCCTCCAGCTGCTTGTATTTGCTGTGCTTTTTTTTCATTTCTGCTCCATATGGCCCCCAGCATTGCTGTGCTTTATTTGGATGCCCCTCCATTGTCCTGCACCATCTCTGCATCTCTTGCTTTGTGTGCTGTGCTGCTGTTCCAAGTGGTCTCAGCCCAAACAGGCTTTGATGTTCTGTGAATGATGTGAGTGCATGGGGGAACAGCAGCTACAAGTTAAGTGTTTTGCTGGCATCGTTTTGGATTAATCCATTTATTTTGGTCCCTTCCCCATTGTCTCTCTCTGTCTTCTTACCTCTTTGATCTGCCTGATTATTCCTTTTTTTTGGTGGCATTATCACTGCGATCTTTCCTGACACAAGACTCAGGTGAATGGCTGTTTGTGTGTTTGCACCATCATGTCAGTCATTCCGAAAGCATGCAGTCCAACTGGCTCTGGGCCACAGCGAGTTTACTCGAGGGGAGGCAAAAAAAGACCTAACAGCAAGGCAATGTTCATCATCATGACACACCATGGCTGAATACCAAGAAATTGTCCTAAACCAGAAGCTTGGAATTCACACTATTCAGTCTGATGCAAACAGAGCCTGCTGGGAGTAGGAAGAAGCATACAGGGAGACAGAAAGAGACACACATACATACAGCACAATGCTGGGCCAGGATTTGGATCCTCAGTGGTGGAAGGCCCTTTTCCCTTCTGTCAGCACGCTCTGCTTCAGCAGCACACCCCAGAGAAATGCTGTGGGATGGAGACAGAGCGGGAGAGACAGCAAGGGGGAGGAAGGGAGATCAGAATGAATGGGGACTCAGACTGGCCAGTGATTCCCCCTTGCCAGACCCTAAATCTCTACCTAGCCTGGCAGTGTGGCAGCTGAGAGTTTGGGACAGATACTGGACACAAGAGACCTGTAATGACCTGAGTAATGAGGTGGAGGGAGAGGCTGGGACATAGTGGTGGTGTGGGGGTTTGGGGGAGGGGGTGCATAGTAAAAGAAAGTAAACGTGGTAGGTTAGACGACAGAGGTGTCAGGCACTGCTGAGAAACAGGTCTATGACTTTCACATTTTAGAATATGAGCTGCTAAAAAAGGTCTTGACACTTTTAATTGTCTTGCACCGATTATAACTTCACCCCCTATTATCACTGTTTGGTCCTCTGATGTCACTTCCTGTCCTGGCCTTGCTTGCTTCTCCTCGCATGAAAGGTGTCGCTAGTGCTGTCTCACTCTGTCCTTGGACCTCCCCTGGCTCTGCCGCCAGACGGATAGAGCCATAAATTGTCCATCTCTCTCCATCACTGTGCTATTTCCCCTAATAACCCCTCCTCCTTGAGGATGGCAAATCCTTGTGGATGAGACTCTTGTCTCTTCACCCCTCCACCCATGCCCTCACCATCTCTATCTCTCTGTCTTGCTGCTATTCCTGGATAAATTGGCGTCGATGATGGATGGGAACATGGCAATGTCACATGTGGATGTAAAGTCTAGCTAAGTTACTCTACTTGATTAATGACTAATGGATGATTAATAATTTGTCATTGTGGTTGGACTGAGAGCATTTGATTTCCGTAATGGTCATCCTCCTGTCATTACCATTTGTTACTAGAACTCCAGGTTCATTTGATCACTGCAAGCTCAGCAGTGTTCAATTATCAAAAATGCAGTGACATTTTTCAATCCTATTTATTTGTAAGCCCATATCATAGAGTGGAAGGAGCGTGTGGGCGAAATCCTCTTTACTGGGAAGCACAATCTGTGATCTGGGAGATGTAATGTGTCAGACAGCAGGCCAGAATTGTCATTTCATTTCTGTTGATCTACTTGTGTTCCAGAATGGAACTCTGAGCTGGCGTCATCTCTCAGTACCTGTGGAACAGGAGTGTTCCCATTTGTTAGCATGGATGGATCAGTGAGATAAATTCGTAGCCAGATGGATGGATGAGTGGATGCATGAAGGAAATGTTTAAAAATAAACCATGGCACAACTGTAACGTTAGGCTTCCAATCCCTCTCTTTAAATCACAGTTTAAGAAGGCACAGTTTCAAGATTCCCCCTCACATTGTGACACACAAACCACTTGAGGCCTACTGTAAGTCCACTAGCTATTCTCTACACCTGCTTGGCTTTTCTTATATATTTCATAGACATCTTACATAGGTTGTGAAGTGTTGTCAGGTCAAGTGCAGAGCTTCAAGGAGAAATCTGTTGTGACTCAGTCCATAGCCCTGTTGTTCTAGCTCACTGACTGCTGTCGGTAGGAAAAAAAAACAAGACTATTTGATACAACGTAGGCCGAACAGCGTATTGGAAACTAACACTAACTGAATGGGACATAGTAACTCACGTTCAGTTAATTTTCCTATGCCCAATTCAGTTAATAATAGCTGCCAGTTTGCCATTCAGTCCATGTTGTATAAAATTTTCTGGTTCTCTTTCCAGAATTCTCCTTTAATATTCATGTCATCTGTGTCCTGTGAGAGACCCCTTAAGTCCTCTTTCAAAAGCATTATGTAACTCTGGCTGGTCTCTCCAGAGCTGTCGGCAACATGGCAGAGTGCACAGACGGGGATGAACAGACACAGCCAGCCACTCATTTTAGAGCCTATGTCTAGACCCTTAGCCTAGCCTACTCCTACTTACTTTTCCCATACAGTGGCCTTGGCTCCTGTATTGTTAACCCCATCAGATTGACTTCCTGTAACAGATAAGAAGAAGCAGCAGTTGCCAAGCTTTAAAAAAAGTGGCGGAGATGATGGCTTGTAGAACTGAATCAATTCTGCTGATGGTGGTTTTGGACGGCAGCCTGGAGTTCACTGTCTTTTCTAAACAGGACGCCTTGGCTGTCATCAGGGAGCCTAGGAGATAAACAAAACACTGGAGCTGAGCTCTCTGCAAAGAGGACGATGGCCTTACTCTGTTGTAAATGGCCCAACTCTTTGGCCTATTTATGTCTGTGCGTGGGGATGTTCTGATGCAGTGCACAACCAGGCAAGATAGCCGTTCTCTCTTTTTGTGAGGTGGCCTTGTCCTGATGAACCCTGTCTTACAGAGGCTGAATCTGACTTGTCACAAGAGTTTGCTCACACATGCGTTGGCACATGTGTGCGTTGGTGGACAGTGATAAGGAAGGACGCCCAGGAAGTATGTAGGGTGTGACTGTCCTTGTGCACAACTGCCACAGTGTTAACCCTGCCTCCCCAACTGCCAAGGCATAGGGCCTGGTGGTATCGCAAGGCACCAGGCACACATCCTGTTGGTGCCACGTGCTCTTGCCTTGTACAGCATTCTTGCCACACAGCAAAGGAGATTTGCTTCCTGGGCTACCTCTGGGTTTTCCAGGGACTTTCCCCTACTGAGATTCTGAAATCACACATTGTTTTATTTAGACAACTGAATCTCCTTGCAAAACTAAGCTACCAACAGTGGTTTGGTTTTCTTTTTGTGAGGTGATGATTGTTTTGTCTGGTTTGCTGATTGCTAGGGATTTAACTGTGTCCATGTGCTTCTGTCCTGGCCATGGCCACACTATGAGTTTCCTGGACTTTGAAGGTCAGCCCTGAGAAAACAGAAGAAGGTTTGGTCATGCTTAGTTCAGGCCCTGACAGGAGAAAATGGTTCTTTGTGGAATCATTATATGAGATTTAGGTTGACGACATCTTAGTGACCTCGAGATTTTCCAGTGTTAAAATAGTGGCAAAGAATAGTTGTTGTGAGCATTTGAAAGCATGTGGATCTGACAGATGTTTCCTCTTCAGGTAAGACAACAGACAGCAAGTTAGCACTGTTACAAAATGAAAAGTCATATTGTCCTCAGGCATGGGAAAGTAGTTAGTCTAACTACTTTGATGACCTTGCTTATAGTCTAGTTTGTTGAAATTCAAAACATCAAAGACTTAAAGCAGAGCATCTTGTTTTTTCTATATGTGTGACACCTACTGTTTGTTCGTGCTACACCTTGAAAAGACCTTGAAAAGGTGTAGCCAAACACAAAGTACCATAGGCTACTTCCTTTTAAACACTTTCATTTCCTTTTGGGTGGAACACCCAGAGAAATTGTGAACTGTTTCTTTGAAGGAAAAAAGACACACCACCACACACAAGCTAATGAACAGGATGTTGTGAAAGAAAAATCTATCTTGCCTATCTTGTTCTCATGGAAACCATGTTTCTAATCTGTGGTGAGCAGTGCACTGCCTTGCCTACAGGGCTTAACAAGCAAGATTAATAGGGCTGGAATCAAGTAAGTTAGAAAAAAAAAATTTATGCCAACATGAAAGAAACTTAGTGTAAATCTCAAACAACAATGGAGACGCACGTCTGGCATGCATAGATATGCCTTATCAGAATAATTCTAGCATTGCAGATGATGATGGTCATTATCATTTTCTTATGATCACAGCTTCTTAACTATTGTCCCCTATGGTTTCGGTTTCAATCATTTGAGAAGATGGAACGGATTGCTACTTTTGATGACGTCAGCACAGTGTCAGTTGACTGCATATCTAACAGGATGTTGCTTGGGGGTGTGAAACTCCACTCGCTTAGACTGTCATACAAATGGCTAATACTATTACTACTACTACACTTTACCCTCATAACATTGGGAGATTAAGTTAATAGCCCACAAAACAATCTCCCACTCCTATCAATACTATATTTTCTCTTTGAGTCATGAGTAAAATCTGGCTAAGCCCGCCCACTGGATAGCACGCTCTTCTCAGGAAGAACTGAGAGAGATATTCCTGGCCAGCATGGTCATGCTTTTGGTAAAAGAGATGCTCAAAGCCCAAGGAGGAAGTGATTGTTTCTCCTCCCTTTTTTCCAGAGAAAACACCCCTATGTCAGGAAACTCTATCTTTCAGCTCATTAATTGATCAATCAAGAAGCAGCAGATGAATTATTAAGGAGAGGGAGAGGGGTAGAGAGAAAAGGAAATGGAAAGGAAGAGAGGGAGAGAGCGGGGCAGAGCCAGAGGAAGAGGGAGAGAGGGAGACAAGGAGAGGCAGAGCGAGAGCAAGTAAGCAAACGTGCTGTGACAGAGAATTGAAACTCCCTGAAGCTTGGCTGTCATGGGGGCCCCACAAGTTGTCGTATGACCTCTCCCACCTCTCTGTCACCATGGTGACTGTGCGTGGGGTTTGGCCCTGTGGTCAGGGCTGCCCCAACTCCAGTGGTGTGCCACACAGCATAGGACAAGGAGCTGAGGCAGAGCCAGCCTGTTGGACAAAATGTTTCACACAATCCACTTCAAGGGCGTCTAAGTTGTTTTTAATTTGATGTTTTCGCTGATTCAGCATTTCCCAGAGGCTTTTTCCGCATGCCTCCCTCCCCTTTTAAAGTCTAATTTTAGAATAGCTTTGAGATTTTTAGATTTCATCTCCTTTTCACCCTTGCTGTGGGCATTAGCTTGGGGGATTGCTGAGAAACATACATGTGCTCCTCTCAGCTGCCTGCATCCTGACCTGATATGAGTTAGGAAGAAAGAAAGAAAAAAAGGAAGGAGACTGTGTCTGTGTGTGTGTCCGTCTGTGTCTGTGTGTGTGTCTGCGTATGCATAAATGTTAATGTAATAAATATGTATGTGTGTGTGTGGTTTAAGAGACGGACACTGAGATGGATCTAAAAATATTAAGAAGATGCATGTGGCTTATCTGCTAATCTGTTTAGCAGCAGCAGTGATTGCACCTTGTAATGCGGCAGACCCAAACACAGTGACTCCATCTTGGTTAATGGTAAACCCTACCTCCCACAAGTACACCCCCTGGTGCTCTCTCTCTCCCTATCTTTTTTCCTCCTTTCATTCCTCCTCTATCTCTCTATCTCTCTATCTCTCCTCCTCCTCCTCTCTTCTCTGTCCTTGAAACATGCTCTGAGGAGCCAGGTGACATTTGACTGAAATGTCAGGGCAGTCCAGGCCAAAGCAAGCAGATACCTGTGGCATGGAGCGCACACAGCTGGAAGTGTACACAGGTGCTGAGAAACTAGGAGAGCTACTGTGGGGAGATTTCTCAGCTAGTTGACTAGAAAATATTTGCTAATGTGAAGTTTTGTAGGCTGTTCACACGTTCCATAATACCATACATCCTCTCGTACCTGAGAACTGGCTTATGTTAGAGAAAACCCTGGGGAGTAGCACAAGTGAGAGCCCTGTAGCTCACCACTCTTAGCAAGGCTGTGTGTGTGTGTGTGTGAGGGAGAGAGTATGAGTGTGTGTGTACATGTAGTGTCTACATTTACATTTATGCATTTAGCAGACGCTTTTATCCAAAGCGACTTACAACTCATCAACTATCAAGTGTTCAGGGCCAGTCTCCCCTAGAGCAACTTAGGGTTAAGTGCCTTGCTCAAGGGCACAACGGTGGCGACTGGGATCTGAACCCACAACTTTTCAGGCTACTTGCACGCTAGCCAGGTTCCTTAACCATTATGCTACCACCGCCCCCATCTACATGTAGTGTGTACACGCGTGTGTGTATGCGATGAAGCAAGTGAGAGAGGGACGATTCAGAGCAGGCAGCCACAGGGCCTTCAGTTTCTTTGGGTGGTGTTAAGAGTGTCAGTCAGCCTTGGCCAACAGAGCATGGATTCAGACACTGTACAAGGCTATCCTGTTAGAGGTGGGTGAGGACTGGGATTCAAGGCTGTTTACAGCCCTGACCACACTCGGCACTAACACACACACACACACACATTTCATGCCTTCATCTCTTCACTGGAGCTGTGTGTTTGTGTGGATGTGCTCAGTGTGACAGAGTGTCTAAGTGTGGTATTTCTTCTTTGGCTGCAGCTAAACTCCATGCATCCAGTGTTGGGCAGTGTTTTTCCTGTTTGTCCAAAAACAAATTGATGTCCAAATGTGTTTGAACACACCACAGTCACTGCCTTTCCCTCTAGTTGCATGTGTATTTGTGTATGTGTTGTGTGTGGGTGTGGGTGTGTTGTGCTTTGCATAGATGAGCATGACCGTGTGAAAGCTACCTCTTCTAATCCCATGCTGTTTAGTAGCACTGCCTTTAGGGAGACAGGAGCAGCTGCTGCACTAAATAACATTGCCTGTACACACACACACACACATCCTTCAGCACACAACAGGCACTTAAGCCAGAGGCTCTGCAGCTGGAGAAACATGTCCACCTTGAACAACTCTTCTTGTTCTTCTTGTGTGTGTGTGTGTGTGTGTGTGTGTGTGTGTGTGTATTTATGAAGGCCTATATGTTTCCATCTGTCTCTGTGGCCTTTACTGTTAACATCTGTCCCAGTTCTTTACGGCTTGCGGTATTTGAGTGTGTGCTCCTCCTTCAGCACAAATGTGTTGAGCTAGCTGGCCTGCCTCTGTGTCATCCACACTAACTGGTTTTGTGGATGGAAGAGAATTAGGCTAGGGTTAGAGACTAATGCCTTTCAGTCAAGGCTAAGCTAAAATCTGTGAAGGTCAAATTGACCTTCAAAACAAATAGCTAAAATTCTCAATTGAATTCAATTCAGTTTTATTTATACAAGTCAATTCGACTTTTAATAGGGAGCCAATGTAGGGAAGCAAGAATAGGAGAGATATGTATTAGATTTGTATTAGTTGTAGGTTTTTGTATTAGTTGAAGTATTGCTACACCCAGAGAACAGAGCATTGCAATAATCGAGCCTGGAAGTAATAAATGCGTGTATTCATTTTTCAGCATCCTCAAAGGAAAGGAACTTTCTAACCTTAGCAATATTTCGTAGGTGGAAAAAAGATGTTTTTGAAATGTGTTTTACATGACTATTTAGAGAGAGGTCCTGGTCAATAATTACCCCGAGGTCTTTAACTTTTGCATTACATGACAGTGACAGGCCACTGAGTAAGTTTTGGTGATGGGGTAGAGTGTTGGTCAGCTGTTTAGGGCCAATCATCATAACTTCAGTTTTATCAGAATTTAAACAAAGGAAATTATTAGTCATCCAGGTTTTGATGTCTAGGAGACATGCATCAAGTTTAGTCATTGGCATATAGTCATTAGGCTTCATAGAAAGGTAAAGCTGGGTATCATCAGCATAGGAGTGGAAAGTAATACCATGTTTCCTTATAACAGATCCTAAAGGTAACATGTACAGGGAGAACAGCAGGGGACCTAGCACTGAGCCTTGGGGTACACCAAACTTTACTTTAGTATGGGTTGATGACTCATTATGAGCGTGTACAAACTGGTAGCGACCAGAGAGGTATGATTTGAACCAGGCTAATGCAGTGTCTTTGATGCCTATCATGTGTTCAGATCAGATCAGATGCGATAAGGAGGTCATTGAAGACTTTAACTAGGGCTGATTCTGTGCTATGATTAGTTCTAAAGCCTGACTGGAAGGTTTCCTGGATATTATTGTCATTTAAGAAGCTACAGATTTGCTTAGACACTATTTTCTCAAGTATTTGGCTATACAGGGCTATATTGGCTCAGCAGAGACTCAAGGAGAGATGGAATTTTTGCTATGAAGTCATCTGTAGTTTTGGGAGTTATGTTTCTAGTGTAGTAGTAGACTGAGTTAGGTGCTACATAGTCTAATGTGATTTTTAAAGTTAATTAGTAGTGGTCAGTTAGTGTAGAGTGTTGAGGTAGGGTTGTAAGTTGTTCTATTTGTACTCCATGTGTCAGAACAAGATCAAGGGTGTGATTACCTTGATGTGTAGGTGTGTTTACATTTTGGCAGAAGCCAATGTGGTCAAGCAGAGATTGGAAACTAATTGCCAGGCTATCGTTTGCAACATCGATGTGGATATTAAAATCACCTAATATGATTGTTTTCTGTTTTAATGACTAGAGAGGACAGGAAGTCAGAGAATTCTGATAAGAATTCAGTGTAGGGGCCTGGAGGTCTATATAATTGTTAAGGGTTCAGCACCATTCCCATCAGGATGAAGTGGGAGGTATTCATCAGGTTTTGGCCAGGTTTCTGTAAGACAGAGTATGTCAATTTGATTATCAGAAATAAGTTCATTTATTAAAATTCTAAGGTGTATCAGCGAGAAAGAGAGTGAAAATGGGGTGTAATGATTTATGGCCTTTTGTAAGCGTGTTGGTTTAACGTGGAACTATTTGTACAGTTTGGTTGATATGTCTGAAACATTAAGAAGTAGGCTACAGGAGTGTGAGCGTTTTTGTTGCCCCTAAAACAATAGAGAGACAGACACAGCTCATAGATGCCTCCAGCTAGCACACCTGCCTCTGCTCACCCTGACTAGCTTGTTTTGTGCATATCACATACTTAGTGTGAGACTAGTATTCACTAGTTGAGGTCTCAGTGACTTTCAACACAGATGGTACACATTCTAAGTTGTTTGTGTGTGTGTGTGTGTGTGTGTGTGTGTGTGTGTGTGTGTGTGTGTGTTTGCGTTGGTGTGTGAGAAAGTCAAGATGGGGTGCAGTGAATTATGGCCTTTCCTAGGCATGTTGGCCTAATGTGGAGGTATTTAGACAGTTTTGTTCATTTGTTTGAAATGTTGAGCCATTGCAGGAATGTGAGTGGGTGTTGCTCAATGCAAGCTGTGGCTGGAGACAGAGGGAGCCCAGAGGTGTGGAGGACTGTGAATCCCGGGGCGGGGCTGGGCTGTGAGTCTGCACAAGCACCAGGCCACATGCTTCTCCAAATGCCAGCCAGGCAGCACACAGGCGTCAGCCTGCGACTTTAAACACACCAGCCCTCTTGTCCAGTAAAAGCAAGCTAATTTCACTTTCTCCTCACAAATGTCCCCACGTGCTGTATTCAAATGTTCTCATTCTCTAGTCGTCTCTTACACACAAGCTTTCTCTCCCACTCTCCTCTTTTTGTGTCACACAGGCACAGTCGAGGACCCACACTCCTAATATTTGTAGGGCATCTCCTCAAACCTGATCTCTAATATAATAGCCTAATAATATAATATAATAGGCTGCTAGGTCTTCCCTGGGGCATATCCAAAGACCAGACTTTTGTCAACTTGTTTCTTTGTCTTCCCTTGTTTCATCTTCCCTCTGCTGCTGTCTCTTTAAAACTGCTATGGTTTGAACCAGATGAGCTTTGTAGCCTATTGTCTTAGAATTGTACTTTCATGCCAAAAAATGTGCTGAAAATATGCAAGCTAGAACACACGATTTAAGGAACCAATTCAAGCATTGTTCCTTAAACAGTGTGATGCTAGCCAGCATATATATAGCCCTGCTAAAAATCTCCCTCTCGTCCTTAAAATAAAAACACTGTCCCCGCACAGCTCCTGTCGAGCGTCCAAGTAAGAAGGAGCCATGTTTGCTGTGTTGCAGCCCTGCGTGCTGGAGTGTTTGGAGAGAGACAGGTACGCCGCAGTGAAGGGTGCAGCGCATGTCAGTGCATCAGGAGAGGATGCTAACTGACATGCAGCTCCCTCCCCACTGAGAGAGGGAAGGCAACAGCAGCAGCAGCCCTTAGAGAAGTGCAAAGCAGCACAAGAGAAGAGCCCCACTCCCAAACTTTGTGACAGGGCTTTGCGCTTTGTGACAGGGACGCAGCAGCACTCTAGTCCAAAATTTGTTAGGTGTTCTGGTGTGTTTTTTCTGCAATGCTGAGCTTTTAAAGCAGAGTTTTGGCTAATTTTCTCCCAAAGGGAACGGGTTGCAAACTAATTCAGAGATTAGCAATTAGCAATCAGCAAGTGAAGATTCAGCATATTTGAAAATAAAGATGCTAAGCAACAGTTATGTAGAAAACAAAATGGAGGGAAAAAAGAATACACTAATACATTTCCTCTCATGCTCTCCCTCCATTTGTCTTTCTCCCTTTATCTTGTGTGTGTGTGTGTGTGTGTGTGTGTGTGTCCCTCCTCTCCCTTCCTGTGTGTTTGTGCGGAATCAGAGAAGTTAGTGGCGTACCAGCGGGAGTTCCATGCTCTGCGGGAGCGGCTGCGTGTGGCTGAGCAGCGCACCCTGCAGCGTTCCTCTGAGCTCAACAACATCCTGGAGCAGTTCAGGCGTGCCATCGCCGAGACCAATGGCAGCAAGGATGCACTCACCAACTTCTCAGGTTGATACACACACACACACACACACACACACACACACACAAACTCTGGCTTTCTCACTCACACACAGACACACTCAATGCTGTCTCATCATATCTGCTCCCACACGGTACACACAGGTAGACACATTATGCTTTTTAATAAGCAATGTACACAGAAATGCTCATTTGCTGGCTCAGTGAATAATGGAAATGTTTTGTTACTGAAAATGTGACGAAACCTGCTCCGGCTTATTGACTCTGGAAGTTGATGTAGACAAGTCCTGCCATGTAGGCTGTGATCAGACGGCAGGTGTGTTTTGGTTGAGCGGTGCTTCATCACACTTGGTCTATTCTTCTAGACGAGACACAGAAGCTGCTGAAGGAGCTGGCCAATAGGAAGCCTCTACAGGTGCCCAACATCTACCACCACCTGCCACACCTGCTCAACAATGAGGGCAGCCTCCACCCTGCTGTCCAGGTGGGACAGGGACGCACTGGAGGTGAGTTGTCCCGCTAGACATGCACACATACACACACAAACGCTCACTCACTTACAGTCCCTATGCCCTGTCTGACTGGTGATCAGATAAGACATAGATGGACTTTACACACTGCCAGTTGGCATGGCCTTGTTTATAACTTCCCTGGTCTGCCAATAACAGGCCTGTTCATAGATGCCCAGATGGTGTGATGAGATTTATCATCCCTCCAACAGCAGAGCTCAATAAGTAATTATACATCCTTGCATTTATCAGCCTCCTTAAGTCTCAACTAAAGGTAGGCAATAAAAACATGGTCAACAATAAAAAAGATGATCACATGCACATCAGCACATGGCCTTGCCATTCCCTCAAGCTGAGCCAGATAAGATCTTGTTGATCTGCTGTCTTTTTGCACAGTGTAGAATTACACTGGTTAGTTGTTGTCTGGATGCTGGTGAGTGTACCTGTGTGTCTGTGCAGCAGACGGCGATTAGTTCCCAGACAATAGCATAAACGCCTACTTTCCCACTCCTCATCCAGAGAGATTAGAATGATTGGTATCGCTTAACGTCATCATTATAATACGATCATTATGAAACCAAAGTGTACTGTCATGGGTGCAGTACTTTAACATCTTGTGTGAAACAGCACCATGATATTTCCATTGACTCAAGATATAGATCTGTAATCCATGGAAGACGGTTTGCTGCATATTTTTACAGTGTAGTGTTTGCCCTGCTCCTAGGACATATGACACTGTACCCAAAACTGTTTGCTGTGTAGCACCTTAAACATTACACACACGGCTATTCAGATCAATTCAGAAGCAGACAGACTCTGGGGGGTTGGGGGTCAGCTGTCATGCTTTGCTCTAGTGGCTGTGGAGAAGGGCAGCAGGGGGGGGGGTGTCATGTTTGTCTGAGTCTGGGGCTCCATAGCCTATTGTCTCGACTCCAGTCTCTCCTCCTGCATACCACAGGCTGCAGGATTGGGTTCACCTAAGAGGATTAGCCCTCCACTCCCCCCCAAGGACAGGGCAACCAATGTGTGTGTGTGTGTCAAAAAGAGAGAGAAAGGAGGCCTGCAGGGGACAAAAAGAACAACAGTGCTGGGGACAGGAAAAGAGAGGAGGTAGCAACAGCATTCTTGCGTGAGTGTGTGTGTTCTGTAAAATTCCCCTTTGTGCCATACCAGCAGCCTTCCCACTAGAGCGTATCCCAGAGGTAAACATATATGTCAGATGATTGCTCCTCAGCAGACAAAAGGCGTGGGGCGGGCCCAATGACTAGATGATGGTTAGAATGTTCCCAGCATCTCAGGATCCCATGTATCTCTTTACCCCACTGGCCTACTCTTCAGAAGGAGCCATTGTTTTGCTAGGCTATTCTTGTGCGTGTTTACTGGCAGTTTGACAGTGCCTCACTGATATCCTGAGCTTCCTATGCTGGAGGGCCCCCATATGCCATGCTCAGGGCTCAGGCCTGTCTTCCCCCAGCGCTCCGCTCTTCTCATCTCTCTGAATTGCTCCCACCAAAGCATATTATATTCTCAAGAACTCTCCAAGAGAGGGTATAGTCTGTAACAAAAGCATGTTTTTCCCATCCCAAGAACTACGTTATACTACAGGGGTAGTTTTAGTTTGGATCCAGTGTCTATGTTTTCAAGCACTAGCTGAGAGGTGGTATATGTGGATGACAACACAGTATGCCGTTTCTGTGCTGCCGCAGTAATCCTCTCATCAAAGATCACTGGTGTACTAGGGTGCCTTTGATCTCCTGTGAGCCGTGGCTGGGCGTCCCCTTTGGGCCGTGTCCTTCTCCTCCTTCTCTGCTACCATTTCCACCACATCAGTCGTGATCCTGAGAGCTTGAGATGTGAGGAATCCTTCATCAGTGGCGTGTGGCCGAGAGGGGAGGTGCGGTGGACTATTTTTAGATTTTCAAATTGGGACGTGTGTTTTCGGCCGGCACCCCCGAGACACAGCATTCCCCCATCCTCAGGGCAGTACACGACACCATGCACCCACATGCTCTCTTGAAAACGTGTCACACACACACACACAAACATGTACACTTTACTCGCAATTAAAGGCACAAGCTTTCATAGCCAGAGAGCTGGCACTGTAAAGATGGAGTAGGTAGAACACTTCTGTGCCCACAATGGTGCACGGAGTGATAGTCATTTAAAAATGTGCACTCTGTGCGTCTCTCTCTCTCTGTCTCTGCCTGTCTCTCTCTTTCTCTGTGCCTGTGTTACAACTCAGTGAGCATGATTCTTTGAAGTGTCAAGCTGTGAATGCACTCTCTTATTCTCTCTCTCTCTCTATCTCTCCCTCCCTTCTCCATCTCTCTCTCTCATTCTCTCTCATTCACTCAGTGTCATTATATCTCTTGTGTGAGGCTGAAGACAGTGTAGGCATCCCATCCTCTGAGCACCTTGCCCAGCCCAGACGTGAGGAGGAGATGAGAGCGTTGGAACTCGGGCATCTCTCTCTCATGTCTCTTCTTTTGCTCTCTCTCTCAAATTGAAAGTGACCCCCCCTCCTCTCTCAAATCCATCAATCAAACCATCATAAAGCCCACAGGTCACTCGCTCTCAAGCCTTTATGGGAAAGACGGAAGAGGCTGGGTGGAGAGAAGAGAGATTGGGAGCTTTTCTCTCTCTCTCTCTCTCTCTCTCTCTCCTTCCTACTCCCTTTTCACCCATGCTTTCATCCTCTCAGCCTACTTCTCTGGGCTTTACCCTGTGTTTTATGTGTGTGTGCTTGTGGGAGGTGGGAAATGAGGACATGCTATGTTTTTAAGCCCCTTGAGTTTCTGAGCATTGCTGAGCCTTGACCACCATTCTTTTTTGTGGTTGATTCTGGCTCCTATGCACAACAGGAAGTACAGTATTCACACACACACACACACACACACACACACACACACACACACACACACACACACACACACACACACACACACACCACATGCATGCGCACATGCACACGCGCACGCGCGTACACACACATACATACATATGCACATGTACACACACTCAGACACATTTTCTATCTTGCAGACATTGGCACACAGAAAACACTCTTAAACCTGCATACATAAGCTAGAGATGTCCTTAAAACATACAAACTCTTAATATGAAAGCAAGCTTACAAATTCATATGGCGGTTATGTATGCACACCCGCACACACTCACAAAGGTACTCGATGAAAGCCTAGCTTTGTATCTAAAGTTTCAAAAAGTGTGTGTGTGTGTGTGTTGGAATCTTTGTTCATGTACATCTCCATTTCTCCCCACGGCCCACTTCACTGACTAATGAGAGCTCCCGCCTCTGTTGCCAGCTTGTGTGTGTTGCAAATGTTTTCTGGACCACTTTGCATCACAGTGAAGATTCCACATTTGGGGAGAAAAGTGACTGAAAGAACAAGACAAATGAGAAAACAAGTGTTTGTGTGTGTGTGTGTGTGTTTGGACTTTTTGTGTGTGAGAGAGTGAAAGAGAATGTGAGGGGTCGGGTGAGATAAGGTAGAGAGAGAAAGGGACTGCGTGTGCAAATGTGGGATGAAGCGACACAAGACTCCTTGGTGTTCTGTCTTGGAGGCATGTCTGGGAAAGACCTCCACAGCAGAACAACACGCACACAGACAGATGCACACAGACACACACACACACACACACCAGTTCTTGAGGAAAAAGGATCTCCGGCTACCCCATTGTCTCCCAGTGAGATGATGTATTTGTCCAAGGAGAAAGCCTTTCCTTAGCTGACCTGCGCTAAGAATAACAACCTTGCCTTCCTCCCTCTCATCTTCCCTTCCTTTTTCTCACTTTCTCTTTCACTCTCTCTTCTTCCACTCCTTCCTCCCTACTTTCGCTCCATCCACTCCTCCTTTATTCAAGTCTTATTGGGCTTTTCTGGTGGGGAGCCTCCAGCTGATTGTGTCGCTCTGACTCTGTTTACTCTCCCCCTGCTTCTCTGGGTTGCCCTCTGAAAGACCCTGTGAGTTTGGGGCTCAGCTCCTCTCTTTGACACATAAGGGACCCAAAGTTTCCAAACAGACAAAGCTGTGGGACACATTGGTCTCCAGTGTTTATTGCTACTGTTTAATGCCCAATTCTGTTTATTTTAATTCAATTCTTCTTCTTTTTTTTTTCTTCATATAAAGTATAGACTGCGGAGTTCTTGTTTAGGTCCAACTCTCCCAGGCTGGGGGATAGGGAGGTTTCTGCCACTCTTGACTTTGCGGATGTTCTTCTGCTGTGTGTTTGTTTGGGTGTCCAGTGTCTATGGTGATGGGCATTCCCACGGTGAAGCGGAAGGTGAAGTCGTACCTGTCGGAGACGCTGCGCTCGCTTGTGGACAAGCTGTCGGCTGAGGAGAAGCTGGACTGTGTCATCATTGTCTTTGTGGGAGAGGTGAGGAGTGATGGATATACGTGTGCCTCAGCAAGATGTTTTTGTTATTATGTAATAACTTCATGAATGTAATATATGCATGTGGAAATACATTATTCTGGTATTTTGAATGTATTGATACATACTGTATATACATAAGAAAAATGTGTGTGTGTGTGTGTGTGTTTCAACTTTCAGTCAACTTTCAGTTGCAAAACGATTGCTTACAGTGCCCTCGTTTTTGTCCCCCAACACCCCTCCCTACTTCTGCCCTCCCTCCCAACTGTCTGTGTGTGTGTGGGTGAGGGTGTCAAGCACATGTTTAACTACCATAACCCATGCTGCCGGAGCCCACTGGCTTTCTTGGTAGAAGGTGAAAAGTGGGTCAGGGGCTCCTTGTTTGTCCTCTCCCCACTCAGAGGGGAGTCTTTTCAGGCCTGGCGTTCCTTCAGCCCAGGGTGCCTGCCCTTTTAGACGCTGCTCAGGAACCCAAGGTCACAGAGAGCAAAAGAGGACCAGAAATCCATTTCTAAATGTATAATCCTCCTTTTATCTGGCCCTCCCTCCCTCTTTCTCCCTCTCTCCTCCTCTCTCCTCCGCTGTCTCGCTTGCACTTTCATCTACTCACTCATTCCCTCGTTCTCACAAGTTCCCTTTTGGTCTATGGGGGTGGGGGGAAGTATGTGCAGCCTCCTCTTTGAGATGAAGAGAGAGAGAGGGAGAGAACAAAGAGCATGGAATGAGAATAAAGGGCAGAGAGATGGACAGATGCAGAGATGGAGAGATGGAGGGAGAGAGATGAAGATTGTTTGTCAACCCCAACATAGCTAGAGAGATTGAACAGTTTGGTTTGGTGTGGTGCTGCACACGAGAAAAGCCTTCACACACACATTTCCTGTATGTTCTAGCCTGATCAATTCAATTCAGTTTTTCCTGTTTCTGCGTACTTCTAGTTTGCTTTTCTCATATCTCGTATCTGATTGGCTGGTCTCTTGTCCTTGTTTAAGTTTTGGCTTCCGTGGAATGAGGACAAGGGTGGGTCTGAGCTGAGAGGAGGGAATGCCCATCAGTGAGCGTGTGTGAGCAGCCCATCCCCAGAACTCACTGATATGGCTCTCATGGCTCTCCTGGGGCTTGGCCAAAAAAACCCTGCGGACAGAAGAGCTACTTTTTCCACTCCCCATATTATTTGTTGTTACTTCTAAACCTAATACACCCCTCTAATATAGGGAAACCAGTTTGGTTGTTTTTTTCCTAGAGAATAGCTTTGGGGGGGGGTGTTTGCATTTGTTTGCATGTGCACTCGTCAAGCTTACGATCCTCCGTCATTTTTTCCTCCTTTAGACGGACATAGATTATGTGCACAGTGTGGTCACGGACCTGGAGAAAGAGTAAGTCATGTGACTCGCTGTTGCGGTCACTCTTCCCATTTCATTGTGATGACCCTTATTAATAGACAGAATTGTGCAACCAATGAAGGCCTGAGACGTCTCATGATCTGACTCTTCCTGCCACAGATTTGCCACAGAGTTTAATTCAGGCCTGCTTGAGGTCATCTCCCCTCCTGCCAGTTACTATCCCGACCTCAACAACCTCAAGGAGACCTTTGGTGACTCTAAGGAGCGAGTCAGGTAATACACACACACACACACTTACACGGACTTACACTTTTATGAATGAGCAAAGGGGGTCACTAAAAGTTACATTGCACAAAAAGGTGGAACTGGATTCTTGCACGATAACATTTACATTTACATTTAGGCATTTAGCAGACGCTTTTATCCAAAACGACTTACAAAAGAGGATAACATTCAAGCTACAACACAATGAAAGAACAAACAAGGAGTGCATATTGCTAACATGGAAACTGCACCATTTTAAGTTGAAAGAAGAAGTTAACGTTAAGAAGTTAACGTTCAGTCAGCTGCTTTTAACAATGAGATCACAACACCTTTTCGCATCTTGGCGAAAATGGCTAAAAATTCACCATGCCCAGATCTGAGCACAGTCATTTCAAGGTCATGATTGCCAACCCCCGTTGTCTTCCTTCTTCAGCGGTCCTCCAATCATCCCACCCACCCCGCACTAATGCGTACACACACACACACATGCACAGACATAAACACATGTAAACACACCTATCCAGACAGACTATCATGTGGAGCAGCTCTCCCCTGGCAGCCCTTAGATGAAGACACACTGGCTTTATCTCTGCTTGTCACTCACCCCCCCCCCCCTCTTCTCTCCTCTGGCTTAGTCTCCTGCTCTATCTCTCTCATCTCTTTCACCCTCTCATCCTTGCTTGCTCTCTTCATTCCATCCCTCCCTCCCTCTCTGTCTCTCTGCACTGTCTCACAGCTCCCTGGCTGTGGTGTGCGCTCACTTGCTCTCTCTCCCCCTCTCTCCCTCACTCTCTCTTGCTCACTTGCTCTCTCCCTCTCTCCCCCTTATACTCACATATGTATATATCTCTTGTGCTGTTGTACACCCCCATCTCTCTCTCTACTTCCCTCACTTTCATGTGCATCCCCTTGTCTGTCCCTTGAGAAATCAGTGTTGAACCTCTCTCTCTCTCTCTCTCTCTCTCTCTCTCCCTCTCTCCATCTCTCCCTCCCTCCCTCCCCCCATGTGCGTGCAAGAGAGAGAATACGCGTGGCTCTCCTTAAAAACCTGTGTGGGTGTATTCCGGTTGACATGTTGGGCAGTGCACATGCTGTGACAAGCTTGCCTTTAGGTTTTTTCTTTGTCTTTGTATCTGACACACACACACACACACACACACACCCAAGTGTGTTTGATCTGACTGGAGAGTAATCAGTGAGCATGCACTGATGTGTGCTTTTCCTCAGTTTTAAAATGACAATATTTATTCTGTGTCTGAACAGCCCGTAGTGGGTGTATGATAAGTAGTGGTGCTGTGCGTGTGTGCGCGTGCGCGTGTGTGTGTGAGTGTGTGCACGTGTGTGGGTGAGCGAGACAGACACACACACATAGTCACACACAAACACTGCTCGTTATAATTGAGCCTGAGGTCATATGGAGAAATGTTCAGTGAGCACTCTGTACTGATCGCCCACCTGTGACTGTGTGCGCTGGAGGGGTTTGTGGGTGTGTGGTGTGTGCCTGAGCAGGGGGTCTCTTTCCTGTGTGTGGGTGCTATGGTCATGTGTGTGTGTTTCTCTGTATGTATGTCTCTGTGTACCAAGCATCTTTTCCTATCCCTGTGTGTTGTATGTTGAATGGTGTATCTATGGAAGATTTGTTACCAAGCTGTGATATTACCTCAGTGTGCGTGTGTACGTGCGTGTGTGCATTTGTGCGTGTTTGCATGCAAGTGTGGTCTCACGTCTCTGGACACCTGTGTTTGTGCTGTGTGCGTCGCTGTTGTTGCATCAGCCTCCCTGCCACACCTGCGGCCTGTTATCAGCAACAGTGACGACAATGACAACAACCACCACAGCAGGAGCAGCAACACATAGCAACCAGGCACTCGCAACCCGGCTGCCACCCCATTCATCCCAAACCCATGTCTATAATGGCAAGGACTCTTGCACTGTGTCTATTGGCCATATGGTAATGTTGGTCTATTTTATGGCCAGTGATTTCTATGGCTTCTGGCCAGAGATCAAGTTTGCTATTTTTTGTTTTTCAGATGGCGGACCAAGCAGAACCTGGACTACTCCTTCCTCATGATGTATGCTGTCAATAAAGGAGTCTATTATGTGCAGGTATGTCTGCTGCTCACTGGTGTGTGTGTGTGTGTGTGTGTGTGTGTGCGTGCTGTAGTGGACTGATTTGACCTGAAGTACACTCAGAACTTTTTCTTTCAGTTTTCTGCCTCTCTCTCTCTCTCTCTTTCTCTCTGTGTGTGTGTGTTTCATATTGTTTCCAATAAGTGGGTATTTTCTGTCCTAACTGTGCAGTGATGTTTCCATGGCAACAGATGCTGAAGTGTGTGTTAAATGAAAGGCAGGGTAACAGCCACACACCACTGTGCTCCATGCATTCTTACAGGCTGTCATGGGAACAGACGTCTGGATAAACGTCAGTGTTGTATGTGGGTTTTTAATGCATACTTAGTGCTTGAAAGTAGGAAGTTGAGTCTTCATTTGCATATCGTATGATGAAGGTACGCTCCACTTCTGCTGAGACTGTCTGATGGTCTTTTGCACAGGTGTACATTTCAGTGTAACATAACCATTTCTAAAATGATCTGTGATTTCACCAGTTTTTACGCAAATCTATCCGCTACAGAAATCCATTTCTTCCCACCGTCTTGCGCCCATGTGCGTCATCGAAGTATTTTGATGAGGGTGTTGACAAAGAATAGCACCTGATTAGTTCTTCTCACCACATTCTTCGCTCGTGCGGCTCATCTTCTCATGCGCCTTCTCATTCTCTCTCCTTCCCTCTATCTATTCTTCTCTGCCTGACATCCATCCGTCTAGTCCCTCTCCTATTGTCTGTCTCTGCTATACAAGCCTTCTGATCTTAGGAGAGGGGGAAAAGGTATTGCACTCCCATCCCCATAGTCTGTAGGCTGCCTCATCATAGAAAATAGAACAGTAGGCAGAACAACAGCCAACAAGCAACAAGCCTTATTTGCTCCTGTATCATTTGATAGATGAGCTTTGTAGCTGTGTGTGTTTGTTGTGTGCAGTAATGATTTTGTGACCATTTTCTAGGTTAACTGTGTGTGAGTGTTTGATATGCTTTAAAGATGTTGCAGTTATTCTAGGCATTAACCCTGGGTGTGGGTGTGGGTGTGTGTGGTTGGGGGCACATACAAAGATTTTGTAATCATTTAACTAACTGTGTGTGTGTCGTAGCACATGTCATAGTATGAATGTTAGTCTTGCATGAAATGTTTCTCTGAGCTGACCTCTGCCCTTACTGGACCATTCCGTCCTCAGCTGGAAGATGACATTGTAGCCAAGCCCAACTACTTTGCCACAATGAAGAACTTTGCGCTGCAGCTGGCCTCAGAGGACTGGATGATCCTGGAGTTCTCCCAGCTGGGCTTCATTGGTACGCCAAGCTACGCTCCATTCCACCCCACTCCACTCCCTCCACCAGCCTCCCTCAGCAACACACCCTAATTAGCTTCATAAGGATTGCTACACAGGAGGCTCCAGTGCAACAATCATTAGCCTAATTTGCAAAATTTCACCCTAGATGCTTTCTGGCTGATTAGTGTTGATGGTGCATAAGAAGTAGCATAATTTTGAAATGAGTCTCTCTCTCTCTCTCACCTTCTCTCTCTCTCTCCCCCTCCCTGCCCCTCCCTCCCCATGCAGGTAAGATGTTCCAGGCTCCTGACTTGAATCTGATTGTGGAGTTCATCTTCATGTTCTATAAGGAGAAGCCTATTGACTGGCTGCTAGACCACATCCTATGGGTCAAAGTGTGCAACCCAGAGAAAGATGCTGTATGTATGCCCTGAAGCACCGTACAATACTTTGTGTGTGTGTGTTTGTTTGCGTGTGTGTGTGTGTGTGTGCGTGTGTGTGTGTGTGTGTGATATGTCATGTCATGTCCTTGTTTTCTCTCTGTCCGTCCTTGACTCCTTTGTCCCGTCTTCCCTCTGCCTCTTTCGTCTGTTGTCCTTTCTGTGAGGGGACAGATTGTCAGAAAGAACTCCAGACATCAGCACAGTGCAAGTTATTCAAGTGCAGAAAACATTCCTGACCTTTTCCTGTCACTTTTTCTCCCTCCCTCTCTGCCTCTCACATACCCTCCCTCACACACATTTCTTTCTTTCTTTCTTTTTCTCTTTCCTTCCCATCTTTTGTGGTGTTGTCGCTCTGTCTCCCTGTTAAGTGCAGTAAGTAGCTGGTTGAGGCTGGAGCATCTAATAGCATAGGTGGTCAGCTGTGTGCTCGTTACTGTGCCTCTTCATCTCCCTTTGTTTGCTCTACTCCTGTTAGCTCTGCTGGTCTCACCTCACCTCCTCTCCTTTCCTCTCCTCTCTCTCTCTCTCTATCTCTGTCCGTCCTCAGAAACACTGCGAGCGTCAGAAATCCAGTCTGCGCGTGCGCTTCAGGCCCTCACTATTCCAGCACGTGGGCCTGCACTCCTCACTCGCCGGCAAGATCCAGAAACTCACGGTAACTCATGTTCTCTATTTTGTGCACACACACACACACACACACACACACACACACACACACACACACACACACACTCATTCACTCACTCACTCACTTTCACACTCCTGTCTTATTTTCTCATTCTCATTCTCTTATTTTCTCTCTCACACACACACACACACACACACACACACACACACACACACACACACACACACACACTCATTCACTCACTCACTCACTTTCACACTCCTGTCTTATTTTCTCATTCTCATTCTCTTATTTTCTCACACACACACACACACACACACACACACACACACACACACTCACTCTTACTTTCTTTCACACTCCTGTCTTCTCTTATTCTCTCATTCTTCTTCTTATTCTCTCTCTCTCTATCACTCTCTCACACATACACACACACGTATTAGTGCTGTCAATGTTAAAATGTTATCACAAGAACTTACCCAATGGCTAGCACAATGGCCGTCAGACCACCAGTGAAGCACATGATTGCATTCTTTCCACAATTCCCATTTCCCTAATCCTATGCTATACTAATATCCTTGCATAGGGCTGATACACTTGTGTTGATGTATGACTGTTAAACTTGTGATTTTGACATTTCAATATCTATATTTGCGAGTGTCATTCTTTTGAATCGTTTGACAGCACTAATGTGTGTATGTGTGTCTGTCTGTCTGTCTGTATGTTTGTGTGTATGTGTGTGTATGTTGTACATATATACAGTACATACATGCAAATACACGGGGGTCTCACAGGGGATCCTCACAATAATCCCAGTGAGCTTTTACTTTTCAGCTGTTGGCTCACGCATGAATGCTTAAAGCTGTACTTCAACAAGACTTGCAAGTCAGATTTAGCTGAGCAGATTCATATTCCCTGCTGGGAAGCCCCCCTTCTAGTCTGCAACAATGTCAACTCTGACTGCTGACATCAGCCCATCTCTACCAAGGGACACAGTGGACACATTTCCTGCAGATTCTCCCACAAAAAAAAATCTTCCTGCCATGTCACCGTTTTTTTTTTTTTTTCTTCTGTTTTGACATTTGATTGAGTCAGTTACTATTCAGACAGTTCATGTCTCTGCTACTGGGCTGTGCTACAGCACCTGTGAACTGAGCCTGCAAGGCCACTTCTGCTGTGGCCCTTTGGACGGTTATATAGTGGAGTGGGAGAGGAGGGGCTGGTCTGACAAGGCCACAGCCACTCATCCCCCCCCCCCCACACACACACACACACACACACTCTTCCACTCTATTTCTGACTCAACTGTCTGCCCTCGCCACAGACATGTCACATGGATTCCTGTTTCCTGTGCTGACAATCGACTTCCTGTGTGTATGTGTGTCTCTGGGTAAATGCGTGTGTGTGCATGCATGTGTGTGTGTGCCTCCATTTGCCTGTGTGTGTGTGTACGTGTGTGTACTTATATCAGGATAAAGATTTCTTGAAGCCACTTCTGCACAAGATCCATGTGAACCCTCCGGCCGAGGTGTCCACATCCCTGAAGGTCTACCAGGGTCACACACTGGAGAAGACCTACATGGGCGAGGACTTCTTCTGGGCCATCAACCCCACCGCTGGAGACTATGTGCTCTTCAAGTTCGACCGGCCTGTCAGCATTGAGAGGTTTGACACGATTGCACCCACACATACTCTGACAGGCATATACACCCATAAACACGCTCACACACTGAAAGTCACACTTTAAGCTGAACCACACATGCTGTCCTGACCTAACTCGGGAAACGTTTATCTAATGTGCGCAGGTGTAGATACTGACCTCCACGGAATCTGAAAGTAAGCTTATAGACACCCCCCCCCCAACACACCCACACCACACCCAACAAAACGGCATACTTTCTGTAAGCCTATAACCTCTAGATGTGATTTAACATGCATTGAGATATGACCCAATTTCCCCCACACCATGGACTATGCATAGTTGTGTAATGTATTTCAATTGAATTAAATGTCATCACAAGACACTGACTTTGGTGTGGACAGCTATTCATGGGGAAACAGGTAGTGCATCCTAAAATGTAGTGTTAAAATTCAAATTTGCATTCATCATGTCCAGAGCTATATAAAAGAGTTGTTTTTGTTTGGAGGTGGGGGTGTTGGGGGCAGTAGGTCTACTCCATGGCATCCACATCCCTGATATTGCAGAAGTGTGGTGTCTTCCGTTCAAAATAGCTTGACCAGCATTAAATGGTCTACCTGGCATAAGGTGGTTTAAGATGGTTCAAGCTGGTTTAACCAGGTAGTTTTTTACCATCTTATAATTTGATGGTTTGGCTGGCTTGACTAATTTATGATGGTCACTCTAGCGGGTTTTGCTGACCATATACCAGCCATTTTCAGCTCCCACACCAGCATAATCAGGCTCCTCCAACAATCAGTTTGACCAGCTATACATGTGACAATCTTATTGACCATATCTAGATATTGGTTCAACCAGCTAAAACATCAAGGCTGAAAAAACACCTTGACCAGCATGAAATGATTAAGATGGTTGACTGGATAAATTGACCAGATTAAGGTGTGTTTTGTCATGAGGTGTTGTGTAAGGTGTGTATTTGCTTAGTTGGTTTGATGGGGAAGCCTCACAGTGCTAGGGCTCCTTCTTGGGCATACTGCTCAAGGCCCAGGGACCCCACCAGCATGCCACCTCGACTTGGCTTAGTCGCTGTATCCCATACAATATACTCATGAATGAAGTTAAAACAAGCTATAGTTGCAGTTGGGTATGTCCGCATTCATCTCCCTCCTCCTCCTCCTGTCATGAATGGGAGTGAAAATCACATCACTGGCTTAGATGTTAACAAAGCCAACCAGCACTGTATCTGTAATTGCAGTTGGGTATGTCCTAATGCATATCCAATAGCACCAGGGCTGTATCATTGTTTTGGTAAGACTTCACCTCAATTCGTACCTCAAAACATATCATGTTGAATCCTTGAATTTGCGGGAAAAGGCCTAGAAATGTCCTTGAAAAGTCCTTAAATTTGACACTGAAGAAAGAGTGGGAACCCTGTAAGAACACCTCCACTTGTGTTCCCCTTGTGCACCACCCCAACCAAACACGCTGTATAGTGAAAGGGGGCTCCACTAACCTCAAGCACTGAGGTATATTGCCGATTTGGGTGATACACAGCAGCCATTATGCACTGAAGTGTTCGGCACATACTAGCTAGTGGTGGAGAGTAAGAGCCTGCAGCAGTGGTGTCTGCATGGATAGCCATTAGAATGAATGATCAGAAGTGTATGTGTAAGGTCTTCTCCTGTGTGTGGCAGGTAAGGATGGCGTGTCACACAGCAGCCCCAGAGGGACCAAGGGAGGTGGGCAGAGGGAGGGGTGAGGTGGAATGGGGTGGAGAGGAAAGAAAAGACCTTAAAGGTGCACATTTAAGTCTACATATACATACCCACACCCACACACACACACACACACACACACACTGCACTGCCTATTCTCACCAGTCACCAGGGACTGCAGGCAGCTAATGAGGGAGCTATAATAAGAACCTCCAGCCTGCCTGACACAGCCACCAGAGAGACTGGCGGGGGGAGAGAGGGAGGGAAAGAAAGATGGAGATGGAAGAAAGAAAGAAGGAAAAGACTGGCAGGGGAGACATGGCATGTTCTGAAAAGAGCTGATGGCGGTCCCTCATCTAGGATGCGACAACGCACTGTGTGTGTGTGTGTGTGTGTGTGTGTGTGTGTGTGTGTGTGTGTGTGTGTGTGTGTGTGTGTGTGTTACTGTGAGTCTGACTGACCCTTAAAGTGTCCAGGGTTTAAATACATTATCGAGATAAGGTCTCAATCTACTGATGTGTGACCAGATTTAATTAGTAGCTTAAGTAGAGACTGGCTTAAAGGACCTCCAGTCCCTGTGTGCGCTTGGCTTTGCTTATTTGTTTGTGTGAGTGTCAGAGATTTTGATTGTAGGTACTGTACATGTTCTGTGAACAACAAATACACATTTTTATGACCCATCTACCATTTCCATATGCTATACATTTGAGCTACATACACCTTGTAGATTATGTACCAGTTTCACATGTGAGGTCCCATGTTTTATGGCCAGTCAGGGCAGATGCTTGAGTAGTAAAAGAGCCTTAAAGGCTGCAGTGCAACTGAGCGGTTGGGTCAAAGGCTCAATCTGTTGACTAAAATATAAATATGTTCCATGAGCTCAGCACATTTGTGATCCACAGTGAGAAAATAAACCAGTTTTTCACATATCGGATACCACAAGGTTTCCTGTTGCTTATTACATATTACATAATCAAGTGTTTGTGTGTATGTGTGTGTATGTAAGGTTTCAACTGCTCATTGTGGTGTGTGTGTGTACTGTGGCTGCGTAGGTTCCTGTTCCGCAGTGGGAACCAAGAGCACCCTGGAGACAGAATTGAGAACACTACAGTGGAGATTCTTCCCATGACGGTAAGGGGCTTCATAAGAATCCTTGCACTAGACTTTTCAACATGTCCACAGTACTGATTAAACATAAAATGCTGTTTGGTGCTGGTTTCAACTGTGCTTCATGAAGTCATTAGTTATTGGGGCGTGTTGGTTCTAGGCCATTTAGGAATCCATATATGGTATATATGACTGTTGTATCTTTTGGCAGGAGCCGGCAATCACCAAAGACAAATACAGAAAAACAGAGGACCGCTTCTATAGAGTGGGTGAGTTTCAGGTCCTGCCTTATACGACAAACTGTGTGCCCTTTATCCAACTACAAAAATGGGACACCTACAGGCCCCAAGTATTTAAAGGTGCAGGTCTGTGTGATCCTGCAATAAAGATTCAGATCTGAAATTCTCTCTCTCCCTGTCTCTGTCTCATGAGCAGCTACTTTTGAGAAGGGTGTGGCGGAGGCTGCAGTGGACCCAGCGTTTAACCCAGTGGTGGCCCTGCGCCTGACCGTCCTCAAGGACTCCCCCGTCTGGGCCATCCTCAGTGAGGTCAGTGAGGCCCTCCACACAACCCCTATGGGTTCACCTCTACTAGTACCACACTTTTCACATGGAACTTTTTTGTGTTGGTGCTGCACTAGATTTGATCAAACCTGTCTGCATGTTGAGCCTGTTGTCCAAGGCTTGAAAGTATAGAAAGGATTGAAAGTGTGTTTGTGTGCCTGTCTTGTTCTTGCAGATTCACATTAAACGGGTGGCTGGATAACTACCTGTAGCCCCCCCGCCCCTCCTTCCCCTGGATTGCAATGGTGGATGTATCCAGAAGGCTCAGCTGTGCTGTGCTGTGTCTGGAGAGGGGTCCCCCTGGTGCCACAACAGAAGGAAAAAAAAAGACTATATATATCGACAGTGGACAGGGCGCATCGCCTTGGACGTTGCCACTGTCCACCATCTTCAAAATGCTGGCAACCCCCCCCACTCATACCCCTCCTCTCTCTCTATACTCTGTCCTCTCCCTCACTTTCCTCTGTTGTCTACATCCCTTTCTTGCTTTCTTTTTTTTTTCCCCTGTGTCCCTGTCTCCCCCTTTCTCTTTCAGTTCTTGGAATGTGACTACTACTGTACAGAACAGACACTTTCTTCCCCTCTAAGGGACAATGTCAGACATGGGACTTTTAATGCTTTGGAAGAATTGCGTCCAGTACCATCAAGGAGAGGTGCAAGGTTTGCTAAGGCAGAAAGAAGTTTGACACTCGCGACTCAACTTTGTTTAGATGTGGAAATGTGCGTCATGGACACACTCACATGCGCATGTGACAAATACATGCACGCACACACATACACTCACACACACACATACACTCACACACACATACACTTACATACACATATACTTTTTTTTTTTTTTTTTTAAGGATCCCTGGCTAGTATGACATGTTGGCCTTATAAGACTGATGCTACCAAAAATACAGAATTTGTAAGATAAAAGTGACATTACCTGGTTGATAACAGCTGGGTTTCCATTCAACTTGTTCGCATTTCATGTTTGCATTAACAAATATTCGGCTCAATATGCGCATCTGCATGTTTTTCTATCAACTGTGTAATGCAAATAAAAAATGAACATTAGGCTAATCAAGTTACGTTTTCCAACCAGCTGTGGGATCAGCTGGTTGGAAATGCGGATAGAAATGCGGAAAATGTGAATATAAACTGTTTCTGTTGACTTTAATCGTATTATGCTTTATTTGCATCAAGAGTTAATCCACCCCTATCAAGCTAATTAAATTTATATTCGCATTAGGGGACTGCAAATTTGCAGGTGTTTCCACCTGAGGATTTCTTATTTGCATAACTTATATATGCATCAACTAGTTGTCTGGACACTCAGCTAATGATGGTGTCTGTGTGCAGCAACAGCTTGTTCGCTGCACCCTGATTGGACCTTGATTAGATTCAACCAGGTGATGTCACATTTGACATCAGTGGCAGTTTATGGATGAAAGGATTTTCTAAACTTTTTATAAAACCAAAAACATTTATCTAGCTGATGCCAGGGTCAGTCTCATAAGGCCAACATGTCTTACTAGCCAGGGATCCCTTTAAGGAGAGGTTGCACAGCCCCCTCTGAAGGAAGGATGTTATTGGTTTCTGATCACACCCAAAAGGTTGTGTGGCGGTGTTTCGTGTGTGTGTGTGTGTGTGTGTGTGTGTGTGTGTGTGTGTGTGTGTGTCCATGTGTGCACGTGTGCATAGCGTCTCAAAGTTGACATGTTAAAAATTCCCCATCATAGAGTGGCAGACACTGATGGGGGAAAAAAAAACAGATTTGTTCTACAGAAAAATTATAAAATTATATTCAGATTTGTTCAATTGAGCTACTTTTATTAAGCTTTGATCCCAGTGAAGCCTGTCATTGATGGGTCTGCCAAATGTTTCTTGAGGTAAACTTCTAATGTTGAAGAAACTACTTATATCTTAACCTGCTTCCTGTCAAACAGGAACTTCATGACCTCTAGTGTCCTTCACAAAAAACTGTCAAAAATGGCCTTTTGCCCCTATGAAGGGAGAGATGACGTTTACGTCTCATTATTACTACAATGACGATCTATGAAGGTGACTTAATTTATTTGAAATAAATCTTTAATTTCTACAAGATGAGAAAAATAATTTTATTTTTTACGCTGTAAAAAATTAAAAAAAAAGTTTATGAAGCATTTTGAGAGAGAAAAAGAAAAACAAAGCTAGACTATTTCTGTAAAGTTTTATCGTAATTACTGGTTTTCGTTTTGTGGAATGTGAAAAGAGGAGGCTTGTGTAGCTGCTGTCATCATCCATATCGGCTTTGGTTTCAGTCTCTCTGCCTGCATAATGCTGTGGTGTGCAGGTCCTCCACCTGTGTGCCTTATTTTAGTCGACTACCCCACCCCCGCCCCCACCCCCTCCATCTCTGGGGCTCGGCAGCAGAACTGTTGCTGAAAGCAGATTGAAAAGCCTGCTGGCATCATCCACAAATAACGACGTATAGGGCCCCAGTTCACTTCATACATGTAAGCTGAAGGCATGACGTTCCTCATGGTCGCACTATGGCAGGTGAAGGGAGGTGTGGGGACAGGTGTCTAGTGTCAGCCATTGTTGACTACTTCTTAAGGCTCAGGGTTCCACACAACTACATATTCTCCCTGGTGTTTTTCTGGCTTTTTCAGTCATTTCAGGCAAAACATCCATGTCCACTACATGTTTGTTCTCATGATGATGGTTGTCTAATTAAGTGATGCCTAATTTGTTTCTGTTACTATATGTTCCATGATGTCATTGATCATAGTGTAGTTTTCACCATGGATGGAGGTGTTGGAAGCCAAGGGGCAGCAATTATGTGATCAGAGAAGAGGGAGAGAGAGGCTGAATGCCAGTGACCCCACCAACCCTGAGCCCTCAGCGATGTAACTGGTATGGATCAGCCATTTGGGAGGCAGATTCATGCAAATTAAGTGTTGGAGGGTGGATGACTTAGGAGGGACATTGTGACTGAACCATTGGGGTGTAGGAAATCGTTCTGATCACTGTGGGTCACCTCTGGTAGTTAAACTTCAAGGCCCCAACACTACTAATATAATTTCACATCCACCATTTTGTCCAGTTTGGAAAGTCTGCTTGAATTTCACATGAAGTGTATGGTTGGTGCATGCTAAAAAGCTGTAGTTGTTTCAGATTTTGTAATAGGGTGTCAAGGTGTTGCATTAACACAGTTAAGACTATAAGATTGCCCCAGAGATTTAGCAGTACCATTGTTCTGTAGTTCAGGCCTCACTCTGTGCTATGTCAATCAGCTGGCTGTAAAGGTGAAGCTATCTACTGTACATAATTCACAAGTGCTCTCATCTCATTTGATTGTACATACTTGGTGAAACAAATGGATCTGATGTGGAGGCATTAATATGTACCTGAGCAATCTGTCATTATGTAAACATCCATTTCAGAACATGCCTCATAGCACTGTCATTCATTGCGAGATAATGTCTGTTCTGTTTGTAATATACTTTATGCCACCTACAGATGGAAGGATTACTGGATTGGGTTTGACAAGGAAGACGATAGTCCAACACACCTTAATCCGAATGCATATTTGTGGTCTGCACTGAAATTTTGCCTGTTGGAGAAAATGCTAGATATTCTTGTGGGAAAAGTTTGAAATGCAGTTTTATTTCTGTAGTGAATTGCTATCTTGTAGTAGATCTACTATTTATAAACATTTGACACTGTTAAGATAGACTGATGTTTAACTGGGTTTTTTTTATATCTATTCACCGAAATGTTTTGTAGTTTATGTGAGTTCTGCCAGGAGCAGTCAGATGTTTCTTAGCCGTGTCAGTAGTGTCTTGATACAGGGCTATGTAGTGTGAAATGATGTTTGAATTGGACTGGTCACTTCAGATTCTGAATGTCTGGTGTGAAATGTCTAGCTTGTCAAACCTAATCCAGCGCAGTCTTTGCTTTTCAACCAAAGATGGGTGACAAAGTGGGGACATGTCCCTTAATCATCCCGTCATGACACTCCTCCAGCCTGTCATGTGCCTTCATCTGAGCATTGTTATCTTTTTTGACATTGACGTCAATTTGCATAGACATTGCCATTGCTGAAATAAATGTCTTCAGCTAATGCACAACCATTGACCTTTTACCTTTTTTGTCATTATTTCATTGTGAATTGATTTCTACACTGATTAAGTTTTTTAAAGCTCAAATATGAAAGAATTATCCGAGGTGGTGCCAAGCACGGCAACTAAGTGGAGTCAAGAGTTCAGGTGTGTGATTATCTCCTGACACCTAGTGGATTAAAAAAATGCCTGTTATATTTAGTGCACTTAACCAAAGAATGGTTTAAAATAAGGATAGAAGGCTGTGAATCGACATAAGAATAGATTCCCCTCAATCTAGCCTAAATATATAGATGAATAATTATATTTATGCATTTAGCAGACGCTTTTATACAAAGCGACTTACAACTTGTCAACTGTTCAGGGCCAGTCTCCCCTAGAGCAATTTAGGGTTAAGTGCCTTGCTCAAGGGCACAACGGTGTCAGGGGGGAATCGAAACAACAACTCTTTAGGATACTTGTACGCTAGCCAGGTTCCTTAACCACTACACTACCAGCACCATCATGTTGAACTGATGTCTGGAACAAAAATGGGTTTCACCCCCTCTTTTAGCCAGTAAGCACTAGCTGTGATTAATATGCCTACTGAAATCACGTTGTGTTGAGGTGGTAGGTCAGTATCTTTACCACAATAGGTTGGTTATGAGCAAAGGTAAGTCTACTATCTAGTGCCGCAGATGTTGTACTACTATCTGCCTGCTGGTGGCAATAATGAGTTACACTACCCTAATCATAATCTACAAAATGAAAAGTAGAAGAAACTACTTCCGGTTTCCTGGCGCAGACGTTTTCGTAACAGTCCTTATCTCATAATGATATTTAGTCGATAAACTACTTATTACTGCAAATATTTTTTATATTTTAGTTAGATGAAAAAGAAGTACAATGCCTAAATACTACGAAGATAAAGAAGAGGACGGCAAGGCTTGTGCCGGAATTAGAGAGGATTTCAAAGCCTGTCTCCTTCAGCACGACTGCGTCCTCAAGGTAATTTAATGTTACTCTACACCTGTTAACGTATCGCATTGATTTGTACTAAACCATGTATTTTGTTAGGTATGGTTTGAGGTAAGTTTAAAATATTAAAGATATGATATTATTTCTGCTGAGCAGCCCAGACCTTTCCATATGGAGACCCCCGAGGCCAGGCATTCTGAATAAATGTCGATTTATCCTTTTTTTTTTTTTTTTGGTTTTCATCTAGACAGAGAATAAGATTGTAATTGTACATAAAATGCTATTATAATGCTATTATATTGCAAAGGCAATTAGTATTAGGTTAAATTAATACTAAACCTAAATTAAACACTAGACCTATGTAACTTTTAACCATCATTTGATGTATCCTTTTTATCAGACCATTTGCACCATCTCCAAATTAATTTGGATGGCATTTAGTCATATGAAGGGTAGATAAACACAAATGTACCCCTGCCAACCATCTAAGATATGCACTGTGCAGTTCTGAGTGGGGGTAGCGTAGGAATTCACAACATAGAAGAAAGGATGGCAGGAGTCTAGGAAGACACTGGGCTCACCACCCACCCCCCTTCCCCCAACTGACTCTGCATATGCAAATTGCACACATCTGCTGCTAATTATTTATATTTGCACCACTTATTACTGCTACTGTAGTAGTAGTAGTAGTAGTAGTAGTAGTAGTACTGCCTATTGACATTTGCACATTGCACTTTTGCACTAAAAAACACAATTACAACAACTACCTCTAAATGCACAAAGCTGGAACACTCTGAACTTCATGGAACTTCCTGGAACCTCATGCCTTGTCTGCCTTGTCATGCCCTGCTACATTAGTAGTGTACTTAGGGTATGTGGGTATGTGTAGTGTACTCTATGTCTTGTCTTGTCATACCTGTTATGTTAGGTAGTAGTACTAGGCAAAAGTACTTAAGCTACTTGCACTTATTTATTTATACAACCTTAGGACTAGAATTGTCTTGTTGTGCATCTGCACTTTACTGTTGTCCACGTACACGCATGGGATAGTGGGAAACGTAATTTCGATTCCTTTGTATGTCAAGTACATGTGAAGAAATTGACAATAAAAGCGACTTTGAAAACCTTACAGCATGACATTGCTGGTTGTAGGCTACTGCCACCAAACACAAATTGGCCTGTCGACAATGCCAATAAGGCTCTGGAAAGTGTATGGAAGGTTTTTGTGCCTTTTAGGTAGCTAGTCCACTACGTGTTTTAACCTACATTCAAATTCTTGAATAGTGTTGCTTCATAATTAAGAACTTTTCCAAGTTCTCTACTGGAACCCTACTGGTTGCCCACTAGAGGGCCACATTCCCCACTTTGAAAAACTCTGATCTCGAGTAATAAATGTTGAGGATGGTCATATTTGAGATTAGATAGTTTAACAGTTTTCTATATTTTGACAGGAGGGAAAGACACCCAGTGAATGTTTGAAGGAAGGACACTGTAAGGGCTTGCAGGTCTCATTCTTCGAGTGCAAGAGGTCAATGGTAGGTCAGTTGGATTGAAAATAAATTTAGCATGTTACACTATAGATTTTCTGAGGATGATTCTGTATCAGATCATACTTTTTGGATCTCATTGTCGAAGATTTTAAAAACTTCAAAACCTGTTTTTTTGTCATGAGAGATCTTGAATAGAGGTTTAGGAGATTCCAAAAATGTGATATTTGACATTGAATAACCCACAATCAGAACTGGGTGATATTAAATGTTGGCAATTGCCCGATCCCGCCTGTCGATTGTTACGTATTGCTAAATTTGTCCAAAACAGTGCGGCAGACCCCTTTGTAAATCCGCTTCACCTGCTGCCCCTGTGGTAGATCTCAGATAGGCTAATACTGACGTTATCGCTTAAAAACGTTAACGGCAATTAAAACTTCAGTAGCATGATGGAGTCCTTTGTGTTACTTTTCCCCGTTTCGGATTATTTAGATTTCGACAGGTCCGGGTAAAAATTTTGCTATAGTTAGCTAACCTATGGGGATATCACTGACATTGCATGCATGAAGAAGTTATATCGTAGCTACAGCCATCTACTGCGCTGTCTATTGATAGCCCATGTAGCAGCAGTTTCATGTAGACGTGTGGTTGTGTGCAAAACATTTTATCTGTGAGTGCAATAGCCTTCCATAACTCTTTTAACCAGTCTTCGTGTGATGTTTGGCCTAGTCGATTATCAGAGGTAACGTTAACTTGCTGAATGCACTGCTGCACAAGCAGATCTCCTTGAGCAGGATACGCAGGTTGACGGAGGCTAAGATGATCGTATTATCAACAATCCAGAAACGGCTAAAATACTGTGTCAATATTAAGCATAGACTTTAGGAAAAGACACATTTGTGTGCAGGGTAAAGAATATATTACAACACTTCCGTCACTATCACTGATGCTGTTTAACAAGCTATTGCGTGCTATAACAAACCGTGCTATTCCTCATGTTACATTTTCACCTAGACGTGACCCTGCAACCTAAAAAAAGTTAGATATAGACTATATTTTATGTATTTGTTTATTAAATTACAATTAAACGCAAAAATTTAACTTATCCAGCAGGTTGAAGAGATTAGGCTGTATGAATTGCCAGGCATAGCCTTGTGGGGGAAAAAAACGCTTTACACAGCCATGGCCAAACACACATTTCCACTGGCCTATTATGAAACTATATTTTAAAGGGGGTGGGGTTTGGGATCGGTCAATTGCCATCCTGTAAAGTAGCCTAATTAATTATACTCACTGAATCTCTTTTCTTTTTTTTAGCTGGATACAAGATCTCGATTCCGAGGAAGAAAGGGCTACTGATGAAAGAATTTGCTGCGACCACAGATTTTGCTAGATTGTAAATAGTAGATGTCAGGGATATGGTGTAAATAAAGCTTCCGTGTTTGTATAAATTTTGTGGCCCTCTGTGACATGCTTGCTGTAGAATTTATTTAGGCTAGTTACAGAAGAAACAACGATAAGACAGAAACATGACAGAATGACAGAAACATTTTATTTATTAATCTTATCAAAATGTATCTATTTCTTGCAGTGCACGTATGGGTCGGTAGGCTAACCGTAAATTCTAGCTTTATTGCAGCAACACATAGCGCAAAGATTACTGCAATAGTACAACCATCTACTGAAACGAGACAACAGCAGAAGCCATAAACTGACAGTAGACATAGCCTACAGGAAGAAATAAAATAGAATAAAAAAAGAAAACTAAACGACAGTGATAAGTGGCAACAATTGAAACAGGAAAAGTTGCTTCAAGCACATTTCTCTTGGAGCCATGTACGCCTAAATCATGTTGGCCTACAAAGGGAAAACAGGTTAGACGACTCATCGATGTATAAGTGTGTGAAGTAATTTTTACTTCAAGGCCAAGTTACTTCTCTAGTAGGGTATTACTTCTTAGTCAGGTAATGTTTCTTTATTTTCACAGTCTCCTAAAACAAACAAACACGCACACACACACACACCATGGATTAGCCTTCGTTGCTTGAAGTAATGTCAAATGAACCACAGGAATATTGATTCGAGCTCTCAACATGGCACTGGGTTTACCGTTTTGTGCAGCTAAAACGTCATAAATAAAATATCCCACGTCATAATTGGTACACATCATTTATCGCAAGTGAATGGTCTGATTAAAACACTTTAGTTTTGTACACTGCAACAGTCAGGTCACACGTCCGCCAGGCTTATTAAAAAGCAAGAAATTGTGAAGAACAACGTCGGGAAAGTCGTTATGGGAGATAGCCGGCCGCCCTGGAGGGAAGGCTCTCTCCCTGAAATTAAGATTTCATGTCTGCGTCCTAAGGAGAAGTCAGTCGTCATGATGGCCCGCACTAGGGTGATTCCTCTGGTCCGGCCTATCACTCGCAAGCCCAGTCTTTTTGCCACGTTTGAACCCAAGCCTCCGGCAAAAGCCCTCCCGGCTTCTCCGAAAGCACACCAAGCGGTGCTCGGCCCTATCCGTGCGCTGCTGAAACAATGCCAAGAGCGCCGTGAGAATTCGAACCGCCATCTGAGGCACATAGTCTGTCCCCAGCGACCCCTGCTGGAGCGCCGGGCTCAGATGAATGGCTACGGCAACTCTGAGAGACTCTGTGCGCCTGTGCCTCCTTCTCAGGGTCCCCGAGCTGTCCAGAGGCACAGGCGCCGGTGTGCCAGGCTGGTGGGGGCTGATGTTTTCCACCCCCCCGGGCAGTGAACTCCGGGGACACCCCCCCCCCCCCCCGCTCCAGCCACCCCTACCGCCACCCCATTGAGATGGTCTATCATTGCCCTCTCAAGGTGACCCCTCACCTTTAGGATTCTTCTACTTGGCTCCCAAACAGAGGGGCTACAGCAAAGGGTAGGGTACAAAACAATTAGTAATCTCCTTCTTCAGATCTCTGGTGGGACCTTCAGTAAAGTATATTTAGTGTAGTCCTCTCTTTCAGCAGGCCTGAGCTCCCCAGAGCCAGAGACGAGGACCCTGACTGCCCAGCATGTCCTGAGCACCACAAACCAACTGTTGCCAGATAACAGCGAGGAAGATGAGAAGATCGTCCCATTGGAGCTGCCGGCCTACAGTGGCAAAAGAGGTACCAAAGTGTTAGCCATCACTCTCTTCAGGTTTTAGCTGGGTCCTCAGACATTACACCCTCTTTTACAGTAGAGCAGTATGAAGTCCATAGCATCATTCATAGAATTATATAGGGCTTTTTCATTCATGCACACTTTAGGTGTTCTTTAGGTATTTTTTCTGTTATGTATTTCCACAGTTGGCAACAGAACCCCACATTCTCATCACAGGAAGGACACACAATTAGCGGAGGGAATCCCAGGAGCAGAATCAGAGATCATCACAGGAACAGAATCAGAGATTCTGTTTTCCTCTATCAGTTTTCCCTCTGTCTATGTTCTATCAAGTAATCAATAAAGCATTTCATCAATCATATTCAGATTTGTCAAATTATTTATTGACATGGAAAAGGGAAAACTTACACAGAACAATTGTAAATATTGTTCTTAGACTCCCATCATTAAAAAACAAAGATATGGGAATAGGAATGGGAACTTAGGCAATGCCATGGCCATCTGACATGGCCCTGACATCTGATCAGGTACTTAAAATTGACTTTAAATGTATTCATTAAAATGTTTCAGGACTGCTATGAGTCTGTTAATCTTTTGAAGACGAGCAGAATTGAAAAGACAACTTGGTCATATCAATGCACCGTTATCAAGCTCAATAAGGAACTTCAAAGTTCAGCTTTGAGAGAAATGTGATTAAAAAGAAAAACTACTTCAGTAGTCATATCGGTCTCCACTGTAGTGCTGCTGTCAATATGTTTTGAATCCACTTTGTGTGGCCTTCACAGGTCCGATGCATGAAGCAGAGTTATTACAGGAAGAACGACCTATTCATTGCCAGCATCCTGTCAGGTTTAGCAGCATAATGCATCATGCATACAGTTTGCATTGAAACATAAACATAAATGACAGTCTAATCCCATGACATTGAGAAATTGAAACTACCAAATTGCTCTCATAGTTTTAAACCCTTCCTTAGGTAAATAATAGGATAACACTATTATTGGTTACTGGTAATCTGAATTCCACCAACTGTGGCATTACCTCTGTACTCACCTGTAGTGAACTATCCAGCATTGCATTGCACTGCATTCTGCTCTGGTAGTGGCACACTTCAAACACTCTTGTAGGGGCAGGCAGCTCACTCACACACTAAGAATATAGTACCTTAGCACTGGATGGGGAGAAGCGTACCAAGGCAAAACAGTTAAGGGAAAAAAACAAAACACACATTTGTCTTTTTATTCTGATATGGACAATAGTAAAGGTAACAAAACCATAATGGATGAAGATAAGTTGTCAGAAAAAAGCAACATGCTAAATAGATTAGGCAGTTCACAGCAGACAGTCAGCAGAAGTGGACACCAGTGACCCACTTTCGTTAGTCTGTACAAAACTGGGAAATATTGGTAATCAAAGCAACTTTACTGTGAGAAAAGCAGCACGCCCCTGAAAGAAATATTCAAAGCACTCCAAACAGAGCATGAGCAGAAGAGAAATGACAAAGATTTGAGGAAATGGCAAACACTGATCTGAGACTTACGCTTTCTTTGGATGTACTGTGCATACAGTGAGCAGAAATTTAGTTTTAGTAGTTGTTCGGTCAACATCTTGCGCAGGTCAATACAGACTCTTCTCATGTGTTGTTCCACGCTGGTGGAATGACCTTCCAAGTGCTACCAGATCAACAGATACCCTCTCCACCTTCAAGAAACTCTTGAAGACCCAGGTCTTCCAAGAATATCTCCTGGCTTGAATTTTGATTACCAGGAATGCACTTAATCTCTGATAGTTAACCTCTTTCATACGGCACTTTTATTACACTATTGCACTTTCAACTTAAAAGACTGCAATTTTTATCTTAGCAATATACGCTCTTTATTAGTTTCTTTCATTGTGTTGTAGCTTGAATGTTATCCTCTTTTGTAAGTCGCTTTAGATAACAGCGTCTGCTAAATGCATAAATGTAAATGTAAATGCAATACTTTGATGCATTCTCAGCAAAGCAAGAAAGTAGTAGATTTTAAATTATAGTAACAGGCTATATGTTTGGGTATTCCTCTGATGATAATGGGTGATGGACAGTACATAAGGGGAATCAAGGGATGCACAGCACATTTTCTGTCCTTAAGAAATAATGAGTGGATAAAATACTATTTCTGACTGTTACATGAGTCACAGAGTTACAGCTTTTTGATATTCATTAGGTCTTTCAAATAGACTCATGTGCTGTCCTTTACCAGGTTGTGAGCAAGCACACAGAACCACAGTTCTACGGAGATAGATGGAGAATAATAGTAAGTATATAAAATTTTGCTTAGAAATATATATTGAATGCATCGTCCTTCAATCCCATTGACACCTGCTACAGCCCTGGATGTGATGCCGATGATATGTGGTGTTGTGAGGGTAGGCCTACTGCGCATATCTTATTCTATCCAATCCCTGGCCGATTAAGCATCCAGGCCGACGGCCGTCGGAAGGCCGTTTTCCAGAATATACATTGCCGATCCCTGGCGTGTCCACAAAACAGTTATTGAGCTTACAGATTCACGACTATAAACTCGGAAGGTAACGGGCCAACCAATGGGAGGCAGAAGGGTGACATAATGGAACTAGTGTTAGACCTTCACGAACAAGAACCACTGATCATAACACGGTCCGACATCCGCGCATAAGCATGAACTAGACAACACTAGTTTTTGATGTGTAGGCTAAGTGTTGCACAATCCTGCAAAACAAATACTTTCCAGTGATGTATAGCATGAAACCCATTGAGGCACCATGTTGAGCTATCCGCGTGGGCTGCAGCGGCCATGCAATTTCATCAAACTGCCCGGTTTTACTAATTATTTCATTGCGGCGTAAATTTATGGAGGATTAACGAACTTCAGCAGTACAAGAAATATACTGCCCGTTGCCAAAGTTGCTTCAAGCACATTTCTCTTGGACCCACGTAGGCCTAAGACACGGTAGCCTACAAAGGGAAAACAAATTAGACGACTCGTCGATGTATAAGTGTATACAAGTGTATATAAGGCCGGAACAGGTTACTTCTCTAGTAGTAACTTCGCTACTTCAGTGAAGTAATGTTTCTTTATTTTCACAATCTCCTAAAACAAACAAAGACACACACACACCATGGATTAGCCTACGTTGCTTGAAGTAATGTCAAATGAACCACAGGAATATTAATTCGAGCTCTTAACATGGCACTGGGTTTACCGTTTTGTGCAGCCAATACGTCATAAATAAAATATTCCACGTCATAACTGGTGCACATCATTTAACGCAAGTGCATAGTCTGATTAAAACACTTTAGTTTTGTACACTGCAACAGTCAGGTCACGCGTCCGCCACGCTTATGAAAAAGCAAGAAATTGTGAAGAACAACGTCGGGAAAGTCGTTATGGGAGACAGCCGGCCGCCCTGGAGGGAAGGCTCCCTCCCTGAAATTAAGATTTCATGTCTGCGTCCTAAGGAGAAGTCAGTCGTCATGACGGCCCGCACTAGGGTGATTCCTCTGGTCCGGCCTATCACTCGCAGGCCCAGTCTTTTTGCCACGTTTGAACCCAAGCCTCCGGCAAAAGCCCTCCCGGCTTCTCCGAAAGCACACCAAGCGGTGCTCGGCCCTATCCGTGCGCTGCTGAAACAATGCCAAGAGCGCCGTGAGAATTCGAACCGCCATCTGAGGCACATAGTCTGTCCCCAGCGACCCCTGCTGGAGCGCCGGGCTCAGATGAATGGCTACGGCAACTCTGAGAGACTCTGTGCGCCTGTGCCTCCTTCTCAGCGTCCCCGAGCTGTCCAGAGGCACAGGCGCCGGTGTGCCAGGCTGGTGGGGGCTGATGTTTTCCACCCCCCCGGGCAGTGAGCTCCGGGGACACCCCCCTCCCCCCCCCGCTCCAGTCACCCCTACCGCCACCCCATTGAGATGGTCTATCATTGCCCTCTCAAGGTGACCCCTCACCTTTAGGATTCTTCTACTTGGCTCCCAAACAGAGGGGCTACAGCAAAGGGTAGGGTACAAAACAATTAGTAATCTCCTTCTTCAGATCTCTGGTGGGTCTCACCTTCAATACAGTATATTTAGTGTATGAAAAACTTAGCTCTCTCTGTTCAGCAGGACCAACCGTTGCCAGATAACAGCGAGGAAGATGAGAAGATCGTCCCGTTGGAGCTGCCGACGTACAGTGGCAAAAGAGGTACCAAAGTGTTAGCCATCACTCTCTTCAGGTTTCAGCTGGGTCCTCAGACATTACACCCTCTTGTACAGTAGAGCAGTATGAAGGCCATAGCATCATTCATAGAATTATATAGGGCTTTTTCATTCATGCACACTTTAGGTGTTCTTTAGGTATTTTTTCTGTTATGTATTTCCACAGTTGGCAACAGAACCCCACATTCTCACCACAGGAAGGACTCACAATTAGCGGAGGAAATCCCAGGAGCAGAATCAGAGATCATCACAGGAACAGAATCAGAGATCAGTTTTCCCTCTGTCTATGTTATGTCAAGTAATCAATAAAGCATTTCATCAATCATATTCAGCTTTCCCAAGTTATTTATTGACATGGAAAAAGGAAAACTTACACATAACAATTGTAAATATTAGACTGCCATCATTCCAAAATTAGGCAATGCCATGGCCATCTGACATGGCACAGACATTTGACTTTGATTTGTACTTAAAAATAGCTCAAACAGTGATGATAGAGGATTTTAATTAAAAAGACTTCAGTTATTCATGTATTCATTAAAATGTTACAGGACTGCTTCAATAGTCAAATAACAAATTGAGTGTCCTAGTCCTTTGAGGACATGCAGAATTGAAAAGATAACCTGGAAACCCATTGAGGCACCATGTTGAGCTATCCGCCATGTTGAGCTAACCTGGTCATTAATGCCCAGTTATGAAGCTAGACCAGTAGCCCAAAATCTGATTCCCTGCAGGAATTGGATGTTCCTCTCTGATCAGTTCACTGACTGAGACAGCACAATGTATTGGCAGGTAGACAGTGTACTGGCAAGTTAAGTATAGTGTATTGACAGGTAAACAGTGCAGTATATTGGAAGGTATGCAGTGACATAGCCTAGAGAAATGATAGTGACAGGCCAAAATAAACTGTATTGTTTGGAGAGATAATGAGCAACACTACACAACAATAGGTCACATTTCATGTGGTGCATTGATGGATAATTTGGATGGATAATAAAGATCTTTTCCACTAAACATACCCCCAACATTAAGGCTCTTATTACCGACAATTCATAGACTACACACAAACAGCCTGCACACTGACTAATATGCTTTCCTACAGGAAGCAACAATTTGGACATGAAAATATTACTGCAGTGTACTTGCAGAACAACTTTAAATTGAATGAAATGGAATGACATGACAATGAGAGCAAATGGCTTGGTAACTCTTAATAATCAGCTTAAAATAATCTGTTGAACTACAGCATACTACCTTTTTGCGTAGAAAACCACCTCAATACTCCATGTTCCGTTGTGCTGCCTGACCATAAAATTGTGTCGACAGCCAGCCGAGCACATGGAAGGCAAGTTCAGATTAGGCTGAAAAAAACTAACTGTGCCACTGGAAAAATACACTGACTGTGGTGGTTATAAGAGGGCAATTAAACCCAGAGATTGTGATAAATGTTACAACAAATTCATCATGTTAATGGAAGTTCGCTGAAGGGGCCACTAAAGACAACAGTGAGCCATAGCCATGGAAGCTCAAGGTGTTTACGGGTGGACTGGGTTGGGCATTGTCCACCCTGAAATATTGCTGCCTATCCAGAGGAATCCTCTGTTCACCCAAGAATGAGATGGCCATGCTCAAAACATTGTTGGATGGCAATGAACCTTATGCCTGCACATGGCTCTGCAGAACAAAATAGTTATATGTGCTCAGGATAACTTCTTGTCTGTCATCCACGAATGCAGGTTAAACTTCTACCATGCAAACATATTTTGACAAGATCCAAAAATGCTGGTGTCATAATTGGGCTCATTGAAATTAGATTTAAGAAGTCAAAGTAGGAAACTGTCCATAAATTAGGAAAATAAATCCAGATATTTTTGTTTGGTTCAGTAAAACAATGACTGACTGGTCACCACACACACACACACACACACACACACACAGTTACTCTGCTCTTCCCTGATAAAATGTGGCCTGTTTTTAACACTTGTCGATGGTGAACTGTATAGCCTTTACTGTGCTGTGTAAGAGTCTGCTGCAGCGCTGTGTAAAAGCCTCCACTATAATTCTTTTTTTTTTTCAGTACACAGTATGGTAGACCTTATTTGTAGCAAATGAACATGACACTCCTTCAGCCTACAACTATAAGTAACTATTGTGCCAAATTTGGAGACCTGTTTCATGATGTTGATTTGGTTTTGCGTTTAGGTGCATTTTGAGTTCAGGTTTTAGGCTTTGGTAGCTTCAAAATGACCCCTAGTGTTCAGACAAGTGAGCTGCACTACATATGAATAGAAAAAAGATTGTGGTCATGTGACTAGCCTAATTAATAGCCCATTAGTTGATGTGCGTTCTGTTGGAGTATGATCCATACGAAAGAGTAGCAAGTAATGACATACATCAGAAGACTGAAAAGATTTGTGAGACACTAAGGTGATTTATAGTCTTTTAATAAAGGTCCCCTCATAGTTCAAAGCCTACAATCTTTACAAATTCTTTCCCAAATCTTCACAAGGTCTTTTGATGACACGTCTCAATTTCTGGTCAGAATGTAATACTGGTCACAATATTATGTCATTTTTTGTGCATTTTGTCTTTGTTTCACGAGGGCACAAGTACCCTTAAGCCCTTAAAGAAATGAACAGTAACCAGAAACACCCACTTGTAGGAATATAATGTCAAAATGCAATTTCCCCAAGTTGTGAAAAAAGTCAATAAAACGATAAAAGAAATCTTCATATTTGACATTTATGTATAAATTTGAGGGGAAAAAAACATCACATACCTGCTACAGTCTGTTTTCAGACACAGTGAACTCATCTAGAATGTTAACATTACAAGCCTATGATTTACATTATTAGTAATGTAATTCATTGTACAATGAGTACTGAAAGTTTAAATGCAGCAGAGGACGATGATCAGAAGCAAGGACAAACCGTGAAATTGAAACTAGTAGTAAACCGTATAGATGCTGAACTACAATGTATTCATCTGCAACGAACCATGTATGGGAAAATGACATTTACTGGGTTCTGGTAACCAAATGTTTTACATTTTTGGCTAAAGTGTGAAATACTGCATGGGAATACAATGATGTAACCATGAGTAACAGTATCATCTATTTAAAAAAATGTTATTATCTTGTTACGATGAATGGAATGCTTCAGCTTGAAAATACATATCACATCCAACCAACACTGACATTCTTTCCTGGAAAGACTGGGATGTGTAAAAACTTCAAGGCTACAGGGTTCTACAAATTCAGAGACAAAATCACTTTAAAGAGTCCATAAGCATCTTCTTAAATTTCTCCAGGTCCACCTTCTTCATGATCTTAGCTTTGTGAGTCTTTTTCAGTATATCAAGTGTATCCATAACCATCATGCCACGAGCGTATCTACCAGAGAGTTCTACAGTGACTGGTACCTCATCACTTTCAAGTATGAATTTGTCATCAATAGCTGCAGCCAAAGCGTAAGAATCACAAGATATAAAACCCTGGCCATCAATTAGTTCCTTCTCAATCCGTTCACTTCTGCAAGCTTCTATGCTGTGCTGAAAAATCCGCTCCATGAAACGTGCCTTCTCAGAGTCCTGGGCCAGCCACTCATCACAAAACTCCTGTTGAATTGAGGCAAGCATAAATCAATATGAGTCATTAGCTACTGCATAACATGTATTTTTTTCTGAGGATTGTATAAAGTATTAAAAAAATAAAATAAAAAACAGAGAGAGAGAAGGGGAAAAACTCACCCAGGGGAGTTTACTGCGACAGGTGAATTCCCAGCATGCAATATAGGTTGGGCAGAGGTAATCATTTAGCACTATATATGCTGCCTCAGGATCACAGGCAAAATTGAACTCTGCACACATGGTTGTGTTACCTCGTGCTGTGTGAAAAGGATAGTTTGAACAGAAAACAAACTCTAATAGCAGCCAGAGAAATTAAAGATCACAGGACAGTACAAAATAGACTTTCTTAAAATGAATTGTTAACAAAATCTGGTACACCAGCAACCCCAGTGAGATCAAAGACACATTTTAAGGACTTACATTCTGTGTTGCCACCCATAATGTACAGGCCTTTAAGCTTTTGAGAAATCGTGGGATCAATCCTAATAGCCAAAGCCAGATTGGTGAGTGGGGCTGTGGCAACCAGAGACACCTGTGTGAGGAACAAATAATATCAACATGCTTGATCACTGATCTGTGTGATTCAAAATAAACTTCTTCGGTTTATACTGTAAATATGCTCAACTTTTGAAGTGCACATCACTGTGATTTTAAAGCAGTTGAATGAAACACTGGTCAGCCTAGCACCACCTAGTGCTTCTGCTCAATATCATGTTACATTAGAGCACAGTCAGAGATCTCCTCTGTTAGCTTAGGTTTCCTCCCACAAATTTTTGGATGGGCAATTAGCAAACAGAGAGCTCTGACATGCCCAGTATTTCACAGAAAGTATATGCCCATGAGGAAGGAAATGTACACCAATTGAGGGATTCCAGACACTTTGCACAAGTTGAAACGATGTGCAAGTGAAATGCATTTGGTGCACCAGGCTAATAAAACACACGAAAGAGAAAATTTTTTAAATAATTTTCAGAGACAAGATCATGTTGATTGTTGGTTCTGAATGTTTGGTTTGATTGCCCAGCCCTAGTAACAGCAAGGTATGATATTAACACTGTAACAGACTGACAGACAAAACAGTTCCTTAACACCATAACAAAGACATCACTAAAACAGAGTATATTGCCTGTCTAAACTATAATTATTGTCATGCAAGAGTAGTGTAACCACATGTACTTCTATTCAGCTAATCAAATACAAGTGCTTAGTTGTTAAGATAAGTTATGGCCTTGTAGAAGCTGTGCACAGACATCTAGACATGGTGAACTTTAGTCAAATAAACTATTGATGGTTACGCTAGTGTGTAGCCATTCACCTTCTGGCAGAAGACCTTTGCACCTTTGTCCTGCACCTAGCCTCTGAGAGACTCTTTTGAACTATGCCTGCTCACCTCGCCTGGATGTTCATTGACTATTCGGATCATGGCCTCCACTGCTCCCTCCTTCTGGAGTCGATCCAAGCCAGGGGCTTGGGGGTCAGGGGCGTCACCTAGTCCATCTTGACCATGGAAGTGTCCTGCATCAACTGTGACTCCCAGGATGGGTTTGGTGGCCCCTTTGAACACTGGAATCTAAAACACACCACCACAGCACAGACACAGCCAAAATAACACAAATTATGTGGGTAAACATAAGTCAAAAGAGCTGTTGATTTTATTGCTAGTAGAAGCTTCTGGGTACTGTTTAGTGCAGTGGACTTAGTACTGCTGTAAAGACCAGACTACTGTACAGACAAATTACCTATTACTGATTATATAAAGCAGTATTTGCTACCCTTTGTTAACTTTTACTAAAGCTTTTTGCAAGAATAGTCACTTTCTCAAGAACTCAGTTCTTGGAGCATGTCTGTTATTGGTATTACACACCAAAATACAATGCATTTTATTCCATTCTAAACACAAACGTTTCAGCTTCAGTTTCAAAGTCAGTTTCCAAACAAATTAACCTAATTTGTAGATTCTGGGTCAGCCTTAAGTCATGTCCTGAAAAACAAAATTACTGTCTGTGTCAGTGAGTGAGTAGTTCCTTTTTGTTTCTCATGTCATGTGAGCAGATCATGACCAGTTACGTTTTTTCGTCAGCGGTCTTAACCTAAACTTGTAAAAATAAACTTGTGAAAATATCGGTCTACTTCTCCTATTGTACTGGGCATGATGCTAACACCTCAGGTTAAAGGTAGCTGAGCGTTTCTGAGCAGCGGCGAATAATCCACAGCAAGAGCAGTAAAACAGTCATTATTGGCGACACGATAAAGGGGAAGTGTTTGCAAGGTCAAAAAAGATAATGAACTGATGGGTGCATCGGTACACGAGTGCAATGAACCATTCGCCTTACCTCTAATCTACCACAAACTTGAAGGACACGAAGTACATTCTTGCAGACGTTCTCCACAACCGTGTTTCCATACACACATGTGATGCCGAGGACCTCCACATTTAGTGCAGCCAATGCAATCATAATTGCCTGGGCATCATCCACTCCACAGTCAACATCGATCAGCAGCTTTTTCGGCATGTTGTACAAAATACCTGACAAAACATGACCTGATCAGTCAGACGAGTGCTAGTTGCTGGATCTCGTATGGAGTTAGGTTAACATAAGGCTACTTTAAGGAATCAGCGCTACATTGTAGGTAACGATGCATTTATCCACCGGTATTATAATTATAAACCATCTTACAGCCAGTTTTAATTTCACCACAGACATTTATATTTAAAAAGACATCTGAAACTGAAAGACACTGCATGAAGTTTAAAAACAGCGCAAGTTAGTTAGCTTGCCCCTACCTGTTTGTGAGGAAAACGTCCTCACGATTCCTCGTTTTTCAGTGTTACCGGTAGCTGCCGGAAAAACGGTTAGCAATCTCTTGACAGTCAGACGAGTACATGAAGGAGCTGAGATTGCTCTAAAAACAGCAGCATACTAGGGAAACATTAACAACATTAATCATTAACGTTACAGTCAGAAATCCAGTATCTGTTCCACAAGGCACACCATGTCCTTCACAACTGTTTCTGGTTTCAATCACAATTTATAATTTCCGTAGGTAAAAGAAAGAAAGGTAGAAGATTTGATTACCTCAATCGTGTTATGCTTCCAAAACCGAAACCTCTGCGCGCCATACATGATACTAGGCATACGGGAACTTGTTGTTACGACGCGCTTCAACCTTAACGCCCCTTGAGGCTGGAATTTACTTGCTGTCAGGCCAAGCGTAAGCGTATGCGCCCTCCTACGACCGCTGTAGTGCTACTGTGTGTAGCATTAGCATTAAAAAAGCACGACAGTGGAGGTGTCCACCACACCACACTAATATCAGATTTGAATATAAATATTTGGCAGTAACATACAGCATGGCAAAGAAAATGAAATGACAAATAGATATTTTACATGTATGTTTATTTTTGTCACAAATGACTCGTGCTTATCAGGAAAATGAAAAGCCAAATGTAAATATTTCATTTCATTTTGAATTTTAGCAGGATAATTACACTGATAATTTAAAAATTAAATGGCAAAATAGTTTTTGACTGTTTCCATCATTTCGGTATTAGGAACATTTGTAATGTGTCTACTAAGAGGGGCCTGAAAAATGTTCAATGTTCAATGTTCAATTTCCTGCATTCTTATTTCATCATCATTGTCTGAAACCCAAACCCTCAACTAAAGACTAACATGACTTAGCTTCATTATTGATTCATGCCAATTATGTCTTTGAGGGCTCAGGGCTTAGAAGGGACACTGGAATTCAGCAATGCCATCTAGGCTACTCTGAAGCAATGCCATCTAGGCTACTATCAGAACTTTTAATTCATCCTCACTTGCAGCTTGCAAAATTGGCATAGGCTAATTTGTCCTTTTTGTGGACAAGCTAACAATTAGGTGGGACAGGATGCAAGGCAAAAAATGTCTCTAAATGTGTCTCTAAATGTATCTCGGACTTCTGACCTACACGGTTCAACAGCAATGATTATTCAAAACCCCCATGTTAGTTTCCTTTTGGGACTTAGACTTAGACTTTTTGGGGATGGAAACGTGGGTCGAGGAGTAGGCCTGCTGTCAGCATTTTACTTGATTTTTTTGCATCCTTGTTCTTATAAAACAGGAGTAATAAAAAAGCATAAAAATATAAAAAAAGTTTTTGGTTGAAATGAAATGGGGTGAAACATGGGTAATAAAAAGCACAATAATTGTCATGTTAACTTATTTTAATAGCCGCAAGTATTAAGGAATGAACGTGAAAGAGCAAATTGTACAGCATGTTACATAGTTAGTTATGCCACCATGATACAGGTTTGGCAACACATATTTAAGCTATGACAAAATAACATAGGCTACAATAAAAAACATATTGAAAAGAAATGTATTTTTCTCATAATTCTCATGTAACATTGTATTTCTGCAGATAGCAACATTTCAGCCCACAGAAGTTTGTTATGAGCTCAGATCTATGTAAACATAACAGAACGTGCAGATATGAAAAGCAGATGTAAAACAGGTTGCATTCCTAGCCTAATTCTTGCCCTAATGCAGTGTAACAGCGCCCTTTTTTAAGAGGCCGACCCATTTGCCTGCATGCATTAAAAAATACACATCTTCCAAGCCACTTGGCTATCTTTCTTGCTATGTGAAATAGTTTGTTTTGTTACGTTTTGGCATTTTGCATCAGTATTCAAATGTCAGGCCCTTTTATGCACAGGAGTACTTTTAATATCCCTCTCATTTGTGTTACTAATTCATATTAGGATTAGTATTGTTTTTAGAACAAAATACTTACAAAGACATACAACATTATCCTTATAAATATCAGACAAATCTTTTTAATTTTATAACTCTAAGAGACAAATTTGCTCAACATACTGGCAGCAAAACTAGCTTGATTTAAGTCTAAGTGAATTTACATTTATAGGTAATGTTTTGTCTTATATTTGCGAGGACATTTTTGTGGTCTTTGTTAGTGTCCTTGTACTAAAAATAATACCAATTAGATGTTTTAACAGCTATTGTTGCAGGTATTGTATTGGTATGTATAGGCTTACACTTGAGAAAATGTGTACACTTCAAATAGAGACAAAGCACGTTTAGATATATATGGGCAATTCCAAACAGAAGTCATCCTTAACATGGAAAAAATGGTTGTGCACACACAACCGAAACTCATGTTAAAATGTTCACTGAGGTCTATATTTTATTGTATGACATGCCTTCTGACAGATTACAGATAATTCTATTTCTTACATCAATGAGTGGTGTGCAAACAGAAACATTGTTTTACACTGCTTTAACATCAGAGCTAAAGTATGTAAACTTGTAACAAAATTACATAATTTGTTAATTTCCAAGTCGACAAAGGCATGGTAAAGCTATAGTTTGCTTGGTTTGCTTTAACAGTACGTTTACACGATTTAAAAGCCGTTTTTTTTTTAATTCCATGGAAATGTCACATCCATAATGAAACGTAGTTTACACTACCTACATTTGAAGTTTACACTACCTACTCAAAAAGTGTTGAGGCGAGAATGTTCAAACTTCATGTTAACCTTCCTGGTGGCTATTAGACCTCTCAGTCAACTTCTCTTATGAATATTACAAATTTAAAACTTTCATGACCAGAACTTTACAGGTGTAACACAGTTGAATAACACCCAATATAATTCATAACACCCAATAAGTTGAATTGAAAATGATTAAAATTAGTTTGATGTGTTTAGATCATTGGTTCTCAAACAGGAGTCCGGGTCCCTCTGGGGTCCGCAGTGCATTGCCAGGGGGTCTGTGAAAAACTTTGCTACAAAATAGCATCTAGCATCTAACTGAACTAATGGATACACGCCTGTATGGTCAAATTTATGTTGCAATTATGAGGAGCATTTGATGAGCTGCAGCGCAATGGCTGTAAATGCAGATACTCCATGATTACTATCAACCTGTAATGTTAAGTAACATTTTTATGACAATGGAGGGCTAATTGAAAGATGCACACTTATTGGTACCAGTGGCAACGTCTTATTCTAATACAAAACGGAATGCTTTTGGAATGCCTATTATGTTTTGTGAGCTCCTCTCAGAAAGCTCCACGATCACCCAGGCATCAAATTACCAAACTTATTTTAATGGTTACCGGTTAAAATTTACCATTCACACTTGTATGTATACACTTGTATGTATAGTTTTTAAAAGTCTGGTTCAGACATGTCACATCTATAACGCAAATATTTCACATACATAACGCCAGTTTTTCCAAAATAACTCCAATCAATTCTGCCAACTTATTTTATAAACTGAGTTTTTTTTCTGTGTTCACTCAGGTGCTCCCATAAAAGCTTGTCCATTCAATGTCTCATCCATAATGCAAATCGAAAGGCTTGTATTCTTATGATGTAAATCATAATATGAATTGTGTGAGTTTTCCTGTATACAGCTATAGAGTTTGCATAATAAAATAACCAAAACTATGAAATACTGCTATACTTGTTAAAGTTATGTGGCATTTTGTTCATCAATAGGAGTGCAAAGGTTATGTAGGCCTATATAATGCTGGAATTGCCCATATATTTTTTATCTTCAGGGTTTAAAATATGAAGGCTCCTTAACCTGGTCTATGGCTCTCTAGGCATCTGGACTGTCAGTAGCAGACAGACAGCTGATCTAGGCAGAGCAACAGCATTCCGTAGTTCATGGCATAGGCCTATCTTTTTCTAATAGCAAAGAAACTTTCTTTACTACTTTCCCAATCGTCTGTAATCTGTCTGTATTCTAAAAATATAGGCTAATACAACAGAAAACTAAACAGAACTGTGACTCCTGACAACTTCCTAGATTGTGTTTGTAATAAAGTGGTCTAATGACCTGTACAATATTGACCTTCTCTTGTTCCAACCAAAGGGCAAGTCTCACTTATGCCTACACTGAAGGTTCACAACAAAACGTGTTGTTACAATACTGCACCTGCTTATTTACATAGATCACACTATTCTATCAGTTGTTGTGAAGCAGGGCAAAATAGCTCGTGCAGAGATGTTTGATTTGTAAGACACTTTTAAGGCAGCTACAGTTTTATGCATACTTTGACATCAGTGAATGTTTAACATTGTATTTGGTGAGTGATTCATTGCAACCTGATTAAGCATTTTGTGAACTATATGCAAGTTGGAAATTTTGCTTTAATCACCACACTTGACTCTGTGCTAGACACTCAAGATCAAAGATTATTTGGTGGTAGATTTTTTTTCTGTAGGAAAGTTTTACTGTAAATCCTCTCTTCTGTTTTTTCATGAGTGACAAAGTTAGGTTCTTGAGGGCCATTATGTCTGTAGACTTCAACTGAGATGAAAAAAATTACATTACTTGGAGCATCATTGGCACTGTTTACCTGCTTATTGTGCTTCCCAGAAAAAGACATCACTTCTCGTCTAACAAATAAACCCAATTATATTTTGGCTTCAGGAGATGTCTTGCAGTGGCTAACCCAAATTTCTTTAGCCAGATAAAGATTATTTAACAGACATCTCCAAGCCAGCAGACAGGTTGGTACCTCAGGACCATGCGTCAGTGTCACACATCCCAGTGTTGTTCCCTCAACATTACTTCATAACTCTGCAACAATTACAACTGACAGAAACACAATGGCCGGTGAAGTGAATCCGACTTCAACACACTGACCTACTCTGGCAGAATAATGAAGAGTGAAATGGAGTGGAACTGCACTAGGGTGTGGCCTTCTTTGATTACTAGCCTCAGGTCCTCTGCTCAAGTCTCCACCTTCCCATAGGTGCCCTCTGGAGGTCTGTACTCCTTGGGAAAGGCCTTCAGCTGAAGCGAGTTGAAGGCATACTTCCGACTGCCCACATTCTTCATGGTGTTCTCTCGTCGACATCCCTCACTTGATAGACACAGTAGAGGAGGAAAATTAAGTCAAAGCCAAGAAAAACTAATACAAATAACAAACCCATGCAATAATAATAATAATAAAAACTTTCTATATTGCCTGTAAAAGTACTGAGTCAGAAAACTGAGAAATTGATTATTTTTTATAGCCATGTTACCCAGTGATTGCTTTTGTGCGTGCTTGGTGTGATTTTTTCCATCAGGCTGTGAGTCTGTGATTCCTAACCTGCGCATGCAGTCGAGGGCTTGCGTGAAGACTTGTGGGGCCATGCAGTGCTCCTGCTGCAGAATGGTACACTGCTCCAGTGTGACTGACATAGCCGTGCGGTCCTTGGCACTCTTACAGCTGGTCACACGCACACCATTGAGGCGCCGACACACCTAGTTTTAAAGGGCACAGTAAATAAATGGCTTCAAGCAAGTAATTTAGTGAAATAGAGAGCTTGAGTTAGACAGAACTGATCAAATCTAAAAATGGTAAAAGCGATTCATGTGATTATTGTAAATGTTAATGCCATTGCTTTAATAAAATTGAATTTTTCTGCAGTTATGTTGGCTGACATAGAAAATACAGGGGTATGTGCACAACTGCAAGCATGCAGTAACATTAGATAAAGAGACAGAGCATGGTATTCCACCTCTGCGGCCTGCCAAAGGATGTCCACATTTTTGCTCTTCCTGGCATGAATATTGTGGCTGAGGAATTTGAGCAACTCAGGCACACAGTGCTGGCTCTGAGACCGAGGCAGACCTGCAGACAGAGGAGATAATGATATGAGCAGATAATGAGCAGAGAGCTCTGAATGAAGAAAGACATTTGTAGACCAAATAATAATGATAGAGATTGTGACACGTCTACTGACAGCCCCAGACTTACAGTCTTCAGGCAGGACCTCTTTGAACTGGTCATAGTAGGAATTAAGCCGAATCAGACTCTCCCTATTCACAACTTCCTGCAGGGATGTGTCTCCAAACCTTTAAAAAGAAAGAAAAAAATAAAAACTAAGAATGCCTTAATTAGAAAACAATCCCCATTGTCCTGTTATAATACCAATTAATTTTATAATTGAAATTCATAACTGATTAATCTGTCAAAGATTTTTTTCCAATAATTAATTACTTGTAGCAGTCCCAGTTACGTGTAAATAACCCATTTGAGCAACTCCTCTGCTCTATGTCCCACTCACTTCTCAGCCAGTGTCTGCTGCTCATTGATGCCGATGTTGAACAGTACCGGCTGTACTCGTAAGAGCATGCCATTCTGGATCTCCCGTGGCAACGCGTCAAACAGCACAGACGGTAGTTGCACACGCACATTGAAGCCATCCCTGTTTCCTGTGATAACAGGCTGGATGTCAGGGGCGAAGACAGTGGTTGCCTGGGTAACCTTGAAGGTGACGTTCCTCAGGTCCATGACACCAATACTCATATCTTCCAACATAGATAACTCTTCCCCTGTAATTAAAGCACAGTAATAGCACAGCTGTAGTAGGCCTTTAATATATTATATAAGTATACTGAATGCAGAATAGCAAGTACATACCATATGTGCTGAGAAGACCTTCACATTGTACTAACAGCCCTATAGTATGCAGCTGTCTTAGGAAGCCGTTGTCATGGAGAGAACTCCTGAGCTTGGCAGTGAAGCCACAGATCAAGGCAGTTAACTGTGAACAGAAAAAATATCATGGGTATGTATATGTGTGTGTCCAGCGTATGGCTACTGTGTATGTGTGTGTGTCTGTGTAGTTTGTATCTCACTCACTGTTTGGCAGAAGACCACATCCCTACGGTACTGGAGGGTCAGGCTCATGCCAATAGTGGGGGCACTGTCTTGCATGAGCAGGAACACCATGGCTTTCTTGGCCTTGTCACTCATCATGGCCACACACTCGTTGAGTGTGGTCAACACCGGGTACAGAGCCTCACTCCACTCACCTGTCAACAAGTGTCATTAGGTCAAACCATCTGCACTACGGGGGAGTGTGTGGGACATGAACCATAATGCAATTTATGTTATACATGAACCATTGGATAGGATGACACAGGCTCATATACAGTAATTTCCCAACATAAGCTGCACCATGTATACACCTCAGGTCAGTGTTTTATGTAAACTAAAAACACAAACCATGTATTGACCTCACCCATGTATTAACCTCAGTTTACTAAACATTACCTATTGAATCACAATCAGAGAAGATGATCAAGTAGAATGATGAACAGAAATGCAATTCTGTATATAGCCCTCACCCATGTATAAAGAAATTTTACAAAATCAATGTATTAACTTTGGTTCATAATTCGTGAATTTACGGTACCAGCAGAGCATGTTAACACAAACACAGACACAAAGACAGACACACGAGGAGAGAGTCTGGAGGTAGTCAGTTTGACAGTCATTAGGTTCCCCCTAGAGGGCAGAAGCAGGAAAGCAGTGGTGGGCAGAGTAAAAAAAGGATCTGGACACTGAGAAAGTGAGACCAAGTGACTGTAGATGCACTGATAGTTTTAGTTATGTGAGAAATACTAGACCCTCACATCAGCTGCAATGGGCAATATGGGGATGCTGAATGTTGCCAGATGTGACATTAGGCATCCAATGTAAGTTTTTTTAGGGACTTAAGAGCTCTGCAGAGGGAGGTGTAAAAGTCTGTGGTTTCCTCATGTATGGACAGGCACAACGGAATCCACACAACAGAATCCAAGACACACACAGGGCACACACACAGAAGGCAAACACAGATGTTTACACTCTGCATAAATTTAGAGTTGCAAGCAAGCACACAAACATAATATACGTATATACACAAACACACATACACAAACACATTTACGTGTACACACAAAATAACATACACAGAGACACATTTGTTATACCTGGGGAGGATCCCTCGACATTGGGGCTGCCATCTGGACAGAGGGAAGTGAGAATGCAGTTAGGCGAGCACATGGCTGACAGCTTGGCCGAGCGCAGAATGTGCACACTTGCATGCATGTTTCAGCTCAGTGAGTGAGAGTGTGTGTGTGTGCACATGGACACACAGGAATCCTAAGGGTCTAATGACTACTGACGAACCTTTGCTTAGAATCTTGTAGTTGTTGAGTGCTGATGTTGGAAAAGGCCCAAGTCATTATAGGCCTAATACAACATGAATGGCACTTAACGTAACATTGCTGCTTAGTGTTACAGACAATACAGAAACATAGATTTTACCTGAACAATATTCTTGCTACCTGTGCTATGTGATACAGTGCTAAATCAATGTAAATGTAGGACAATTGTAGGCTATATATATACCCTAAGCTACACTGACTATACCCTGTACACATACTCTGTACACTTTAACTTTCATATAAATCAGTTTTATGCCTTCATTCATTTTTTGTGCCTTTACTTTCTTTTATCAACTGTACTTTGATTTTATTATTGCACAGCACATTGAAATTCCTTTGTGTATGAAATGTGTTGTATAAATAAACTTGCCTTGCCTTGCCTATTAAATTCCAACTACAGTCGTTAAATGCTTGATAAGTCATTAATTCCAGTGTAAGGCTGAACAAATGAAGAATGACTTTTGCATGGGGAATTGGTGGACTTAGTGAGCTTAATGATGATGAGGATGGTTAGAAGGTGAAAGGGATCCTGCATGGGATGCTTCTGTTGATCCAGTGTGCATGTGGGTTGCCATAGCTACCTTTCTTGCTGGCTGTGAAAGGCTGGTCTGACTCAAAGACGTCTTCAACGCTGCTGTCACTGGCCATGCGGTCTTTGTGCAGAATCCGCTGCACCTGCTGGATCACACACTCCAGACTCTTATCCACATTCAGCCACACCTTCTCCTGTGAGAGACAGAGAGATAGGGAGGGAGAGAGAGAAGGATGCAGAGAAAGAAAGAGAGAGAGAGAGACATTGATTTATTGATTTGTAATTTACTGTTACATAATCTAGTCCTTAAATGCTTTGGGAATATCAATAAACATATTTGTTGTGCCACAAGAGTTCATTTAATTTTTTTAAAGAGAGACACTAAGATACAGAGACAGTAAGATAGAGAGACAGTAGGATAGAGAGACAGCGGGATAGAGAGACAGTAGAATAGAGAGACAGTGCGATAGAGAGACAGTGGGAAGCAGCTGATTGAACTAAACAGCACATGGTCTGTTATAAATCTGCCAAATGACTTCCTGCTGGACTGTATGGCTGACTAAACCGCTTGTCAGTTCTCGTAAAAAAAGCATGGGCCTCTCTTACCCACTCCTCCTCATGCCAGTCCACCTGCAGTGAGGCACGGCTGCTGCGACCACTCCACTTGGCCTGGGGTGAGCCCTGGTCGTTGCGGACAACCACCCGCTCAGGGTCTGGGCTGTGGGAGGGTGACCCACGGGAGGCAATGAACTCAGGCCGCGCAGCGTTGAGGGCGTGGATAGCCGAAGCCAGCAGCTTGTTGTCACACACTGTCACCAACTGCCTTGTCTGGCAACACAGGACAGATTATCCATCATAGGGTAAACATTTACCTTGTCAAGTCCCTTTGTTTTTAAACTGGTCAAAATTGTATTGATATTTCAGTCGAATATGTGGTTGCAAAGGTATATTTAAGATTCTGCACAGTGATGTTAATTTTATAGGGGTTATTGTATGTTTAGCACATTTACTGCATCCTCTCACACCTTCTCTGTGAGAATGGCCAAAGTCCTCTCCAGGGCGTTGGCTGAGCGATCTTTGGCAGCTCGGGACAGTCTCTCCACATAGTAGCTGACCTGGGTCTTAAGGGTGTTGATCTGGGGGATGAGCTCTCTGGCTCGCACCACATCCTGGGGCACGTAGACCATGGAGGATGGGCTGGACTCACGGCTGCTGCAGCACAAGAAGATGGTTGAAATCAGAGACTACTGCAAGCAGAGGATCCAGTAGATATGGATGCAGTGTGTGTGTGTGTGTGTGTGTGTGTGTGTGTGTGTGTGTGTGTGTGTGTAGGGGAGAGGGGACACTGGTGCATGCTGTAGTATGGATAACAAACAGTGCAGGGGGAGCTCAGATCACACCACCCATGTGAGTGACACCCAGGACATATTTTGGGACACAGTGTTGTTTTGTGTCGCAAGTACAAGTACATTGCTGCATCATCATCACCCTTCATCATCATCATCATCATCATCATCATCATCATCGTCTATGACAGACGCTCAACCACAACGCTGAAAAATGGAGCAATCACAGAAAAACTACGAAGACAAAGTGATGACCATGCAATGGGAACACACACTGACACGGATGTGAACAAATGTTTTCTAAAGAAGAGACCCACTGTCCAGAGAACTCACCAGTGCTCCTCAAAAGCTCTGATGGGAGAGCAAACAAAACACATGTGACCACAAGCACCTACTGATGAACTCAGATCTGGTTTCTCTTCAGATAAAGAAACCAGCATTACAGCATGATGCATGTTATCAAGTAGAGCGCAATAAAAATGGAAGAGCATTGCTTGGAGCATAAAGATTTCGAGCTTAGCCACGTAGCACACAGGACTTACTGCTTCTTGGCCTCCTCAAACTTGTGGATGAGCTTCCGCAGGCCATTGCCTTTGAAACCCTGGTGGTGAGCGGCTGGGGCGCCGATGGTTACAACGTCATATGTGTGATCTGGGCAGAGGGGATGGAGTGAGGGGGAGGGGGATCCAAATTCAGTGGGGGTTTAGTGCAGTATCCAGTAAAGCCCCATCCACATATGCCAATGTGCTTGTCACCTCAAATGCTGAAATCATTTGAACTTAGTTAACTTAAACTTGGTACAGACTTTTTCTGGAAACACTGCATTACATCAACATTACGTTACATCATGGTCTTTTGTTGTAAGATGTTCTAAATGGGATGGGACTTAAAGATCCACAAGTTACTGCAATAATGCATGTCCACTAATAACAAACAAATCTGATCAACCGGAAGTGTGCTGCATTTCAGTGACTTTGGATTGTTTGCTAAATATATTTGAAAATATTTGAATAATTAAAACCATGGGTAGGGTTCACAGAAGGTGTCCTACCATAGCCTTTCTCTCCTTGCACCCTGATTCTCTGAAGGTGAAGGTTTGTTGGCATGAATTCCAGCTTCCTCTCAGCCTTCAGGGTGCTGGATTTGAAAGAGGGTCCTGACAGAGGAAAATCAAAACAGGGCTTTACCACAGCAGAGTCCAGTCTCCAGTCTAACACAGACAATAATGCAAAACCTTGTGTCTGACATATGTTTATTTCATGTCTGTGTTTATATATGTTTAGTTAATGTTTATGTTTTAATATGTTTAGTTTATTTCAAGGTATTTGTGATATGCTGCGTGGCTAGCTAGCTAGATATTTGTTTGGTGATGGTAATTGAGATGGCTAACAGACTACTGACTGATGGTTACAGCAGAGTGCTAGTGCTAACCCTTATACTCATGGAGATCTGTGAGGGTCTCCTGGTAGGTGAGGATGATGGTCTGGTACTGGGTGATGATCTGCCTCCGCAGGTTCTCCCAGCAGGGGGACAGCTCTCCCAGCTCCTCCAGCTCACACACCCTGGTGAGCAGAGGAGTCATTACAACTCACACACACACACACACACACACACACACGCACACATAACACCTTATGTCTCACTGTGCTTTCATTTTCTGTTTCAGTAAGACTATGTAACCAGAGGACAGTATATAGAATATAGAAATGTATATTGTATACAAAACAGAGGGAAAGAGAGAGAGAGAGAAAGAGAGAGAGAGGCGGGGGGAAACCTCACAGTTCAAGAGACAGCTCCAAACACTGATGTAAGCTGCTGTATGAATAAGTGATTGCGTGGCACATGTCCAGTGTGTTGTGACATGTTGCTCATGGATGTGTGATACCTGGTGGCATCTTCCTCCAGCAGCAGTTTGACAAACTGTCGGGGGATGTGGAGAGACAGCCCACTCTCTGCCATCTGCTCCAGGATCCTCAGATGGTTGCCATCCGTGGTGGGGAAGCGGTACATGCGTGACATGGTGCCACTGAACACTGATACAAAAACAAGAGCGTCAGGCCAACTTACCATCTATTTAGTCAAGTCATTCATCAATCATCCATCTATTTAATCAATTCATACCATTAGTCTATTCATGCACTCATCAATTTTCACATCCATCTAGTTTATGAAGCATCTAAATTCCCCAATAAAGAACAGAAACTACTAGTGTAAATGTGAATCTGTAAGGACCTTCACTGCGGTCTTAGCAGACGCTCACAAGCCTCAAGGCCACTGTGGTTGAGTCATCGCTGATGACATCACACTGTCTTACAGACCCTGACTGACTCATACAGTCACAGAAATAATATTCAATCAGTTGCTATGGAGTTGCCCCGGCTGGCAGTCAGGACTGGCGATAGAAGTGGCTATGGTTGTCAGTCTGGTGTAATCTGCAGGGAAGCTTATCTGTGAGCATTAGGCATTCACAAATCACAATAAAAGCATTGTGAGTGTAGCTGACTACTTGGCAGTTGAGAATCAAAACGAGTGTGTGATGGACTCGCAACTTAATATCTTAAACAGTCACAATATAGCCATTTTGATGGTTTGAAAAAAAAAACAAATCCTCCATTATACAACAAAGCCACCCTCACTGTCCCCTGTGACATTACAAACATGCATAAAAATAGCTTGTGACAATACCAATCATGTTAACTTTCCAAGTTTCTTCTTTACACAGAATATGAGCATTGTTTTAATTAATTAACAAGTGTGTTTTGATTCACAGATACGGACAAAGTGTCATCTCCACTGAAATGAACAAGAATCTCTTACAGGGTGTGCTCTTCCACTGCCAGCACCCCCCCCCCCCCCCCCTTATCACCATACTCACCTGCTTTTAACAGAGTGTCTTTGCACAGAGAGGCAGACTTGGCTTTGATGCCCTCGGTCAAGCTCTCATCCACTGGCAACACCATCTGGTAAGAAACCAGATCACTGACTGAGACAAGCATTCAGACACTTACAGAAATGCACAAAATTTGAACAAGAAGTCAATACAGTATAGCAAGTCAAGGAACACAGAGGTTCTGAAGCATACAGCGTTTAAATAGTATTAAGTTGCAAATTATAAACTAGAAGTTGAGTTAGAATGTGTAATGTATCGCTGTACAAACAATCTAAGCAACACAGTGTTGTGAAGTTGTCTAGTGCAGAGAAGTATGAGACAGACTTAGTTTGACCTTAAGTCAGGCAAAGACCACATACAGAGAGAGAGAGAGAGAGAGAGAGCGCGCGATAGAGAAAGGAAAATCCTGGTGAGTGGTGTCCCACTCAAAAACTAAACTGGACTAAAAGCCTGTGCACAGCGTAGGTGGTGAGGACAAATGTTGCCAAGTCCTGTCCCACGCATGGCCATGGCTGTGTTTGTTGTGTGGACTGACTCTGCCGTTGTTGATGGTATCTAGTCTGGATAAGGCGGGTCTCTGGTCCTTCTTGTCCTCCATCTGCCAGGCGATGACGGTGATGTTGCCCATGCGCTCACTTTCAGCAGATCTGACAGAAACACAGATGGATTGGCATGGGCCATTTCTCCACTTCACCGCAGACAGAGACTGACAAATGTCTAATGTTTTCAATGTAACACAAAAACTCACAGAAAAAGTAGAGAAGAAGACTGCAACACATCACAGTCCTCCATCTCTGTCTCTATGATATGGGGATAATTCCTTCCATCTGATGTTGTGTTTTCTAAATGTTCACAGTATGTGCGAGTGCTCATTTATCTAATGTATATATAGTCTCACCTGACAGTAAGGTGGAGCCTGTGGTGTTTATCCTGCAACAGCTCTTTCACAGTGAACATGGCGGTGCCCAGCAGATACATCTGCAAAAGTGTAGGAGAGACACAAAACACACTTATGAACCCATCAGGAAATAAACTGGAACATGTAAACCACTGGATAGCAGAATGCAGCTTTTAATGAGGCACACAACACAAAAGGGTCTGCAAAAATGAAAGAAGAATAACCAATGAGTAGAAAGCCCATTCTGCTCCTGTCTCTGATCCTGTTGGATCCTGTGATCAAGTGAGGATCCTATTTCCTCACTTGACTGTGTAATATATTGCAACAAAAGAGCCATCCCCACCACAGCATGCAGCCATCCCCACAGCATGCTATCATAATTCACCACGCATGCTTAGACATGTGTTCCAAGGTCTTTTTTTCTTGGTTTTAACTTTTCTTTTTCAAGTCATTCAAGTTTTTGTATGGTATGGTAATTCTTACACACCAACACACACACACACACACACACACACACACACACACACATACACACACACACTTTCATGAGAAGACTCACAGTGCCCTGAGAGCGATCCTTGACATCGTACACAGAGAGCTTGATCTGCGTCTGCTGTGTGATCAGAGATTCTTGAAAGAATGCAATGCTGCTCAGGAAGATTGGGTTACTCGTTCCCTGGGAAACACAACAGAAGGTCAGGAAACACAGCAGTAATGACAAACAAGTATAAAAATCTTGTGGCTGAACAAACACCTAATCATCCCAAGTAACAATCAACATAAAGACGCCAAAACCGGTGTTTAAAAAGGCTTTTTAACTTTTTAACAGGGGTACCTCTATTTTTGAATAAAATAACCATTAACTGTGGCCTCCCTTAGACCCTGTAACTCTCACCTCAATGATCTCAGTCTGCGCATGTTTGGTCCAGAAGGCCTGGGGAGGGGTGGTGCAGCTCACTGCCACAAAGCTGTTGGGCTTACGCTCCAGAGCAGGGGTGACCAGCTCACTGCAGGCTGACACGCAGGAGGACAGGAACTGGGTTAGTAGGAGAGGGCTGGAGTATGCTTGGTATGGTATATTGTCTAAATAGCATATTGTCGGAGGTAATTGTCCAAATAATAAATATGAAATATGAATGGGTTCTCCAACATATCACATGGCTTCATGACAACATTAACAATGGCCTGTTTGTAAGGTTGGGCTGCAGTCTACTAGTTTAAGCACATACTGAGCTAGAGGAGGTGTCCGATGCAACATAAAAGTCTGTATTTAGTCAGAGACTCGGCATATAGCCCACGCCATTGGTTTAGCAAACCCACACAAGCAAGTAAGCAGATTAAAGAGCAAAATATTTCCCATCCTGATTGAATGTTGATCCAGCGAGTGGGAGCTCGTCGCGTGGTGACTGCACTGGTAGGAAGTGTGTATAAGTGTTTGTGTGTGTGTGTGTGTGTGAGTGTCTATATTAAAAGTATGAGTGGGAGGCAAAACTGTCCAAGAAAGCCCCATGGCAGTGGCCCCCAGTGGGGCTACTTGACTTGCTCCCTGGTTCAGTGCTTCTAGTAAATCACACTATTAGTGTGACGAAGTGGCGCCTGGCCACTGCACTCACCCAGACTGAACTCCAGCACTGGCTCATCAGGGTCCTGGCTGGTGCCTGCAATAGTAACGAGGACACAACATGTCAGGGGGAGTCTGCCTATATAATCATTACATGTCATGTGCCATACAGGAGTCTAATACAGCAAGTGCCAGAGGTGTTTGATTTACCAGCAACTCTTCAAACAAGATTCAGCTGAGAGGGATGGAGAGAGAGAAAGAGAGAGAGAGAGAGAAATCAGTCCTCTTCACATGACAGCTCACCTGCCAAGGTGAGGCCCATCATCTCGGAGGAGAGGTCGAAGGTGTTGGCGCGGTACACCGACCATGGCCGGTGCCGGGGACTGCGCTCCTTCCCTGCCATCCTTGGCTGAGGAGAGACGCTGGGGGGAGGAGAGAGGTGGAGGTCAATAGGAGTTGCTGAGCAGGGTCTGGGAGGAGGGAGAGGGAGGTCAAGGGAAAAAAGAAGATGGAGAGGGCAGAGGGAGGAGTCAGGTCACGCTGTGGGCTCCTCACTGGCCTCCACCAGAGTCTCAACTCTATCAGACGACCAGACAATCTATTCAGGCCTTCTCAGTTCCTACATGAGTGAGGGAAAGATACAAAGGAGAGAGAAAGAGAGAGAGAGAGAATAAAAAAGAGGGAGGAAGAAGGGCACAAAAGAGGGCAAAAGAAAAGTACAAAAAATTTACTAGATACACTCAGATTGTCTCACCACACCTCAAAAAATGACCTTTAGGAATTAAAAGACTAAAGACTAAATAAGGCAACAGGCAACATTTTGAAAAGCTTTGGAAGTGCTTCCCACCCACACACACATTTGCCTGCATAATTGATTCAAACTTCCATGCGACTGAGAGACACTTAGATTTCAGTATTCAGGATGTTTGAAACGGCAGGGGAGGAGAAACACTGGATGAACTTCCGATTCATCAGGACAAAACCCTTCGCTGTCCTCTAGTGAGTGGAAATGACAACCATGTTTGGGATGCCCTACTCCAGGGAGCCCAATGGAACCTCAGAAATGCCTCATGATTATGTAAAAGCACACTTCTAAAACTAAACTGGAAAGAAAAACTACATTTACTATGGAACTTGCAAAGCAGACAAGTTTGCATATCAGGGATGTGGTGATTATGGGCTAATTTGCACAACTTATTTGGTTACTTGGATGAAATATCTAATACACAAAATACTGTTTGATCACCAGAACAGTCTTTTTCAATTGGCAAAAGCAGAACCAGTTTGTTCTGACAGAGATATATCACTTGATATCACTTGACAGAGATATGATATATCACTTGATCTTGAGCTTCAAATATCCTTTTAGGTTCTAATTGACATTCTTCACCACACCCAGAACACAGGAACACCTCCTAATCCCCCATGACTCTAGCCTTCAGCCTGTCAGTGAGAGGAGTAATGCTTGGCCCTGATCAAACTGCATCTTTGATTCCAATATCTGCAAACACATTTTGTGATTGCAGCATCACCTGTATATCTACTCAATGCAGACTAGACCACAAATTGCACACAAGGCCACACCTTTGGAATATACAAAGTGTGTGTGAGAGGGTGGGGAAGCATCAGAAGATAAAATGTATCCAGGGGACTCACCTTTTCTAGCAACACAATTATTCAGAGGCATATCCATTATAGCCTACAAATCTTTTAATTTTACACTTTTGCCATAAATGACATTTAATGGAAATCATGGCAGGAAGACTGCAATAAGATTACGTGTTGATGATGTTTCACACCATGGGGTAGCACAGAAGAGATGAGCGTCTCTAATGATAATTACACACTGAAGCTGAGGAGCCTTCTGCCTAATGAGCTGAGGAGAGGGCAGACTGACAATGCTTTCTACAAAAACTCTGCCACAATAATGACAGATTAATATAATCTAGCTGAACTCTCTCTCTCTCTTTCATCCTGTTTCTGTCTGGCTCAAACACACACACTCACACACACAGGCAAGCATCCTTGTTCTTTTGGCTAAACACTACAGGGTGACATCTGCTCTGCCCAGTATGCAAAGTATCCTAGACTACCCATAATTCAAAGCGGCAGCACATCCTGAAATCCCATCATTGCTGGGGGCAATGATGAATTCAGGAAACACAGTTATTGATTGGCTGAAAATAATGAAATCTCAGAAATCCACAAACATGTCTCTACCTGGCCACTACACTACTAATCTCGTTTAATTAATTGTAATTATCTCATGAAACATCATACCTCAAATCTGTTGCTTTGTGTTGAAACTGCATTTTAATGTTTTGTGTAAGCAGAACTGCACCAGCGTAGCTCTACCTCTCACTTCAGTGTTGATTCAACGGCACACATCCTAGTGATGATTAGTGGATGTGATGTTTGTGACCTCCTCTGTTCTGGTTGCTTGGAGCATCACCAAATCCTGTCCGAAGTACTGAAACTCTCAGAGCCACCATGAAATTGGAGTTAGCATGTGAGGCACTGGTTGTTGTACAAGTTAGATAACTACAATTACTGCCTTTTTTAACAACCTCAGACACGACTATATTTTATTAGACTAGTCTTTCTCAACAATGGAAGTGTTTTCCCCGTCTTTGACAGCTGTTCTGACAAGCATCTTCAGGTCCACCAATAACCTGTAATTAGTTTAAAAGCACTCATGTCACATCTGAAGCTAATCACTTTATCTAGACGCCATTCAGAGACCTGTCAAAATAAAGGGATCAAGGCCCCTGGCACTGCAAAGAGCAAAAGCTATTCACACACTCTCTCCAGGCCAGGCCCAGGTGCAGTGCTGTGTTACTGCATTATGTTTAGAGTTTCACTGCATAGCTAGCTGTCCTGACTGGCTCTGCCTTTCTAGTCAGGCTCCTCCTGCAGAGCAGATAAATAAATACTCACCCAACCTGTATTACTATGCTTCTGCTTTCAGTCGTGACTTGACTGCAGTAATATACTGATCAATATGGCTCTTTGCAATTCCATCTGTATCTTCGTTGAGAGTTCTCAGAGAATAAGGATGGAAAAAATGCACATATAAATATGGTGTACTACAAGTGAACAAAATATTCTTTATCATCTCCCACATGAGCCCAAAGGTGATAAGCACAGATGACCCAAAGTAACACTATGGCATCACCAGGGGTCAAAGACGTCCAGATGTCTTAGCAGAACCTATCCAAAGAGGGTGGGAGTGTGTAGGAGAGATCTCCAGAGGTCAGAGAAAAAAGAGAAGAAGTGCCTGTTAGGCTCACAAATGCCTAGAATAAGGCACCATGTCAGCCGTGCCACGCAAACGCTTACATTTCCTGTAGCTTGTTCAACACAGTTGTCGCTTCCTGGAACACACATGCTCACTTTGACCCCCGCCGCCAATCAAGGTCCCCTGTAGGGGGATTGTGGTTTCTCTCCAGCCAGCATTCATATATAATTTACCAAGCTCATTAAGCCAGAAAAAATGGTACTAGGGCCTGGCTTAAAAGAAAGGAAGAGAAAAATCAGACAAGACTACTATGTTTCTTCAGAAGCCTGCCATCTGAAACCAGTCTTAAGCAGTTCCTCTGCAGACAAAGGCAGAGGTCAGCTCCAAGAAACACACCAAAGGAAGTTGGGGTATGACTGCACACCTCATCACTTCAAAATGAGCGTGAAAAAACATGACCACAAAGCAAATGCTGACACATAAATGTGAAGCGACAACAAACAAATGAATATGCATTTAGGCATATGTAAGTGTGTGTCCATGTGTGTGCGCACGTGTGTGTGTGTGTGTGTGTGTATGTGTGTGTGTGTGTGTGTGTGTGTGTGCACATGTGTGTCTTTCAAGTGCGCAGCTGTTTGCTTAACAAGGCTCTTGGATCATGAGAACATAAAGCGTGCATGTACTTGTGCATTCATGTGTGTGAGTGTGTTTCTGCACGAGTGGCTATTTTTACACGAAGGCCAGTCCAGCATGACTTTGCATAGAGGTCTCCAACCAGGGCCCTATCAATTCCCTACACTATTTTAAAGAACTGTCTAAACACTAACAAGGTTTCATCTCACTTCACCCTAAAAAAGTGCTGTTGGGCCTCTGAGTGACCATGTGCAGTAGTTTGAACTGCCATCTCTGATGAGGGTTTTGCTAACACCCCTGAACAGACGCTTGGGCGCACCAAGTTAGAGCGTGGCCTGCGCCATCTCATGCCTAATTTGGCAGATTTCAATTCCAGTCGCAATTAGAGGGATAGGATCCATAGTAACCAGCCATTCTGCGCAACGATGATTCATTGTCTGCAGGAAGAGGATTCGCCATGCTTTGCTTTCATCTCAATTTGAAGGGGGATTATTGCGGCTGTCTCAATGAGCCTCTCAGTATGAACACATCAAAATGCATCAAGCGCTTTGAGACAGTGAGCGAATCTCTAGCCCTCCTATTCATCTTCAGAGATAAAACCATGATCTATCTAACCATGGTCTACTTTAGCTGGAGCCAAAACAAAAAAACAACTTTTCTAACAGGATTTGTCTGTTCTCAGAGTCTCTTGTTCACATCAATGTCTTATACTATATGGTGTGACCTGTAAGTTTCCTTGACCAATATCCTGTCTTTATCTCATGTTTCCTAATCGCATTCATGTCTTTACGGATGTGTAGTGCACCTTGGCTGTTATGGTGAGACCTAAACCGCAGTGCAGACCTAAATCTGCACTGCAGGTGAACCCTGTTACTGACTATCTCCCTGCACATGTTGCCATTTGGCCAGTCTGTCTGGTAGCCTATGCTGGGCTTCCCCATGATTTGAAAGTCTCTAAGTGCGTTTGGGGGATTATACACCTGCTTGTGCTCCTCTCTGCTGGAGCTGTTTGGCAGAGAGCCTCCTCCTGAGCAGAGAGGTTCCATATGACCCAGTTATTCCGGTGGTACTGTCAGAACCGGCTGCACTGCGGTTCCACTCTGTTCTCTCTCTCTGTCTCACGGCCCCCCCTCTCTTCTCTATCTGATCTCTCTCCCTTGTTTCCTGTAGGGCTTTAGCCGCTAGTGTGTCCTGCTCTGTGTTTTCTGCCCTCCACATCCATCTTTTTTTCTTTTGTGCCACTGCCCAACTGTGACTGTCCACATATTATCCAGTTCACAGCTGTTACCTTGCAAAGCTGTCCTCATCTTCTAGTCCTCTTTCTTCTTCCTGTTCATAATTCATTTCTTTCTTTATTTTTCCTCCTTCACAATTACTGCCTTGCTCTTTGCTCTCATTTCTCACCTGCTAATTGTTTAATAACTTGTTTACTGTGTAGTGAACTCCAACTAAATAGACTCAAATGAATCTCAAAGCATCTGTTATTAATCAGTGTTTTCACCACCGATTAATACTTTCATTAATCAGCAGAAACTGCAGAAATTGGGCAGACATCAAAGCCAGCTCCAATGATTCTCTCTTCTGGAGCATGGGCCTGTGTAACATGTGGATAGATAGCAAAATGGATTGCAAGAAAGGAATGTTTTCGGTAGCCCATGCGTGGGACATATACATTTATGTTATGCTAGTAGCATATCAAACCAAAAAATTAATAATGAAACTAATGAAACTGTGTTCATTTCTCAGTGACAGCCACAGATCATAAGGGAAAGGTATGCTATTTAAGTGTTGTCATTATGATACTAAGGTTAGTGTGTGTGAGTGTGAGTGTGTGTGTGTGGGGGGGGCTAATTTCCTGCATCATTGTACATCATTTTAAACCACAAACTACACTAAAATGGGTGGATGAGAGCCTGCTATCCTTAGATTCTCCGTACTGATTTCTACGCGCTGAAACGTAAACAATGCCATCATGATGTAGCGTCTATCTATAAAATAATTAAAATAATGAGAAACGCAGCAGTAACATTACATCGTAAGAGGCCGTTTAAATCATTTCATCACTACTGCCCTTTCGTCTACCTTTGGTCTAGTAATGTTATTTGCTCATTCACAATAGGCCATGGGCTATACCGTGAACTGAACTCCACTGGCTGATAAAGGCTGTTCCGCTAAACCCTAGAATAATACGTATTGCGGAGTAAACAGACCAACCAACACGGCAGGAGAAACAATTACCAGGACTTGCAACCGAATCTCCCATTTTCCAGTTATTAGTGATGTCAGGATGTAAGAATCGAGAGCAAGACGAGGAGCAACCTAGGAGGAGGCTGCTGCTGCTGAGGGTGTAGGCAATAGCCAACGTTTATTGCGATGACCAAAGGCGTTACTAAAACAGTCTAATCCACCCATTTCTGTGACAGCCTGCACTTATAACCAATTTCATCCTTGTATAAACATTATTTACGAAAAACATAATTGTTTCCCACTTACCACGATTTTCCCATGCCGATGGTGTGCATCGCAACTGTAGGAAACGTTAACGTATTTATCGTGGATGCGCTCAATCCTGCAGTGTATCCACACTCGCCCTACCACTCCGTGACATATTTTTGACGTAAGACTTCTGCCATAAGAACCGCCCCTTTGTGTTGGCACGCGTCGACACAATGATCAGTCAAAACATCAACGAAAAAAAAAGCGTGGCTTGTTTGTTGTGATATTTAAAAATATTTAAATGTTAAACGAATGAGTCAAATAAAATATTAACCACTTAAACGTTTTATTAATAGGCTTAGCTCTTAATGAAAACAGAATGCCAACTACAGTATTTGATGGAGGATGTAACATTTTTTGAATATTGAACGTGGATGGACAGAATGTGTTACATGCCTGAAGAACATAATTCAATATCATTTTCCTTCAGTTGTTCTTCAAATTTTCTTTTATTCCATTTGAACTCAGTCAGGGAGTGGCTTGGGCACACTGTTGGTATGGGAAAATGTTATACAATCTGTGTGTCCATTTGCATGCTCACTCTCCTGGCCCATTCTGCTGCACTCCGCAGTGTTTCAGACTTTCATACCTAAGTTTTTTCATCTTACTATTGTGAGACTTTGGGTAGGCAAAACTCACTTCAGAGTAGCCTGTACCATCCTGGCCCACACTGCCCACTGCAAAGAGAATGTAAACCGAGGCCGGTCAGACGACATCGGATCGCCATCCTATAGATATTAGCATATTAACTGATCTACATTTCGAAAATGTATTCAAAACTATTTGGTGCCAGCAAAATTGTTTTCATGGCATTCACATTGGGAGAACATTCTATAGAGGTCAGATGGTAAGGAAGACATCTTCACTGCGATATTTTTCTTGTTTTCACTTTTGCGGGTAGTGATCTTTTTTCTTTCTTTTTTTTCATAAGAAAGACACTTGAACCTCATATCTCTTTGCACCTCTATTTTTCCACGGCAGGGGCATTCACTACGACACTTGCCCAAATAGATGCACACTTTACTTCATCACACTTCATCAAGAGCACTCTTGTTGGATGTAATATAATGGCACAATTTCACTCCAATGGAAGGGCACATACAGACATAAAAAACTACCGTTTTGAGGAATACCTCTGAGCATTGTATCGCGTTTTATTCTTCACTAGAAGGGCATTCATCAAGAGAGGGTGGATTTTCTGACTGGAAAACCACAGAATATTGCACAAAGGGTTAATCTGAAGTATTTATATATAAAGACCAGCCAATAGGACACTTTTGAGGGCACATAACGACGTGGACACTTGAGGGACGGGTTGCCTGTCTGCCGTCAGCCGAAAGTCCGTCAGTGGTTTCTCCGTTACTTCAGAGAGATTCACTTGGCGTTACATGCCGCCACCTCGTGGCTAGAGCAATGGTCACAGTTTTAAAGTTTTCAGACTTCAGATGAATAAACGCTCGCCCTTTACAGCTTTACAATTTCTGTTAGAAATACATGACGTTATGCAATGTCGGACTATAAGTTAAATATATCTTAAAGCTGAACTGAAAAAATACCCGAAAATGCAACGGCTCAATTCGCACCTTTTCCAATCGGTGTAGGTCAGCATATCCAAATGAGCTTCCATCAAAACGTGAGTTCACCCGGTAGGAGGAACTCAGGTGGGCGAAACAGGTAGGCATGTTTGCAGTCAGTACAGCTGTCTGAAGTTAAAAGTGTAGTGGATGACTGCATTACAATTATGGTTGAACATAAAGGCAACAGTAAAGTGGGAGATTATTTTTTCGTCAGATGGAATGTTGAGAAATACGCATGAGTACATTTTTGCGGATTTTGAAAAGTTCGGAAACAGGATCGGAAAAGTTGAAGAAAATTTTCTCCACTGTTGTTCAGCCCGCCCTCCTCAGGATTTTAAAACTGGGCTTTATCTTTGTTTAGTATGAGGGGCTTTTGTATTTCTCTGCACTTTTTAACTCTTGCAGCAGTTACTTCACTTTTGGCCTCTGTGGCCAAGGGAGAGATAGCACCCAGACCACCCAGCACAGTTGCAGCTTCCCCCAATGACAACCATGATGCCCAAGCTTATCCAGAGTCCAAAACACATTTACCTGTGTTCACTATGGATTATTCTCGCATACAGATTCCCTTTGAAATTACTTTGTGGGTGCTGCTGGCGTCTTTTGCCAAAATAGGTAAGCAAACATTCAATATCAAGATGCCATTATAGTAGCTGCTATCTATCAAACGTATTACTGTTAGAAGTTCTTTGTATGTGATATGAAGTCATCTTCTGTTTCTTGTGGTGAGGCTTAGATTTCTGGCTGAAAAAATATTGCCTTTGTTGAAGCTTTGTCCTGGTCAGTGAGTGCTGTGTCACTGAGTCCTGTGCAGGTGTGTCACAAAGCATGAACATGAAATTAAATATGGTGAACTGCATATCCAGTTCTCATGATTAAACAGTATATTTTATGATATTATACACAGTATTGCCATTATTATTGTTAAGTGAAATTATGGTCCTGATCTTAAATAAAATTGTAAGGCTTAAACTGTATTCAGTGTAATGCTGGTCAACAAAATCGTAAGGCACAACTGGTCATCATTTTCTCAAATTCTTCTCTTCCATTCACAAGGTTTCCATGTTTATCACAAAATCACCATTTGGGTGCCAGAATCCTGCCTGCTCATCTCTGTTGGCCTCATAGTTGGGGCCATCATGCACTCTGTGCACGAGGAGCCCCCGGCTGTGCTCACCAGCGATGTCTTCTTCCTCTACATGCTGCCGCCTATTGTGCTGGACTCTGGCTACTTCATGCCTACACGGCCCTTCTTTGAGAACGTTGGCACGGTGCTGTGGTTTGCCATTGTGGGCACCCTTTGGAACTCCATTGGCATTGGCATATCACTCTACTGCATCAGCCGGATTGAAGCCTTTGGAGTGCAGGACATCAGCCTGCAGGAGAACCTACTCTTTGCCTCCATCATCTCGGCCGTGGACCCTGTGGCTGTGCTCACTGTGTTTGAGGATATCAACATAAATGAGCAGCTCTACATTGTGGTATTTGGAGAATGCCTGTTCAATGATGCTGTCACTGTGGTAAGTAAATTTACTCAAGTTTTAACTGGAAAAAGGCATCTTGCTTATGTAGCCTACTATTTCTGAGGTATCGCTTGTTTGTAGCCTTGTAGTCTGTATGACCATAAACACCATTCACCATGTGCTGATGTTGTCTTGGCACAGATGAAGACTATGCAAATTTAGTAGTTTGTGATGATGTGATGAGATGGAGAGATAGCATTTTAATTTCAGGACATTTTTGTGCACTGGGAAGGTTGAATATTTTGTGAAACTTAGAGGCTAAATGCATGACCTTGAGAGATGGTTAGAGCTCAAGCGAGGTCAGGACTGAAGGAGTGGAGGAGGTCTACAGGGACAGGTTGAATAGATTTAGAGAGTTTTCACTACTCTAACCATTCTCGTAATGGGAGTTCAGAAGTAGAAGAAGTGGAAATGTTTGTTGTAGCAGGTTGTGGACCTATCTGATTAGATGCCAAACCGCATTTCTTTACCTGCATGAGTAATGACAATGTTGAATCTAATCTAATCTAATCTAATAACCTTAACTGGTCTTTGAAGACGTGTGTTCTTACAATGCTCCAGTACCCTACACCTTAGTGGGTGTTTGAATGTTATCAAACAATGGGGCGCTTTCATTAACTTTTAGAGTTGAACATGATTTTGACTAGTCAGCACTTTTAAATGATGCTAAAAACATGTTGAACTCTAAACAGTGGCTAAGCTAACAACAGAGCAGTTGCCGTAGTGACTATCTGAAAGATGACTGCATGAGTCTGCTTGTTTCTTATTTTAAAAAAACTAATTGTTGATTAACCTGAGAGAACATGTAATCCACAAAGCAAATACAACCACAAAAACACAGAGAGAGAGAGAGACAGATAAATGGAACAATGGAACTTGCTGCTACATGTTTTTGGCTTCTTTATCTTGTATGCCATTTATGTGGATTGCTCTCTCAATATGAGATACAGTATAATGTCCCTCAGTGTATTTGTCCAGGACATTAGACTGGCACCACAGATTAAAAACAGCAAAACTGCAACCTGTTCTCAATGGTCCAATCCACTTAACAGGTGTCAGGCAAGAGTATGGCCTTGTATGAGAGATATTCAGATAATAGCAAGGCTATCAAATAGATGTCACTGAGGCTTTGCCAGTGTTATGCTGAGTTATAACCCATCTTGTGTATGAATACAATCAATTTGAATTGTTCATATGAAGCAGCAGCCTCATTGTATAAAACATATATAAATATATAATAACTGGTAAGACCATTGTTTGTAACATGATTAAGGGAATAGAACATTGTCTTTTAGCCTTGAGATCACAGATCACTTTTTAGATACTTACAAATGACTAAAGCCTTTTCCCTCTTGGAATGACTCCCCAACACTCATCATGCATTAGGATACTGATGATTACAGGGGATATAATATCCCCCAGATCCAATGAAAATATATTGTTGATGAGTGAAGTATCTTTTGTGTCTTTATCCTTCAATTAGGGTTGCTCTCTAACACTGGATGATTGCTAATGCTGCGTCAGCATTGTTAGGGACTCTATACATGACCAGTGAATCAAACTTGGAGAGGACCTAATCTGTGACTCTACTCTAAAGGGTGAAACTCTTTTGTTTTGTACACAGTAGGCAAGAACAAGGGCAAACATACAGGCCATGCACACCAGCAGGCGTGGCTATGGCCCAGGAGTTTCAGTTGGACAAAGAGCCAGGGAAGGACCAAGTTGTGCTGAATGGGAAAGCATAAACAGCCACAGGGGACACATAGCAGCCATTTTCTAGTCATCATGACTAGACAGGGACTGGAGCAGTTGAACTTATTTGACTTTGTTTAGTTGGAATCAGGCAGGGGGTTCAGATGAACTGTGAATTCTGATCTTGTTTGTTTTGTGGGCATCATAATTTGCCCTGTAATTTAATGGCGTTTCTGTGAAATTCTTTGCAATGGTTTATAAGGCATATCACACATATGTTGTTTGGAATTATATCTGTTAGGCTTTCCTGTCTGTCTGCTGTGTGTCTGTGTCAGGTGCTGTATAACCTCTTCAACCATGTGGCTCAGCTGCCATCAGTGGACGCCCCTGATGTGTTTCTGGGTGTGGCACGCTTCTTTGTGGTGGGCCTGGGGGGAATGCTGTTTGGCTTCCTCTTCGGCGTGGTGGCTGCCTTTACCACGCGCTTCACAGGGAAGGTGGGCGAGATTGAGCCCCTTTTCATCTTCATGTACAGTTACCTGGCCTACCTTGTGGCCGAGTTGTTCTCCATCTCCAGCATCATGGCGTGAGTAGTAAACAACAGAGGTTAGGGAACAGACACACACAAATGCACAGCCACACACACACACACACACATGCACACACACGCACAAACTAGCAACATTTTATGAACATACAAAAGTGCATTCACCAGTGACCGAGTAAGTAACAGATCTTCATTAACTGCCTTTTAAATGTGTTGATGCAGGAAGATTTTATATGGCACCCCAGACTATTCCTGGAATATCCCCCTTTTCATTAATACAGCCTGACATCTTTCATTTTAACTGTTGATCCTCAGTATAGTGACCTGTGCTCTGACTATGAAATACTACGTGGAAGAGAATGTGTCGCAGCGTTCCTGCACCACGATTCGTCATGTCGTCAGGATGGTGGCCACTGTGTCCGAAACTTTGATCTTCTTCTTCTTGGGTGTGGTCACCATAACAACGGACCATGAATGGAATTGGGGCTACATCTTATTCACTCTGCTATTTGCTATTCTCTGGCGAGGCCTTGGTGAGTATGTGTCTGTGTGTGTGCACACGCGTGCATTTCTGTGTGTAAATTTGCAGCCATTGAAATTGTCTAAACCCTTGAACTTGTCTTTCCCTCAGGTGTTCTGGTCTTGACTCAGATTATTAACCCTTTCCGCACCATCCCTTTCAACCTAAAAGATCAGTTTGGTGTGGCCTACGGTGGCCTGAGAGGAGCCATTTCCTTTGCCTTGGTTTTTACCCTTCCAGAAAGCGTTGCCCGCAAGAATCTCTTCATTACAGCCACTATTGTCATTATCATCTTTACAGTTTTTATCCAGGTACGGACATGCTTTATACTGTCAAAGAATAAAGTGGACTTGGATACAAATTAATGTAAAATATTTTATTGAGGCGATAAGAATGCATTGTGTGAAAACAGGACATGCAACACTTTCTGTGTGCTGTAATGCTACTTTCTGGTTGTTGACATAACATTTGTGAAAAAAATCTCTCTTGTCAAGTGCCTTAATCTGCTGCATTAATCTTCTAACAGGGGATTAGCATTCGGCCTCTTATTGAACTTATGAATGTGCGTAAAACCAACCGCAACCTGGAAACAATTAATGTCGAGGTCCATACAAGGGTAAGTCACCACCTCACACCAACATCCACTGTTTGTGCTTTGTATCTGGAAGGTATCGGATTCAGTGGAGGTTTTTACAGTTTATCTCTAAGTATCTAGATAAAAGCTTAACAATCAGAGGTGGTTTTTAAGATGCCAAATAAAATGTAGCCTCTCATGATATCCTATGTGGCCCCAGCTTATGGAGCACACCATTGCTGGCATAGAGGACCTTTGTGGACAATGGAGTCACTACTACTGGAAAGACAAGTAAGATTTACTCCTGTGTAGTGTTCTCACTTTACAAGTGTGTGTGTGTGTGTGTGTGTGTGTGTGTGTGTGTGTGTGTTTGTTTTTCCCTACTCTTTTCTATCTTTCCTGCAAGAGTTTTTTATTTATTTATTATATATATATATATATATATATAAATTATTATTATTTATTTATTTTTTATTTATTATTATTTATTTATTTTTTTCGCCAATTCGTCACATCAATTTCTCAGGGGGGCAGAGAAGGACAGTTGTGTTGTGATGGGGAGAGCATGAACAGCCACAGGGGACAAATAACAGTCATTTTCTAGTCACCATGACTAGACAGGGACTGGAGCAGTTCAATCAGTTTCTCGCCCAGTTTTTTTTCAACTCAGTGTTGAGGGCCTCTCAGTAGGTATCAGTTTTCAGCCAGTTTTTGTATGAGCAAGCGGTGCAAATGACGTGGTGTGAGGGAATGTGATGTTTACTTCCTCCTCTTCTGACCTGCTTTTTCATCTTTCCATGTCTTTCCCTACTGCTTATGTGTGTGAACCGGCAGAACTGGTTTGGTGTGTGTGGATAGTTCCCTGATTAGGCTCCTCTGATACTGGGAGCCTCTTCTCACCTTCAACACCCACCTCAGGCAGAAGAAAGAGTAAACATAATAATCAAAGATAATCTGATGAGTTGTCAAATGTGCACGCACACACACACACACACACACACACACACACACACACACACACACACACACACACACACACGTGCAAATACAGAAAAAAGAGAACATGTCCTATCTATAATTGCAAGTTTTTTTCCATTTTAGAAGTCAGTGGTCTTGCCTTTGTTTGCAGGTTCATAAGATTCAATAACCGCTTTATCCGGAAGATTCTGATTCGGGACAACAGAGCAGAATCCAGTATTGTAGCTCTGTACAAGAAGCTGGAGCTTCAGAATGCTATGGAAATCCTGGATTCAGTTTATGCTGACATCAGTGATACACCAACAGAAGCATTGCTGCCGTATGTAGTCTCATTACCTTTTGCAGCTCTTCTGAGATGTTAATTAGGTGTTTTTCATGCACTTCTGGAAATGGTAAATACTTCTGCAGATGTCTCCGGAATTTAAACAACAACAGAATGCTCCGTCTTTCATGATCTTTTTTATGTGCTAGATGTCATGCTTTTTACTAGATTCAATCCTTTGGTTATCTGATGTTTGTTTTACTTGTTTGTCTTTTGTTTCGCCCAGTGACAAAAAGCCTAGCAGCAACCCCAAAAAGAAGTTCCTGGCTGCCGATATCCGAAACATGCATGAGATGCTTTCCAAGAACATGTACAAGATCAGAGAGAGGGTGAGACTCACATCCATAAACATCTTAAACACTGTCAAATAGCTCCCACTAAAGTATGAGATGCAATAGTATTACATCATCAACAATCTTTTTTTTTTTTTATGAAAACATCTATTTGTATTCAGACTTATTTGGCTGAGTCTATCAGTGGTTCTGTTTTGCATAGTTGCACCTGTGTTGTGAAGCACAAGGCTGAGCTCTGAAAGAGACCTTAGTGGCCACAGAGTAAAGTTGCAGAGTTCCAGTAGTTTTCCACTAATGATCTCATCTGCTAGAACGCTCTGACCTACACTAGGATCAAGCTTGTCCACCATCCACCTCTTATACCAGGCATTACACTGCAGATCTTAGATACTGGCACAGGTGAAAGCGGTGTGTGTGTGTGTGTGTGTGTGTGTGTGTGTGTGTGTGTGTGTGTGTGTGTGTGTGTGTGTGCGCGCATGTACAACAAAGGCCAAGTAAAAATCCATATGACCTTATCACGGTGCCATGCCCCACTCTCAACCAGATGGGATGTTTTCTCACAGGTTTCATTAGGTCTCATTAAGTTTCATTCTGCACACTTCCTGTAGTTGTCATCAGGGCCGGCTGACTGATTACCCATGAATCAGTTGGACCAGGCCTTTAAGTGGTAGCTGTTACGTCCTCTTAATGCACTCTTGTGTTTGTTCTTATGGGAGTTTACAATATGTGAAGAGGTAATCTGGGGTGTGACAGTAGATGCAGCAGGAAAGGTGGAAGGAGGAAGTAGAGGTGGATTTTCCTTCCATGGATGTCTGGACACATATGAATGACCAGTGCTAGGTCTGTTAGAGAAATGGTGTCTGTTAGAGAAATATGATCAAGAACCATGTCCATGTAAAACTTGAACACATCCTATACCATTAAGTGGAGCATAAATACAGGTGGCTTAGACACTGGCTTACGTACAGTATTTCAGTGTGTTTGTGGAATAACTCTTCTGGTGTGTTTGCTGTAGACTGTTGCATATACCAGCAAGTACTCCATGCCCAATGACGCGAAAGCCAAGGAGATCCTGATCAAGCGGCATGCCAGCATTCGCCAAAGTCTTCGACCTGGTTGCTTTCAAGGCCCGGTAAGTTTGGGAGTATCTTGGCACTTAGGTATTGAAGAGCATAAATGCAAGAGGGCTTTGCCTTGCAAAACGACTCATGTGCATGTTGGTGCCTGAGAGACTGATGGTAACATCAGCACACATTCAAGGGTGGTCAAAAGAGACCTAGAATAGAAGACCGTTTTTACCTTTTTAGCTTTGTTAAATATCAAAATATTAGTCTCCTGAGTTCAGGCTAAGATTTTGGTGTTCAAACTGTTTTGGTTGATCTGTATAGTCCTTATAACTTCTGTCTATCATATGCCCTCCCCTCTAATCACATCTGTCTCTTTCTCCTCATTCTCTCAGGATGTAGCGAAATCACACAAGTATCTTTCTCTCCCAGCTGGGCAGAATCTGGACTCTAGATTCCCTCCAAAGAGACCGAGTCGTATTGGTAAGTGCTCCTTGTGTTCATGCAGTTGTCTTTTGCCATCTAGTGGAAGTTGGGTAGCACTGCAGAATTTGAGCCTGGCTGAAAGCCCAAGGTGAGATGGAGGGCACATATTCACATGTAAAAATGGTTTTAGTTCACTTTCAGAAATGATTTGCATACCATGAAGACGCTCCACTATTTTGTCTTATCTGCCAAGCTCATTGTGAAGTTTAAAATAATTTGTTTCTTTTTTTCAGGTGATGGTGATACTATGTCAGAGATGGGCTACCCTGCAGTACGGGCCCGGTTCAGCCGCCCACTGCGGACCTTGTCCAGCAGTGGGATGCCCCTGCACAAGCTGGAAACCATGAGGGAGGCCCCCTCATCTGTCAGCGTGGTGGACGAGGAACAGCCTCTCCGCCACAGTCACAGAGCACCCTACCCAGGCCCCATGTCACCAGGCTCCTATGCACCGATCCCCCACCCACAGAACGGCTCTTCGAGTGACTGTGATGGTAGGGCCAGAGGCATCGTAGAAGAAGACAAGCCAGAGGACGATGAGCGACAGCCACTGTCTCCCCCTCCAGGCTGGGCCCTGGAGCCCCATAGGCAGGACCGGACACAGAGACCACAGACCAGGCCTCAGTGGAAGCCACGGCGGCAGCAGAGGCCCTGAAAGAAGCACTTTGCTTTGGAGCCAGCAGCAGGACTGCTATCTATCTGCTCTTGAACAAAGGCATCCTGTGTCCACTATGACTATGACTTACTGTTACCTACATGTACATTTACATTATGCATTTTACCTGCTGCCCAGAAGGGACATTTGCCAGTCACATTATTTGTGTCCACACCAAACACAAGAGTGGCTCTACATACCTCATGGCTATCCCCTTTTTGGATCTCTTCATATTTCAGTCATTTTATTCTCTTTTTAAGAAACTGGCTAGCTTCTTTTTTACAAATGGGATTCTTATAGAACATTGAAGCTTTCAGTGTTGTTCTATAATAAATTGTCAAGGACAGATTCTAATTCATGTGTTTTCATACAGAGAAACCTGATGTTCCAGACGTATGTGTGGAAGTAAGTGATGCGGGGAAGGGTGTGTGAAGAGGATGCATTAATGTGGTGTAATAATGTAAATAAAACAGAACTTTAAATCTGTATGCAGTTATCGGCCCCTCATTGGCCTCTCAGATAAGTTTATTCTGTGGTCAATGACACCTTATAGAAACATTGTTGAAACATGTTTGTTTCACAAGGTGAATTTATTTATTTTTCATTCTCAAAGTGGAATAATTTATCTCAGCGCACTAGGGTCCTCAATTTCATTGGTCATTCAACATGAATAATTAGGTTTTCATTACTTTTCCTCATATTCTTAAACCTAACTACAAAATAAATAGACTTTAATATAAGATTAGTGTTTTTATATCTGACATTATCTTTACCTTCAAATAAAACAGAACAACAAGCAATGCAAACATTCATAATAACACAGTGCTAAATGGGTGGAGATCAATTCCATTAAAGTCAAGAATTTTCTGGAATAATGTAGTGGATTTGAAATTGGTAACACAAGCATTAATCTGCCTGCAACCTGTAAACTTTAAGATAAAAAGTGGTAAAACTAAAACATGGAATGGAATTCATATAAATACTTTTCTGTTTTTTTCTTAATGCCAACCCATTTGAGGGAATGTCCTCTTAGTCAATTACCTGCTTGTCAAACCATGTGCCATGACATTCTGGCACAAAGCCCAAGTCTCTCTAGTCTGGGTTGTTGGTGTCCCCTGTTTGCTAGTGGTTCTCACTGTGGGTGGTTAAAGGGGAGGGAGCTATGGCTTCTTCCATCAGTACGATGTCATCACTCTGAGACGAGCAGCCTTTGGGCACCTTTATCGTCAGCTACTGGCTTAAGTCGCTGTCTGAAAGCAATGCATTCTGGACTTGAAACAGTGCAGTGCATCATGAACTTTTACCCAATGCAAGGTTCCACTGAATCAAGTCCCAGCATGCCTTGCTTTGAGTCAGCGAGCCATCTCAAATGTGCCCAACAACAGGTAGCGGGAGGCCCACATCAAAGCTGCTGCAAGTTTTGTCCAACATAACAATTATCAGCAAACGAGTCCAACTCCCCATGTTGCTGCCACAGAGCAGACTCCTCTCAAAGATGAGCTACGTATCCAAGGCACACGAGTACACACACACACACACACATCTAGTGCTTGCATGGGCTCAGAGCTTGGCCTTCTCGTCCTTGGTCCTTGCCTTGATGGCGCCGTCGGGCTCCCACTTGGGGATCCGCACCATCAGAAGGCCAGCAGCGGCTATTGCTAGTACCACGCCCAGACTGGGCGGCCCGCACGGGCTCAGCTCCTGCGCCAGGCCTGAGAGCAGCGGCGCCAGCACGCGCCCCACTGCCGTCACTGACTGCCCGGCGCCAATTAGCGTGCCGCTGGCCCGTGACCCGCCGGGGCCAGTGCCACGCTGCAGCTCCAGGTCGGTGATGCACGTGCGGCCGATGGTGGTGGAGATGGCGAAGAAGGTGGAGGTGAGCAGCACCTGCCAGACGCTGGGCGCCGTGGCGTACAGGAAGATGAGCGAACCCGTGAGCACAGTGGAGTGCAGCAGCAGCGCCGACATGTCCTGGCCATAGAGCTGCGTGACGGGGCCCACCAGGCAGCCGGCCAGGGCACCCAGCATGCTGCTGTAGCTGATCAGGTAGCCCGTCACCTTGGGCTTGAGCTGGAAGCGCTCCTCCATGGCCAGAGAGAAGTTGCTGTAGTAGAGCATGATGGCCACCGCCATCAGCAAACGCACCAGGAACACGTCCCACATGTCAGACGTCGCCACGTGCCGGATGCGTGCCACCATGGACGAGAGCTGATGCCAGGCTGGCTGCAGCAGGGACACCTCGGCCCAGTGCCAGCTTCGCTTGCGGCGGGATGGCTGGGCGGGGGAGGCTGGCGAGGCAGGGTGGTGCTGGTGATGGTCATGGTTGCCGTGGTTGTCATGATGATTGTGGTGGTGGTGGGGGTGACAGAGGTGGTTATTCCCATCGGAGCAGTTGTGCTGGCTGTTTTTCAGCATGCCGTCATAGGCCCGGCTGGAGCTGCTGGGGCTGCTGTTGGCATTGGTGTCGGTGCGGTGGCTGAGTGCCTCACTCCAGGGCAACATCCACACCAGGCCTGAAGACGTAGAGAGAGAGAGAGAGAGAGAGAGAGAGAGAGAGACAGAAATCATCATAGTTGCACCCATTATTCTGGAGCTGTGTGTCACTCAATATTCAACATGCAATATTAGATTTGAAATTCCTGATCATAAAATGTCTTTGGTTCAGTCGTCTGTTGTCTACTGTTGGCCTATTCTAACTAGTTTAGATTTCTATCCTATTCACTAACTGCTCTTAAACATGGACTGATAAGTGCTTTAAGGGATAGTATGGTTTCAAGTCAAGGTTTCAAAACTACAGAGAAAGTTCTAAGGCATGAATCTTTTTAAGCCCTTGTTTTGACACACCATAGACTGAATACTTAACCGGCAACTAACGTTAACTGACTGGGGCATAGGCAAATGAAACTGAAAGAGATATTCTGTGCCTCAGTCAGTTAGTGTTAGCTGCAGATTAACCGGTCAATGTTGTATCAAATTTTCGCATTCTTTTTCCTTCTGACAGCATTCTGTTACTTTGAACCACAAGGCTAATAATTCATTAACACCGGCAAGCAAAACTAAGGAGTTCTGTTGTTAAACTAATGTACTACTGGTGTTCCTGTACTACCTACCAGCATTGAGGAGGAAGATGGCGGCGCAGACAAAAGAGGAAGTGTAGAAGCCACCCTCGTGCTCAGTGAGGTAGCCTCCTACTACTGGCCCAAGGATGAAACCCACACTGGAGGCGGCATTAAAGTGGCCCATGACCAATGGACGCTCTGTCTCTGACACCAGGTCTGACAGCAGCGCCCGGCATATGGACAGTGAGTGTTTGAAGAGCCCTTGGAGAGAGAGAGACACACACAAACACACATATAAAATAACACTACTAATAGTAGTAACATATTTCTGGCTAAAATGAAAATACTACAAAAATTACTACATTTATTTAAGACATATAATATACATAGAACAAGGTGATGTCGCATGTAATTTCCACCTAAATACAGTATGTTTAAAATCACACACTTCTTTTCCAAAATCAACCAAGATATACACAATTAAAGCCCTCTCACAATAATTCCTGTACTACTCATCCCCAGAGCCAGGTTGCTGATGGAGGGCTGTGCGTTACATACCCACTGGGATGCGTGCCAGCACAAAGAGGGCGATGCTGGTGGACATGCCCAGTAGGGCATAACCCAGGGCACTCACTAGCAGACAGGTGAGCAGAGAGTGGCGTCTGCCCACCACATCACTCCAGCTGCCCTGCCAACCACAGCAAAACAATACAGCATTAAACACAAGAGAGACTATGCATGTATAGTGTACATATACTAGCTGTCAGAGACCATGCATGTCTAGTGTATACTAGCAGGTATCCTTAGCTATAAGAGACTATACACATATGTATAGACTAATGTATACTGGCTGTAAGAATGACTATAAATCTACTGTATAGTGTATACCAGCTGCAAAAAACTACTGTCTGTAAGAGATTAGACATGTACAGTGTGTACAGTTTGTATGAGCATGTAAATATAGTGTATACTAGCTACAAGAGGATATAAATGTATATAGCTTCAGAAAAGTACTTCTGTAGTGAACATACTATACTTGAACCCACTGACTTGTTAGTAAACCTTAAGTTAATCATAATGTACACTTAATGTATGAACTTATGCACTCAAATTGGATCTAGAGTGTATCATGAAAAGACTAGACTAGGTCAGGTCAGATGATCTGTAATGCAGTCTAATGAAGCAGCATATGTCTTTTTTGACAAACAATCTTTATTGCTGTAGTCGAAGCGGTAATTAAAGTGAATGGTCCATTATAAACAAACATGTAAGAATGTGTCTTCTTTCCTCCGATGGAGAGAATGGGCAATAATTTGCAGGGGCAATCCAGTCACTTAACCAAGAACATAATTGCTTTACAACTGCTAATTCGTAGGTATTTAGAATCTGATCAGTGTAAATAGTGTCTTGTTGAGGCCAGAGCCTGACTTGTCACCTCCACTAATGAAATAGCCCAGTCAGAATTGAGTGAGTGAGTTATCCATGAGGGTCTCACACTGGAGCTCGTCTTCAACCTGCCTCAGGCAGTTAGGCTTGCCTGGTGTCCTTAGTTAAAAGGCAGATTATTAATCCAGTAGATTATCCAGCGCGCAATGTGGAATTCCACAGTTCTGTTTTGGCGGAAGGCGCCTGTGCTTCGCCTCTCATTACGATGAGGTATGAATGGCACACAAACATACACATGCACAAATTCTGTCTCTCTCCCCTTTGTCTCTCTCTCTTCCTCATCACACACACATACACACAAGATTATGGCATAATGAAATCAGGACCAATTGAATTTGCTATGTTCTCCCTACAGCCCGCGGGGAAATCATAGAGACCTGGCTGTTCTGTCTCCTTGCTAGGCAACAGTGGTGGACAAACGAGTCATTCTCCTTTTAATTTGCCTTGTGACCCCGACCATCTAAACCAATTTTGGGGTGGTGGGTGGGGTAGTGTGTGTGTGTGTTGGGGTGGGGGGGATGGCAGAGGCTCTCTACACCATGTGAGCCACTCCTCAAAGAGGAAGCAAGGCCGAATTACAGTGAAGCTGCTTGTTTCTTGTGGAGAAATGCAATCTGCAGTCCGAGGCTCTCACAAATTGACAGAAGTGCACGATCAGAGCCAGACTTGTTTACATCGCCGTCAGAACCTTGGAGCCAGGAACTAAACACAGAGTCCCAAGAGCTCCTATGATTCTACTGAACATGGCTATGTGACCTTACTATAAAAGTAGATACATTTGACCTACAATATATATTGAGGACTAACTTATCATATCATCTACAGTATATAGACATGGCCCATTTGTATTTGCTGTGAAAACCACTTACCACGACTGTACTGGAGAACAACTGTAACACTCCATAAGTGGACCCTGTTGTGGGGAGAGGCAAGATGGGAAGCAGGTAATGTGGTTATATAAGCAACTGTACACACCACACCAACGTCATTCCTGATATTAAATATGATTAGCGGCGCACCATACACCCTAGCGGAATTCCCTGAAACCTTGTGATGACAGTGAAGGACAGCTTAATTCGATCAAAAGATGTTTTCTGGTGCTTATGGACAGAGAGGGATATTTGATTCTGAGCAAGGTGCTGTCAATTTGCAATTTACAAACACGCCCTTGATGGACACAGTGGAGGCGTGTGTTTGATGATGTAGTGGAGCCAGCCAGTGCTAGCACTGAAGAGCTGAAAACTATCTGAAGGTGAAGGCTTTGAATTGGGTGGTTCTATAAGTATTTACTCATATTAGTAACTTTCACAGTGTACATAGATTGATAACACATACCTACTATGCCGGCGACAGTGGGACTGGCCCCCAGGTACTTTACATGGTGACTCAGGAGCGGGATGATCATGCTGACCCCAAACAGGTCCTGCAGCGACAGCCAGTCAGGTGTGAGAAACAGAAACATACTGAAGGCAGATGATTAAGATTTAGCTCCGATTGCTTCAAAGTTGGAAAATGTTGAAAACCTGCTCGGGAGGGTAGCTACAGTACCAGATACACTGCATGAGTGTATGTTTACATTCACAGTGTAATGTGGATAATCCCATGACTACAAATGAATGACACACAAATCAAACGTTAAAACATGCTATTTTGGATTGGAATGTCTCATTCAAAATAAATGAGCCATGAGTGCTGAAGGGACTGGCAATGAGGGGCATAATTGCAATGGGTAACAAAAAGTCATTGTACAGTACAGCATGTCAATGTAGACTGTGGACCAATGTCATGATTCCATGGACAATGTGGACCAATGTCATGATTCCATGGACAATGTGGACCAATGTGGACTCTGGCCAAGTCAGAATGGATTTTAAAATACGTATATCAGTGCAAAAAACTCTCACAACATATTCACATTCATTCTTGAATTCTCTACCAAGCAGCGGCAAATCAAATCAATCACTTGTTGAAGAGACAAATTAAATCTGACAAACTGACAAGCAAAAGACAAGCACAGGAGGCAGTGGTTTTGACTTAAAGTCAAAATTAGTTGTTTCCTTCTTCTTTGAAAAGGGCGACAGGTAGGGGACAATAGTGACGTGGCCAGTGGGAGGGTGTCAAGCGTCTCAGCACTTCAGACCCTGTCTGGCAACATTTTTCAGACCATCTCTGCAGTCTGCCCAGCCAGGGACTTGATTAAAGTCACACCATAGCTCTACCCGTGTCACGGCACTTTCTATTAAACTAACAGTTTAATGCTGGGCATTACTATGCTACTCCAGAATTTGCACTCGGATCAAAGTCATCGTCTGGATGAGGGTGTGTGTGTCAGTGTTGTTGAGAATCAAGGCTTTCAAATGAGGTTTGCCCTTAAATATGCTACTGAGGCAAATGGGAAAAGTGTTGAAAATCTGTTTACAGCAAATATTTATCCACACCCTCATCGGTTTCTTTATCCAGTTGTAGATACACTGGCATTCACAACAGCAAACAAAATGGGTCTCTAAAAAGCAAATGAACAACAGCTCAGTTGTCTTAACTAAGAATTTTTGTACATCGGTGTAAAGTCCTTCATGAGGTTACTTGGGACAGCAGGAGTATACACATTTTTAAAGTAACGTTAAAATCAACCACTCAGCAACGAAGGGGATCTTGTATCAATGAATACAAGCTAACGTTAGACTGCGGTACGCAAGGGTGACACAAGCAGCTGGCACCTAACGTTATTGATTTGTCCATGGTCCACCATAAATCGCACACATTGTTTTTATCTAGATGTTTTTTGTCTAGATGATTGTATCTGTGTTAACACAATAAACTGGGGAGACGACATCCAAGTTACTGCGCAAAACCATCTCCATCACCTGCCCCAAAAGCACACAAACTTGTGACTGGAATGAACAGAATGACACATACCCTAGCTATGCCATACTTAAAAGTGACAGCAAATAAAAATTACATGGATTTACTCACCATGAATCCGACCACATAAATGCATTGTATAATCCGTATAGGGCTCTTTGGCTTCTGAAAAATGCTACATTTTGAGTTATTCATTCTCCCGCACTGACAGTACAATGTGTAGTCAATGCGGAAGCGTACATTGCAATAATGCAGCGGCTGTATTACAAAATGCGACCGTCAGTTCTGGTCTCCAGCAAGCTTGCTGCATCGTAGGGGGCGCTGGTTTTGTGTTCGGAGTTTCAATTGTCCATTCATTTTTAGCCTCGAATTTATGAGTAAAGAATATATGTGTACATTTATATTTTGTTAAGAAATCTCATCAGACATTTTGGGGTTTACACAGTCTAGTAGCGTCTTTATACTATTTCAAGAACCCACCAGATGGTATCGTCCACAATGTGCGTCACTGGATTGAAAAGGACAACAAGCGCCACATTTGAGTGTTCTCTCACTGCGACAGACAGGGTTTAGAGCACTTACTAAAGCCTGGACCAGTTTCATGGCCAGTACCACTGATCTCGTTATTCTTTAGAGATCACGATAGTAAGTTCATACTCTCCTGTCCTTGCATGGAAGCTACGTATGCCCTTGGTTGTTCACATGATGTTTTTTTAAATAATTATGAGTTACTCTGAATCGAGCTACATGAAAAGGATTAACTTTAGATTGTGAGTCTCCCATTTCAGTAAACAAGGAAATTAGCTTTATAAAAGTTTGTGCACGGCCTTAGATAGATGGATAGACAGAAGGATGATATGTTTCTTTAAGTAACTGTCTATTTGGGGTGACAGTCATAATGCCTTCACGTATATTTTTTTTAAACCCTTAGGCTTACCACTACTCTGTGACACCATTACATGTAATACATTTTCAGACAACACTTTCCTCATTTGTCCCAATCTGCGATGATGTGGAGTCCACCCAGAGGTAAGGACCAGCAAGCAGCAAGCTCAGCACCCACCACAGGATACACGCTTGCTGCAGCTGCCCCTAACTCTCTGGTGGTATCTGTAGGCTGTACTGACTGTACTTTTTCCTGCATGACCCCTGGTAGTTAGGTTGCCCAAGATTTCTTCCTAGAATAACTACCACAAGTGAGTTTTTCCTTGCCCCTGTTGCTCTTGGGTGCTCCTTGTTAATGTCTGTAAAGCGCCACAAGACAATTCTATTGTAAATGGTGCTGTATGAATTGAACTGAATTGAACTGTAGGTAAGGCAGTCGGTTCAAGTTGAGTTTGTATATGGACTTCAAAAAGAGCTGAGCTCCAGCTGCTGCCATCACTCTATTGTGTGTGACTTCCCATTAAGGACTATGGAGAGTTTAGACATGATAATCATCCAGGCCCTCATGTGGTTTGGCTCCATTACAAAACATGCACAACAGAGAATGCACATTCTACTGAAGCTGAAAAGGTTGTGAATCACTATGAAGGGTGGGAACTGGTATTTAATTGAGTTTTCAGTATTAATTCTTTTCAGTAGGAAAGATAGTCTACACAGGTTTTCAGTATCAATGCAATGGTCATAAGGTCTCATTACTGTGGCCACTTGCCCATGATCTCAAAAACATGCCAGCACTGATAAGAGGAATTGATGAGGTCAGAGGCATACAATTCCTGTATCTTTCCATCTGTCTGTCTATCTATCTTTCTATCTGTCTGATATAGTATATTGACAAGAGCGGAATAACTTGTCCACGTCTCATAGGAGCCTTAGGAGAATAGGAAGTTGTAGAAAACCCGTTTTACCATGGACAGAAACCTTTTGAAAAACTCTTTCAAGAGGTTGTGCTCCATTTGAAATAAGATTGCACATGACAAGACCAGTTTCTTTGATAAATTACAAAATTTACCCTGTATACATTACTTAACTGAAGATGTATTACAATTAATAACTAAATGAATAACGGTTTATGATGGTGTGAGAGGAATGCCCCCACTTTCTGCCAGAGATGTAACATGAGCCAACAGAGTGGGTGGCTCACACTCTCACATTCGACTGAATGAGCCACCCACTGTGAAGCAGGACATGATCTGTGCTGTTAGCAGGAAGGAATGACTGAGGCAAGGAAAATGTCACCCTTTCAGTTGTCTGAATGGCAGATCAAAAGTGACCCCTGAGGATGTGGTAGCAAATGCACTGCCACCACTTCACTGTGACCAGTGCTATTTGACACAAAGGTTTCTGCGTGACATGGTAAAAAAAACACTTCAGCTGCTTCTTGGAGCTCAACCCCTGTCACAAAGATCATGTCATGATCAGTGCTAAAGATGCATGCACTGCAGGCATCATCCAAAAAGTAGTTGATGTGAACTACAGTAGGGCCTCTGTTGATTAGGTGGATTTTTCTATGGTTCAGACACAAACCAATATGCTTGTTGTTTCCCATTTACCGTTCAAGGGCTGTGTAAGATCTTTAGTCTTTTTATGAGCTCATACAACACAATAAATGCACACCTGCCATAGGTTGAGGAGCAATCTGCTGAAAATGTGTATTGGAAAAAAGTGTATTGGATTATAATTGGCTTCAAGTAATGATTCCCTGGAACATGCCTGTGGCTGTTGATATCTCTAAGGAAGTAGGGAGAGGAAGCACTAACAGTGAGGAGCATGGTTCTGCATTTGTTTTGTTTTCGACAGAGGCCTCTGACTCCATTGGCAGCAATGTGCTAAAAAGGTGCTGCTTTTCCACTGTCCCTGCTAAATACCCCGCTGGGCAGATAATGAGCCCAGTCTGCCAAGTGTGCCTCCCGACCTTTGGAGAGTCTTACAAATGTCAGGTCAAAATCGACTTGATGACCCAATTCTGTTACACCAACCTCTGTCTTTTCAAACTTAGAATTTTGCATAGTAGTTGGTAAACCTTTGTGTTTTTATGTTTGTGTAATTTGTAACCTCCTGTGTCTACAGAATCAATTCAGCCTTAATGCTAAATATTGCCTCAGCTTGTCACGAAGTCAGATGACTACTCAGAAGCCAGTGTGGTGTGGTGCGGCATGTAAGGACAGATCATATTTTGTTAACCCCCCCCCACCATACACACACTTAGTTCCCAATGTTTATCACTGGGAATCGGAGAGAAGGTTATTGCAGTGAGATTGGAGACTCAGTTTCATTGTGAGTGTAACTGTCCTGCCTACTCGGATGGTGGTGGTGGTGGTGATGGGGTCTTCAGTTGGTGGGCAGATATTTCAATACTGTCCTCCCAACAACCACCCACACAGACACAGACACGCACACGCACACAGACAGACCACCACCACCACCGCTTTCCTTTCTCCCTTAGCCACTCCCCATAGCAGCAGCAGTCCCCTTCAATCACCAGTCCAAAATAGCCGAGGGAGCAGAACACTACTGTATGCTCGCCCAGGGCACCCTCACCCCGTCACTGGACCCTAAGAGGGACTGACGGCTGTAGATGGGACACAGAGGCAGGTTAGGGAAATCAAAGGACATAAACAGCTAAGCCGATACACAAGACGCTCACGGCAAAAAGGGAAGAGAGAGAGTTACAAGGAGAGAGTTAATGAGCAGAGGTTGTGTTTGGAGGGGGGGTTGGTGACTTGAAGTGAATCAGTCACTCTTTCACACACACACAGACCACACAAGATTGGCATTCAGGACCCTTTTGCCATGAAGCTGAGCGTGGCGTTGTTCTTTGCTGGTCTTTTTGGCGCTCTGGCCACCGTCTTCATCCTCCTGTCCTTTGGCACAGACTACTGGCTCGTTGCCTTTGAGACATGCCGGACTCCAGAGGGCACAGCCAAACCGGTGGAGGTGAGTGCTCTTCACTTCCCATGTACTTTAGCCAACAAGCTTGTAGGAGTTTTTTCCAGTAAGACTTTAGCTGTCAGAGGTGAGATGTTTCTTGTCACAAGAAACTGAAAGGTGCTCAGCTACACAGATAAGCAATATCGGGCAGTTTTTTGGCAGCAGGTCTGTCTCATGCCATGATTAAGACGCCTCAGATGGCTGGGATGTCGTTTTTTTTACAGTCTCAGTGCCATAGCAGTATAGAATATCATCTACTGGGAGAAGATTTGTTTCCAAATGGTATGCAATGAAACAGGGATCTCAAGGCAGTCACAGTCATTAAAACTATCCGGTGAATGTACTAAGAGAAAGGGATAGAGACAGGGGTATGTGTTGCCACAATAAATGGGGAATCAGAAACAACTCTGCAACAAGGCTGTTTGAGAACAGATGGAGGGAAGCTTTTTTGCTGTTTAATCTACAGGCTATGAACAGAAGTAGGAGGGGCATAAAACGTTCTCAGAGCAAGGACTTGAAGAGGTGGAAACTGAAAACTGCTTCATGACCAGGTTGCTTTATGCTGTCTTGACAAAGTCAGGCGCTGAAAAGAGGTTGATGTTGTTGGTGCAAGCTCAGCAGGGCAACATGACCTCCAGGTCCCCAAGGGCCTCTGTTATACAGGGTCATAGTTCATCTGAAGGAATAGCTGTCATGATGGGTGGGAGGGGGGGGGTGCTCTACAATAATAGTTCCCTTTCTATCACCACCACAATTATTTCCACCACATAATACTAGTGAGTTAAGTCACCTTTTTAAAGTCCATATGCAAGATTTTTTGTTTAATATAATAGCTTAGTCATTGTGATGGTAAACAAACTTGTAATAGGATCACAATTTGGAATAGTATCCTGGTCTAATAGAAAAATTAGCCTTGCAGCCCCACCAACACCAAAACTGAAACTAACTCCTGCATGAACATCATAAAAATAGTTTTTATCTGCCAGTCAGTCAACATGGCTCTTGACAAATATCTTTGCCAAAAATAAATAATCTGAATACAACATGTAATATATGTGCTCAGGGTATATTGGTAAAATATATTTTGGCTTCATGTTAGCTCTGGCACTGACACTAGAGTGTAACTCCTGATGTCATGAGGGTTGTATACCAATTCATCCCACCAGTTCATCCAGACCCAACACATTAACACATCTCTCATGGTAACTCATTCCTCTCTGACTCTGACAGCGGGGGGACATGGTGGTGAACCAGGACACACAGGAGAGCCCCACAGTCTTCTACCATGAGGGCTTCTTCTGGCTCTGCTTCTTCACTGGGAGGCTGGAAGCTTCGGAGGGAGAAAACCTACTGAAGTTCTGGTTCAGTAAGTGAAATTCGCTCCTCATTAACAAGCAGCCAAAATAAGCAATGTCCTTTCAATTGGATGTGTTATTTGAAGGGCCTTAGCAATTTGTCTAGCAGTAATCGTTATGGAACATATGATAAGGCAGAGGAAATGTAGTTTGGGTGAAAGAAAGAAGCTTGTTGTGGAATATTATGGTATGGTACAACTATCATTAATTCTGTATGCCGGTGCGAAATAGTTGTATTGTCACATGACACTGGCATAATTCAGGGTGTTTGTAAGAACCTGTAGTATCTTCAGTCTGACAAAGTCCAGCTGGCTGAAAGGGATGTCATGTGATGAGGTGCTAGGCCTCTTAGGCCCTGTCTCTGACATCTACTTACTGGTGAATCACTCTGGTATCCCTCCCCACAAACATGGCAAGCAGGCCACTCAGGAGGATAACAAGACAAAAAGGCATGTGAGGTGATAGGGGAAAGGGCTGTTGTTTTTGTCCAGCTGCCCCCATGTTAGCATGTTGCATAAATATAAATTGAACAAACAAAAAGATTTTGAAAACCCCACACATATGAATGAGGCGACTCTATAGATCATACATTGTTTGTGCTCTTGAAATGTGCTGTGACTTCGCTTTTTACAACTCTTCTCTCCTCAGCCAATCAGCCTCACAGTAAGGAATGCAAGCATGCATATCTGTTCCCCTACCCAGTCTCTGAGGCCTCACACAACGCCACCACCTACGACTCTGCCATCAGTAGGTACCGCATGCACTGACTACCGACCCACACTAAATACTTAGTTCACTGTAAGCATTATGGACTGGCTGGACTGACTGAATCTCAAAACAATAACATTTTCAGCTGGAGGGCAAACTGTCCAGACAGCCTCTGTAGGCTAGAAGTATAGAATTATACATAGATTATAATATAGATTATACATTGAGTTCTGTCCATGTGGCAACTAACTCCAAATGTTATATCAAACCTTGAATAGATTAGATGGCTTTCTGTATTGGTCACTGTACTTTTTACAGGAATATTCAGAGTGAATCAATCCATAGCCCTGTGTTTTCACATTCCTGAGTGCTGTCGGTAAGTATAGGTAAGTAACGACAGAATTTGGTACAGTGTAGACCAATTAGCGAAAAAAACAGCTAACCATAACTGATGAGGGCAAGGAGGTTTAGTTTTCCCGTGCCTCCATCACTTAGCGTTGTCTGCCAGTTCGGTCTACATTGTGCCAAATGCTGTTGTTCTTATACCTACCGACAACACTCGGCAGCCTCAATGAACAGGCATGTGGGCTGACTGACTGTATTTTTCCTTTACCTTGATGGGCACTGATATGATTGTGGTCGTGTGTGTGTGTAGTCTATAGGGCCTTCTGGAGCGTCTTCATGCTGGTCGGGGTTGTGGCAGCTGCGTTGGCTGGATTTGTCATTATCTTTGCGGCCCCATTCACCAGCCATTGCCTGTACAAGGCAGGGGGTGGACTCTACTTGATATCAGGTAAATAAATATTGTATTACACTGTTTCACAAGAACAAGCACAAGTCAAGGTTTTACTTTCATTTATGTTTGTTTGGAATATGCCTCAGGTCTGAACTTCAATATAGTATTACAAGAAGTCCTGGCCTGTTTGTAAATTTTAAAGAAAAAAATGTGTCATACACATGTTGTAAAAACTTTTTTTGTCAAACTCATGATTCACTTTTAGGGTGTAATATTACTAATATTCATTTATACAAAATAGTCAAATAATTTGATTAAAACTAATAGTCAACTCAACTAAAAAAATAATAAAGAAAGATGACAAGTTGTTTACTTTATATTTCTCTCACAATCCAGATGTACGGTAATTGAAATTGCAAAATAGTTGCCAGTTGCTAGTTAGTGGTCAACAGTAAATCAGTACTCAGAAGGCCCTAAAAATAGAGGCTATATAGACACTGGACAATCTATGAAAAACCCAGTCAGTCATAGCGCCAGCTGTGCCTCTCTCTGGGTATGCTTGATCTTACTGCCATTGTGTCCAGACTGCCACAGCTGGTGTCACCAGATACAGTTTAGGCATACTGATTAGTTTTTACAGAGATATCAGCTTGATTAGACAGGCAGTGGAGACTCCCTCCCATGATAAGGAACACAGATCCTCAGATTTACATAGACTCTGACGTCCCACACTGACACAACAGTGACGACCCTCAATGCCAGACTCAGACAGAACACCTATTCCTGCATTACTCAGACAAAATAGTCTGGGCCATACATCATTCTCCTCTGTCACTTTTAATGAAACAATGGAAACCAGCTACTGCATATACCTAGCTGTTAAAATAATAATATGACAAACTAATTTGGCTGAGTGTATAATGTATGACATAGCTAGTCCATGCTTTCTATTCTCTGGTCCTTCTCCTCATTCCTCTCTCTCTTCTCTCCTGTTCCTCTGTTTCCCTGCTCCTCCTCCTCCTCCTCCTCCTCTTCCACAGCTCTCTTTTTGCTGGCTGTCACCATCATGTTTGTGATTTGGAAAGAGGCCCTGGATGTGGTGCCACTGTACATGGAGTACCAGACTGCTCGTTGTCCGCTCTTTGAGATGAACATGGATTACGGGATCTCCTTCATGTTCGCCCCTGTGGGCGTGTTCTTCTGCCTGCTGGCTGGCCTACTCTTCCTCCTTATCAGTCGATCGGTGCAGATGCAGTGCAGATAGGTGCATGGTGTCACCACTGTGTTCGGAAATGACACACGACTGGTGCTTCACTGATCCTACTTAAGGATGGGTGGCTCAGCCGTTTATGACCTCTGACAACCTGATTTGACTCCAGTGGTGCTGATATGCTTGTGAGAGCTTTACATTTGTTAGCTTTTAGCTGTCCTTGCACCATGGTTGGGTTTGGGAAGCCTATTGGCAACTTGATAAGCTGAGATTTGGGCTGGGGGGGATGTTTATTGGATGATTTCACAAGCACTGTTGTTGCCACAGGGATAACTAGCATCAGTGTGAGTGTGAGGCCTGTGCCTATTTTAAGTCTATGGTTGGTTTTAATGGGCTAGCATGGTTTGGGATCACATTATATCTCTTGGGCCTGAATGCTGACCAGTCATCCCACAAATGTGTCTGTCATGACACAATTGATGACTGACAGCATTCTATTTCTGACTGTCAGACCATTTTAGAGCTTTGCAATTGTTTTCACGTGGTATTACTGCAATGTTTTTGCATATATTAATAGTGCACAGGAGTAGATAAAGCACAGTAGAACAGCCACAAGTATCAGATATACTGTATGTTACTGTAACGTTCATATTTTTCTCAAACATTTTCGATACACATAACATTTTGTATGTATGTATGTATGTATGTATGTATGTATTTTTATGACATCTGGTTATTAAAATATTACACACATAATCTGCATGTGATATTATTCAGTTTACAGTAAATGGCTTGTTTCACATCTCTGGCTTACTATTGACAAAATACTTGCTTTGTAAATAAACAGTTTGTTTCATTATTTATATTTTAGCCATATTAAAATGTGTAAACCATTAAACACACATGCTTATAAACGTGTATCAAGCGTCTTCTTCTGTCTGCACCTTTAAACCTGCCATGAGGTAACTATTACAGAAATGTAGCTGTGCTAATCTTAGCTCCCCCACCAGAAAACTTAAGCTGAACAGCAGAGAGACAAGTCTCTGGCAGGTGCTCTAGTAAACCAGATTGGAAACACCATGTGGTGCCAGCACACACACATACACACACACACACACACACACACACACACACACACACACACACACACACACACACAAACACAAATACAAACACATAGAGAGATTGGTATCATTCCATTAAGCTGAATCTAACACTTAGTAATTGATATCTAAATCTAATGTTTCCAGGTTTCATCTGTGTGCCTTTTATAATGGACAATTTTAAGATGAATTGTGGTGTCCAAATGGCATTCCTGTTCTTATACATGACCCCATGCTGTTTAGTTTACTGAAAACTTTTGTTTTTTACCACAGGAAGCATTGGACTAACACAGCATGCCAAATTAACTCAGATGTACTGATTACAAATCATTCACTTCATTATTTTTTTTTACTTAAATTACTTCTATTAACAGACTTACAGGACATACTCATGTGGTATAGATTATGCAAAAACACTGTGCATCAAAACACACAGGTGAGGAGGTCGAGTTTCCCAGGACTGATGACAGTGAAGTTCTGCCAACAACCACTTGAGGACAGTGTTGCATTAAAACCATTTTTTCAATGGTGACGCTTTCCTGTAAGAAACTAATTGGAATGAAAGTCCATAAACGTAATATTTTCTTACACACTGTCCTTTAGTATCATGTTAAAATCAAACAAACACATTAACACACACACACACATTCTTACAATGCACTCTGAAATTCACATGAAACCAAGCACCAGAGATGCTCCTAAAGACACCTTAATATTTTGTGTACACATCATTGCAATGTTTGACAAGCATCCAATTTCTGTCAGATTCTGGCATTGCATCACTGTGAGCTAAAAAGTGCAATTCAAAAACTGTGTATCATGTGTCTGTGTGCATTTCAGTCTGTTTGTGTATGTATGTCCAGGGTTGTTAGTGTGTGTGTGTGTGTGTGCACACACGCGCGCGTGTGCACGTGTGTGTGTGTGTGTGTTTTCTACATCAATATACAGCAACACTGCATCTGATAAAGAATTCACACTTTTTAAAATGTGTGACAGAGCGATGTGTGACAGCAATTCTACCCTGGGACTAAACCAAACATTTTGTATAAGCACTAAGGAGTTGTACAGCTATATAAGAATATAGGAGGTGCATTTCACTGGCTTCACTCTCCTGCATCTAGTGAGTGAATGTGAAAGCATCTAGCATCAGAAAAGTATATACTGTGTTTAGTTTGGGTATGTATTTAGTTTGAAAAACTGTCCATCTTAATGCAATGGCAAGGTGGATCAATGTGGGGTTATAAATACAGAGAAGGATATGCTGCTTGTCTAAAGTATAGTGAATCTGAATAGGTTTTATACATTAACTTAATGGAACAACAGATATACAAGTGAACTTCAAAAGAATTGCAAAGTCTCTTTGAAGTATATTTTGATCAAATCAACGTCTGTCTCAGGACATAGACACACACACACAGTAACATGGTTAAATACTTCAGAGCAGAGAGTAAGATGTTATAATACAGAGATCATTCCAAGTCTTTACATGTTGTGACCACATGGTGGCTAACAAGGTGCAGGAATTGAAGTGTCCGTCTGGTCTGATGTTAGTCAATACTTAGTTTCATGGTGGAAAATGTCACTCACTAACCAATCACTTTAATTCTGTTCATCATACATTTCTTCGTTAACCATCAGTACATGATGTTTATTTGTAACTCAATTTGTTTTTCCTTAATGTGAATGTATGTTTAATTTGATTACTGTAACTCCAATCCAATCAAAAAAAAAACCAAATTAGCTATTTGTATAGGACTAGCGGACAGTAGCCCCAAAGACCATGCATGAATGATGTGTTAACTATAATCATAACAATCAAATTCATAAGGCCAGCCTTATCATAACCCAATGAGAGAAATTATTATTATACATACAATTGCATATCAGTTAGTGTGCCATGTAGCTGGGCCAGTGATCACCCATCATGTTCTATGTATTTATTGTTTTAAATAGCAAGTTGTCTTCTACTTGCCATAACATGACTAAACATAATAAACCAGAGATTATGATTGTTTTAACATAGCAATGATGTTAAAGGTGAAATTCAGTGTGAATCAATCAATAGCCCTATTGTTTGATGTCAATAAATGCTGTCTGTAGGAAAAAGAATCAGAAAATTTGATACATCATAGATAGAATCACTGAATGGGGCATTGCAAAATGAAACTGAAAGTGACTTTCTGTGACCCATTCAGTTAGTGTTAGCTCACAATTCACTGTTGGGTGTATGTCACATCAAAAATTCTCTGTCTTTTCTACTGACAGCGCTTGGTGACCTCTAATGACAGGGCTATGGATTGATTAACACCGGAGTCCTCCTTTAACAACATGACCAAGTCAAACTGTTAGTGAAGGCATGTGGTTATGACAGAATAACTGTGGAGGGAAGGGAATACAAAACAAATCATTGAATGAGGAAGACAGAAGTGAAAAACATACTGTCAGAGATGGAGCCCTCTGTGCCAAACATACTCGTATCCCTGTCTAAATAAAAGTGGTTGATAATGAATTGGAGGTGAAATCTCCCGCATTGTTGGAATTTGCTCAGCTTGTGTGGCAGGCAGCTCTTCATGCAAAGACAGAGGTGTTTGATGGTAGGATAGATTTGCTGATGCACTGAAACCAATCAACTTGTTAATTTTGTGGCAGAAAACAGAAAATGTAAAAACCTTGCCAAAGAGTAACAAAAAGTAAGAAAGAAATGTCAGAGATGTGGTTAATATTTTTATGGTTTTACTCATCTGAGCTTTTTTTCAGTGACTAAAGCCATTCCACAATTTCAAAAAGCTTCAACAACCGAACCCACATCTTATTTCTACAAATATTTTTACAATAGAAACATGAACTTTCACATTTTCACCTCCAGTTTTCTTCTGGTTCACCTCCAGTCTTCTGTGCTGTAATATGTCATGACATTCAGTTCCAACTGCAGACATGAAGATGTTATTATTAAGGCCCCTCAGAAGCTATTTGTATTTGAATTGCATGAACACAGTGGCAAATCCTATTACACACCAAGCAGTTGTTTAGAGATGCTTTTACATAATTTTTGAATGCTTTAAAATAATTAATGAATAATGGCCTATGTAAAACATGCATTTGCTATTCAAAATAGAGGCATTTGAATGTGTAAGACCCAGGGTCATTTTCTTCCTTTCTGTTATGAAACTTTTAGCATATCTTTAATCTTCTTTCAATATACAAATAAAACTATAAATTCACTGTGGAATAGTTATTATCTCATAGATAATTAAAAAAAACAACCATATCTGCAATCTATGTTCCTTGGGTGAAAACTATCTATTGTATAACCTGCATTTGATGTGTCTGATCTTCCAAATTTTTCTCCATAAGCTTTTATAATATCATGTGAATATGAAACTAGATTTGAATATTTGAATATCTACAAATGATAGATGGAACATAGTTGGTACACTAGATAACCTTTTAAAGCATCTCAGCAACACCTCACCTGCCCCCCCAACCTGCCTTGCAGAAAATGCCTCCCATCAACACTTTATCCAGTAAACAAACCTGATTCTCATCCTTATCTGTCATCATCTGCTGATGATTTATGGAAACACTGTGAATTCTTCAAAAAAGAACAAAGGAGCCTCCTCGTCTCTCACAGCCTGAGTTCAGTTGCTGGCTGGCTCCCCTTTACCTTGTGGTGGACAAAGGTTATTGTGGGCTGTCTTCTGGCCCGGCCAAAGCTTTTGATTTTAATAGTGGCGCTGGGCCACAGTGCCTCACTTAAAAGCTCAAACGGCAGGGTTTGAAACGTGGGTGTGTAAGGGGATACATTCTGTTTTTCGGCATCTCTTTCTCCCTCTGTTCTCTCTCTTCTTCCCTCTTTCTCCTGTCTATCCTCACCCCTCCTTCCGCCACTCAGTGCAGGCGCTGCATTAAAAGGTGTAATCCCTCTGAAATGGAAATTGCACTTCTTGAAAACAAACGAGGAAGGGAAGATGGCTGGGGTGCAGCATGGTGTGGTGCGGTGTGGCAGTCGTCCTGGATCAGTGGATTTTTTTTTAAGGGGTCTCCTCCCTCTCTCTTTCTCTCTCTCTCTCCCTCTTTCTCCCCTTCTTTTCACTCCCCAGATTGTGCCGGCCCTGCTGTAGTGGGTAATGGTGGAGCTGGCAGGCAGGTTGATTACAAGGTTACAGTAAACAAGCCTTTTCAGCTGCACAGGGGCTCAATTGCTGGTTGTGTGTGTGTGTGTGTGTGTGTGTGTGCGAGGGACAGAGAGTGTGTGTATGTGTTTGGGTGTGCCTGTGTGAGATTTTGTGTTCTTTGTATAAGTTATATACAGACAATGTTGTACACAATATATATGTCTATGGATAATATATGTGCATTTGTTGTTAGTTTGTGTGCATGTGTATGCATGTGTGTGTGTGTGTGTGTGTGTGTGTGTGTGTGTGTGTGTGTGTGTGTGTGTGCATGCGTGTTGGTTGTGTGTATAGGGGCCTGGTGTCTCTGTGATGATGAGTGTCAGAGTGTGAGCACTGGGGTGGGCAGAGGGATGATGGGTAGCTATTACAATCAAACATAGCAGAATGGAGAAGAGAACACAGAGCATGTGTCTGTCATCAATCACTCATCACACACTCATCAATTATTTACTGCCTGGTGCTCTTTGATGGTCAGTTGGCTATTACAGCATGATTTCAGTTCAGATATTAGGCATGATGCTAGCGCTTAACATTTGATGAGGCCAGTTGGACATGAGATTCCTCTATGCTCCTTAGAAACAGTAGGAAAAGCTGTTGTTATACATGTTTATGTTTATATGGCTTGAAGAATAGGGTTCTAGACTCTCATACAGTAGTGATGATCAGATACATGCAGTGGATTAAGTAATGACGGGTAATTAAGTAATGAAGGGATGACGGCTGACGAGGTGTGCTATTATTCGAGCAGTAAGCCACAAGAGGCCGTGGGTTTCACAAGCGCTGAACTTAGAACAGCTAAGGACTGTTGTTTGGCACGGCACAAAGCGGAGTTTATCTGTTCTAAATCCAGTGTAAACCCACGGATTCGAGTAGCTCATTACTTTTTTGAAACTGTTACAACAAATCATTGATAAGATTTCAAGTACAGCCTCACAAATTTAAAAAATATAATAGTGTATTAATAAATAACCATTCTTCCGCCAAAGTATATAGTTCCTTTGATGAAGCGGTTGCCTGGCAACACTAAACACTACAACAGTGAGATAGGCAGAGTAATATGGAAGAGACAAACCTGTGTGCTTGTGCTGGATTTACAACGGCTTGGAATGTGATTCAGCCAATCAGAATCAAGGAACCGAACAAGCAGTTTAACAAATGGAATGAATAGACCTCCACAGTGACATAGGCAAAACGTAATTGAAACTCCGCCCACGTTTCCATCCTGAAAAGGCCTTTGGAAACTAACAATTGGCCTTTGAATAACCGCTGCTGTCAAGTTCAGTAGGTGACGGAGAAGTCTGAAATACAGATGTTTTTGCCTACACACTTTTCTCATCTATTCCAGGCTTGTTTTTTTGATGATTTTTGCTAACCTGGAGCTAATGTATGCTACTAGTCTGCGCTGGCTTTGCATGTCACAGTTTCTTGCAAGGGTTTCATGGCAACTGTAAAGTTTTACAGTTCATATCTGCACTAAACAATTGTTACCTTAAAATTGCACTTTGGACAAGTTGCTAAGTGATTTATTGTTATCTGTGCATGTTTTGTTATTATATACATACAAACTTTGAGACTTACCGTTGTCATGCAGCCCTCATGAGAGACCATGACCATGGTTGTTATGGTTACCATTCAAAAGAGCATTGATATAGAACAGTGATTAGACTTTTTCACCAGATCTACTTCATAGGTGTGCATTATACGGAATTGACACACACCCTGCCAGCCAATCAGAAATCAGTATTCCGTTCCTGTGATGACAATTAGATTTCCTCTAGTGCAGTTACATAGTAACAGGCAGAATTAAACTGGTATCAACCTTATCAAGATCCTTACCAGCTCTGAGGAGGAGGACAGTGAACATATTTAAAGCAGAGCAAGCATTTAATTTATAATGGACAACTTTCCAATGTCCAACAAGTTTGAATTCATACCTAAGTCAGATGATACATATCGTAAAATATTCTTCTACGTGAAAGTGGTGAAACATTGGTTTAGCAGTCTGCTGTCGTTATAGTGGTGAAACAGTGGTTTAGCAGTCTGCTCTCGTGGGCCACCCTTTGGTCTTGGCCCAAGTAGGTCTTCACACAGGAGTTGCAGCATTAAGTGATAAAAGGCTAAATGACTACGGCTAAAAAATAACCCCTTGAAAAAATCAATCAATTAAACTGACTGTAATAAATATGGCAGTTAAAAAAATACTGCAATTGTCCAAAGCTAATAGGCTAAAGTGAAGCCAGCATCATGCTTGTCAACACAGAGCCCCACAGCAACCAGCTAGAATGAACGCAGCTTTACATCGTAGACTAGTGGTTCACAAACTTTTCACTGTTGCGAACTCTGTGTGCTACAGTCTACATCCTATTGAGTACCTGCACCCTGACAGCTAACTGTGAAAGCAAATTGTTTGCTGCATAAACAAAATGTAAACACATATGATGGTGCATAATTATATAGAGGTTGTGGAGACTGGAGTTTGACAACCACTGGCATAGACTATATAGGCCTCATTTCAGAGAAAACACAATATAGCAATATACATGTAGGCTACTGTGTTAAGAGATCTTATCAATTGTGACTCATGTAAATTAGATTTACCAAATGCCAGCTGGCATGTTATTGTAACGATTCGAATTTTGATATTACATTTGTCTTTGCTTTTACGGTTTTGAAAAAAAAATGTATTGCAAGCTAACATGAGTTTTTGTTAATAACATATGATATTTTATGATATAATTCATTTCTTTACTAAACTCCTATAATAAAATAATTAATGCATGACAGCTGTGTTGTCACTATATGCTCAATAGTATACAATTATAGAATTGCAAATTAATATTCTGCCTTCTTTTGCTTTATATGATATGGCGAAGTTCTTTCAAGCCGACCATATTGGTGTGTATTTTAATTATAGTGTCTGTGGGGATGAGGCCTAGATCAGTATTCAATATCAGTAAACAATGAGTGGAGAACAGTGTTGCTTTTCTTGTCTAATTTGTCTTGGAATTGCATATGAGTTCATTTCCAGCATTGGTGAATTTCAAAATCTGCACAGAAATAACACAAAACAATCAAACAAAACAAAAATTCTATTAAATATAATTGATCACCTGCGAGGCATTTTGTCTTTGATTAGAAGGAGTGCAAAACGCATCAGAGGCAAAATGAAAAAAAAAACAAAATTACAGACTTCATAAACATGTGAAGATAATCTGGTTCATTAATAAGAAAAACAACTTCTCTCCCCTCCAGTCCTTTATGTTAACAGTTCAAATAGATCCATAGTTGGGCAGTGTAAGGGGAGAGAAAGAGAAAGTGAGAGAGAGAGGGAGAGAGAGTGAGAGAGAGAGAATGAAACGTTTGTGGTCTGGTTGGTGTTGAAATAATTATTTTGATTTGAATCTGTTCCCATCACAGCAGGTATTGGCGAGGAGCTTGGCTTTGCTGCAGGGTGTTTTGTAAAGCAGGCTGAATGTCTGGGATAGGGCAGTGGGGTTGGTGCTGGGGGAGAGTGGGATGGAATGGGGCACTGGGATGGGGGCGGCACAATCATGACACTGGGTCAGCCAGGCTAAAGAGGGCTTGAGGGGGAAAGGAGGGGTCGCAGGGGTTAGGGGTCACACTTGGGGAAGAGAATGGGGAGCGCCAATGTCACATTTCACCCCCAGAGGCCCTTTGCAGTATGCCATAATATGTTCCCTGACACAAAGCCAAAGCCAAGTAATCAACTCTGTATGGCAAATTTGCCAACCCCCATTACTGGTAGCAGCGCATTCGGCACTCAGAGGGGTCTTAACTGGCTGAAGCACACACCCACCCCCACCCCCGCCTCTAAAGATGGCGCTCCCTGGACATGTGCTCTCAATCACAGCTGGCATATGCCCATTGGCTGAGGTCAGTGGTCTTGAACAGCAAACATGAGATTGGAAAACAGATGAGATACACAGCAGTGAAACAGAATCAAGATTTCAAATCAGCACATGAAGCACTCGCTCGTCCTAGTCTTTAAAAACATGGCCTCTTTCTGAGGTCTTCTGTAAATGGCTGAGTATGACATGTTTGTACAGCTGGTGAGTGAGCAGAAGTAGATTGCTTACTGTCTTACGCATGTTCAGGCTGTACACCATGGGACCGGCCTGCATTTTGAGTTCAAATGTCTGCATGAAAAGTCTGTCCACACCACTGAATATTCCTGTTTCTGATGGACAGTGATAGCTGACCCTAAGTCTTTTCTCTTTCAGACACTCTTGACTCTTAGGATGTCTTAGAACTCAATAGGATGATCATGCATTTGAACATTTTTAATCCATGCCACTGTCTACTACTGAAACATAACGTGGGCAAGAGAAAGATTTGGTGAAGTATCTCTACTATAAAATCAAACAGGATTAAATCAACTCAATTCAAATATAAAATATAACATGGTTTAATTGATTTAATCCAGTTTAATTTTATAGTAGAGATACTTCTACCTAATCTATCTCTTGCCCACTTGTTATGTGTTTCAGTAGTAGACAGTGGCATGCAGATGCAGAGATCATACTTCATGATGTTGGAGGAATCAAAGAACAAAGAACCAAAATCACATCCCATTTAGAGTCAAAAAAGAGAACAGCCAATAATCCTATGGGCAATGCTCTGTGTCTCCCCTGTCCACCCACTACTTGTCATATACTGTAAATACTGTTTATGTTTCTGTCTGTGATCCTATGACAGAGGGTCGGTTGAATCCAGAATGAACTAATTTCACCTTATCATCTCTGAGAACATTATGTGTGTCATTTGATGTGTTCCATCACTGCCAGTTAATATGTGCAACTGCAAATGCTTGAGATGCATCAATGGACTTCAAATGCATGCCTAGTTCCTCAGTTAATGAGGTAATAACCCAGTGATACTGCCAGTTCTGATAGAATATCTCCACATCTTACAGATTCTGATGGTGGTGACAAACTTCAATAGCAGAGAAAAGAGGGCATGTGAGAGTACAAAATGACAAAAGTGTGTGTGGGGGGGGGAGTACAAGATAATTTACTGATTTGATATGAGAGCCTGTTTGAATATCTTTTGTTACTAAATGCTTGTGAATGAAAGTCCCCATGTCCATAAAATGCAATGTATGCTAATGAATTTTTTGCTGTTGGAGGCTTTGTCAGAACGACAATAACACATTGGAATGTTATGATAATGTGTGTGCAAGCAATTCACTTAAACCGGACAAATGTATTCATTTGACCTCCATGTAGAGCATAATAGCATACACATTCTTGTGCTTGTTAATACATTAAACATATTATAATGAATAATGTAAATCATGATGATATGGAAATTTTATTCGGGAAAGGGAGACACCTTTTATTAATATTCAGGTCAGCTAAGGCAATGACAAAGGGAAAATCAGCACAATCAATAGATCCGAGCAGATTAGTTTTGTCATGTATTTTTCAGGAAGTAAAGTGATGCATTTGAAAAGGAACACTTAATGCTTATTAATAAGAAGCTTCTTATTTATACTGCTGCTGTGTGAATAGCATTCCAAAATGGGCACTTGACTTGCTTTGTCATGCAATCCTCTCAATGCAGGTAGCAGATTCCCTTTGTGCTGTTTTCATTACAGTTGTAATGGAATGAGGTCTTTCTGTACCTAAGATGTGTGTGTGGGTGTGTGTGTGCGTGTGTGTGTTTTCAGGTGTCACTCAAACTGTCCTGGGAACAGAGTGTGTGTACAGACTCACTGCTCCCATGTCCATTGAAACAAGGCATGTCTAATATATTTGAGAGATCCCTCAGCGTGTAAAGTCACCATAATACTCGCATGGTCTGCCCTGCCCATGTTCACTGTGTTTTCTGTGCTTCCTTTGAATGCACATCAGGAGAACTGCAGCTGAGCTTTCAGCCTTCTTGGCGGTGACTGTATGTGCTATTGGTGTCTCTAGGCGGCACTGAGATACATGGGTGTTTTTTTAAAGGTTTGTGTAGGTGTGCCTATGTATGTATGTAAATGTGCTTGTGTGTATATGTGTTATGAGTGTGTTACAGTATGTGTATCGGTGAGTATGTGAGAGAGATAGCTTGAACATGTGGGTCTGTGAGAGAGAGATACAGAGGGAGAAATAGTGTGTGAGTGTGTGTGTGTGTTTATGAGTGTGTGTGTGTGTGTGTGTGAGCATCTCCCCTTCAATACCTTACTCCAGCCCTAACCAGCCGTTAGTTGGATCGCAGGCCTCCTGCATCTCAAACACCTTAATTAGTCATTCAGCTCCTTATTTGTGTTTGGTTCCCCCTCCGGCGCCTAATTAATGCTTAATCGAAACTGCTGAACTGAGCCCGTGGAGAACTCATGAATATTAAAATTAGCCTCAACAATTTTGAAAGGGGGTGGGTGGTGGTGGTGGTGGGGGGGGGGGGGGGTAAGTGTGGAGTGGGGTTGGTGGGGTTGTTGGGGGGGTTGGGGAGGTAAGGCCTGAGTCCGTTTGATCCTGTCTGCTATGGTACTGCTTTACAGGAATGCGGGATTTCCATCCGGATGTACAGAGTACCATTACAGTTCTCACAGAGCCTAAGCAGAGATCCTATTCTCTACTATGCCTCAACTACTGATGCAGAGATTTTCAGTGATGTTTCAGTTTTAAAAAAGGGACATTTATAACATAGTTTCAGGTAGGCTATTTTGTCTCATAAACCACACCAGTTTTGTAGCTTTAGAAATGCAGTCACTCATGTTTGTTCAAAGTAGTTCAAACAGAAATACACAGTTACAGCTATTGAGTTCCTCCTCACTAACCAATCCATCCCTGAAACTGCTGGCAAAGCTCATGTGTAAACAAAGAGTTTGTAAAGGGATTTTGATAGAGCCACAGTAGAAGGACAACAAACAACTGAAAAATATTGCCTTGCCAATTAAGATATTTTCTATTGCTTAATTTCCCCATGTAATAGTTGTATGAGCAGCTGGAAATCGACAATTAGGACCAATAAAAAAGAAAAGAAATCACACTTCGGTGTTTTTCAGAATGTATTTCTTGAAGCATGAGGCTATTCAACAACTTTCAGCCACTTAAGAGAGACAGAACACTTTTAAAGTTCTGTTTATGCAACTGCCCTTTTTCAGTCATGTCCTGTTATGTCCAAGTACCTTTGTGTATGTGAAAATTCACTTCTTAATCTGACTTGGGCTTCTTTCTGGCAGTTCATAAGAAATCTGTATATTAATGTCACCTTGCAGGAAAGGCCTGTCATGCCGCGGTGTGTTGAGCAAGTTGCATGCACAAAATCATTTAAAGTTATACACCAACCAGTGCTGCTTTCCATATTTTATTAACAAATATACAATTCAAATGACGACATTCAAATGCTTTAGCATTTTCATTGTTTCATTATTCTGAGGGAATGCATACTGAGGTTGCATATGTAAGCTTCATTTGAATAATAATTTCAGGGCGGGAACAAAATGGTCTAAAAACACGTCTGACAAAAAGACTGTCTCTCAGGCTGGCGGCTACACCAAGACTGGTGGAAGAATTCACTTGGGCTACTTTCAGATCACGGCTGGTCATTTTGCTGTGTTCATTCAAATTCGACATGAGCCTCTGACAAGGGTCTTAATTTCTGTAACAAAAAGTGCCCATCATTGAGCACAGTATTTGCATAACGAGGATATTTCTCCTTCCACCAGTGTTGTATTAGTGACATCCCAGATCCAAGGCTTGAAAGTGTTATTTACAGGACAAAGCTACAAGGCTAGAGGAGCAGAAGTGACTGAGATTGCGGAAGACTATGGGGGACGCAGTACACAACATCAACTCAAGCATAAGAAACAAGCAGAGCCTTTTTCACCACAGCAGATAAACATCTCTCTGTCCTCTTTCTCTATCTCTCTCACTTTCTTTCATCCTCTCTCAGACTCTCTATGTGTAGGCAAAAGGGAGTTTAAAACTTTACCTCAAGACACTGGTCATTGCTATGTAGGAACTCATATTGTATGCTTTCCTTAAATCTTAAATAAAAGAAAAAGACAAATGTGCAATAATAAAAAAACAGAACAAAAACAAAAAGGTCACAGGAATGGTGACATGAGGAACAACCCAGGAAAAATAACTTTTATAGCTGAAAAACCTTCAGCCAACAATCATAATTCCTCCCCAAATCAAATATTTGCACATGGAGTAAATATGCTAAATTCATCTAGAGGTGCTTTGCCTTGTGCTGTTGTGGCTTAGCCACAAAGCTCTCTAGGGAACTGGAGTCTTACCTTAGGAAACTGATGAGACCTTCTGCTCTCCTGTCCATCCATGACCTTCCTCTTTTGCCTCTTCTCCCAGTCCTTTTGCCTTGATGCTTCTCCCAAGCTCTGCTCTCGTTTGCACATTTGCAACAGTCTCCCACTTAATAAGAAAAACTGCATTTTGCCCTTGACTCAAGAGACTTTTTTCTTATTTAAAGAAGTCTTTCATGTAGATATTTTGTGTGGGCTTTGCTCAGCCTCGCCAGCCTCTCTCCTCTCGCTCCTGGACTGTATCTTTTCCCTCCGCTTTAAATTGAAAACAGATGACAAACTGACTTGTTTCAGGCCTTATATGCCCATGCAAAGTGCTTTATCATAGCACTCAAATTGCAAATGGCTTCTGTCCTGATCTTGAGTTGGATTGGCATTTCAAAATAGTAAATAGATTTAAATAAATACTGGATCCTGGAATGTTAACTGTTGGGCAATGGTAAATCCTTGGCCATAATTAAAGTATAATGATATCTTCATCCGAGATATGGTTGGGTCAGTGAATAATGTATCTCTATGCAGATGATAAACAGAGACGTTCTGAATTCATGTATTAATTTATACATCTGGACAGATATTAAACCAAATTACATCGTTCTCAGCATTAAAAGGATTCACTTGCTGTCTAATTCTCTGCCCTGCATATAGTGAGAATCGTTCATTTAGGGATCACTGGCCTGCCACCTGAGACCACCAAAACAACACGGCTCTATATAGAGGTTACTGGGAGACCTTAGCTTGACCAGACAAAACTCAAAACCTTTGCCTAGGAAGGACCATGAACAACACTGTTTCGTCGGTGGAAATGCTGTAGCCTACATTTCTAGAATGTTCTGAAAGGGCCAGGAGAACCAGGTCACCCAGGAGTAGTGGCGGAGAAGTGAAGGCCGGCTGTGTTTGCGTTTTTGCCTGCCCAAATGTTAGCGCTGATAAATAAACATTATTTAAAAGATCCGTCAAGCCCTGTTAAATGTCCCCTACGTGGTTGACTCGCTCCTGCCTCCCAGGGCACGGAATATTTAATTATCGCACTAAATGAATAATCAAAAAGTCAATTTCCAAAAGAGCCGCCCGCTTGCCTGCGCAAGACGCACAATTGCATCCATAATATCTGCATGTGAAATCTCTCTTCCCTCAGCCATCGCCCCCGCCAGCGCCTCCTCTCGCTAACACTCCCCTTTATGCCTTGGAGCGCTGCTAAGCAAATGCATTGCGATTCCTCCCCCCTCTCTTGATTTGGCGTTGTCCTTTACACCTAATTAGATGTTTCAGTGGCCCGCCATAAGCAAGGAGACTGACGGTACAACTTGTACGACACCGACACTTAAGCAAGCTTTATTGATCTTGTTATGCAAGGAATGTCAAGAAAAGTTAATTATCCGATAATTGATCGCAGGCCTCCCTTAACGTTTGCTGCTGACTCTGAGCTATAGAAGAGAGTCTGTGAGTGTTTGTGGGAGTGTTTATGTCTTTGGGCTTGAGAGAGAGAGAGAGAGAACAAAGGGGTGAGCAACGTGAGGGCGAAATGAGAAGAAAACGGGAGCAAAATCATCCAAAGGCAGAAAGCGAGACAGGCAGTGGGCTGAATCTCTCCACTTGGTGAGATTTCTGTGATTTTAGGGTCTTCCAATTCCCTCCTCCTCTTCCCCAGCCTTCTTCTTCAACTGTATTTACATTTCCTGAACCACCAAGGTGTGTGTGTGTGTGTGTGTCTAGGCCTCTCTGTGTGTGTTGGTTGAGGAGCTTGTTTGAACTTGATGGCCACATCCAAGCCCCCCCCCCCCTTACGCCACTAGATGGCATCACAGATTGAAAGTCACTTTGTACAGCATAGCGTTTAGAGGACACAGCTTTTACCACTTCACCTGTGTCTGCACACATGATATGGGGACAGGGCAGGTAAGACTGATAGGCACAGCAGTATCTGTCTGTAAAGTATCAGTCTGTCCCTTTATGCTGTCCTGGTGGATAAATGAGAGGAATAATATATAAATGGCGTAAAAGTAGGCTCTGGAATTGAGTCTATGTTGAAATGATGGAAGCATATAAAAAGCAGTTCTAAAAAAAGCATCCTTGCTAAATACCACAGTAACATCTGCTGGATTTGTGCCATGTGTATTCTTAGTTGGCATAGAACAGTAGTTACATCTTCAGATCTGACATATCACGTCTATCTTACCCCATTTGAGTGTGAAAGATGACTTGTAGTGGAGATGCAAAAGACCTTGAGACTTCAAAAGTGGCCAAGCACCACCTTGCATGGTTCTGAGAAAAACATGGAGCTTTTCCTTCCTTGGCTCCAAAGCAAATCATGGCAAGGACATTAAGACCTTCATATGAACATCCTCACCTCCACCTGCAAAAGATGATTATGAGAAACACCCAGAGAAAATAATGTGTTGTGTAATGCCCCACCATGACATGCCCTCCGTGTCCATATAGGATGTCAGACAGGGTCAAAGACAGAGAGGAGCGTGTTTAGTTGTGACATCTCCTTAGCCCCACGCCTCAGAATCCTCTGTTAATACCACCCTTGTCCCCCGCATAAGTCTCAAAGTCAGAGAGTGTTGTTGGGTTGCAGGAAATCTCCATCAATCAAACGAGCGTTGAGCCAGCATTACCGTGGTGTGATCCCAACGCTTGGCTCAGCAGGATGCTCTGGCTCTTCTAAGAGAGGTGCCCCCGATCCCAGTGAATTTTAATAGGTGTGAAAAAGCGTATGTATGTGTGTGTGTGTGTGTGTGTGTGTGTGTGTGTGTGTGTATTGGTGGTGGTGGGGTGGTGCTAAGTCGCAGGGCGCCAAGGGGAGCCTGCAAAGAACGCTAGCATTGGCAGCCGACAGTGTCATCATTTGCCAGATACATCTCAAAGATTATTGCCCTGATGGATTGTTTTGAAAGATGTTATTTAGAGGATGAGCCAAGGAGATAGGTGTAGTTGGGTCAATGAAGCCCCTAAGGAAAGCACATGCTGCAGCAGGTAGGTTAATGGCAATGGCGTACACCTCGCCCACGTGTTTTTTTTTTTTGTTTGTTTGAGCTTTTGAAATGAACCGCCTTCGTCATTAGAGTACACAACCCAGTTCATGGGACGCTTTTCAATGTAGCCATGTTTTGTTTCCTGGTAATCTGTGCTAATACATATAGAAAAGGCCTCATCTGGATCCAATCCTCGCTGATCTGAATGTTCATTAATGCATCGTTTCCCTCATTGTGAGGCGCCGGGCCTCCATTGTATTAAGATTCTAGCCTTCTGGCCGCTTGGCCCTCTCCTCCTTCTTGCAGCGTCACGATGCATGTTGGGTAAAAGAGGAAGCCCCTTGCCTCTGCTCGTTAACCTGTTCTAATGAAGTCTCAGGTGTTCCATTGTTCGGCTAATGAAGCCACAGAGGTGCCGTCTCCCCCCTTGACTTCCCTGCAGTCACAGTGCCCCCTGTGAGCTGGTTAAAGAGCCTGTCTGTTTCGGGGAAGAGGGGAGAAGGGGGGAGGGTGGTGCGGGGATAGGGGTGAGGGGTGGGGGGGTTAGTTGTGTTTGGCAGTGTTTGCATGCATCTGTGCCCCCTTCGCCCCTGTCGCGCCCCGCGGACCTCTCTTCACACATTCCCTCTCCGTTGGCATGGCGACGCCGGTGCGCTTGGGAAGGATGAGTGGCATCTGCTCCACGGAGTGCAGAGGACCAGCTGCCCTTGGCAACGGGGCATCTGTGTGTGTGTGTGTGTGTGTGTGACACTGTCATCATGGGCACTGAAGGGGTGGAGGCCTCAGGATCAAGCTGCACCGTCCCCCCACCACCTCCACCCCCACCTTCACCAAGCGTGCCCAACTGCCTGCTTTTGGAGAGAAAGAAAAAAGAATTCGACTGAGACCTCTTGGCCTCTCTCTAATTCTCCTCCATCCACCCCCCCCTTCTATGAAACTCCTGTTCCCTCACTCAAAGTGTTTCCCTTTTTTGTCCCCTTCACCACAGTCAGTGTCCATCTGTTGCATATCAAAAGCACATTTCTTATTGTCTCAGCACCCTGAGCGCCTTGTGTGTGTGCCGTGTGCACTGTGTGAGCCTTTCAAGTAACAGTCTCAGCTACCCAGGAGAAAGTGAATGGCAAAAGGAATTGTACAGAGGCTATTTTAATGGTATTCAGTATTAATACATAGTTACATTGATCATCATAATCACAGAGGAACTGCAAAATCTTGTCTTTTGTGTCCTTGGGCTCTTTGATGACTCAGCGATGCCCCCCCCCCCACACACACACACCCACACACACACACTCCTTTATCTCCCTCGTTTTTTATCATATTTCTTCAGGTTTTCAAAAACAAACACCATTAATGAACTACCATGCTGACATATGCAGAAACTCGACATTTAATTTAATACCAGCGTAGCTTATCAAATCTCCCCCTGGCCTGTGTCGCGAGCAGCATCTCAATGAGCGCTGCTACCTGAGCCCGGTCCCCGCTAGGAGCCACATCCTGCTACTGGTGCTGCTGCCGACGAACCTCTCCAACAGATAATCATCGCAATCAAGCACATATTTGCTCAGACACTTACGTTTAATTTGGGATTAACAAGATCTCAGGGAGATATGTACGGGTGCGGTAGGGGCTCCTTGTGTGCCACTGTTTTCACATTTTGGGCGGGGTGTATGGTCAGGCTGTTTGGCCTCAGAGATTCCTCCGACGGTTGCCTGGCACCGGTGACCACGGGGACAGCTCTGTGCGTGCGGCTGATGCACGGCAAATTGATTCCCGCGGAGTGCGTGATGAATGAATGGGGAACGAACGTCTTCATCGCTGACCTCTTCTCCCGCACGGCCACCGATTGCCTCGCTGCGGCACGCCAGCCATGACTGACAGCTGGGCTAACGAGTTCTGTCTGTGTGCATGCTAAAAATGTATCCGCGAGAAACTTGCGGCACTAGCCGGCACAGGTAATGGGCTGCTCAGACTAAGCTGAGACCGAAGAGAAGAAGAAAGGTGGAGAGTCTGAGTGTGAACAGGAATTAAGAAAAGAGTGGGAGGGAGGGAGAGAGAGAGCCAAGCAGGAAGTCTGAGGAAGAGAGAGTAGAGAGAACCTTTGCCAGAAATAATGCCATAAGAAGGTAAATTTCAGACAAATTCTTTACATTTCCCAGAATTCATCTTACTCCTTTGCCTTTGGGCTTCATTTCCTTAAATCTTGCCTATGCTCCTGATCTGTATGCTATGGAGTGGATATGCAGTATGATGAAAAGGCCTTCAAATGTCATTTTCCAAACTCTCTATAACAGCGACAACTAGGGAGGAGGAAAGAAACATTTAAAAGCTCGGATTGCGAAAGTTCTTGTCAGGCCTGAGTTTAACTTGCTTGTTACTGCAGTTTTTCCGCAAGGCTGGAGAAAAATGAGGGTGCTAAGCGGAGAGGAGAAGTCTTTAAGTGTGACAGAGTGTCTCTTCCCCCAAACAGATGAGGGGCCCCCCGATCCTCGTTCAAGGTTATGAGTGATGTGCTTTTGCTAAACATTTTAATTAAAGCTTTTTTCCCCTCCCTCCATGCCTCTGTGCCAAGAGAGTTACCGCGGCACATCTTTACAGTCCCTTTGGACAGAGACTAATCCAGTTAAAAACCCAGAAATGGGAGCGTTTTCTCTGTCAGAGTGGCGGCATCTAAAATGAATAGTCGTCTTGGGCTGCCCACTCGCTAGGAGTTATGACATTATGCATTAGAATGGACAGAGCTGAGACAAAGTGACCGGTGGAGATGCTGATACCTTCACATTCAGAGGCAACCTCTAAAGGAGCCCTTGCAGTAGAGTGCTGTGGTCCGGAGGTTATCATAATCACACTGGCCTCTTTGTCGACACACTATTATCTCCATACCTCACCCACGAACATATGAGATAATATTCTTCCATTCTTAATATACTACGCACATAGTATAGCTATTGCCAAACAAATGGCTAATTCATTTTAAGTTAATCTTTGTTGGTAAAATAGGATGTTTGGTAGTTGAGCCATTCTTTAAAGCAGACGGTCAGGAGGATGCTGAGGGATCCAGCTGTTAGCCCTAATGGCTCCCTGGGTGGAGAGGCTTTTAGTCAGGCCAGGGGGGTCTCTAAAAGCACCTCAGCATGCTGGTGTCTCAGTAACCTTACTCCGGCATGGACTCTAATGGACAGGAGCCTCTCTCTGACCGTGCACTCTTGACCTGCACGGTTTGGGAAGGGTACACACACAAAAGTCTTGGAAAGTTGATGCAACCCAAACTGTGTGCACACACATGTGTGAGTGAGTGTGTGCTCTCAGTAGGTGCATATGTGTGTTTAAGTGTGTGCGTCCTCGTTTTTTTCTCAGATTCTCTTTTCTGTCTGTCCAAAAAGCCGAGTCCTTTACCTAATCTTCCCATTTGTGTCTGTTGCTCTGTCTGGGTTAAGTTCCCTGCTGAAAAGGAGAGGTATTGAGTTAACTACATTTTGAATGACTGCTGTGATACAGACAGACCATTGTCTATTTGGAGTGACTTCACTGCCAGTACCTGAATCACAAATAGGGGTCCTGTAAAGTACATCCAGTGGGCTACAGATTATGCACACTCCGACTATGCGCGTTTGATCAAAAAACCTCTTCATCAATTGCTGCTGAGTCTTGTGGAGCAACGCCATTAGGTCAGTGAGGAGATCAAAGGTTCAATCACTGTCTTAGGTCAACTGGGTTGTGGCAGGGGGCTAAATTGAGCCCGGGGCCTGATTTTGGGCCTCCTCAGGGAGCTGTGCTGTCTGACTGGAATTTCAAGAGCCTTCTGGGAGTTTAGTATGTCTGCAAGTCTGTGTTTATCTGGCTAAGAGCAACCTGGCAGAAAGGCCCGCTGACACCAGAGAATCATGGGAATCTTCGGCGCAGCCTCCCAACAGACAGCAGTGGCTCTGGCACATGAACACACACTCATACACACACACACACACACTCCAGAACTCTTGTCTCAGTCCATTTGGTGGCGGAGATCATAACTGAAGAGACAGCCGTTTGACCCCCATACATCATTAACGCCCCATTCCCTTCAAATTATGGGCAACAGACTCGCGTAAATTGCTGATCATATCAGAACTCCTTACAGCTCTCCAGAGAAGATCTTGGTCACGCGAGTGCTCTTGCTCTGTCAGATCGCCGATGACCTACTGAAGCAAAATAAGCTGCCATTTTCTCCCTGCTGCACCCTGGTGCCACTCGCAATCTCCCCCCAGCTACAATGGCGACTGATAAGAGAACTGTGGCAGAGATATATTGCAGCACAAGCCTGTTCATAAAAATACCACTGTGCATAAGTTCAAGTACACACTCTTGGCTTATGACTTCTACTTCACTAATCACTCTGTGACAAACAGTTACCTTATGTTCAACTGCACCATGTGTTTTTTTTTCAGTCCTAGATCCCCCCCCCCCCCACCCCCACATACACTCAGTTACCAATAGATGGAGTCTTGCTCCACCCTTTCTTTCTGTTGAAGCTCAGGAAGAGTAAAAATCAGAGGAGAATTGAACTGAAGTGTCATCTCGCCCTGCCCGAGACAAATGTTGCCTGAACACTCACTCTGACATGGGCTTGCTGTTCGTAAACTTGTATATTTCCTTCTGTGACTGTAGGAAACAGACATTATTGCGCTCAGCACCTCCACCCCAACCCCCCCCCCCCAACCCCCCCATCTGATGGCCTGGCCATGCTCTACTAGATATCTCCTACACATCTATTTAGGAGACAACTTCTGCTGTTGACTTGCACCTCGCCTGTCGTGTAACCAGTCCTCCTTTTCTCCCTGCCCACCTCTTTCTTCTCTCTTTTTCTCTCTATTTTTTCTACATGCACTCCCTCATACTCTCACTTGGCTCATCACGCTGTATCTGTCTTGGAGCTGAACTCATCACTAAACTCTGTCTTCATTTCTCTCTTTCTCTCTCTTTCTCTCTCTGTCTCCATCTCTCTCTCTCGCTCTCTCTCCATTGCTTTTGCAGTATGCTGTAGGATGGCCCAGCTGTCCTTCTGTGTTCCCTGGCTCTTTCATGTGGCAGTTAATGAGGGAGCCACATATGGGCCCCTGCCTTGTTAGGGATGATTGTGTGTCAGGCTGGTGTGGGGGTGGCAGAGGTGTGCGGGTACGTCGGAGGCATCAGTGGCATGGAGTGGGCTGGGGTCGGGTTGGGGTGGAGATGGAGGGGTGGGTGGTGGTTTATGAGGAGGTGAGATGAAATGAGGAGGCTGAATTGGATGCAGAGTGGGTGGGAGTCACGTCCCAGGAAATGTCTCTGGGTGGCTTTGGACGACACACACACACACACACACACACACACACACACACACACACACACGATGTAAATCAAGCAATCTACATCATGTCACGCACAGGATGTTTTACTGTGGATGGAAATGCTGTATTGGTCTGCACGGCTTGTTCAGACTTCTCAGAGGCATTATGAAGCATCAGACAACAACAAAATTTTAGCACCAATAAATAATGGGCAGTTTGTCTTTCACCTACACTTTATAAACCTATTGGATAACTGCAGTGACTTCAGTCTTCAGCAACTGAGAGGTCTAGGTTCTGTTCTGTTTTAATCCAAGTATCTTGAAGTGTAATAACCAATAGGCAATCATCCAAATACGGACCCGCAGTGCCCTGAACCACTCTCTACGACAGGACGGGGAAAAATTGCACTTCAAGACCATCAGTTCAAATCAATCAAAGTGAGTTCAAAATGTTTCAAAGATACAAACAACAATAATTCACTTCAGTCTCATTTGAATATTCATTACGTTCACCTTGGTTGTAACCTTTCTAAACACAAAGAAGTGGCGAGTAAACTTTCATTTCAAGGGCTCAAAGCAAGAGTCGAGTACAGCCACTGACATTCTAGATAAATGCATTTATGTATATCAGATGAAAGGTCTTAATGAGATGTATTTGCTGCCAAAGTTCCTGGCGCATGAATAAAATTATGTTGCTTTTAATGCTGACACTTAGTGTTAGTAAACACGCTCAAATCCAGTGGTTCAAACAGGATTGTTTCGGTTCCTCTTTATGTTGGAAAAATTTACAGAAACCTTTGGTTCTATAAATGCTAAAGATGACTGTAAACATGGCTGAACTGGTCATGGCCACCCATAGACATGGGTACATTTGTGTTAACTTTTCCTTTGTGATGGTGGTGTGATGTAAAATATAGCTAACACTCATCAGAGTTTACCATCAGAACTGGACACACTGGAATGAACACTCCAACCCTGTTGGTGCTGATGATGTATTTACATTCAGTGCTGTGTCTTCAAAAGCTGTCAAATAAATAATTATAAAAAGTGCATTGAGCTCCTGTTTGCAAGACTTATTTTCTGATAATGAGCAGATAATGACAATACATTATCCCTTATTACAAAACCACCTGCCAAAACAAGTGTCCATGTGTAATAACATGAGTGATTGTTTATTGTTTTGGTGACTTTGGTGACACACAAAAAGTTTCCCTTTGCCGTAAGTGCACAGACAATGTGATATTTGTTGCAGTTGTCAAATAAAAGAAATGCTGAACCCTCTGAAGGCACATTGGGAAAAGCCATTCAAAGTTGTATGAAATCAAAGATTTGTGATGCATCAGTGATAAATGTCCACTGAAAGGTATGTAGGCAAACTTTGACTTGGGACACTTTCCTTTAGTTCTCCTCTACATTAGCTTTGCTCAGTGCTTATGGTCCAGTCCAGCAGCAGGTACTCTTTCCAGCCCCCCTGCCATTCCTCCATCACCTCTACCTTGCATCAGCCTGGGCCTGGTTTTTAACATTCCGGGGCGTAACAAAGTCGAGGCAGTTCAAAGGGCCGCTCCGCTAACAGCCAAACTTCAATGGGGGCGCGACTCAAAGGCTTCCCCCTTTCACTCAGGTTCCACCGAGCAGCAGTTCCACCCACAGAGCAAGGTCATATCTGAGCCTGCTCTCGCACTGACAAGAGGCTCTACCTTTCAAAGAGCACTCAGGTCTGTAAAGACCTGGAGACAAACGGGTGGGAGGAGAAAAAAGGAAGACAAGAGAAGGTATTTAAAGGGAGAGGGTGAGTAAGGAGAGTGTAGATCGCTAAAAATGAGGCCGGGGAAAAAAAGGGGAGAGAAATAACGGAGGAGAAGAAAGCAAAGTGGGGATAACAAAGTGTGGATGTGGAAAACAGAGGAGGAGAAAAGGATAGAGAGAAAAGAAGAAAGGGAGGAGAACAAAGAGTGGTTCTCACAAGATGGAGAAGAGTTGGACTTAAACATGAAGGCTGTCAGATTATGAGTCAGATTGTCATAAAATGGGGTGCTTTGTGATTTAGCAAAACTAGCCTTGACTCAGATCAGACTACTAGCCATTGTATTGTATGTGTGCATGTGGCATAGGACTAGAACTAGTACACACACACACCCACACACACCACACCAATGTGGATATGTATTTGCATCGAGACACTCATGACTTAATACAAACATGTACTTTGAGATAACCTTGATTGCAAGGTTAATTGGTATGTCTTAGACTGGGGTAACATGTCAGTATATTACAGTAATCTGTGCAATATCCTTTGAACCAGTCTGGCTTAACTCTACAGCATATTTTCACAACCACTGCATTTGAAGTAGATTCTTTGACACCTGATGCTTGAAATCTAAAAAAATGACAGGCCATTCATTAGTCAGTCCAAACATTTACTGACTAACTCATCCAATATTGTGACATAAACTCTGTCTCAATGAACTGTCCAGGGATGTCACCAAATAGTGAAATTCTACACATTTTTAGACATGTATAGACACTTGGTCTTTTAAGATTAATCTGTGCTAACTGCTACTTAAAAGGCAAAAAATCCCACTGAAACACTTTTCAAAATAAGTAAGAGATGTTCATTTCTTTTCTCTCAGAGAAGCACTTTACGCTCGGGTGTTTGAGGAGTGCGATGCTGTTTTTCATTTTTCTGTGAGTGTGCCATGTCACACCTTATTTACAATTCAATGAGGTGCCCAATGTAAGAATAACAATCCCCCCCTCTCTTTCTCTCCCTCTCCCTCTTTCTCTCTCTCTCACTCTCTATGAGAGTATGTAGTGGAGAGACCAAATGTGCGATCTGTGCTACTGTACATGTGACAGAAATAGTTAGTGTATTGTGGCTGAGTGCACAAAACTTGAACAATATGGTGTCAGGAGAAGTACATTAGAAATTGATGTCTGTGTGGGCCACAATTACGTCAATTTTCAACATGACTTCCCTGTAATGTTGTAGTGGTGTGAAGCTAATAGTCACACAACTGGAGCTGTTTTGGGGAGAAACAGTAGCTATTATTTAGGGTGTTCTGAGTAGTTAACCAGACATAATTATGTTTACACTTGACTTGAAAATCAGACCTTTTGGTATATTTGCAGTGCCATGTTTTCTGTTCTCTCTGAATGTTGGCCAGAACACTCTTGACATCCACCACTTACAAAGTAGCAAACAACAAGCAGTTTAAAATAGGGAAAACACTTTTTTTTTTACCTCAACAGTTTGTTCCATAGTATCCATCAGTCTTTCTAAAATCTTTCATGCTACTGTGCTGGGCTCGACATCACCACAGAGCGTAGATGACCTGTGAGGGAAGTATACAGGTTGCACCAATTGGATGTCGATTGTTTCTCCTTCAAGAATGTACAACTAAATGATTTGCAACAAGTCATTGTAATATCAAGCGGGCATTAGATTTGATGTTTTTTGATATTATGCAACCCCCTGAGGGGAGACTGAGCTGCCTGCTATAGCACCATGACTGGAAAACCATTTAATGCCAAATATTGATATACAGGCCCTAAGGTTTTAAGGATTTCCAAGCAACTCTCTCTTAGATGGACATAGCTTAATATTCCAGATGTGCAGGCAGAAATGTACATATGTAGTTTTTTTCTTATATTGTTGAAAAAATAGACAATGAACAAATTCATGGATGATTGATGGAAGTCTAAAACCAGCCATCAATTCAACAAAGACGTGATTTCAGTAAGAGTAGTATTAATCAAAAGCCAAGCATCTCAGAATAACAAATTTCTCAAAGGAAATTTCTCTTTTTCACATTTCCAGACATAATTGCAAAGGCTTCAGTATGGCAGATGGTTAGATATAACATACTTATCAAAATGAATGTTCCTAATACTCCTGTTAGTTCAATTCCACTTACAACCATTTAACAATTGTAAACCAGCAAAAATATCTTAAGTTTTACATACATGTGCTGTGTCTACATGAACAATATACTAGGCTACATTATCATACAGCCCATAAAGTCCCACATATTGCAACCTGTTTCCTCTCCACACATGTGAGGCACCGAAAGCCTGCATGGCTATATTAGTGTGTTCCTCTAGTCCATATCCAGATGTTGGTAAATATTCATGACACATGTTCCTGGTAACAGTCGCCAGGGCGACGCTCCCGCCAGTCAGAGTCTCCCAGTCATCCATCAAACTCGGATCAGATGTCACTCTGAGACTACTCTGCATTTTCCCCCGACCCTACAGGTCAAGTTTAATTAGGGGTTAATAGGAAAATAAATAAAGAAGGTAAAAACGCAAATTAAATCAAGATTAATGATGACCTGTGATTAGCGGCATGGCGGTGCTAAGTGTGACACTGTGACATTCACTCTGATGAGAAGTTATATAACATGACTTTAGCAGCGATTATAACGCACAGATGGAAACTTAAAACTTGAGCTTGTGAAAACATCTTCTTGCCTTATTGCACACTGAAATATACTAGATGAATGAACTGTTTTTGTTCAGTCCTGAGAGTTATGACTAAAAATCTAGATTTAACAGTAGTGTTGATGTGAAGTTGAGAATTGAGAGTTGAGAATTGTGTATTGGTTTGTCAAGGTAAAGTAACAGGCACTAGACAGGCACTACATAATTGCTTGGTTAGTTGAGCATATATAGGACCTTTATCACTGACTACTTTGTATGAATGTGGATTTCAACTTAAAGGAACCTTCATTTTGACTAGGGATGCCACAGTTTGCTATTTTTCCATAACAACCAGTAAGGAGCAATATCTTGAAATCTTCTATTTCCCTATAATTGTGTTTCACCTTTGTCATCTCCTACACATGTAGCCCATTAAGTGGTAATTTCACAGTGGCAGTAGAGTGAATCCATGGTGACTCTTCTCAAAAGAGAGAGAGAGACAGAAACAGAGAGAGAGAGAGACAGAGAGAGAGAGAGAGAACCCTGGAAAGAGGTTTGTTTGACGCAGGCAGCAGACCCCGATTTCTCAATTCATTACTTTCTTCTTTCAGCAGCGGGGGCCACCGCGCTGTCTTTGTTTTGTTAACCTACTTTTAATAATAGGAATAATTCATGGCTCCCCTCAGATGTGCAGCAACTTCAAAGCAGCCTGAGGATGCTGAGGTAGCAGAAACGCAGCGCTTTGAGCCCCAGGCTGCTGGAGGCTGTTCGCTCTGATGGGTTATCGCCTCATTGGGTTGGCCCTGCCCTGGCTTTGCAGACCTTGTTGCTTAAACCAACACCTTTGCCTCTTACTCCTTATGGAGAATATTTCATATGTTGTCTAACATATAGTTCAGCATTATGGAGAATGCTTCACATAATCAGTGGTTCTTCCCAGTCAAACAGTGTATTAGAGACTCAGTGTAATGATATTTGAAAGGTCTCCTTAGTCGTAGCTGGTGAGAGGTGTCCATATTAGCAGGCTGGATGAGGAGACAGCAGACAGGCCTACGCTTAAATCAGTGCATCAGCCAGCCAAAGAGCTGTGTCGCACAATCCCCCCGCAGGCAATGCCAGTGCCCCCATCTGTGAATGTGTGTGTGTGTGTGTGTGTGTGTGTGCAAATGTATGTATGCTCTGTTCTGCATTATTGTTTTCCCTCAAGACCCACTCACCTTCCACGCTCCGTGTCTACCTCGCCCACCTCGTCCTCTCGGAGCAAGAGAGAGAGAAAGAGAGAGTGCTGCGTTTGCCAGGGGAGGAGGAGAGAGGTGCGGGGACGAGTGTGTAGGGTGTGCTAACAGTGGCTGCTGTGGCGTAGGGGCACCGGCACTAGGCCTATGGTGGGTTTGGAGGGTGGCGAAGGGGGAGAGAAAAGCCATCAAAAGCCGCTGTAATGAATATTCATCTGTGACAGTGGCTGCGGCCGTGGCGCGTTATCCTGGCTCAGATGCCCAATCCCCCTCCGCCGCGCCATTCTGCAAGGGGAGGAGGAGGAGGGGGTAGTGGTGGGGGTGGTGGGGACCACAAAGGCCCGTGGCCAATCCCATTAGCCGACGCCGGGGCGAGTTAATGGGATTCTGCCATGAGTCTGTGCACCGCCGCCGACGCGCTCCTTTTTCTCATGGATTTCGAAACGCGGCTTTTGTGCACGCCAGCTATGCCATATTCTGGGGGAATAATGCGGGCACCATTGCCTCAGCCGATCCCCCCAAACATCGTCCTCCATTCAGACGTGGCGCGAATCAGGCATCTGTCGAGAGCCTTAAGAATTACTCCTCTCAAAGGAGCTCTTAAGGATGTGTAATTGTTTAAGGGGGAATAGAACAATCATTTGGAAAATGTTTTTATTCCTTCTCTTTGACCTCTTCTCTGTTGCCAGAACTGGCAGTGGCAAGCTGAAATGGCTGTCACTGTAAAAGGCCCATTTAGCTCTTTCCTGGGAGAAAAAATCATATGAATTTACAATTAAAGACAAAAACCATCTGTGGCTTCCCTTATGCTGTTTTTATGTCTTATGTCTAAGACATTTCCATTGGTGTCAGTATCCTGCCCATGGGAAGACTGTGTGTGAAAAGGAAGTCCTGGGGACGGAGAGGAAGTGAGGTCATCTCTGTGGGTCAGAGTGAGTCTGGCTGGGCCGCACAAAGGTCGGCAGCACACCTGGGCTCTCAAGGAGAAATAGGGAACGGTTGTGTACCTCTGACCAAATCTGTCAGTCATTAGAATGTCTAAACAAAGTCCTTGTTCTATGCACACACACTCTCACAAATACACACATGCACACACACACACACACATACACACACGCACACACACACACACACACGCACACACACACACACACAGATGTTCACAAAAAGAGACACGCACACCCTCACATCTGAGCTAGTCAGCTTTTATTAGTTTTCACTGAATCCCCATCAGACTTGCGGCCCCAGAAGGAACCATGGTGAGAGCACACATCCAAAACAGGCTTATTGAGCCAGACCAGCAGAGCTCTTTCACATCACCTTTCATTTGTGCATTCTCCTGTCATCCAAACCCCAGCCTGCACAGCCTCCTGGGTGTCTATGTTTGGGGGTGGAGGTGTAAGTGTGTGTGTGCATTTGTTTGCGCTTCCTTCTGTGTGTGTGTGTGTGTGTGTATGCGTGCATGCACATGCATTTGAATGTATGGGTTAGTGCGTATGTGTAAGTGTGGGGGTATTCTTGTGTGAGTGTGTGTGTGTGTGTGTGTGTGTGTGAGTTTGTGTCTGCTTGTGTGTGAGAGCATGTGCAGTCAGTGGTGTTTCAGGGACACACTGAATTTGCTGCCGCACTAAGAAGCCTCCAGAAAGACTCCACTTGTTCCTATCATATCAACATCCTTCAATTGCCAAACACTCACCAATTTAAGCTATTTTTTTTTAGCTGAACTTTGGTTAAACAAGTGCTTTTCAAGTTTCATCGCCGTGCCTTGGCTTGGAGTAATCTACTGTACCTGCCGATGGAATGCAGTGTTAACTCCAAGATGCACAAAGACGCAGAGTGATTAGCAAGAAAGCTCTGTCAAACATTAACAGTTATATTTTAAATCCAGGTGCTAGTTTTTTCTGTCTCTCTCTCTCTCTCTCTCTCTCTCTCTCTAAAGAACCATTGCACTAAAAAAGAGAGAAAGGAGCAACTGGGGAAAAAAAAGAAATTAAACCATGGTGCCGAGGTGTGCCTCTGCGACCGTTTAGGCAAACACAATTTAGAGCTTATCATGGCGAGCACTCTTTCACCAATCATCCCTCCCCGCACCTCGCCTCTTACTCGCTGTCTCCCATACTCCAATCCGGATCATTTTCAAATGCAAATAGCTGCACTTCACAGTAATCTCCCCCAACAGAGCGGCGAATCTATTTGCATACATAAGTTGGGCGCTATTGCCATAAGTCTCAAACAGGCTATCTGCATTTTTGAGGGAGAAAAAGACAAAAAATTGTGAAGAGAAAAAAAAAATAAATGTGCTGTGTCAAATTTAGCAGAGAAGCATAACCAAATGATTGGTCTGTTCACACAAAAAAATGAATGAGTTCCTCTTATTTTGATTCTTTGAAAGTCCGGTCTTAGATGTCCCTGGTCTTTGTCATTCTCTGTGGAAAGAAACACAAATAGGGAGCTCCGGTTTACTGAGGCATCTGTAATATTTTTTTCTGTTAGAAACTCTAAAGAGCTGAGGATGCTTTGACTCCCTATTAAACCATGAACAGTCCCAGCGCTTCACCTGCACTTGGCTAATTCAATTTTCCACAACCTTGAAAGAGGGAACCATTTCAAGTTGGCCACCATGTCACCCTCTACTGCCTGTGCAGGGCAGGTGGTGGGTAAGTCAGCAATGCTGAGACAGAGATGTTTTTGTATTTAATTGTAAGGAGATTTGTCTGATGAGCAGACTAAAGCAGGTTTAACCTTGGCTGTGCAGGTACTTATTACCTTCAAATGCCTGCAGTCCTCTAGAGTCACACTCACCCCTAACAACGCCCAAAGAGAGCTTCACTTCTGTTTATCTTCTCATTATCATATTTTTGAAACTCCACGATAAATGCTTGAACAGCATTTTACTTGCCTTGATTCGCCCCCGAGGATTGCATTTTCTCCTGGCGAATTTAATTTATTGTTTTACATGCCAAAATGATGGATTATTCTGATTTTAGATCATAACTTGACAAGCAGAGAAAAGGTACACTTAAAGGGTTTTGCTGAACATTTTAAGCCCTTGCTGTAGGACAATAAATCTTCCTAGTGCATATTTTACACTGAATCAATGCATGATGTTCCTTGAAGGTTATCCAGTTTGTGGAGGAATTTGTGATTCAAATACAGAGGCTCAGCGTTCCAGCCTTTGTGCATTCATGCCAATTATTCACAGGCCTAATTTGAGATATAATATTCCTAATGTGATTTTCACATATAGAGTTTCTGCATTAAAAAAACAACTCCTCTTGATTGTGCAAATTGATCCACAGTGACAACTAAATCCTTCAATAAATTGAAATTTATTTACATGTTCTTTATAATACATTTCTGTTAGTGTTCAGTTGGACTTCATGAACAATGAACTGATGTAATCAATAACCTGCTGAAATTCTTTTTTCTCTGTGAGGGGATGCCCTGCAAATACCCTACAGTTCTTATGGAATTTGGCATGAACAATATCCATTTAAGCCCCCCTTTCCTTCCAACAAACCCCTTCAAATCTTCGCTCAACTCCAGTGTCCCAATTTGCATAAGTCTCAGGTTACACATGCAGATCTGGAGCCGGAAGTTGGCCCTGGCCGATGACCCTCTCAATGGCGCACCCGCAGAGCTGAGGGTCTTTTGGGGTTGCGCCAGAGGATTATCTCCCTCCTCAGGGTGTGTAGTACCATTGCATGGACAAATTGATGTACCCGCTTAAGCATGCCACAGTCCCAGCGGGGGAGATGATACAAAGCCAAAAATCTCTCTTTGGCAGGACTCTCTCCAAAAATGAACAGAAAAAAAGAAAGAAAAAATATTCAACAAGCTGCCTATTAAACAACCTCGATGCCTTTTTTCTTGATTGTTACAGATCTGTGAATCCGAGGTTGGAAAGACTGACAAAGACAGGAGGAGAGCAAAAAAGAAGAGTGTGGAAAAGAGGGAAGTGGTGATGATCCCTCTTGTTCTTGTGTCATCAGCGATTGCACCTCATTAACAAGTACAGGTCTATAGGGTTGGAGGTGCAGAGGAATGAAGAGTGGGTGAGAGAAAAACAGAGAGAAAGAGAGCGAGGGAAGAGAGAAAATGAACAGAGCAGTCTGAGGTGGAGGCGAAAGAAGAAGAAAAGGAGCAAAGGAGAGAGAGAGAGAGAGAGAGAGAGAGAGAGATGACACCCTACTGTGTCTCTGGAGGAAAGCGAGGCCTCTCCCCTTGAATGATTGCTCTGTTATTTATCGTTGGTCTGCAGATCTGATGAGATGTGCAGTAGCAGCAGCCGCACACAAACACAGCAGCCCCAGTCCTGGCCCATCCCCAGCGCTCCCTCAGTGGACTGACAGCTCCTAATGGCCGGCCGGCATGCAGTCGTAGCCCCGGAGCCCTCCACAGACAGCCACCAACAGAGCCCAGGCACGCTGCCAGCACAGTTCTGTGAGTCAACACCAAACACACTCATCATACGCCTCTGTTGAACTGATTCGGCCATTAAACATCATCCCATACATCAGCTCTCTCCTGACTCAGTTTGCAGAGAATGGTGAATAAAATCACCCAAAAAACTGTGGATAAGACTATTTGTTGTGAAAGCAAAAGGTGAGAGGAGATATTATATCCTTTGTTATTATATCCCTTGTTATTAAACAATGCAATGAATATTTAGCGAAAGACTGATAAGCCGCACAAGCAATTAAGCCTTGTGGTCACTCATGTTGCTGGTGTCTCATTCCAAACTGAGAGCTCACACCATAAGAAGCTGAATGTATTAGTGCTCTCAATTACCAACATGACCAATCAGATATGCTTCATTTGCTGACTAGTGGAGTAGCATGTTGTCAGTTATTCAGGGCCTGTACTTGTAATTAATAATGCAACCAAGGAACATGTCCACCGTGACTAGCTAATGTAACTGTTATTTAATTAACTTCTAATGATGTTTCTCCCCCCTTCCCATGTAACTTACAAGGGATGCCATTTGCAGTACCATGATGAGTGTTTTTTTTCTTTTTGTAACACTGCATCAGATATTATCCCACGTCTTCACTGTAAGGCTCATATTGAAAATTAGGAGTGAGAAAACTTCTTTGGTTTCATCTTAGGAACTGCAGACGTCTTCCATCAGTTTGAAGAAGAGCTAAGACAAAAAAAGGGAGAAAAAAAGAAAAGAAATCTTGTGTAAGGCTGTGTGTGTATGTTGATCAAGGTGCGATCAAATACATAGAAAGGTCTGACAGTAAATAATACATTAGTGCCCATACAAAGACAGCGCCACAGGCGGTATGCCGTGCAGGAGGCACTGGGGGATTTCAGCATGTCCTCGGGTTATGCTCATCTTTTTCTGCTGAGTCGACAGGGCTCTAGTGAAGGAGTTCAGTGGCGGAGCGCTTCGCAGTAGCTAAACGCCTGTACTTTTTCAAGGGCGACAGAACATCGTCAAACCCACACGAAACTTCCCACAGCTCTCTACAGACACTGAGTGTGAACTCATTGAAATTCACATTCAGTGTGGACCCTCTGAGGCACAGGGCGTGCAAGAATCCTTTCAGTTTGTGGTATTAACTGAGTAGGTAGTTAGCTAATATGGCTCATGTTAAAGCTAGATGGTGATAGGCCAATCTATTGCAGCCAGCATCTGTGGTTCCCGTGTGCAAAGGATTTTTCTGTCTGTATCAGTGGTGCTAATGGTGGTGAGAGCTGACTGTAAACAAGGCCCTGAGTGGAGGCCCATGGAGAGCAAAATTGAGCTGAGGAGCGGCATCAATCAATTAGCAATTAGCTCAGTGCTAATTAGCCATCCCTTGTCTCCACTTTGGAGTCTTTACAACAGCATTGATTAGCCTGAAAAAAAAAAACTTTCTGGATAATATAGTTTAACACTGTAACATTTTGAGCACCAGTTGCCAAGACAATGATGGACAGGATTTGCGGTAACACTTTCTATGAACCCAATATTCATAAAGCATTATAAACATATTCATTCATTATAATGCATTCATAAAGCCTTGACATTGTTATGACATTAGTGTTTAATGACTGAACTCTTAAGGCATTAAACTGTTACCATATAAGCCTTTTCAACTTGAAGTCATGAAAGCATCATGAAGCTTCATTTGTTAATTATCTTTTTATATGTCCAATTCCTCATGTCAAACAAGAAGATATACAAGTGGTCAATGCATACTTTATGTAAATTGAGATGAACACATAATTACTCATGAAAATCAATAAGGCACCATTACAGACAATAAGTAAAATGGTAGGCTGTGTCCCTAGTATCAAAAGCCTAAAGAGGCTTATAAGGCTTTGTGGCACTTATATGATAACATTATAATACCTTTTGAGTACAGTCATGAGAATGTATGAACAGTTATATATACTGATGTCATTAGCTATAAAGTATTATGAATGCATTACAACCTTTATGAATCTATCATATGAATCTATTAATTGGTGTGCCCAGTATTTTCTATAACAGTTCACCATATCAAATACTGTTACTTATATATTACTTTTCTTTTTTAAAAGAGACATGCAGTACCTAAATCCATATTATAGATGTGAGTGGATTAAAAAATCAGAAATGTAAGGTCCCTCTAAAACATATTTTGTAAACAGTATTATCTATTAAACAAATGCAAAGTCCATATATAATTACCCTAATACACATTCACAACACTCACCTCTCTTAGCAGATGGATCTGTCTAAAGTTAAGTGAATAGCTTTAGATACAGAACAGACATTGGAAGACCTAACTACTAATGACCAAACTTGCAAACACTTTCAGATGCTTGTAAAAGTTAATTCCCATTTCGCTATGTTGTTGGTAGGCTACCATACTCCCACACACTATGCCTCTGCCACCCTCATTCCACAATGAGTTGTGATGACAATTTTATCCCATTGCAATTACTGTGAAAAATATAATAAATTAAAGTATAAAAGTAAAAGTGGACAAAAATGTGTTCTCTCCACTGACTTATGCATAACTTTTGCATTCTCACGCATAGCCATTCCTTTCACTTCATCTGGTAACTATATTAACATGCACACCATAAACTTTATTTATTTAAATTGTTTTTTAAAATTTAGGTAATAATGACAATTAATGATTCAATAACAATTAATAAAAACCCTGACAAGTGAGTTTGGCTATTTGAAACAAACACAGAGGCCACAAGGTATAAACAGTTGACAGGTAACATCTGTCAGCAGGGCCTTGTGGCACCTCCCGACTCACCTCAGGGCCCCGCCCTGTACCCTTCCCTCGCTGCCACTCGCTGTCCTTCCACCAGGTTTCACTCTGTCAGCACAGCCAACATGCTGACGGCACTGAAAAAAGAACCACAACTCCTCCACCTATTAACATTACAGTCGCATATCATTTAACGTCGGGGATGAAGGCCACGGGAAGAGGTCTCGCCGGTAATAGCTAATCTTTTAGCCTCAGTAAGCACCAGGTCTCTGCATGCAAAGAGGGTGGTGATGATATTGTGACTCCCAAAGTGGGGCATTTCTGTAATTTTGACAAGAATAAGGCGTAAATAAAAAATATCAACACTGTTTGTGCTATTCTGGCCTACAAAATCATTCTCTTTTATGGTTGAATTTCATTCATGTTCAAAGAGGATAGAAGAGCTGTATACTCGCCATCTTACAAGTGGCTTGATTACGCTTTGAGACACAACTAAGGACAGACTATTATGCCCTCTTTTTGTTAGCTTTGCTTGTTTGTCGCATAGGACTGCTGGAAACATACACACATGCACGCACACACACACACACACACACACACACACACACACACACACACACACACACACACTAACTTTCAAACCTTGCATCCTTATATGTAACCCAGTGGCACAATTGCTTTCGAGTAAAAAACGTGAATGGCATTCTCTCTGTTTTAATTGAAATGCAAAGTACAACAGCACAGCCGGCCCCATAGAAAACTCACTGCGCCCCTCTGCCGCGCTGATAAAGGCTGAAGCTATTTCTCTGGCTATCAGCCTGGTCATGTGTGTAATTGCCTTTTGGCTAAAAATGCACCAATGTACACTAAGCATAAAAAAGAGTGGCAGCTCAATACAATACTGTCCATAGAAGCCAGGTATAATCTGTCTTTGCACAAAGGGATCAGGGCAACACTGGGGTGTGCGGTCAAATAGGAGATCAAGGCAAATACACCTTCAGATGGGGAATAAAAAAGCGGAGTGGGGTGTTTTTTCTTTTCCTTTTTTTTTCTTAAAGTGAGTTTCCGGTGGAGGCTGAGAATGTGAAAGTGGATAAGCGAATAAGAATTTAAATGAGCTCCTAGGACTTGGCAGGGTTAGGACCGTTGGTGAGGCGCACAGATGCTCTGCTCGTATTGATTGGCTCGAAGGTCACAGCGAATGTAAACTTCACCCCCTACACACACACACACACACACACACACTCACACACACATACACACATACACACAGTCACCCTATCCCTACCCCCTTCAGAGATTCGCCTCTGTCAACTTGACCGTGAGCCAGTCAGCGCCAGCTACCACCCAAATGACCTCTGAACGTTGACCTTTGTGGCCTGCCCACTGCAAGAGGTGACCCTCTGTCACCTTGGGCTCCAACTAATGTTGGGTTTAACCCTTTGTGGTGACCTTTTAACCATTTCTTGTCCGTTTTCAGGTGAACTTTTGGGAGGAGCAGATGGAATGGTTAGCAGGTTGGGAGCATAACATGGGTAGGCGCGACAACTACACACACACACACACACACACACACACATACACACACACACACACAACCCCCCCAACGCCCTCTTTGTGAATGTGACCTGTGCTCCTTTGCCTTAGCCCTTCTGTCTTGCACCTCCCCCTCCTCAGCTCTGTGGAGTACCTCAAAATGTGGGTTAAAGCGAGTCAATAATGTTTCACAAGGCCAAGATCTCTCCCCAGTGACATGGGCTGTCTGAAGAGCCCTGACATTTATTTAGAGAGGAGCCGAGAGAGAGAGAGAGAGAAGCAGGAGGAGGAGGAGGAGGAAGGTTGGGGGGGGGGGTCTGAGGAGATGCAGAGAGAGGGAGTTCAGGGTGAGCAAGATGTAGACTGCTGACTGCTGTGCTCTATCGATTCCTATAGTAGCGCAGACAACATACATACACACACACATACACACACGCATGCACTGACACACACACAAAAACACAACAACTTTAATAAGGTGAGTTGTTACTAATTCAGTGTACACACACACTCCAGTACATACACATTTGCACAGGCTGGACAATATCAAATCAGAATGCAACTGCACGCATTCTCGGCTGTTTCACTGATTGCATCATAACCATCTTTGCTGATCAGACAAATTCTAAATTTTATAAACTCTACTGACAAAGAAGTCTGGGTTTGAGCCTTAGTTTATGACTGCCTGAACAATATTTTCAAAACTTTGCTGTTTCTCAAACTCAGTTGAACATCTGCTATATTCTTTGCATCACATTACTAATATAGAGTGTCTATTATACAGTCTATTCTAAATATTCATATTGTATACACTTATCTCATTGATTTGCATTGCAGCTCAGTGCTTTCTATCATATATTTTTCAGCTTTGGCCCCACATCACCATAAACACACATGGTTAAACGCCTCGTGGCAAGACCCAGCAAGTCGCCGGGGGTTTGAGACTTGGGAGCTTCGAGACGTTCCGCAGCAGTGAGTCACTTTGACGGGTTGTCAGTGTGTTCGCTTGTCTCTGTGCTGTGCTTATTGACCATAGGGAGGACGGTGTGTGTGTGTGCGTGTGTTGGCCTGGGTAGTAGAGCCGAATGCACCAGGCGGCGAGTGAGTGAGCGTGGTCCGGGGGAGCGGGAGAGAAATAGCAGCAGAATATTTATAGAGATTTGATTCAGATCTCTCAGAGGATGAACGCATGCATTCTGAGGACTGAGCCTCGGGCAATACAAAACAGAAGGTCAGACTCATAGATTTACTGCTTACATAAAAACACAACAAACCCGAAAGAGAGAGAGAGAGTGAGGGGGGGGGCAAGGAGGGAGGGGTAGTCTTCCAGTCCTCACAGTTTACCTTGAGGCAGAGTTGGGCCTTGGAGAAATATAGATTTGTTTTTTTCCTCCCTCGTTTTTTTCTTGTTTTAGATAGCTACCCTTCCTGTTTCCTCTCCTTCTTGTCAGATCAAAAATGTGGGTGTTGTATTAAATCTGACAGGTACTGGAACTCATATCAAACTCAATTTGCTACCATAGTTTTGATATCTTTCATCCAGAGATGAAACACTTCTGAATTATATTTCCATACATGGGCAACAGGTTTTTAATTGTTTTGTGTGGTTGCTTTTCTCCATATGATGGAGTAAACATCCCATATCCGTCTCATTCATTCATGTACGACTTTGCCCACCTTGTTAAAAAAAGAATTCCTGACAATACCATTAGTGTTATTACATCTGAGAGCATCCCCGTTTTATTCTTATTAGTTTATCTTTAAAGTCCTTCCAGTCTAAAACCTTTATTCATCCATTTGCTCTTTGTCCATTGTCCTCCGTCGGGCTCTCTCATGTCCAGACATGATCAATAGGTCATCAGACAGTGGGGTCAAAGTGCAGGGGTCAATTCTAGTCTGATCAGGTATGGCTGATCAGTGCGTGAGGGTTTGGGGGTTTGGGAGGCGTAGGGTGGATGGTGACGGTGGTGAGGTGATGGTTGTTGGGGGGTTTAGGGAGGTGGGGGTAGACAGGATAATAGATAATGGTGATTCAGAGCCCTTAAGAGAGGTGGGCATACCCCCTCTTTCCTTCCACTATCGATAGCGCTCCCTTTAAACAGATTATTTATTCTGAACTAGAGGGCAGGGATGTGAGCTATTGATCCAGGCACTGGCTCACTAGGAGGCTTTGAACGAAGGCCATCTGAGCCAGTGGGTAAAACCAGGGTGAGAAAATGGGCTCTTCTAAAGCATTTAAAACCAATGGCTTCTTCCAAAGAATTTCAAACCAATTGTCATAATATGAAATGGGGTGTGTGGTGCCTGTAGTGTGCTAAGTACTGTGGTGTACAATAATGAATCAAGTTTATGCTCTGTGGACGGCTACAAATGTGTGCTGGTTTATTGATGACTGACAGTGAACTTGACAGTGGCAGATTCAGCAGCAGGGAAATGTTCAATGCACTGTACCAGGAGAGTTAACAGTGGTAATGAAAATCAGAAGCCTTTGTCAAGGGCCGAGTTTCACAGGTAGTTTCCGGTGCTCCGACGCCATCAAAGTGTTTAGAGTGTGAGTGCGCCGCCCTCTCCTATCTCTGCTGGAGTTACCCAGTGTTGTGATTCCATTCAGTAATCTCGTGCTGATAGAACAAAGGCCCGTGTGTTCAAACAGCAATTACTCCCTCGTCTTTGGAGATACTGTCCGGGCATAATTGGATTTAAATGAACTCAAATCTCCCTTTGTTATGGCAAATAACACGCAACGCTTTTTAATTAAGATCGCTAGGGCTCGAGTAATGATACCGTGCCACGTGGAGAGCCGCCGCTGCTTTCATCTGGCGGTCTTCAAACGGCGATGAGAGGGGCTGAGGCAGCGTCGCGGCGCAAGCTGGACGGCCCACTGTCTGGCTCAGGGGGGGGGGGGGGGGGCGCCGTAATTAAGATCGGACTTTATCTGCCGCATCTGCGTTCTGCTGCTCTGAAGATGAGATTTGTGCCGGCCGTTCAGAAACGTAGCATAGCAGACATTGGAGCTTGCAGGGACGGGTAGAGGGCTGTGGGGGTGGATTGGAGGTGGCAAGACAGCTGGGGGGCATACTGAACCCTCTACTCACCTGGGGGGTGAGGGAGATTGGGGTTAAGGAGCAATCTAGGTGTAAGCTAATAGGTAATGGGGGTGTAGATGTGTCTCAGAAGGAAAATGTGGAGGTGCACCTTGTGGAGTAAAATTGTTTCTGTAATTTTATATGGGCTGTACAACATCTAAATCTATTTTTCTTTCTTTCCTATGATATATGTGAGAAATTAAACAGCTACTCTGTCAGTTGTAGGTACTGTTAATTGCATTATTAGACACTTATTACTATTTAATTACTATTTATGTCTTTTATAAGTCATTGGTTGATAATTAAGGCAGTGCATAAATACTGTTCATCAATCCTTGCCTGAAGAAAAGCATATTTTTTTCTCTGCCCCATTTTCAAGAGTTGGAGACTTTGAGAGGGCATAATGAACTATTCACTCCACTTTGAGAACTTTTTTGTAGGTCATGAGCTATTGTGTCATCTTTAATTTCACCTACAGTTGAGAGAGGGCTTGACATCAGTGGCTCTTTGTCTTCAGGGCAAATGATGGTGCATGAAAATGACACACTTGTTGAGAGAGAACTGATTAAAAACTGATTGCTGTCGTTCAGTCAATCAAATGCCTAGCTCAACTCTCACAGGATAGTAATGCCTCTTCAGTACCATCCTTATCTGTGCCCGATCCCCCCTCCTTTGCTCTGACAATATGAAACTAAATGATTTGCTTATCAGAGAGCTTGAAACACACTGACTGTGAGATCACACTGTGCTGTACACATGCATTATCTAAAAGCTGGGGATACTGTCAAGAAACATGCATCTTCACAGAGCCCAATAGTGTTAATCTGTACCAATGATTACATCTTATAGGCTCCCTATCCCTCACCATCACCTTTAAATGCCTGGAACCAATACAGGGAGAAGTGGATGTCTTACTGGAGTCCAGGAAGAGAGAGAGAAATGGCGTTGGAATACGCCTGCAATATTTCAGAAGCACAATTATGCAATAAGTCAGAGAGAAGAAAAGGAGGGGGTGTAGGGGTGTGTGTGACTGTGTGTGTGTGTGTGTGTGTGTGTGTGTGTGTGTGTGTGTGTGTGTGTGTGAGGGAGACAGAAAGATATCTGGTGGGAAAATTACCCCGGCTGACATAAGAGTGGAGTACTATGTATAATACTGTATCAGTAATTCCCCTAAATGACTCACCATACCATAATTGAATTTTTGTGATTAATACATTGTGATTAGTAGGCTGCCATTGATGCCTTTATTCACATGGGTCCTAATATGAGGCGTCCATTTAAATGTAATTTTAGAAGGGATCAGACACACACACACACACACACACACACAAGCAAGTGCAAAAGCAGACGTGCAGAGTATGAGCATATTATTACACACACACATCGGCTCAAGATATCAATGTGACAAAGGAGTTATTCTACGGAGAGGCGATTACATGACAAATACTTGGGGGGATCAGATAATGAATAAGCCATAATTAGATTAATAGACTTGCACTTGAACTTGGCATCCTGTAATGTATCATGGTACATCATTTGCCCTGATTCACACTCACTCTCCCCCACTCACAGCGCTCCCTGTGGCCAGGGGTGGTGTCACAAATGCTGAAGCCAACATAAACACGATGCACGATGGTTGGCTGATTTCATATAGTGTCGACTCTGCATTCCTATGGCGTCTCTTCTCTCCTGAAGGTTCAAAGCCACGTCATGAAGGGGAGATGATTGATAGGTTTTATTTGTTCAGTACAGCTGGGTCCAATGCCGTGCCCAAAGCTAGTTCTCATCAATCAGAACGTGAAACTTGCACCCCTCCCATCTCTCGAGTGTGGATAGTGGCCTCTGCCCACCCCCTCTCCCCGGTTCTGTTATGGTGCATTCAGCAGCTCAGGCTAAACCAAACCTGGCCTATATGCTATATATGTGTGTGTGTGTGTGTGTGTGTGTGTGTGTATGACAGAGGACATAGATGTGTTTTCTATGTGTCCACCACCAGGTCCTCTTATGATGTCCCCTCTGCTCCCAAGCTGAATTGAATACAGAACGGTGGGGACTCCAGCGTCTGTGTGCCATCTTGCATGGAGCCGATTTAATTACTCCATGGTTAAATGTCTTTCCATTTCTGCTGAGGCTTTAAATTACACAAGCCTTTGCACCCGTTCCCACCCCTAACCTCCTTCTCTTCTTCTTCTCTCCCTCTTCCCCCCCTCTCTCTCTTCCTTTCTCTGTCCCTAACTCTCACTCTCACTCTCATTCCTCTCTCCTTTTTCCTAGCAGTTGTAGAGCACAAACTAATTCTCCTTAAAGTGTCTGCAGCTGCCTGTGTATTTTACGCTCTCTTACTCCAACAAATTGGACTTGGGCGGCCGCAGGAGTACAGAGAGGGTGATTCTTCCATTATCCAGTCCACTCCTCCAAACAGACCATTCCCAACACCACCCAATGCAAATATGAGCCCTCCACCACCACCATAACAAAACTAGCAGCAGTAATAACTACAGGAGCTGACAGCAAACACCAGACTCTACTCAATTACCGACTAGTATATAATAGTATGTCATTCACAATTTTTTTGTATTTTTAAATTTTATTTTTTGTAAAAAAGGTGTCGTTTAAATATGGGATGCTGTAAGGTGCGGAGAATGGTAGCAAGGCAGCAGATGGTCCAGCACTGCTGTGGCTGTTGGAGTCATGTGCAGCGAACCCCAAACTGTAGGATTTTACACTGGCACAGCAGGCTGTGGTTAAGACTGGCAGTGTGGGTGACACAGGCTCTGTTATGTGTGTAATTGATGGGGACTGCAGATGGGCAAGACGGGGGGTAGGGATAGGGCAACCCGGAAAAAGGACGAGGACGAGGACGAGGAGGAGGAGGAGGAGGAGGAGGAGGGGGAGGAGGAGGGGGAGAAGGAGGGGTGTTCCTCCCGAACTCATTCCCCCGCCACCGTGTTTGCTAACACACACGCCCCGACACAATAAGAGGGGCTGAGGGAAACATTCACCCCCATTTATTAGACCCCTGTGTGTGTATGTGTGTGTGTGTGTGTGTGTCTGTGTGTGTACGTGTGTGTGTGTGTGTGTGTGTTACATCCATGCATGTGTAGATCCGAGGACCCCCAGTCAGTCGTGTCACCTGTAAACCAGACCATATAAATTTGACTGCCATGAATTAACAAGGGTTGCGTAGACTACCAACCAGAGGATGGCACAACATGAACATTTATAGTTGTGTAATTGTATCCCTCTATGGTTGGGAGGGCATTTTATTATGCCCCTGTGCCCATTAAGTACATTCTAATCCTGGGCCCCGGCCCCAGGTGTAATGGGCTATATCTGGGTGGTGAACAGCATGAGGGGATAAGGTAATAAACTGATTAGTTGAATTCTCCGCGGCTGTTGATTACAACTCAACTCGTCTCCAGAGTGGGGTGTAATTAGGCCAATAATCTCGGCTCACACATAGGCAAGGCAGTGATCCAGGGCTCTCGGGTGTAAACTTACACACATGCAGACATACCAGTATGTGTGCGTGCGCGCGCACACACTCATCACACACACATGGCACATGTGCACTTACAACACACACACACACACACACACACACACACACACACAGACAGACAGTGATACACATACCAGCATGTGCATACACACACACACATACACACACACACACACACACACACACTTACATACTCACATACACATAACACATGTGCACAAGTGATACACACCCAGACAGACAGCGAGACATATACCAGAATACACACACACACTCACATACAGGCATGCATGCACAATACACACACACTGTGCATGCACAATACACACACACAAATGTGCTCTTGCATACACATATTTGTACACATCCACGCATACACACACACACGCACACACACATACATTGCGTGGTTAAGGGAAGTCAAGCATAATGCTTCCTCATGAGCCAGAGACATGAGCTGAGCTGTGTCCTCCACCAGGATAATTGGTAGTTACATGGAACAGATGCCCTACACCTGAATGGAGTCTTACATTTTGTGTAGTGTCGCAGAGAAGCTTCAAATTCACTACGTGAGGCTCAGAAGCACCAAAGAGCTTCCACTGCCTTATGTCATCTTTTAATATCTTTCTGCAACTCAGCTGAAGGGGAGATTGAAAATCACTCACTCGCTGCATAGTTACTTACAGGGAAGTCTGATTACTCTTTAGCTGTATCTAATTCTTAGTAGTCATACCTTTCTTTCCATCACTCTTCCATCACCCCCTCCCTCTCTCTCTCTCTGTCTGTCGTTCTCTTGCTTTTGGGGCCAGTAATTACTACAGAAGCCCAACATGGTTCTTCCCTTCCCTTACAACACTGGGTTTATGCTGGTTGGGGGTTGGGGGCTGGGGCGGCTGAGGGGGGAGTTAGTTTACTGAACAGTTGCAGCTGGTTTGTGCAGGAATTAATCATGATGATTAATTGGGCTTCAAGTCAAATATCCACAGAGCGACTTCAAGCTGACAGGCGTCACGCTCAAATTGACACTGTTTTAAAAAGCAGCAGATTGATTTACAGGCCAGCCTAATGAACAGCGTGCCCACAAGCAGAGGGAAGATGGACTGAGTGAATGTGTGTTTTTGAGTTTGACCCTGAGCTGTCTCTCTTTCTCTCTCCTCTTCCCTTCTTCCTTCTAATTCTCACTCTCTCTCTTTCTTCATGTTCCTTTCCTATTCTGCTTCCTCTCTTTTATGCTTTTCTTCCTCTCTGGCTGTCTCACTCAATCTCTCTCTCTCACTTTCTTTTTTATTCTTCCATTTTATATTTGCATCTCTTCCCACTCTTTTCTAGTCATGTCTTCTGCTGCTGATGTTCTCTCTCTTTATCCCTCCCTCCCTCCCCCACTCTCTCTCACTTTCCTCACCGTTATCGGCCTGTCCCTTCAGCTCTCCGGCACAGATGTGTGAGCCTTGCATTAGGCCTGTTTTTCCAGCCCACTAGTCTGGTGCAATCCTGCCATTGTCATTCTTGGCATTTCCCTCTTCTCGGTGCCCTGACCTTTATATATGGAGTTACTGAGACGTTTTAAAGAGCAGCGGGAGAGACACCAGTTTGGGAGGATTACGTATGTCCACATAGACTGGCTGGTGCTGATGCTGCACCGGATTAAAAGCTATGCTTTAGTAGCTATAGAATAGCACTGATAACTACTGTGTAACCGCAACTATATCATGACAGCTACATATGTAATATAAATTATATTACTATGCCATAGCACACCTGTGGAATAGAACATCTAAGATACTATAACAATAATGATTCTGTACTACACTATATTGGCTCTATAGTTAACAATATAGTATATAACAATATAGTAACAACTAATGGCACTCAGGTAATCTGAGAATTCTTATAAATAACCTACACAAATTATGATGCAATATTTTGGATCTTCCTCCTAACACACATTGATTATTTGTAGTGAGATACTCATTAATTATTAGTTATCAGTACAAGTTTATCCTTGTGTACAGTATATCCTTGTGGATATTACTGTAAATACTGAACACAATGTATACTTGTGTGTGTGTGTGCATGTATGTGCGTAGGGGTAGATAGACTGTGTGTTATGTGTAGTGCGTGTTTGTGTGTATTTCTGTCTTACATACATATGCATGTGTGTGTCTGCGAGCGCATGAAGTTGGATCCATTTTGCACTGAGCACACCATCGGTCTGCACCCACAAGCAGTTCTTTTGAGGCGGCTGTAATCCACCTATTGTGTGGCCATTCTTCAGTGTTGGATCAGTGCGCTGAACTCACGCTGGCCCTCTGCGCTGTAACTGAGCCCAGGTTTTTCATGGCCGCCCTCCTTCACCAGCTCTACTGCCCATCTCAAGTGTGTATGTACAAGTGTGTATGTGTATGTGTATGTGTATGTGTATGTGTATGTGTATGTGTATGTGTATGTGTATGTGAATGTGAATGTGTATGTGTGTGTCTATCCAGAGGTGTGCAATTGACACCAAACACCCCTCAAACATAACACACACACACACAAACACACACACGCACGCTTCCATACCGTTACGCGACCACTTGTTCCAGCCCACTGGCTCTTGTCCTACCTCCCTGCCATGCATGTGAGAGAGAGAGAGCGCCGCTTGTCACAAAACCCTCTTACTCCCACCCCCACCCGATCCCCAGTTACCCCCTTTTTCATTCCCATCTGGGAGGCCCCCCGGCCCATGAAGAATGACCAGTGGCCCCCTGTGCCCCCACCAAACACTCACCACCACCACCACCACTCCCCCCAATGGAGCAAGCGCACCTGCTGCAGTTGAGGACAAAGCAGTGAGGGCTGAACCCAGCCCTGTCACCCCCGCCGCTCCACTCCTCTCCTCTCCACTCGGCTCCGCTCTGCTCTCTCGACTTCACACTCTGCTTCAGTGAGTGGAAAGAGGGAAAGGGAAAGAGGGGGGAAATCCACAACAGCCAGTAGGGGGAGATCAGACAAAAGAGAAATAGAGAGAGAGGGAGAGAAATAGAGGGATAGAGAGAGATGGAAGATGGAGAGAAAGAAAGGGTGAATATTTTGTGTTTGGCTTAGTTTTTTTTGTTGTGTTCCAGAGAAACAGAGAGACGGGGGTATTATGTGTGTCCAGCATTAGGCTGTCTGCTCCTTATATGGTCTGTTTGGATGTTTTGCAGATGTGTTCAGTTCTCTGTAGAGAAGCACTCCAAGCAGTCGGCAGACTTCTGCCACAAAACCCTCTGCACGCATCTCACACATGGATGTAACCACTGTGAAAGCAAGAGTGCCACAGGTCAAAGTGTGTGTGTGTGTGTGTGTGTGTGTGTGTGTGTGTGTGTACTCACAACTCTCAATCTGAATAGCAAATATATTCAGGGGTCACTCACAAACACACACAGAGAGAGAGAGAGAGAGAGAGAAAGAAAGAGAGAGAGAAAGAGAGACAGCGAGTTTACACACAATCACACACACAAGAACACTAGCAGTCAATCCATTTATTCAGGGCAACTGGCACCAAAGGGGCTGAATAGAGCTATTTGGTCAGGCAGCCGTATCCCTTACCCGTGCCTGAGATACAGCAGAAAGGGAATACCATGGATGGACCGCTAGATAGGACAGGAACCCCTCAGCAGAGAAACACTAGATTCTATGTGACAGCACAGAAAAAGGGAGAGAGAGAGAGAGGGGAGAGAGATACCTTTCTATCTTATGTTTACAGTAGTTTACAGCAGCTGTGTGTATTACTGCAATGTGCATTACCTTGGGCAAATTCAAATACAAAGTAAACACTTTATTTCTCTCTCTGTCTTTCTCACACGTTGACACACACAATCACACACACACACTCGTGCATGCTCTAACATGCAGACACACACACACACACACTACTGTATACACACAAAGAACACTCACCATGTCAATACATGCACATACACATGCACATACACATACAACATAAACACACACTCACACATCACACCACAATAGATGCTTACACACACACACACACTCTCTCTCTCTCTCACACACACACACACAAACACACGGTGTGTTTGTGAGTGGCAGGCTGGAGCGGAAGCTGGCTGTTGGGGTGTCACACTCGGGCTGCTGACACCCAGGCGTGTGATTGCAGCAAGGGGGAAATTGCAGATGCACTGATCAGGAACGCCATTAAACACAGCAACACTGCACAGCACCATTTACCCACACCTGCCAATTCAGCCCGGATTGCTCCCTCTGCCACCGCTCCTCCATTCATCTGTCTGTCTGTCTGTCTGTCTGTCTCTCACTCTCTCTCTCTCTCTCTATGCCCATGTTTTTATGTCCCCTGCTCAACCCCTCATTCCCTTAACCACTGATTTCTCCCTTTCATCTGACTCCCAATCACTCCTTTCTCTTCCTGATTGCTGCCAATGGAAGCAGAGTGTAAGTGCAGAATACATGCAACTTCTGGGAGTCACATTTGAACAGATTGTTTTTCTGCCTTAAATTCGGTCTCTGTGTCATCCTCTGCTGTGCAATCAGGTTATATGATGACCTGCTGGTCCTTGTTAGTTATATGATGGGTCAGTCATAGACAGACATTTGTTCAGAGAGAATGGTTTTCTTATAACATGAACTCTTGATGACCGTTTACGATCATTTAAGACTGTTTTTAGGTATTCTATCCTGATACAGTGCAAAAGTGTGTGTGTGTATGTGTGTGTGTACATGTGAGTCTAGTATTCTGGGACAAGCACTTTTAGTATCACAATAACGCTTTGACGTACACAAGTAAAGTGTATCAAAGTGCTACTAAGTGGTGATCATATGCCACTAAAGTGCTTCTGCTCCCTAATCATATGCTATTGTGTGTTACCATGTTACCATTTAAGGATACAGTGGGTTACAAAGGGTTATTTGATATTATGTGTACTAGGAATGGGATGTGAGAATATATGGTCTGCATGTCCTGTCCAGAATATAATATTAGTATATTACAATGCTGTAATGAGAACTGATTAGAGTGATAAAGAACTGAAGCAAATGTACATCAAATGTACAATAAAAGACAGGCTATTATTAATGTGTTTTGTTGCTCTAAGGATAGTGGCATGGTAGCACAAAGAGAGTTTGGCCCTCTGATCTGAGGCCTTTTAATTATGGTCCTCCCCACCCATTTCTCCCTGACTCTCCAAACTGGAAGGCAACCATGAAAGTCATGGTCATTTGCCTTTGTATTATGTGCAGAGGGGAGGGCTAGAGAAAAAAAAAAACAACAACAGCAACTACAAAAGTAACCTTCAGCCATGTGAGGACGGAAGAGGGCTTTGATTGGGCTTATCAAAGCATCTCTCCCCCCAACACACACACAGACACACACACACACACACACACACACATACACTGCTATACTGCACCCCTCCCCCACCCTTTCTGTGCACCAGCAGTGAGTCTGTCAAGGTCAGGATGTGCGGTGTGTTGAATGTGAGTCCAGCGCAGGCGATGCTCCCATTTACTGGCTAATCCACAGATGTGCTCCGAAGAGGAGACCCATGTCAAACATTAGCAGGGTCAGAGGTCAGTGCTAAACGCTAAGCAGTTGGGGTGTTTCTACTTTTTGATGTTCTCCTTGATGTTGTCGTGTGGCAGACCGCTGGACCAGGTAGGAGGAAATTGATGGTGATTGATGCACAGACGAAGTTCGGTCATGGGCTTTAGCAACACTCCTTGCTATTGGGAGTTCTGGTAGATAGGAATGGTTTGACTGCAGCCATAACTAGGCCAATGACAAATCTCCTGCGAAACATCTACTGCCTTTTCCTTTGAGTTCAGCTTGAGCTCCTTAATCTACGCAACACTGAGAAACAGGCAATTGCGTTTAGTGATACATGACCAACTAAGAATGCTACATGTATAAAATATATGGTTTCTTTTCATCCACTGTGACACACATAATCCTAAGTACCTCAGCTGGCCTCGGTGTGTTGTTTTCTGTCATAAATTGGCTAAAATAAAGCTGTCTGTTAAATGAATAAAAGTGCAAGTATGTAAATCTGCTTTCAAAAGCTGTGCTGATGCATGAGAAGGATTCGTGGTCTTTGGAAGTCTGCCCATGCTCACTCATGTCAGTTAAGTTTTCATTAGTCACTCCCAAGTTCCTTCTTGGTTTGCCCTAATATTATTAGTGCAAGCCGGTGTAGCACAGGTCATAAATTTCATTAGCACGTGTCAAACTCACTCTTGCTTCAAGTTACACCCCCATCTTTATGATAGCTGTGGCATCATCCACATGTAACTGCCACTCCATTTCCATTCAGAAAGTTGACAATGGAGGATTTAGAGAGCATTGTAATTGAATAAAGGATTCTAATCTCAATTGTCTCTTGATGTGAAATAAAAGTCCTCAATATGGCAAACACAAATGGCGCACTGTTAAGTATGTGGTTTCGTAATGCTGATGAAAAGCCGCAGACAATCATTTCACAAAGTCGGACAGAAAACAATAAAGACATGATGCAAACCCAGGAGGTACAATCTCCAGCAGGTTCTGGATCCTGGTCAGCCTTTCTGCCGTCATCCGCTCTCAGTACTGCAGGAACATCTAATCTGTTGACTTGGTCTTAAGCCGAGACCTAGAACGTGCTTGCTGCTTAGCTTAGCATCGCTAGAGCTACGCTCTGCCTGTCAGCTGCTGAGTGAGGACTTGTGAATGTAGTGTGGGCTGGATTTAACAGCCAGCTTCTGATCACTCCAGCCTTTTCTCCTCTGCTGGATGAAAGCTGAAATAATGTGTCTCCTTCTCTGTCCCAGTGATGAGATCAGGGAGAGAGGCAAAAAAGAGACACAATGAGCTTGAAAAGATGAGAGCACCTTGGAAACAAATCCACTGGCAGACAGGAGAATATGTGTGAAAAGAAAGAAAGAAAGACAGAGAGAGAAAGAGAAGGAGAGAAAGAGAGAGTCTTTTAGTGATGTAAACTCATAATCCCTGCGCTGTTGCTGAAAAAGGAGAATGCTGGAGTTGTAGCAAGAGAGAGGGGTAAAGAGAGAGAGAGAGAGAGAGATGGAAAGAGAGAAATAAGGAGAGAGAGAGAGAAACTAGCCCTGCATTAAAGGTGATGTGGTGATTGAGTGATAAGAATCACAAAAAAGGAGGGAAAAAATCAAAGGAGGAAGCAAGTGGTTTGAATTCCTGCCATCATCTCCTTAGGCGTGAATGGGCATACGAATGAGATTGAGTGAGTGCTAGCTATCCAGAGCCAGCCGCATCAAAGCAGGTGATACAGCTCATAATATAAACACAGCCTACTTTAATTGGTCATGAAGGGAGCTTTTCCCCTCAATGGAATTGACAGAAACCATTGTGGCTAAAACGCTATAACACACTGGCGCACTGCCCCCATCGTCAAAATGCACTAGAGCGAGCCTCGCTGGGTGAATAAAGCAATCCACAGCCATTTTCCCAGCAAGAGCAATCCAGTTTTTTCTCATCCTAAGAGTTTTCCCCCTCCACAGGAAAAAGAAAAGAAAGGGGAAAAAAAGAAAGAAAGAAAGAAAGAAAGGGGAATGATGGCTGCCTACTCGTGCAATCATGTGCCACGTGCAGAGAGAACAATGGAGCATAGAGCGAAAAAAAGAGTGGAATTAAAAGAAAAGATCCTTTGTGGGAGCTGAGAGAGAGGAGGATGGAGGGAGGGCGCAGGAGGAAAAGGCCCCTCGGCGCTGGCCACCAACAGAGGGACAAAAAGACGGGGTTTTGGAGTGAGCGGCAAGAGCGCTGTATCGTTGACGAAGGCCAGCAGTCTCATTTGCAAACTAACGCCGTTACAGTGGTGCAGTGCTGTGAAAGAAGAGGTGTGAATTAGACCAGCTCCTTCAGACTTCAGCAGACTTAAACAACAGCACAGGGGACAGCCTATGATACTACTCACCCACTGGGTGCAGAAGGGGTACCTGTGGGGACATTTTAACACTTGCCATTTCAAGAAGCCATGTGTAGCAACTGTTGGTAAAATCATCCAAGAATGACAGAAACCAGCTGCAGAAAAATACATATTTACAGAATTTAAAAAATGGTAAAGCACTGTCTTGTTCAAATAAATTCTGAAGTTATCAGGCAAACTGGATCAGGATCAATTGTCCAATTATATCATGTTCTGTCACATGTGGCTGTAGTATGAAATGCAATGCAAGTAAACGCAAAGCTACATTTATGATGACTCAAATGTGAGACTGTTCTATGAGAACTACACATAGAAGCTACTATACTTCATTCTTTATTTTCCTTCCTGTTCACTTCATTCTATCTTCCAATCACACTTGAAAATGTGCACTCGCCAGCGAATCAGCTAGGTTGTGTAGGACTTTAGGTGTGTTGTGTAGCTGAAGGTCTGTAAACAAACAGAATAAAATATTTGAAGTTGGTCAGCTAGAGCTCTGAAAATAGAATATCAGACAACTTCGGGGGGTGTGCAAGTTAAGTAAAGTGTTTACTCAGAGAGAATTTGGAAAGTTTCTCTTCGTGAGTCTGGATCAGGTTCAGAACTTTGCATTGTCCGGAACTGTTGACCAGAGCGATCTCTTTTTACGTGCCTCTGTCTGCCTTTTCCCCCCTGTCTTCCCCTCTCCCCTCTGCCCTCTCTTCAACTCTCCCACTTGCCTAGGATGAAGGTGGTGGGAACCTGAGACATGAACCCCAGCCCCACATTTTGAGGGGTGATTGTGTGTTTATTGCCCATTGTGTACATGGGGCACATCTGCCCTGGACTCAGAGACAGGGGCATTTAAGGGAGGGATTGCATGTCCTTCCCTGTAAAAGGAAAAGGGCCAGGTTTGATCAGAGGGAGGAGAGGAACAACTAAGAAAACAGAAACGGCAGGTAGTGGTGTGGTTAACAACGTCTTTTATTCCTCAGGCTTCCCTTGGGGGTTTCATGTGGAGGGTAGACATTGAGAGTGGTCCCGATGAGGCTGAGATTGAGCTCCCTTACACACTGGTGCCTGTGTCTGCCCTCCCCTCTGTATAGTCATGCTATACACTCAGCACAGACATCCTACAGGACTGCATCTCTCTGTATAGACATCCATGGCTTACAGTACAGTAAAACAGGCTGCTATGTCAGGACAGAGGACAATCCAAGCATGAAAGACTAATAGGTTTTCTACATATGAGCCAGTGGAGGATGATCATGGCAGCAAATGTACATCTTTGTTGGTTCTATCAACATCCATGGACAAAGTAGATTATGAGTAAATTTGAATAAGTTATAACCTGATCTCACTCCTCACCTAAATTGAGTGTATGTTCAGTGGGAATAATTAAATAGATTCTATAAATCAGAGAGGAGAGTAAAGGTCAGAGCTCATAGCATACATTACTATAACTAGGTGACACAGAAAGTTAATTGGTAGAGAACATCTTAAAACAGAGTTATCAACTTAATTGTTTTAGCAGGGCCTTCACATCGACCTTGTTCACTTAGGACTTTTGTCTGTTTTAATTAAAGGACAAAAAGGCCCTGAAAACAATCAATTCACCGGGAAACAAGGTCTAATTAAAGAAAATAACAGAAGGCAGAAGGAAAACCTTTTAATTGTACTTCACTGTTAGGGACCTATTTTAATTCATTATGTCTGCGGCAGGGGCTACTTTCATGTAGCTGCAGAGGTTGCGTGCATGGATGTCTGAGGTCTGAGAATCTGAACTATATTACATGTCTGACTATTTCTGACCTATAGACTTTTGCTATATATATATATATATATATATATATATATATATATATATATATATATATATATATATAATTGGTCAGTACATTGAAAAAACAGGATTTAGAAATGTTGCGTATCTGTTTTACACTTATTCACCTCATGGTCACATCAGAGAGTTTTCTCAGGTCAGTGTCCTGTTTGTTTCCATGTCCACATCTACCAGGGCTGGGTGAACACCTGAGTCATAAGCTGTCTGTCCACTCTCATATTGACACTTTATGAAAACTCAGTAATGCACCTCTCAAAATGTATAGGTCACCAACATTCTTAGGTTTTATTTTCAGTCATCATTTATCTTCAGGGAAAGCAAGTCCCCTATTAATGCCAAATGTACGGATGTACATATTATTTACGAGCATGTTTTTCGAACATTTTTTTCTTCTGAATGTAAATACCTGACTCTGAGTGCATTTGTTTTACCTCAGTTGCTTGCCTCTGGGATATTATTCTTCCTCCTCTAATTTAGAGTGTTGATTTTCAAAAAAAAAAAGGAAGGTTGAAATCTATAATGGGACAAAAATAAACAGACAGCATGTCAGGAAAAAAATATCACCTATCTGAACACGTCAGTGGGCTTTGAAGTGTTGGACTTCTCAACTCAGCTGTAAAAGGCAGAAAAATCCCTTTGACAGCTGATGAAGAGTTGACTGCTAATTGTCACGTCCCTTTTTCGTTCTTTGAAGTGTTAAACATGAGATATCCTGTGAAATATTTGCTTTAGTGAACTGGGTTGAGTTGTTTTATTTTAATAACTCCCAGTGGTTACCTTGAAGAAGAATACTGGTGTTTTTTTTTTTTGCTAAGCTGAGCGTCCACCTAGCAAATTTTTGAATCTCTGAGCTATTATTTCTTTCTTGGGCGAGAGAAGGGCGCTTTTAAAATAGTCCCCATGTCTTGGTACACAGGGGAGACAGTGCTCTATGTCTCAGAGTGCTGAAGTACTGGTGTTTGATGTGGTGTGGATTTCATTTGTGGAAATTCTTAGAAGCGGCATTCAGTGCCTGACATCTCAAAGCTGGTTTCTTTATACATCCAAAGCCATGCTGTGTGTATACCATTCCACAAGAACAAAACTAAGTGGAGGCAGAGAACAGGATGTCTGACAGCTTGCAGTGCATGGTTAGGAGAGTGATCTGGCAATGCTGAAAAACCAACCTAGAATTCCAAACTAGAAATTTGGAATGACATGGCTGCTTTGCCAACCACATAGTGCACCAGCTAAATTCATAATCACTAACAAGTAACATCCATATAGCTGTGCACCTTCATCCACAAGATGCATTGAGTTTCCACTGCAAAGGAGTTTTGGGGAATTTACATTTCACAATGTAACAATACACAGGCGATCTGTAGGTCGTCAAGGCAGATCATCCAAGCAGTTACTGGTCTAAGGGTATGGTCTTTTCAAAATACACATCCATTTAGATCTGTAGTATGATCCTAATGCTGACTAGGGTCCTGCCAAATTTTTACAGTGGAGGGTCCTTCTCCATAAAGCACAACCACTTATAGGACTCAAAAATCACAAAAATTCAGTGTAGTGCAATTGTTGCAGTGATTGTGTGGTTACATTGAGACTGCCAATAGATCCTTTTTTTGCTGTGCAATTTCAAAGTGATTTCTTTCAGTGCAATTAACATTCCTAATTTTTTGGAGGTTATTTGGGTTTTGGTGGATGTCAGCTCATCTTGGAGGTACTCAATAATACCACCCAGCATGACAAAATAAATGGTGGCGTTTGACTGGTGAGGGGAGTGTTGAAGGAAGCTGGGGAAGGGTTCCCCAGCTTAGTTTTTGATTGACATGCCTGACATATGGAATAGCTCTGGCGTTCTCTGGGGAGTGTCTGACAGGAGGGAGGGAAGAGGGAGGGAGCAAGGGAGGGAGGGGTGTGCACCTCTCCGCCTGTCTGAGAAAACGGGCGGAGTACGAGGCGCTCACACAGCCTGGATTCCTGATCAAAGGCATCCGAGAGCTCTCACTCTCACGTCCTCCTTTCTAATGTCTATCTCACTTTTCAATCGCCACCTCCCCGATCCTCCAAACTCTCTCTCTCTCTCTCTTACTCTCCTTCTCTCTCTCTCTCTCTCTTTGCTCGCTCCTTCTAAATTTAGCAGTCTAGGCAATTAGTGGTGAGGTGCTCAGAGAAGTCTGTGTTGTAGATGACAGACAGAGACATAACAAGTGTGAGATACTGTACACACACCCTGTGTGTGTGTGTGTAGTGTCGGTGAAGACTGAGCAAAAGAGTGCAGGTGAGTCTGTGTGTGTGTGTGTGTGTGTGTGTATGTGAGACTTTGTTGCATACATTTACTGTATACGTCAGGACAGTATAGACTTTTAAGTCTCTGCATTTGAGTGCCACTCTGCATGTGTCAAAGCTGACTGAATGGCATCCCAGTCCTGAGGTCAGATATGTTGAAGTTGTCTATAATTTTATCTCCAACCATTATAGGGTGAATTGATACAGGTCCTACACTGTTTACCTGTCACTTCATACCTAATTAAGTAGCCTCTTTTGAAGTTCCCTGTGGAGACACACACACACACTCACAGACTCACACACAAACTAGCTTTCTGTCTCTACAGCAGAGCAGAAGGACACCTCTAGATAAGCTTGCGAGTCCTTTGGGGACTTTCACAATGGCTGACAGTCGGACTGTGGAGTGGAAGAATGGGATGTTTTGAGAGGAGTAATTGTTTAATGAGAGAGTGATTATGAGTGGCTGAGACAAGCGGGGCCCAAGGACAGTCTCTGGGATAATGGGATAATGTGCAGTGAAGGGAAGGTACAGTGATATGAGGAGGCACAGTGGCAGGATTGGAACCTCACTCCCCAGAGACCCGCTGCCTTGTCTACTGCTATTAGCCACTAACTCACTGTTCCCTGGGCGTTGTTTTTACCAGCGGTTCAAAAAAGTGAAGATACGAATGTGTGTTTAGATGTCACACCTTGGGTGGTTATTTGCAATGTTGGGCCTACCCCCCCCCCCTTCTAGCCTTTGAAATTATTTTTCTCCCCCATTGTTCTGCTATTATGTCCCAATGGACATTTATTCCCATTGTCACGGAGCTGTGACTGAGTTGGGGTTTGGGTATTTGTTTTAGACCATCAAACATTGAGCAAAACTGGAGAAAAATCTTTTTGATCTAGTGATTGTTAAACCAGATGAAGTAGCACTGGGAAATGCACATCAGGTATTTGCTGAGCGTTGAAGAAATTCCCATAAAATGAAATGAGCTCTCATCATCAGCCCCTAACACACCGCTTATATGGAAAGGAATTAAGCAAAGCATGAGATTCAGGCAGATCTTATGCACATGTCTTATGACATTGGTCACAGCATAATAGTGCACCCCATTTTTCTGCAGTAGAAATTCTGGTGTATAATAACATAATTATAAATGGTTTATAAATTGTAAATTGTGGTTGTGAATCATTTGTGAATGAAGTGTGTTATAAACAAAGGATGTCTCAGCATGATTACCTCAGGCATGAGAATCTGTTACATTCTGTAAATCTCCCCAAGTAATTAAGAAAAGTATTGACCAAATGGCATGTTTGAAGAATCTGAACGTGCAGTTTGATCAGTAAATGAGGTGTGATTCCACACATATTTAGCACAATTTCAGTATTAATGAATGGATTACTGTTAGGCTGGGGGATAATGAGGCCAATAGAGCTCAAACACCTCAAAAATCTATTGTGAATATTTCACCATTCAGAACTCTTAATGATCATAATACAGAGTCTGGTAGAATCTCTGTTCTAAATCAATTACAAGATATTAACTACATGCAGGCAAATTGTTTGGAAGGTATGCCAAAAAGAAACCTATTCTATTTGGAGCTTGACTGAAAGACTTACCAGGTCATTCCAATTTGTCAGACTGAAGTACATGCTCATCTTATCTTCTTATTTTATCTTCTGATAATCCAGACAAGATTTAGACAATAATTCAGTCTACATCAAATTTAGTTAAATGAACACAAATACAACTTTTGCCAAGGCCAACTCCTCCAACCAAATCTTTTGACCTAACTGAATCTAAAGTGATAGTTCAGAGTAATTCCAACCATAGCCCTATGGAACAAGCCTGTCGAGTGCTCTCAGTAGGAAGAAGAACACGAGAATTTGGAACAGCATAGACCAAATAGTGAACGGACAGCTAAAGTTAGCGTAAGCTGCATACTCACTATTCAGTCTATGTTGTACAAAATTCTCTCTGTCTCCTTCCTACCGACAGCGCTCAGTTAGCTTGTATAATAGGGCTATGATTAGAATTACACTGAACTATACATTTAAGAAGTGTCAGAAACAAGAGAATGCTCAGTACTCTGAGGAATGTCATATCTTGAGAAACTCTACTCTGAGAAATGGTCTTATGGGTAGTTTCACAAGGAAAAAGAGTTGACAATCATGCATTCATGTCTATGTACCCCACAATGTATGTTTATGTTGGATATAGCTGTATATTATTATTGATTGCAAATCTTAGAGGCACCATCAAAATTGGAAAAAATGAGAAAATGTGTTAGAACCATGAATTTAACAGTGTAGATAAAGTTTAGATTGTATAAACCCATGATTTTCAATTCAAATTCATTGCAGCCCATTTCTGAGTCACCAGAAACCCAGGAGCCAATCATAGCCACTTGGGGCAGACTTCATATGAGTCACATTCAATGAAAGCATCTACATTACTCTCTGTGGTTAAAAATCCAAACACTATTATGCAAACCTACGCCTTATATTAACAAAAGCATCAAATAAAATGCATACAACAAATAACATCCTCATAACAACTGGGAATAGTTGGAATTATATAACAGACCAGTGTATAATAATAAAACTAATAATGTTGTGTAATTAATTATTATGTAAATAATTATTATCTACAATTATTGTTTTGTATAGTCTGTTAAACACAGCAAAGTGCTTAGCCTAATTGTGAAACTAGCCTTGGAGAGCAGTGCAGAAGAACACTCAGTGCTGTTCTGTTGGCAAAAGGGGGTCCACAAAATAAGGGCCAATAAGGGACAATAATAGTGAGACATATTTGTTGTGTGACCTATGGTAATGGTATCATGTGGAATTAATTTATTTATTATATTATCTTGCTGTGTAAAGATAACATTTGATTTGCAGTCAGAGGGATTTTCATCTGCCTCTCAGGCTACCCACGGTGGCAATAACTCTGGGTTTCACTGTGCATCAACTTTGTAAAGGCACAGACACTCCAACAAACTTAGAGCAAACTCTAAAACAAGCCATGGAAAACAATGCCATTTCATATGCAGCATTGTGATACAATTTCAGAAAGAAAGACCATCATCTCTCTCAAAAACGCTTTTTGTAAGCAGCCAAGATATTCACAAGTACAGTTTACTTGCCAAATTCCTGACACATCCAACAACACTGAAACGTTTGTTGGAGAACTTGCTAAATAAACTGAAAATAACCAAACCACGTGGGATAATCAGATTGATTGCCATGCCCTCCGGTCCAAGTCTTTCATGGGAGATTTACTAAAGTAACCTAGTCAGTCAAGAACGTGAGTTTACAAAAGTTTCACAGATTCAGTCATTTTCAGGGGTCATCACTAATTACACTGGAATATTTACCAAAGCCTGATTTGGAATCAGAAGCGCTAGGAACAAAACCTGTTATTTGACAAGAAAGAAAAAAAATCTATAATAAATAAATAAAAAGTGGAGACTGAAGAGGCTGGCATGCCATAGGCCTCTGCATTATCCAACATATGGTCATGATAATTAATCCCAGCCTCACGACAGAAAACAAATAAACACTCGCTAAACAAACCCTCAGCCCAACACTGGAGCTCAAGGGCACAGGCAGTCTGTGGAGCGGGGGTGGCGTTGAGGGATGGGGGATGGTGGGGGTCTCCAAAATCGCCTCTCCACAGAAAAACAAAAGCAACATGGAGATCTTATCCGCCCACTCTGGAAGCCACCTCAGAGGGCCAGCACGCGGCTGAGACGTCAGAAGTGCTCGCGAGGGTTCCTGGGCGACTCCTGAAGGAACAAGAGCATTCCAACGCTGTGCGTGCTGCCAAGCAAACAAAGCGGGAACTCAGCAAGACGAACTCAGCATTTCTTTGCTCGAGCGAATAAAAATCATTTTCAGATGGAGGCTCTGAGTGCAGTCCCCACTTTGGAGCATGAGAGATTTCTTACCATTTTGTACTGCAATAGTACAGAGCAGTGATGGTGGAGGCCTTCTACCATTAGGGTCTCTCAGGCTGTCGGGCCTGTGGTGTGTGTGGTAGCCCTGAGGCTGGGATACCGAATAGTAGCACACAGTATCAATAGGGCCAACAGTGTCCAGGCTTGAGCGAGGTAATTTGCTCAATGTGACAGAATCCATCTGGGGAAAGTGCTTTAACCATAAAAGGTCTCTATGATTATGGGAGACACAGGGGACTGCATGGAGAAGTCCTTACATTCATGCCGAGTGCAGATTCATGGCCCGCACTGTTTGGCCAGCCATTTCCTCGCAGGGTGCTGCTATTTGATTTGGCCCGTTTTTGGGTTTCGGGGTACAGGCGTCCAGTTGTGCTCCCCTCGCTGTGCGCTGCGCTGGAGGAATTTCCTGCCTGACTATTTCTCCACGTTTCTCAGTTTTATGTGACTGACTGACTGCCTGCCGGTGGTTTGACTTATGTGTGTGAACTGTGGAGAGGGATAGGAGGGGGGCATGTTTATGTTTTTCTGTTTATCTAATCCTCTTGCAATGGGCTGTGAAAGAGACAAATCAAATATTGTTTCAGGGAAAAAAAGGTTATTTATTTTGACTCCAGAAGAAAAAAGACAGAGTCCCAAGTCCGATTTCCTCTGCAGACTCTGCAAGGAAGTGTTCACCAGAGTAAAGGTTTTAAGTTTCTGAAAACAGACGAAACTTGTTAACTCTATTTAATTACTCGACTTATATTTGCCTTCCTTGAAACGTAACTTGTCCTGACATTTGGTGAATCCCATTAAATCCATTTTCATTGAGGTGAACCCTTAGACAAGCATCCGCCATGAATAATCTGCTGTACATGTAAAAGACAGCACTCCAGGAGAGAGACACAGGCAGACCCTTTTTTCCCTGACTTGTGCTGATATCACCATTTCATTGCATAATGTTTCTTAATAGCTAGCTAGCTGTGAGAAAGCCTAGCAGGGCAAGATAAGCACAGTGATGTCCGTCTTTGTCCAGAGGCCTACATGACATTGAGGAAGTGACTGCCTGTGGATCGGCTCGAGGTCGAAGAAGGTAACCCCCCAACTGTGACGGTCAACAAACTCCTTGAATGGGGACAACGTTTTTATCGGCTGCAGTGTCATCGCTGTCCCCCTGCTGCTAAGCTAATTCATGCTAATCCAAAAACTTGGTGTTTTAATTTTCTGGACAGGCAGTGGGTAGAAGCACGGCTGTCACAACTCACCTGTGTTTGTCCTGGGTGGCTAGGGAGAGAGGCCTGGGAGGGTTTGTGTGTGTGTGTGTGTCTAGAGGAACTGTAACTTTATAGCATATTCCTACCTTTCTTTCACAGCCTGTCTATGGTGGCTCTCTGTCTATCTCGCTCTTTCTTACTTTAGCTATCTGTCTGTCTTCCTTTCATGAGCATGCATACATTCTCTCAGACACACACACACACACTGAGGCACACACACACTCCCTCAAACTTTGCAGTGAATGTTTAGGTTTCACACACTCACGTTGAACTGGAGCTGTGTATGTAAGGATGCTTTGTGATGTTGGTGTGCTGTAGGTCTGGGGGAAGCCTGCTCTTTTCACAGCAGAGTGCTGTTACAGCATGCCTGCTGCTCTCCTGAGGACAACCGCCATTCACTTCTATTTGCTGTGGAAGGCAGACATATACAGGTGGGATGCACCCTGATGCCCTCCCTTGGATGGTGGCATCTAACACATAAACTCACATAAACACACCCATTCAGAGAAAGAGACTAAGTTTATTTCTTGAAAATCAGAAGAGAGTCTTCTCTACCAGTCATAATGTCAAAGCAGTGGGTGCTAAGAAGTTATTCTCTTTCACCTACATGTGTATCTGCAGCTCCTTACATGACGAAAGGACACAACTACTCCTTTCTAGCAAGCTGCATCCTTCACTTGTGTTTCCTCATACTCAGGACAATGCCAATTCCAAGCCTGAAGAAGACGGCCCAAATAATTCCATAAATCAAAACAGAAGTTTAGCAATTTCCTTTACAGCCTCTGAATATGAAACCAGATGTTGCCTTTATATTAGCGTTCCTTTTCCTTGGCCACTGCTGCCCCCCAACCCCCTCCAACCCACCCTTGTCCACCTTGTGCTCTTGGATGGTGGGGTACTCCAAATCTCAGCTGAAATATCTTCTTTGCCCTAGGTGTTCGTCTGGTTTCAATAGAGCCAGGGGACTGGTGTGCTCAGACCAGACTGCATCCTGTGTTTATTTTTTTTCTACCTTTGTGAAATTCTGATGCCACATCTCCTTTACTGAAGAAGGGCATCGGATGTGCAATGTTTACATATAAATCTGAGCACTGTCTCTGTATGCTGGTGTCATCAAAACTCACACAAATAACCAAATTTATCACTGATTTTTTTTCCTTAAATACATTCCAAAAAAGCTCTTTGCAGAACTTTTGAGATGCATACATCAGCTCTGCCATAAACTGTCACAACAAAATTGTTTTGTTTCTTTTTTCACTTGTTAACCATAACCAAAATTATGTTACTTTGATGCAGTAGTCTCATGTGTCTGTAGGTCTTACTTAACTTATATTTTTAAATGATCTTGTGTCAGTGCTACTTTTACATATCAGCTTTCGGTGCATTCTAATTCGGGGGTGTGTTCTGCCATTTGGAGGTAGACTCCTTGCCTTCTTTGTGTTTTTGGGCACAGACTCTAAAATACACATACAGTAAATCAAAATGCATTATTTAAGCACCCAATTAAACATATCAGTATTTCTAAGGATTGCTGTTCATAATGGTGGTATAACAACCTCTGGTCATTTAAGGAGAGCTTGTGGTTGAGAGAATTGCTTCTGCTGTGACACGTCCTGGTTAGTGTAGCTTCAGTCTGACAGACTGCTCTGATATTCAGGGTTTTAGACAGCTCCCTTTTGGACTACACACAGTGGAATTTGCGAGGGATTGAGTTTTCAAAGACACCAAGAATGCCTTTCATTCATTGCTCTCCACACACATTCTATGCTACTCCCTCTCTGGGAAATCTAAAGCAAATATTGCTCTGAGGGGGTTGGTTGGCTCCAAGTCCGCAAATGGTTCCAGTATCGAAATGAAAGGATATCCATCATTTCCTCTTTTCATGTCCCCTTTTATTCCGTTCTTTCGGCCTGTGATCCTTAAGCAAATGTTGACGTGAAATTCAGATGAATCAGGTGGCTGCGATCCTGGTGGGAGGTACTGAAAACACAGGATCCCCGGATCGCGGTTCCGGTGCGCTCGTCCCGCTTCGGCCCGTGAGCTCAGCAGAGCCCAGGCGGCAAGCTCTGCATTTGATTACTGAATCAAAAGCCGATCAAGCAGTGAGAGCGGATCTGGTGTACAAGGGCTCGCCGTTTGGCTTGGCACTGGCCACCGGCAGACAACAGGCTGATAAAGAAAACAGCCCATACGGAGGAAATTTGACATCCACCCCGAGAGACAGACAAGGGGGCGGGAGTCTGGGGAGCAACAGAGGGGCAGAGACTGGTGCGCAGAAATGGTGAGATTCACAAACAAGTATGGTGGCATGGTGACACCATAATGACATGTCTAACTAAAAATGTCCTACAGAGCAGGCTGAATGTGACAAACCACTTGCCCTGTGGTCTGCAGAGTGCAACCCACCATTGGAACCCTATTGTTATTGACTCTGCATGAGGCTGACAACAAAGGCCCAAATTGAATGATAAAGAAAATGGATGCAGCATATTTTTTTACCAGCCAGATCAATCTACACATCTTTGTTTGTACTACTCTGATCGCTGCAGTAAAATATTTCCATTTGGGACTCATGAATGTCTCTGAACAAGCTGCTGTTGTTTTCAGGAGAATTGCTAATGATGGGAGGAAAGATTGGGAATTAAAAATGAGAACGACAGACAGAAAGGGGGCAGCAGCGACGGGGAAGAGGTGGGGAGTACATCCGAGTTGTTACTAGCAAGCTTCCATCTCCACTCCTAAACTTGTGGGAAGAAAAGAAAAAAAATGAAAGGACAATATTCTCACACAGTGTTTCCAGTGAAACCTGTAAAAGTGAAAGATAAAGTACACATTGTGCGTCCATAAATCATGCTTTACAGTCTTACTTTGTGACTGGGCTTGCAAATAGTCTGTCAATTAGGGCTGCATGTCTCAATTTAGCATTCAGCTCCAGTCCTCCCTGGTAATGACTCATTCTCTGTCATGACAGCCCGCCATATGACCTCCACAGAGCTGCGAGGACTGAGCTCAGATGCTGAGGTGTCTGGGGAGCGTGTCGAGGGATTAGTTGATTAAGGCTGCGAGCTCCTGAATTCCTTGGCCCTACACACTGCTAGTAGCTTTCCTCCTCCTGCCGCTCGCCTCATTTGGGGCTTGTTTATTGTTGTCTAGAGCTTTGGCGATCGTTGGATCCTCGCAAGGAAGTTAGAGCCCTAATTTGATTTCTCACCGACTATCACCTTTAATGGTTCATGACTGGAGAATCGCAGCCTGCAATGGCTGTATGGAGGACTAAAGAAAGTGGTGGAGATATATCACACATCTACTCAGGGAGTTTGGATACTGATCAGACATTTAATGCCATCTCCATAATGCAATAAAGCTCCTCTATGACATCATGGGTTAATCTCTGATCAAGATGCGTATCTCCAATGACTAAACCTTATTCTATTCCTATATATATATATATATATATACACATGTGGCTACAATGTTTCTTCCTGTCATTATCAGGGTAATAACTTGTCTCTTAACCCTTAACTGGAGTTATTCAGTCCACTCCATCTCCCTCCATTCTCAGTCACACTCAGAGTCTCACTGCTCTAGCTCAATCTAGATGTTTCTGTGGTGGTATAACAACAGCCCATACTGTTCTTTTTATCTAACCCTTTCCTTGGTGTTGTAACACATTGAAAACGATGCTAACAGTGTCAGCAGTGTCAGAGGTAAAGTGTAAGAGGTAGGTGGTAAGTGGGGTGGGTGGGTTGTATTATATATAGTGACTGAGCTTGACAAGACTGGCCCTTCTCCTGGGGGACTGCTGCTCACAACAGTTGGGAACAAAATCCACTTTTGTTTAGTGGTCTGTAGAGGATGGTGTTTTTTTCCAGACTATGGAGAGTATCTTTAGATCAATGTTCTGGAACATCTCACTGTCTGCTCCACTCCGTGACACTTCTGTGGCATGACCGAGTTCTCTCGCTGGCAAAATTTGGCTCATACTTTTTTTCGTCACAAAAGCTCTCCTTGCCCCTGAACTAAACGAAACATCCGCGAGCTTAATGAGTTTTTAAATATCGTCTCTGCCGTATGCTGTCACTATAGTGAGCTTTTAATTTACCAAGCAATTAAGAGCAAACTCCAATTCATCAATGTTCGTTTGTCTGCTGGGAAGCTCACCACTGTTTATTAATGGGTGCCTGGGAAACGCTGTTGCTAAACGAGCACTCCCGCGGTGGAGGTCATTCTGGCAGCGCCAGGAAGCTATCGCTAAACTGACACCGCAGATAAATTGGTCCTGTGGTTAGCCCAGCCAATTACACCTGGGCTACCCACTGATATTAGCCGGCACTACAGGGAGGGTCTTTAGCTGAGATGATGGATACTCCTTCGCTTATTGTTGCCATCTGTTTATAGAAAAGAAACAGTCTTAACCAAACACAGTAGGGTTTCACTTTCTAGATCTTTCCACTGTGAGTGACGTGTGCTGCACACTGAATTATCTGAAGCTCATGAGCTTTTATAGATAACAGAATTAGATGGAAATTATTGTAAATTAATATTTGATGTAGGCCTACAAACCCCGTGTGCCATCGGGATTTTGCTTTTACAGACCGGAGGGTAAAATTAACTGGCAGAAATAGTCTGTGTTAGTCTGTGTCATTCTTCTCAGATGAAATACATACATTTCTGCTCAGAGTCTTCCTCAGCCCATAACCATTACAGTGATCACTAAACTCTGATATTCCCATGCCACGGGGAATATTCCGGAATGCCCAGTGAGCGTGCTCAGTAACGCATCCCCATCCTTCATCCCGACAGACAACAGACGCCAGGAAAAGTGCCGGGGAAGAATATTCTGTCTCCCTTGAGCAGCCAGTAATAAATTACCCTTTCATCCCCTAGGCGAACAGTTTTATATTCTATCCATCTCTCCTCCTTCTCCTTCTCCCTTCTCTTTCGCTCTCCATCTCTGCTTAACTGTCAGGACCCACCTGGCCTTGGTTTTGGGTGCCCAACGCACTGTAGGTCCAGCCCACATGAAAGATGGGTGAGTAATCGTGCCGACTTGCATCATATTGGCCTGTGTGTACTACGTATATGTGTGTCTCTGCGCGCGTGTGTGTACTGCGTATGTGTGTGTGTGTGTTTTTCCCACTAATGTATTCAGAGAGGGGAGCAAATGCCAGACTGTGCTGGAAGTAGGCTAGTCCACTTGTCCCTAGACCATCCATTTTCAGAGATGTTGTGTGCAGTGTGTATAATGCAGTCTTCTGTTTTGGTTGTGTACATATGATCACTTCAACACAACGGCAAGATGATTAATGATGACATCAGACATGATGGCCAAACATTCTTCGCTCTTCATTGAACACTCACTGTGTTTGTTCACTCCCTCTCTGTGGGACTGTTGATCTATTTGTGCTGGGGATAAACTGGGCCAGGGACGTCTCTTTCAGTTATTGCTTCTTTAGAAATAGCTGGATGTTCACACGAGTCAAAGTTACTCCCAAATGTTATTCCTGTTGGGTAAAGGGGACTTAGTAGGAGAGGGGTAGTGCAGAGGTTCGAGTTGTCACAGTTAGAGAGGGCAAAGCACCACAGATCCACAACATCAAGGATGAATGCCACACTAGACATGACCCCATGTGGAGAGCTGGAGAAGACAGCAGAGACACACGGCCGTGCAAACGTAAAGCAGTTGGATGTAATATGCATGAGACGCTGATCTCAGAACTGTAAACTTTAAAGCCTCAGGACAAAAGACCAAACACTCCGTGACAATGTCCTGTCCTAGTGGCGTGCTTGCCTCCTCTCATGCTCTAGATAAATATTATGCATTTTATTGTATTTATTGTCTACACACTATATATACATTATGCACATATGTCCAGTCTCATGCGGTATCTGTCAGTCTGTCTGTGTGTCTTTGTGTCTTCTGTTCGTCTCTCTGACCCCTCCCCCCCCTCCCGCTTCTCTCCTCTCCTGTAGTTTGATTCATGCTAGCTTATCGCTCTGGGGCACACCCAGCAGGCAATCACCATAGCAACCACTTGCCCCCCTCCTGCGTGGCGGCAGCTGGTGGATGACTAAAGTTATCTCCACGGCGCACCGTAAGCCTCTCATCCCCACCCCACCTCACCCCAACCCACACCCGTCCCAGGTCCTTATCAGCACACCTAAAGCCAGCACAAGGCTCCTCCACTGCCTCTCCAGGTCTTCATCCCCACATTTTCATGTTTTTTTTTTAAATCAGGCAGCCCTAAGAACAGCTCTTGTGGAGCCCTGCAACGCAAATATACGGTATACACAGTGATCCCTTCACACCCTCTAATCTCTTTAAGTGCAGATCCTTATCAGCTCTGTAGTGGTCCCAAAGCACACCACTTGCCCCTGGAAATGAATTGCCTCTACACAGATGACTTAAGTGGACATTGTTTCAGCAAAAATCCATTTATTTCTAAACAGATTTGTGTGTGGTTAAATGAAGTCACAGAGACTTCAAAGAGAGATATTAGGATATACACATGTACATAACACAGTATGCACACAAACACACTAAAGGTATACACAACACTGCAAAAGATGGACCTACTTATTTACTGACATGCTTGCACACACAGACACACACACTCACACACTCAGGCCAAGTCACCAGCCACCACAATGGCACAGCCACATGAGCAAATACACACAAACACAAAAATGCACATCAGGCAAGTCACCAGCCACCACACAATGCACATGAGCAAATACACACACACACAAAAATCTGCTCACAAACTTCTCTGACAACACACAAACACAAAAATGCACATGCTCACAAACTTCTCTGTGACAACACACACACACACTCACGCATGCACACACACACGCACACCCACACACACACACACAAACACCAAAAAAGTCTCGGCCCCAACAGCGCATCATCATGAAAGGCGTCATTGTCCTGTGTCCCCTCTTCTAAAAGCTCTTTCACTTTCGAGCACTTTGAAGAGATTCTGACTGTTTTTGGGAATTTTCCCCCCTCTCCACCTGTATCTCATGATAAGTAGGCTATAACCTCCTCAGCACCCCGGGGTCAAATCATGAGAGCAGATCGTTCCATTTTCCCTCACAGAGGGGTGTTGTTTGTTTTCCAATGCTGGATAGTCATGTCAACTCCAATAGGGCTGTAAAGAATGCTTTGCTTCAGCCACTGAGCGTCCACCACCACTTCACCTCAAGAGGTTCGGCTCTTCGCCCAGCATTATTATCCAGCAAACTAGTAAACAGCTCAATGCAAGTTGTAGCATTTAACCATTATGGGGATAACCTCACTATCTATGCCCATTAGCATGCTTCTGTTCTTTGTTTCCTTTCATTGACATTTCTGTGATGTGCCAGTCAAAAACAATACTGTGCCAGGTCTTCATATGGCAAGGAATACACACAACCATACATACAAGCTGGCATACAACACACACACACACTCCCACACACACAAAAAAAGACAAATGAATTGCATGTTCATTATTGCGATATAAATTCTGGATGATTTTGATGGTGTGTGTCGAATAAAACCTAATGAAGAAGCCCTCTAAGCGGCAACTACCAGATGAAGTTAATGTAGCTTGAATGGGGCTCCTAATTATCCCTGTGTCTGTCACAGGTTTCCTCTCAACTCCAGCACCTCAGTGAATAGTGATAACAGTTACTATCGAAAGAATAACTGTATTTACGTACCTGTGTATGCGTGTGTGTGTGTGTGTGTATGTGGCAGTTTTCAAGCAATAGACAAGTGTACAAAATAACAGACTGGTGAATTGAATAAAATCAGAACATGAAAACTAATATGATGTCTCATGCAAGACCAGTCTTTTTTCACATTGTTTTGTAAGAAAGAGCAGCACTGTATCAGTGTGTACTGTGCAATTGTCTTTTTAAAACATTGACTTTTTTGGCCTGGACCCTAAACAGTATGAGAGCTTCATTGCATAGTTCAGGAAAAAAGATGTAATTGACCCAGGCTATATTAATAGTAGTATGTAGCATACGTATACGTAGTATAACTGCAATAGTAGTATAAGGAGAAATGTAACCAGTGACATAATAATTGTGGATGTGGAATTAAGCAAGTCTCATGCAAACTATATATAACAAATTATGTGCATTCAAATATAATACTCAACATGTATATTCATTAAATGATGTATGTATTGTATAATACAGTATACGTTATATATTCATTGGCATTGTGTTAATTAACTTTAATTAAGCATGGGATTATTGTACACTATTGCTATTTGCATTGTACAATCATTCAATCTAACAAATTTTTTAAAATACCCTTTTCAGTATCTTTACGAGTGCAATAATAAACAAAAAATAAATGTTCAAGAATATTTCAGTTCTTATCCAAAAGCTTGCCCAGGACATGAGTGAGACAAAAATGGGAATGAGAAATTAGAAGTAGAGCAAAGTTAAAAGGGAAAAGAAAAGGATTTTCACTCTGCGGGAGATGTGTCAGTAGTGCTCATCGACACATGCAGTCACACACACACACACACACACACACACACACACACACACACACACGCACACACACTCCCTAGAAGAGAGGGATAGAGAAAGGGAGAGTGCTCAGCTAAAAATGCAGGGCTGTGTGGGCACGCATGCACAAGAATACAAAGTGGCTGCATTTGTTTGTTTATCGCTCAGAAGTCTCTTAGGCTGAAGTGGGGCCTCTTCTCCCATCATGCATCTCTCTCTCTCACCCTCTCTCTGTCACCCTCTCTCTCTCTTTCTCTCTTTTTCTCCCCCTCTCTGTCTCTGGCAGGCTGGTGGCATTGGGTACTTTCCCATTAGCAGTACATTAACGCTTATCAGAGCAGGGATGCCTGTCTCTCCATCTGTGAGGTGTAATCTACCCCTGACCCGGGACAAGTCTAATGCTGATAACTCTTCTGGAAGAACAGGTGCACTATAATAACTACCGCCCAGCTAGTTCTGTACAAATCAAAACGGACAGCAAAGTTGAAATAAAAATGGAGAAACATGTTGCACTGTGATGCTGAAATTTTTGCAGAAAGACACAGCTGATAGAACACCTACACTTAGAGGGAAAGAATGAAAGTACTTTTTACTTTTAAACAGCTTTTAGACATGAAGAAGAAGGACTTGATTTTCTTTATGATGAGAATTTTATTTTAATATCTTATTACTGTAACTGACTTTTACCACAGCATAACAAATTAGTGTAATCCATTGTTTAGAGAGCTGTCCAACAGAGGACTAATCTTGTCTTGTATTGTTATACCCACTACTGAGAATTTACCATTAGGGCATGATTTATTGAGCACATACTTACACTCAACAATGCATATGCAGTCTGTGCATACAATGCATGTTTGAGCAGTTAGACAGAAGATGGCAACCACTTCTTTCATTAGACTGTTCATTCAAAAATGAAATCTCTTTTCACGAGGAAAACACGTCTATTAAAAAATGAAAACGCATCTGGTGACGGACAATACTTCTAAAATCACCTAATAGGCCTCACTTTGCCCTATTCACTCTAATGTACAGTCTGTTGGCATTTACTGTAATTTATTTATTTTGCGTATTTTATTCATTTTTAGCTGTTATTGTAAAATATTTTTTTACTTAAGAGGAAGAATTATTCAAATGATGCAGGTGTGTCTATGTCTATACATATTGTGCAATTCTGATAGCAAATTTCTATTTGACGTAGATGAGATACATATTTCTTATAACAACCTGTGTGAGGAAATTTGCACAATGAGCCAAATTTAGCCCAAAAAACAGTAAAACCTCACGATAAAAAAAAAAAAACTATAAAGGTACCCATAGTCAACGATCCTTCATGTACATGCAAGCAACATTGATGTGACCAAAATGTAATTCTCTGATGAATTTACAGTAACTCCTAAATGAGGTGAAAGATTCATAGCTGATCAGGTTCAAGTTGCTGTCTCAATGGTGCAGGCAGGACTGCATGAAGGGGCCAGAGATACAGACTGACAATATGCCTGGGCTTCAGTCTCATTAGTATTCAGACTATGGCAGGAGAGCTGACCAGAATGCTGATACTGAAGTGGCAAACCCAAACAGATGGATATTAATAAATGTACTGTATGCAGTAACACTGTGCTTGTGTGTATGTGTCTCTGTGTGCTTGTGTGTGTGTGTGTGTGTGTGTGTGTATGTGTGTGTGTGTTAGAGAGAGAGAAAGAGATGTGTGTGCAAGTGTGTGTGTGCCTGCATGAGTGCACATAGTTGTGTGCAAGTGTGTGTGTGTGCACATGCTTGTGCGTGTTTATGTGATGGCATAAGTGTGTGTGTGTGTGTGTGTCTGTGTGTGTGTGTGTGTGTGTATGTCTGTGTCTGTGTGTGTGTGCTTGTGCGTGTGTGTGTGCACGTAACTAAATCTATGACTCATCCTCTCTCTTCCTTCCACGTAGTGCCTCCCTCGCTCCCTGACCCTGGTACGGCCTACACAAACACAGCGTGGAATAAGAGCCGCCTTTGTGATAGTTGCTCTAGCCCATCAGTTGACCTCCCCCCTCCTCCACCCCACAAACTATCCCCCCACCCCCACGGTGCTCTTACCCTGGTGTCTATCTGCCACCTATCACCCAGCTGCCTATTTATAAACAGCCTCTCTCAGACGGTAGCCCGGAGAGAACAAACAGTGTGTATGTATTGCGTGTTTTTATTTCTAATTTCAAACAAGTGTAACTGAAATACTCTGACACATGTAGCGCAGTACAGTGCTGCTGGAGTTGGGAAGGCATTAAACTGGCTTATTCCACTTCATGACTTGGTCTTGTTTTGAGGCGTCTCTATTGACTTGTCTGTGGAGCCTACCGTGCCAGAGAGGTTCTGCCAGGCTTCCTGTGCTCCCTCGGGGGTGGGCTGGGGAGGTTGTGTGTGTCGGCCAGAAGGTGGCGCTGTGCCATGGAGTCTGAGGGGACAGGAGCAGAAGCAGGGGACGGATGGCACCTCCCGACACACACATGCTGTTTGTGAAAGAGCCAGGAGTGTGACGGGCCCTCAACCCCCCTCACTGATGCCTCCCACCAGCTTCCTACTCAACAACCCCCAACACACACACACACACACACACACACTCACACACTCCATTGCCCCCTCTGTCTGTCTCTCACAGCAGCTTAGAGTGACGTAACCTCAGTGCCTGTGCCATATGCATAGACACATACAAACACACATGCATAGACACATACAAACAACTGAACATGCACACACACACACACACACACACACACACACACACACACACATGTTCACATACACACACATTCACATGAAATAATAGACACATAACCTCACATAGACACTGATTACAAGCTGACAGAAGTGTAAATTCTCGAACACAGTCAAGCACTCTCCCTCTCCTTTCTGCACAATCTGTATCACCTCTCTCTCTCTCTCTTTTTTCTCTGTGTGTGTGTGTGTGTGTGTCCATGTGTGAGTGTGAGTGAGTGAGTGTGTGAGAGAGAAAGGCGTGTGAGCACAAAAGGGCATCATTGTGTGTATGTGCTGTGGTCCTCCCTCCCCATGGTGCACTGGGGCTGAAAGGCGAGGTGTGAATAGGGTCAGTGGCAGCGCTGGCCCCTGGCAGGGTCCCGCCGTGGCTCCTAATGAACATCATTTTCATGCATTAACCACCCCCATTCACAGATAATGGCTCCCCCCTCAATATCGTTTAACCATTCCCCCCATCCTTTGGACCTGCTCATTTGGACCGCGGCAGGGGGGTGCCACTATCTGATTGTGTAATTCCAATCAGAGCTGTAAACAGGTCCCACATCCCTCTCTCTCCTCTGTGTCTGTGTCCCCTCCACATCAAACACCAGTGCCAGTCGGAGCTTGGGCTGCAATTGCTTCCCTTCCCTTTTTACTCTCTCTCTCAGACTTACTCTCTCTCAGTCCCTCTCTCTCTCCATCTCCTAGGGTTAGGAGACACACACACACATTTGCACAAAACCACACGCACACACACTTTCTCACACATTCTTTTTCTGTTCTCCTCATTCACTGCACACCGTTAACCGCCATTCGTTTTTTTTTTTTTTTTGGTGGCTAGTTTCATGAGCTCAGTGTGTCGCTCCAATTTCCTTTTTGTGTTCCCACTGCCCAAGGCACAGATAAGTGAACAGAGCACAGGTCAAAGGTCACCTGCACTTGAGTGAAGTTTACCGACGGATAAACAGGAACATTTTTCCCTCAGTGCCAAAAGACTTTGTTGGTATGCTTTGTTCATGTCGTTTTTTTGTTTTTGTTGTTTGTCATGTTGTGCCTTTGGCAACAGATCAACATACACCTGAAACACTCTAGTGTCACATGACTTCCTCAGTCTAGTGTTAGACAGACAGGAGCAGGTCAGTGTACTCCAAGGACCAAGAGAGTATGTATTATCCTTCTAGTTTCAGACTTTGGGTACTACTATGGATCTATGCAATGTAACACTACAATGCTGTGGATGACAGGAAGGCAATGAGAACAGGCAGTTATATGTACCACTATTATGTATTGACACGTTGAATGGTAGAGGCCAGCAGGAACCAGTGGAGGAGGTTAATTTGTGCTGTAACATCCAGAGAAATACGATGAGGGTGACTTTAAATGAGTTTGTTGAGATTTTGTCGAAAATCTCATGGAAACAGTGTGACTAAAGTAACTCCTGTGCTGACAATTGTAGTGTGCTGTTTTGCCCAGTTCATTGCATAAATTAGGAAAGATCTGTGCATGTCAGTACTAATTGTGCAATGAACTGCATTAAGCACAGCATGTCAGCAGCATAGTAGAGCCCTATGCCACTTACAGTATGAGCTGTGGGTTTAACTTTAGGCTAGGCTTTGGGTGTCCGCTGTGTGCAATTCAGCTAAGGTGCGCTTTCATATGCCTTTCATCCCTCATAGAAATACTCATGAAGACTAGGAGTGCAGTAGGGAGACCTTAAGATTACTGTGATATGGCATTATGTGAATGCAAAAGAACAAACCACTAAATCTTAGAGAGAGAGAGAGAGAGAGAAGAGAAGCTGCCTTGTGGAGAGGTTAGGAGTGTGTGTGGTGTGTGTGTGTGCAGGCGTGTGGAGAGGTTAGGAGTGTGTGGTGTGTGTGTGTGCAGGCGTGTGGAGAGGTTAGGAGTGTGTGTGGTGTGTGTGTGCAGGCGTGTGGAGAGGTTAGGAGTGTGTGTGGTGTGTGTGTGCAGGCATGTGGAGAGGTTAAGAGTGTGTGTGGTGTGTGTGTGCAGGCGTGTGGAGAGGTTAAGAGTGTGTGTGGTGTGTGTGTGCAGGCGTGTGGAGAGGTTAGGAGTGTGTGTGGTGTGTGTGTGTGCAGGCATGTGGAGAGGTTAGGAGTGTGTGTGTGTGCAGGCGTGTGGAGAGGTTAGGAGTGTGTGTGTGGTGTGTGTGTGCAGGCATGTGGAGAGGTTAGGAGTGTGTGTGTGTGCAGGCGTGTGGAGAGGTTAGGAGTGTGTGTGTGGTGTATGTGTGCAGGCGTGTGGAGAGGTTAGGAGTGTGTGTGGTGTGTGTGTGTGCAGGCATGTGGAGAGGTTAGGAGTGTGAGTGTGTGCAGGCGTGTGGAGAGGTTAGGAGTGTGTGTGTGTGGTGTGTGTGTGTGCAGGCGTGTGGAGAGGTTAGGAGTGTGTGTGGTGTGTGTGTGTGCAGGCATGTCGAGAGGTTAGCAGTGTGAGTGTGTGCAGGCGTGTGGAGAGGTTAGGAGTGTGTGTGGTGTGTGTGTGCAGGCGTGTGGAGAGGTTAGGAGTGTGTGTGGTGTGTGTGTGCAGGCGTGTGGAGAGGTTAGGAGTGTGTGTGTGTGCAGGCATGTGGAGAGGTTAGGAGTGTGTGTGTGTGCAGGCATGTGGAGAGGTTAGGAGTGTGTGTGGTGTGTGTGTGCAGGCGTGTGGAGAGGTTAGGAGTGTGTGTGGTGTATGTGTGCAGGCGTGTGGAGAGGTTAGGAGTGTGTGTGTGTGTGTGTGTGCAGGCGTGTGGAGAGGTTAGGAGTGTGTGTGGTGTATGTGTGCAGGCGTGTGGAGAGGTTAGGAGTGTGTGTGGTGTGTGTGTGCAGGCGTGTGGAGAGGTTAGGAGTGTGTGTGGTGTGTGTGTGCAGGCGTGTGGAGAGGTTAGGAGTGTGTGTGTGTGTGTGTGTGTGTGTGTGTGCAGGCGTGTGGAGAGGTTAGGAGTGTGTGTGTGTGTGTGTGTGTGTGTGTGTGTGTGTGTGTGTGTGTGTGTGCAGGCGTATGGAGAGGTTAGGAGTGTGTGTGTGTGTGTGTGTGTGTGTGTGTGTGTGTGCAGGCGTGTGGAGAGGTTGCTCCCACTTGCTTTATTGTTTGTTCATGCTGAGATGTTGAGTGTTAAATGCTACTCCTGTCAGAGGGGGATCCTTAGTTCTCTCTCTCTCTCTCTCTCTCTCTCTCTCTCTCTCTCTCTCTCTCTCTCACACACACACACACACACACACACACACACACACACAGGATTTACACCCATCCACACCCCACTAACACTCTCAGTTACAAGAGGCCATCTGTTATAAATGACACTAATGGGACTTCATTTAGCTCTATTGGTCTATCTATCTATCTATCTATCTATCTATCTATCTATCTATCTATCTATCTATCTATCTATATATATATATATATATATATATATATATATATATATATATATATGATTTTTCTGCAATAATATTTTGATAGCATTCTGTGATGTGAAATGTACAATATGGAAGCAAAATCAGACAATTCACGTTTGATTGTGTCTAATACAACTGTCACATAAAATAGCACATATTTAAAGAGATTATTAAAAAATAATGTGATTGTTTTAGTGAGACTGTTCATCACATACTGATGAGACCATGCCCAGGATTATCATCAAACTTTAATTTGCATATCTTTCAGAACATCAGACATGTCACTGGACAGCATTTCCACCACACATTCTGTCCTCTCCATAGTCTCTTTCTCTGCCATCATTGACTCAAATGCACATTTCTCTTTCTGTCTGCCTGGTGGGCAAAAAAAAAAAAGAAAGAAACCAACTGTTGTAATGTAACACATTTCACTTGGGAAGCCTCTACAGTGCTTGTGAGTTCACAGTCAATGTGTTGTATAAGTGAGAGAGCTCAAACCTGTCTTGCGTAGAGTTGACTCCATGAACACCCACAGATGACTGGAGTGACAATCGAGAAATGAAGATACAATGTGAGGTGTTACATGTTACAAACCTTACAGTAACTAGAATTTACTGAGAAACACTGACACAGATTCAGTCTGAACAGTTATTGTCCTGGATTCTCTCTATCTCTCAGCAATTTTTTGTAAGAATTTTGCAAAATTCAATTCTCTCTCTCTCTCTCTCTCTCTCTCTATATATATATATATATATATATATATATATATGTGTGTGTGTGTGTGTGTGTGTGTGTGTGTATGCAGGCGTGTGTGAGAGAGGCAGACGGAGGGACAGACAGAAAACAGATACACAGAGGGGTAGAGACAGACAGGACAATGAAGCGGTGTTAACCACCTAAATAATTATTCTTTAAAATGTGCTGTGGGCATGACTTCTGGCGATGAGCATTAGAGTACCTTTACAACTCCCACACCCTTGCCTCCATCCTCCGCCTCAGAAAAATAGCAAAAGAAGATTCTCTTTCTTTCCTTCTTTCTTTTTTCGCTCTGTCTCTCTGTTTTTCTCTCTCTCTGTCTCTCTCTCTCTGTCTGCCTCTCTTTCCCTACCCCCCTCTGTGTTGCTTGTTATAAACAGTCAGTAGGGGGCTATGGGCAGGAGCTGACACATGCTGTGCCTGCTCTCTCTCCCTCCATCTCTTTGTTGTCTTTGACAAATATGGAGCATGTTGCACTGACCGCATATGGGGCTGTGCCACACACAAGCGCATGTCCTGCTCCATAAGCATGGGGCAACACAGCAGCACAGCCACCGCACTGGATACTCTGCACCATTTAGAGATTGCTATCAGTGGGATTTGTACAAACAATAAGAAATCATTTATGCCTTTTTTCCTGAATATTTTTGTGTTTGTTTATGTGTGTGTGTTTGTGTGTGTGTGTGTGTATGTGTGTGTGTGTGTGTGTGTTTGCTTGCACATGTGTGTTTGCATGTGTTCAGGTGAAATAGGTGTGCTATTCTATCAGCCAGGCTGCTGTTCTCCATCCTCACCACCTCTGACTGGAGTTCCACTTTTGTCTGTTTTGCCCTTCAGGGGAGAGCAGCTGAAATTGACTTCTCATCTTGGGTGAAACAGACAGAGGGATAGAGAGAGAGGCAGAGAGATGTGTTATGCTGAAGACATGGATGTGGAGTGTGTGTGTGTGTGTATGTGTGTCTGTGTGTGTCTGTGTGTGTGTGTGTGTGTGTGTGTGTGTCAGGGCTCCAAGGATGTCTTTTTTTCACCCTCCACATCTTTAGATATCCATTCCTGCTGAAATCATCGGCTCTGCCCAGATAATGGAGACTGCTGAGTCAGCCCACGATTCAAACTCAGCCTGGTCCTTAGGAGTTCTACTCTCTGCAAGAGAGAGAGAGTGACAGAGAGAAAAGGAGAAGTAAAAGAGAGGGAAAATGAGAGAGAGGGTGAGGTAGATGAAGATAGAGAGAGAAAGTGAGTGAGAGAGAGAGAGAGAGGGAGGGGGGGATTTATAACTGCTGTGTTAATGACATTCCTCCCCCCAGAGATGAGTAAATATTGCATTTGCACCCAGTGACAGCATCAGTCTGTGCAAAGATTGTGTGCGTGTGTGTGTGTGTGTGTGTCAGACACTCTCTGTCCTCTACTGCCAGTCTGTCTCAGTCCTGATCTGGGAACAGCAGTGGGCACCTGTAAGAGAGCCCGTCTCTCTCTGAGATGACTGACCCAGACATTTAACTTCTGAATCACACTGCCACACTGCTGCACTGAGGAAAGAAGTGTGTCGCTCCAGTCCCACAGCTTGCAGAATTCTTTGTCAACATTGTCCCCAGGTTGCCCCTTCACTCTGAAAAGCGCCCACTGAATCCACAGGGAACAATAAAAAAGCAGCCATAAATACACATGCTTATCAATGACAAGGAACTAACTGTGTTGGAATGTGTTGGAATGTGTAGATGTATGTGTGTGTGTGTGTGTGTGTGTGTGTGTGTGTGTGTGTGTGTGTGTGTGTGTGTGTGTGTGTTTTTGTTGCCTTAAGCCATTTCTTCCTGTCTGGGTGCCACAAATGTGGAGGAGCTACACACACAGAGAGACCGAGTGGTGGATATTTATGTCTGGTAATACAGTGTCCATGAGTGTGTGTGTGTGTATGTGTGCTTGTGTGTGCGTGTGTGTGTGTGTATTTGTGTGTGTGTGCAGGTCAGGTGCATTAGGAGTACTACAGCTGTTTACTCCTCTTTGCTCTCCTGCCACCAACAGCAGGTTGCTGAGGGGCAGAGGCTGGCTGTGTCTGCCTGGCGCTGCATTGTGGCTGTCAGGGGGTGCTGAGGGTGTGGATGGGTGTGAGGGTGGTGGGGTGGGTGCTGTTGGTTGGGAGAAAAGGCGTCTTTTGTTGCTGTTTACTGGGAGTCTGGGCTCTTGAAGAGTTTTTTCCCCTCTCTCTCTCTCTCTGTCTTTCCAGCGGAGAACTCGGCGTGAAGTGTGGGGAGTGTGTCGCAGCTTTAGGCATAAACATCTTTAAAAATATCTACCAGGCCGGGACGGGAAGAACTGTGTCAGTCGCTCTTCTTCTCTCTCTCTCACTCTCTCTCTTTCTCTCTCTCTCACTGTCTCACCAGCTACCCTTATCCCTCTCTGATGTGTGTGTATGTGTGTATGTGTTTGTAAAAGTGTGTTTGTGTGTTTCAAACATATGTGTGTCTGAGTGTGTGTGGGTACGTGTGTGCAAGTGAGACTGGAACCAGAAAAAGATGTTTTTCTGTCTGTTCACAGGAATGCATCTCAGTGTCACTGTCTACCTTGTCGTTTCACAGTACAACTAAGGCGTTATTAAACTGATGGCTAATTTTACTGGCAAACACTTTGCAACTCTTTGCCTGTCCTACCATTGACCCTAAAAAAGATGATATCACAAGTCTGCAACCCTCTCTCACAAAACTCAGCGAGTCAGCAGGAACTTCCACTTTGCCATTCTCAGTGACTTGACAAATAGTCCCTTTTCCCATCAAGTGGGCAAAAGAGGGAAACAGCTCAAATTTTCCTCCCATCTCCATCTCACCTCATGGCTCCTTTCTCTCCATCACCCCCTGCGCCAGCCTTTACCCCCAGTCCTTTAATTAGGCATGGGGTGGTCCTCTCCCTGCTTTTTCCCCCTTTCCATTTTGTAAACATTACCTCATACTTGCCTGTGGAACTCTGGGATTGGACAGAAGGGGTTGCTGTGGAAACCCAGGGTTCTGGCTGCGAGTCCCCCTGCGAGGAGGCTCCCCCTAACAAGGAGACAAAGAGGGCAACGGCCCCCACCCTCAGTCAAGGGGCGCGCAGGCACACACCCCACAAACAAAAGGGTCACCAGGTCTTAAGTCCCTGGCAACCGTGGAAAAAAAAATGAAAAAAAACCAAGCACAATTGTAAGAAATGGGAAAAGGGAGAAAGAGAGAGAGAGAGAGAAGAGAAAG